>JAOQMS010000004.1:32850615-32895445 GCA_027563885.1 Erythroxylum longipes
TTTTTTGAGGTGTTGATTTTTGGGCTGAAGGTAGTGTGACGCCGTTGTCGTTTTTGGTGTGTGAGGTTTTTCAAGTGGGTTGTTGCGCAGTCATCTTTGAGAGAGTGTGTGACAAAAATTATTTTTCTGGTTCTTATGTATGTGCTGCGGTGTGAGGCAAGGATAGAGTGAAGGAAATATTTGAGTAGGTTGCACATGCACACTTGTTCTCCTTTGGTGGCTTACGATTGCTCTCATATGTGAGGGTGTTTTGCTCTGTCTCTTGGTCTGCTGTTGGTCGTGATTCTGGTTTCAGCTGAGTGAGTGTAGGCAGCACTCACACCTTGGCAATTTAGCACCGTGACACTTGGAGGGAAGAAATCAATAGGGAAGTTTTTCTTTGTTGATCTTAAGTAGTTTGGTATTTTATTTTCTGTTGATTAAATACTTGAGATATTTTTTTAAAGTGTTATTACATTGAGTGAAAGCAGGAAGAAAAATTCTCTGTTGAGGTTAACACGAGTCGGTCGTTTTATCGGGTGTGAAAGTCTTTCACGAATAGCTAGGTTGCGAGATAGTTGCAGATATTGAGAGAAGCTGTGTTGAACCAATTCTGTGTAATTCTATTAAACTCCTGTGAAAGTGATTAAGCTGAGTGAGGGCCCCGCAGACGTAGGTCTAGTGTGCCGAACTGCGTTACCAAATTTTGGAGTCTTTATTATTTTCGCTTTGCTTTATTTTATTTTTGTTCGTGCCAAAAGACGTTTGCGGAAAATTGAGAATTGATTAACCCTCTATAATTTTTCAGTGTAGATTAGATAATTACACTTTTTCCAACTTCAATTCTCAATTTAATAGTTAAAATAAACATGTCATTTAACAAATGATATTTAAGTTAGATAAATTGCTTTCAAACACCTTTTTATTTCGTAGTATTAGAGATCTAAACCCATATGCCTTTCGTTCCAAAATCAATACACAAATTCATAAATATGGATAAAATTTTTCTTAAAAAGATCAAACTCAAGATCGTATACGTATTTAGTGGAAGGTGGGTTGCCTTTTTTTTCTATGTTTCAACCTAAATTGAGATTTAACTTGATCTTGGTTAAGCAGCGCTCCTTAACATTAAATCAGTATAGAAAGAAAAGTTGGCTTTTATAACCACCAAACTACCAAACATATTCAAATTTCCGTCGAAGCAGGGTATAGGAAGGGTAAGATATACGCAGTCATTTCCGCATCTCTAAAGTTGGCTTTTATATAAGGCCTTATTCCCTTTTTTTTTTGTTACCTCATGAGGTGATCTAGGTGGGTCTCAACTATAGGAAGATACTTTTAAGCTATTCACTTTCAAACTAATTTTCATTAGCACCAGATTAGCCTTTAAGAAGTAAAGTACTGGCTAAACAGGTTTTTTTATTCTCAAGATCTGAACTCGAGACTTCTAATTAAAGAATGAGAGTGCTAAACTACTCACACGAATCATGTATAATTCAACTATTTCCCTTTAAACACAGTAAAAGTTTCCAAAATATCATCCAAGCCGGCCCACGTAGATAGTACTCTCACATTTATGGCATCTTGGGATCATTGACTTGGCCATTTCTAAAGGCCACTTCAAACACTAGAATAGACATGCTGAGTCAGCCCAATGTTGACACACTGTTGTGACTATTTTACTCAAAAAGCAATAACCCTTTTCACATTTTCTAAACCAAATTTGTTGTAACTGTTAAGTGTATTTTGACTTGGTCGAACGGAAACAGAAGATCAATCTCTTCTCATGTCTATTTTATATAACATCATCAACATGTCTATTTTATATGTACTTGGCCAGAAATCAAACTATTTATGGCTTTTTTCATCTTTTAGTTTCCTGTAATATTATAATTTCAAAAAATTCATAAATGTGGAAAATGAATTATAAAAATTGAAAGTGCCGATCAATGGGCGGTGGCCTTAGAAAACTACTGGTCTGTAAATGAATCGATTTTGTTTCAACTTTCTTTCCTTTAATTATCTCCCACTATCCTCACTCCCATTATCTCTCTCTGTCTCTCTCTCTTTTCTATCTAAAATTATCTCTTTCTCGCCCTGTCTTTTATGGGATTAACAGACGCCGTTGATCAACTGACCCGCATTCCGTTCATCGGCTCCAATGACTGGCCATTTGGATTCTGGTAGAGGAAAGTTTCATCTCCGGCTTCTGTCTGAGATCCCTTTGTGTTGATTTGCTGATATACAGATCATAACAATTTGGTCCTTTTCGCTATGATGTTATTATTCAATGCGTGATGATCCACTGAAGCACACTGAATCCGGCAAACTTGTTACCGTCCGATCAACAATCCGTGATTGAGTTGTTTTTTATCGCAATTATTTGTTTTAGGGTTAGGGTTTGAGAAAATGTTCAAGAAGATCATGAAGCGTAAGCCCTCCAAATCGGAGGGCAACGATTACGGGTTCGGGCCATCGGGTCGAAACTCCGGGTCGGGTCCCCCCTCAAATGTGGTGGTTAACCACGCTTCACGCACGGCTACGACTACTCAGGCCGGTTCAGCGGCGGTAAAAGCTCCGCTACCAATGCAGGCGGTGGAGCCGCTCCCTATGTTCCGCGACGTGCCGGCTTCGGAGCGCCAAAACCTGTTTCTCCGAAAGCTCCAGATTTGTTGCTTTCAATTCGATTTCAGCGACACTTTGAAGTCCGCTCGTGAGAAGGAAATCAAGAGACAGACACTTCTAGAGCTCGTGGATTTCATCCAGTCCGGGTCGGGTAAGATATCGGAGGTTTGTCAGGAGGAGATGATTAGGATGGTCGCCGTCAACATTTTCCGATGCTTGCCTCCGGCGTCTCACGAGAACACCGGCCAGGAAGCGGCCGATCCAGAAGAGGATGAGCCGACCTTGGAGCCGTCATGGCCTCATTTGCAGCTTGTGTACGAGCTTTTGTTGAGATACGTCGTTTCGTCTGATACGGACGCCAAGGTCGCGAAGAGGTATATTGATCACTCCTTTGTTTTGAAGCTTTTGGATTTGTTTGATACGGAGGACCCCAGAGAGAGGGAGTATTTGAAGACAGTTCTTCATAGGATTTATGGGAAATTTATGGTTCATCGGCCTTTTATAAGGAAGGCGATTAATAATATATTCTATGGGTTTATATATGAGACTCAGAGACACAGTGGGATTGGAGAATTGTTGGAGATTTTAGGGAGTATTATAAATGGATTTGCTTTGCCAATGAAAGAAGAGCATAAGTTGTTCCTTGTACGAGCATTGATTCCTCTGCATAAACCAAAGCAGGTTTCATTGTATCATCAGCAACTGTCTTATTGTATTGTTCAGTTTGTTGAAAAGGATTATAAGCTGGCGGATACAGTTATACGGGGGTTGTTGAAATTCTGGCCGGTGACTAATTGTCAGAAGGAAGTTCTCTTCCTTGGAGAACTTGAGGAAGTGCTTGAGGCCACGCAGTCTGCTGAGTTTCAACGCTGCATGGTTCCGCTTTTCAGGCAAATTGCTCGCTGCCTTACTAGCTCCCATTTTCAGGTTTTAGAATATTGCCAAACTTATTACAAGAAAAGAAATGTTAGCATACATTATTTCTTGGAGTATTTGGATTTCGTACGTTATGACGTGGTGAATTAAGGTAGAATACAGCCAGATAAATTGAAAACGCTAATTATGATAAACTGCGAGTGAAATAACTTGTAATTTATCTTAGACAAATGGTTTTTGATGATTAGCCTATTGTCTACGCTTTACAAGTTATCGTTTCCACTGTAGAATTCAATATTTGTCGGCCTTTCACTGTATTGAGTTGTCCTGAAAATAATGTCTGCGCACGTGATTGGTGCATTTAACTGCAGTAATTGCTATTTGTTTTATGCACCAATTCGCTGTTTTTCAGTTACCTTCTGTTAGAGAAAAGAACGTATTGCCTTTTTTATGTTCTTTAAATGATGGGTGTGATTGTTGAATGTTTGAGATGCTTTCATACTGCCTGTAAATGTAGTACTGCTTCATTAATGAGGTTTAGTGTCAGTGTTGATGTGACTAATTTGGCCCATGTGATTTCATCTTTGATTGTTCTATGTTGGTGATTCAGCTTGTAAACTATGTTTCAGTAGTTTATAGGCGCCACATTTCATTTATGGTAATACTGATATGGCTTGTTATAGAATTAGTGTTGCTAAATGCAAAATATGCTCATCTGTTAACCCATTCTGATGTCGCAATATTCAACTTGTCTGAGGTTGGAACAGTTTGTCTTGGCCTTGTGCTTCTACTATGGAAATGTTTCTTGTGCATTAATTTATTCAATTCTTGCGGATTTTACGGAGCATTTAAATGTGATGTTATTTGGATGGAGTCATAGTAACTGAAGCCTTATTATTTGCCGTCTTCTGTCCTCTAAAATGAAAGCTTGTTATTGCATAATGCTTTATTTCCTTTTTTCTTCTGAAAATCAATTGCTCGTTGATGTCCATCACCTGATTTCAACTGATATTTCAGCTCCGCTTAACCTTTTCTTCTTTGGTTGGCTTAAACTTGTTTCATGAAGATCTTGACTTCAGCAGATTGCAGCATGATCCATTTATTTGAAGACTTGATTTTTATGATTCTTTCTGAGCTGAAATCCTTTCAACGAACTTGGTTTAAATTTTTATTCTCTTGGTGTTTTTGCTTATTAACATGCACATGGAAGTTTTTATATGACCATTTGGCATGGACTGTGGAAATTGCTATACCTTTTTGATTTCCTCTTTGTGAAATGTTCCCTGCTTATGTCGAAACTCCTGCTTGGGATCTCAATCCTATACATCAGTAGTGGTATGCATTATGTCCACCCCTACACTGGCAAACACTTCAATTCATCATTACTTCCAAGATTCTACCCTTGTGACCATTAAATAGAGCAAATTCATCGGCTCTAGTTTTTATTTCAGAAACTACAGTATTTGCAGCATGATCGGTGCATTTTGGAGCCATAATTTCCAAAAAAAAGACCCTTTATGGCCATTAAGTAGGGTAGCGAACTCATCGGCTCTAGTAATTTCAGAAACTACAGTATTTTCTACTTGAGCAGTGCATTTTGTTGCCTTAATTTCCAGAAAATACCCTTATGGCCATTAGTAGGATAGTGAACTCATTGCCTCTAGTAATTTCAGAAACTACAGTATTTGCTACGGTGCATTTTGGAGCCTTAAATTTCCAGAAAATACCCTTAGGGCCATTAAGTAGGATAGCAAGCTAATTGACTGTAGTAATTTCAGAGCCTACAGTACTGCAACATGATTGGTGCATTTTGGTGCCTTAATTTCCAGAAATAAAGAACATCATTTATGTAATCCTCGATAAGGTATTCCTAGTTGTATTTTCGGTGAAGGGAATTGGACCTCTAATAAGTAATAAGATTAAGATACAATTATTTGGTTTTATTTTTCTTGTTCTTCTTCAAACTGTTTTCCTTGATGCATTTTCGTATGAAGTGTTAGCCAGATCTTTCATGATTCTTCATTAGCAACTTATATATTAGGACATGCATTAAAGCATTGGATGGCACGTTGTGCCATAATGCTGAAACAATTCATTTGGAGCTCCCATGAGTTGGGGTGGTGGAGAATATTATTTTCAATAAGTGGAGGCTATTTATGATTTGGGAATTAATTTACTAATTCCCCTTCTTTCTTATCTGAAAATATATTCTTACACGTGGTAGTTTTTGTCCATAAAGGAATACTTGAAATAATTGTTATAAAGGAGTTCCTATTTTTCTTGTTCTTCTTCAAACTGTTTTCCTTGATGCATTTTCGTATGAAGTGTTAGCCAGATCTTTCATGATTCTTCATTAGCAACTTATATATTAGGACATGCATTAAAGCATTGGATGGCACGTTGTGCCATAATGCTGAAACAATTCATTTGGAGCTCCCATGAGTTGGGGTGGTGGAGAATATTATTTTCAATAAGTGGAGGCTATTTATGATTTGGGAATTAATTTACTAATTCCCCTTCTTTCTTATCTGAAAATATATTCTTACACGTGGTAGTTTTTGTCCATAAAGGAATACTTGAAATAATTGTTATAAAGGAGTTCCTATTTTCTGGTGACTGGTGATGGGGAACTTTGTTGAGATACCTTTCTTTCTATATTTCTTCTGTCCCTTCCAAGAAGCTATAGCTGCAGACATGGAATCAACTATATTGCTACTCAATCTTGTTACATATATTGCGAACATATGATGCTACTGTTATTATTGTTTCTGAATATTTTCTGACATCAAATTCCATTGGCAGGTTGCAGAGCGAGCGCTATTTTTGTGGAATAATGAGCACATAGTTGGGTTAATTGCACAGAATCGTGGTGTCATATTACCAATTATATTTGAGGCACTGCAGAAGAATATTGAGACTCACTGGAATCAGGCAGTTCACGGACTGACAGTCAATGTTCGAAAAATGTTTGTGGAGATGGATGGGGAGTTGTTTGAAGAGTGTGAGAGGCAGTACGCAGAGAAAGAGGCCAACGCGAGAGAATTGGAAGAGCAGCGAGAGTTGACATGGAAGAGACTGGCAGATGTTGCAGTAGAGAGAGGGGGTGCGGATATGATTACCGTTTAACCCATTTCTGATCGTTGGATTGGATGGTTCATCGTAATGGAAACAGAAAAAGAAAAACGGAGAAATGCTCATCGTCATTTTGGTAACTATTCTTTTTTAATTGTCTTTTTTTTTTTTAAAATCCCAATCAAATTATTAAAGAAATCAAGAATAGCAGCCATAAATGTAATTTGAATAGAAAAAACAAATGTATGTGATTTGTAGGCAAATATGCTGCACATGAATAATGATCTGTGAGAATCTCATCCTTTTTTTTTTTTCTTGTCCTTATAATGTTCTTTCTATTTAAAAAAATGGAAGACAAAATGATTGGAAAAATGGGTTACATTGAGCATAACTTGATATTTTATCAGATGTCAATGATCTGTTCAAGCAAAGGACTAATGGATCTCTGCAAACTTTCCACAATAATTTCTAGATCGTACGGTATAGTTTTGTGAAACAGACAACGCTATCATTTTATCATTATCCTTTTATTCTACTTGTCTCTTTCAGTTTCATGTATTTTTATTTTAGATTCTAATATAAATATTTCAAAAACGGGGATTAATCTACAATTCGTAAATAACCTTATATGTTAATTAAAATTTAAAACTAACAAAAGACCGGTGAATGGAGTCTAATTTGGACAGGAGACCCAGCGGCATAATTGCAAATCGTCATTTACACCTAACCCGACCCGATCCTTGCCATTTCAGTAAGTGAAAGTATTCCAAAGAAAGAATTGGTAAATACCAAATTGTATTATATTATTTAATCAAGTCAAACTTTCACTCAATGTTTTATTGTCCCATTCTTTAATATTACGAAAATTAAGTTAATATTAAATTGATTTGTTGGACTCAATTGAAAATATTAAACAAGTATGGGGACTGGTGAATGTTATTTGAAAAATCACGCAGGTACCTTGTGAAATTTCATATTTTACATTTAAGTCTTCGTCTTCAGCTTGATAAGGACAATTGTAAGGATTAGATAAGCGATAAGAGTAGAAAGCTTCCGACTTAACTCTGTGGACTGATTAATGTCGACTAGGAAGGGAGGAGCAGCGATTCTTCAAAAGGACGCTCCATGGCGCGCAACCTCCTCCAAACCCATACCTAAAATCCACCACTCCCCTCTTCTCCGACTCTCTCAATCTCCTTATTCCAATTATGCTCTCTTCGTTATGAAGGTAATTAAGTAACCCCTATTAACATTTCCTTTTCTCTGGGTTTCATTTATTATTATCATGACTTTGGTTTGGAATTGGTGTGTGCAGCATCCTAATCCCGTAGGAAGTGGGTTGGCGGTGGATGCTGTTTTGGAAGCTGCTGGTCCTGATTGTATTGTTCCAGGACAAATCAAACCTATTCGCATTGTTGGCGTCAAGGTCTATATATTTCTTTTATGTTAAAGAGTTTTGTTGTTATCGGTTGCATTTTTATTGTTCGCTGAGGTTTTTGGTTGGGCAGGTTTGGCCTATTGACGTTAACCTGAAATTTCTGGAGCCCGTTGGACGAGAACTTAAGCTGCTTGGAAAGGTAACCGTTCATTTATTGTGCTTTTGTGCAAATATATAATTAGTAATAGCTACCATATTGAAGTGGATCAAAAGGGTGTTCTTGTTTGTAATTACTTAAATGAATGACTGCTTAACTTGTGGTTTATGTGGTCGACTAAAATTTTATATTGGCGCGGAAGGTTGACAGAATATGTTTTGTGGTAGAAAAATGGAGATCCAATGTCTGTTTCAGTGTTTAATCTATAATAATTTCAGTTGGATAAGTTGAAAATTTGAACAGAAAAGAAAGCGCCTTCAAATGGGTGAAGATAATCTTCGTTATCGTTGTAATTACCAGTTTTAAGCATTACATTAAGTGTGGCTAATAGGGCCCTTATTTTGCTTCAATAATGTAATTCTGCGGCTCCTGCCTTTCCAACTAATGCATGTGTTTGTTCTTTTCAAATTTTGTGGTTATGTATATCTATGTATCTGCTTTTGTATATGGATATATTTACAAAAGCTTTCAGTCAGAGTGAACAAGAAAGTAGTGATGCTTTTAAGGAATGGTTCATCCCTAGAAAAACCCTAGTGAAAAACAATGATCATTTGCACTGTCTTTTGTGGTTTGAGAGGAAACTTAGCATTTGTTGGACAAGCCTGGTTGTCCTAATTTGATTTTTGCAACATTTGAAGTCACTTTATATACTAGTGCCAAATGCTTTTCAGCATACTGATTTTGTAAGAACAAACTCATATGACATCTTTCAGTTTCTGGCCTCACGATTTTTATTGAATTTTCTTCCCTCTGCAGTTTATGGATGATGCTGTCAACTTGATGAACAAATCATTTATAGATCGCTAGCAGATTAAGGACTTATTGGTTGTTGCCAGCAATTCCTGTTTTGAGACTGAAGAATTGAAGCCCAATCAAACAGACTACTCCACATTATATATACGTTAATTTTGTCCTTTGATGTATTTTTTGTTCTGATGATTAGTATCAATGTCTCAGACAGGGAGGCGATTGTTAGATAGTAACAATGGAGGTTTCTGTTTTTTCTCTGTTTATTGAGTTACAGATAGTCTTCTGAATCTGTGACAGAGACATAGATTCATTCTTTGATGATTGCCCTTGAATCGCTTATGTACATCTCGCCTGATTATGCCCTCTTCAATTCATTATTTTACTGGTTACAGTCTTAGTATAACATGAGAAAGGAAAATAATGAATGGATGGAAAGATAGAACAGCTGCAATATTGAGTTACTCGTCTCCGAGTGACGGTGAAACTTTTTGGTAGCCTTATTTAGCGATGATAATAGCGTCTTTCTCATTGTTATCCAAGCCCAGGGATCAATCCGTTGCTGTTGGTCTTAGTTCGAGGCTCCAGTCCAGATGGGCTCTTATAGCCTGCTTATGTTGAGATATGAAACAAAGATTATTATTTTCAGTTGAATCTTCCTTAACTAGGTGTAATAAAGTAGGCAACTTCTTTCTTTCTTTTAAAGAAATTAAATCACTATAAATGAATACAATACTATTCTCGTGCCTGCCTATTTTCTTTAATTGATTGATCTGATAAAAAGAAGAGAATAACAGAAAGAAAAGATCTAGATCTAGATAAAGATACAGATTGGTTTCCAAAACACTTTCCCAATCCATATGGTTGTCTTGGGATTAAAGAATCATATCCTCTCTCTCTTTTCTTTCCTTTTCTCCTTATTCGAACTGACTAAAGAGGGCTTAGAGGATGTTTTAGTATATGCGGAGACAATAGCAAATCTCTGAACTGCATCAGTGCATTAGTTGTAGACTTGTCGTACATGTGATGGACAACCTTTGAAGGTAATGCCAAAACTGGTGATGCAAAAAGTCATTAGAACTCTATCCACCTCGTGATTATCATTTTAATTCCCTCTAAATTTTCTCCTCAATAAATGAAAAATATGAGCCCGGTTTCATGTAAGCCAATGGTGGAGTAGCCACAAACTAGTGTAGTCCACGTACTTTGCCATGTAAAAATTTCTGGTCACCCTTTCAGCTCAACCTTTATCCTCCTTAATGTTTCTCGTATTATAAGAACAAACTGAAGCTTCTCTCAAGTACTCACCGACACCAATGGCTTATCAAGCAGCCATGCAAACCAACAATTTGCGCAAAGGACCTTGGCTTGAAGAAGAGGACGAGAGATTAGCAACTTTTGTGAAACTTTTGGGGGAGCGAAAATGGGATAACATTGCCAGAGCTTCTGGTATGATTTTTCAAGTTTAAGATAGATTATTCATTATTTCTCTTCCTGACCCTCTTATAATATTAAAGTTTTATGTACTTTCAGGTCTTAAGAGGAGTGGCAAGAGTTGCAGATTAAGATGGCTGAACTACCTTCGTCCCAACCTTAAGCGCGGCCATATAAGTGCTGAAGAAGAGCAAATGATTATACAACTTCATGATCAGTGGGGTAACAAGTAATGTACCTTTCTCTAGGTACCCATATTATTTCTAGCAACTACTGGAGTTGAAGTTTTCCACTGATTGTAATCTTTTGTATAGGTGGTCGAGGATTGCTCGAAGGTTGCCAGGAAGAACTGATAATGAGATCAAGAACTACTGGAGGACGCATTTGAGAAAGAAACTCCAAGCTCAGGAAGAAGGTGCAATATATTAGCCAACAACAACTTACTACTTCCAACCATGATGTAAATTAGATTGCTGTTTCTAGTTCAATCAAAATTATTTCAACTGATTAAACAACTATTATATGGGCATACAGGAACCCTTTTGTGCAACTCAAGCAATGCCAAAAATGGTTTCTTGAATCAAAAAGGTGATACAAATACCCGGAAATATGACATTGAAGACTATGGACTGGTTCAGGATACTAATGGAACAACAGAGTCTTTCTTGGACCAGTACGTACTATCAAGCTTTACATACTTAGATTCCCCGTATGAGACCAGGTTGTATGATTGGATATCAGACTGGTCCTTTGATCAAACAGAAAAGAAAGCTCACAGGGATTGTAATGGATTGGACTCGTGCTTCTGTTATTCGTTGTGGAACTCTCAAGATTGTGAGAATGGCATATTGGATTGTCTAGGCCCTCTCTGGATTTATGAATAAGATAGACTTGACCTTTGTCAGTTCAAGATGTAAATATGGGAGAAGTTCAAATTGTAAAATGCCATTTTTCTAGCTTTTAATCTGTGACATTTCCAACATAATACGAAACCAAACTTTCAGTTAAACTTCTCTATTAGATGTGCGCACAGTTCTTCGTTTCGCTGTTCATTAGAATACGCAAGGGCCTGTAACTCCTTGAATGTTCTAACGACATTGAGCAGTGACAACTAAATGGATGACTCTTAACCATTATTGCTTCGCAAAGTAAAGCTGTACTCGTATATCCAATAGATTAAGTCATCTGAATTATCTCAGACATTCTTCCTGTTTCGTCCCAGAACTAATTGAAAGTATGCAGTCATTTATTAAATTTAGCTCTTCAGGACACCGGATCCTGGACTGTAAAAACCAAAGTCCACCAAATCCCCGATTTTGCTAATTGTGTTGAGAAAGTTACTTAGATTTAACGGTTAGCAGATGAATTCTTGGAGCGACTAAACGTCTGAAGTTTAATAGAAAAGTCTGCAAGTCAACGATCGTATCATGTGTAGAGGGTCATAACATTTGATTGGGATGGAGTTTTGAGGATATTTCATATTTTCTTCCTTTAAAATTTGTGTTTGTTAAATTTTATAGATACAATGAATGCTAGTTTCATTCAACATTTGTTCCCGACTGATCTGATTGCATAGAAGCCTCTACTGCAATAATTCAGATTGTATCTTTATGATATAATATGAAATTTAAAAACAGCCTTTTTATTAGTTAAGGATAAGATTCCGTATTATTAGACTTTTTCAAATCTCGCGTGTCATTGAGATTTCAACTAGGAGTTGTTATTATTGGCTGTTGTTGTTGATATGATAGAAAACCAAGTTTTAGTGAATGTTATTGACTTTCTGACTTCTGAGCCAAGAGACGACAACTTCCTCAGTATACTGTGAAGTTAAAACATTGAACCAATGGCTCAATACTCAACAAGTTAGGGAAAGCCAGCAATTTTTATCAAATTGCGTAGTCTTGGATGGGCTAAAGAGTTGGTGATTAGTGACAACAATACAAAGAGATAACATTTATAAACAGACGACTATACTGCGGTCTATGTAAGCAAAACAATCTTATGTACATGAACTGAACATTAAGCTCCTTACTTGACATCACTTTCTATTAACGGAAAACATACATTATTATCTTCCTTTTCCATGTTCTGACAAGACGACCAAAACCTACCACGAATTGCATCAGCTTCTTCGTATCTGGCAAATTTGTATATTACCAATAATTCATAAACAGTTGATACTTAAAACGGATATAAAGTTGAAAAGCTACAAGAGAGATCTCTAGTCTCGTAATCAAGTTGTACCAATTAATTAGCTTTTGAACTATATGGGAAGTGGGAACATCATCTTCTATCCAATATTATCTCAGAATTATATATAGCTTCTATTTATTCTCAATTGAACTAACATTTTCTACGAAATCCACAGCATGCAGACAACCGTTCAACCCTCTTGTCAATGTCTCGATCTCAAATATCAGATAATGTGGTATTTCAGATATAACCATTAATAAATAGTTTGCAAATGATACCTTTTGGGCTTCTATCCTCTGCTGCCCTCTTCCTCATCTTGCCTCTCCCTTATATCTATCAAAGTTGTCTCTTTTTGCAATAAACAAACAATACTTATTTACCAAAAGCAAAAAAAGCATAAAAGAACTGATTTCCATGTAAAGATGGCTCTCGATAGAAGTTGTAATGCACCATAATTTGTAATTGAAGATATAAAAACGATAGCATCTGGATAACATTAGAATTTCCCACTAGGAGATTTTGTAATAATATCACCCATGCTTGGCTAGATCTTAGCCTAAAGGACACCAAAAAAGAAGTACCAAATCTTCTCAATTTCCTGGATATTACGGTACCTAAGAATCCAGGAGAGGCAATACGCTTCAGTTGCTCACTAATGTCATCATGCAAGCTTTAGAAAAAAAAAAAAAGGTGGGGGAGGGGGAGGGGGGAAGAAAGAAGATGCCCGACAAGTGTATATCCGATGGAAAATTTTGCCAAACAAATGTTTATGGTACAGGTTTTCAGCGGAAGATGAAGTCATTACATGATAGAACAATAATTAAGGGGGTGCTTGGTTGATCGATAAAAGGAAAAAGAATGAATATAGCTAATATGATAATTACAATTATAATAGTTGGTTAAGATAAAGGAATAATTTTCAGTGATTGATTTATTAAAAATATTAAGAAATAAAAATTTGTTAAATTTTTGTTTCACATCAAAATTTAATATATTCTATTTAATTATATTTAATTTTAATATATTTTAATTAATTATATTGTTTTACTAAAGAAGAAAAATCTAATTAATTATATTTAAGTTTAGCATACACTAATTAATTATATTGTTTTGAAAAAAAGGAAGAAATAAAAATAAGAAAAAATAATCTGTCACGAGTCTGTGAAATTTGCATGTTACACGTGAATTTAATTCATTCCTTTTATATTTGGGGAGTGTAGAGTACTCTCCCAAAAATAAAATAAAAACACTGACTGTTTAATAATAATATATAACTAACCTACTGTTTTTCATTCCTCATCCGTTGAAATCTTTCCAAATCCATTAACCAAACAACCTCTTAAGCTGCATTTTTCTAGGTACAGCATAGCGATCTGGTCTGTAACAAAAAGACAAGTGTCAGAGTACAAACAAAAGACAAAAACAGTAAGCATAAATTCAATTGCGAATGAAGAACTATTCTTTGAGTGGTCGTCTGAGTACTTATCATCAGAACCTCATCCATTCGCTCCACCATTTGCTCCAGTGCTCCACATTCCTAGGTGGTTGTTCCTACATATTCACACATATTGGACTAAGGTCACTCATGCAATATGGTTCTATGTTTCTATGGTAGTCTCCCAACTTATCAGTTAGATTTTGAACAACACAGTCTAATATAATGCAATTAACAGGATTTAATAGTGATCAACGGAAACTTTAGAACAAGAAAAAGGGGTATTGTGAAGGGAAAAAGATATCTCTATCTGCCTTCCACTTCCGATGTATGTTTAAGTTCGTCTCAAAATTTACAGAAAATAATTAAAGATGGAGTTGTTGACTATGTTTTAAAGAATTTTTTATTTGTTTTCTTATTTGCTATCTTCTGGTAGAATGGTTTGTTATTTTCTATATTTGAGTAATAAGTGGCTCTGTCAGTTGATAATAAGCAATTATTTTAAGAATTTCAATTTCAATTTCAATTTCAATTTCAACGTTGATGTTTGTATGTTTAAGAATGTGTTAATTCAATTTCATTTCATCCTATCAATGACTAATTTATGCAAATGAATTACAACTAACAAGAGAAAATACTGCTCAAGATATCTTCGAGAATTGTAAAGATTTTTCTAACAAAATAAAATTTAAAAACTAAATAAAAATTAATTGTATTGTATTATGTTTTTATGCTTGACGATGTCTTAATACATTAGGTTAGAAAATAGTAAACACTAAAGTTTTCTTTTTTTTTTTGGAAGAAAAATTCAATTTCATTTCATCCTGTCAATAACTAATTTGGCAAATGAATTACAACTAAAAAGAGAAAATAAAATTTAAAGATTTATCTAACAAAATAAATTTTAAAAAATAAATAAAAATTAATTACCCGAATCAAAATCAAACAAAATTCAACCAAATAAAATTTAAAAACTAAATAAAATTAATTGACGGAATCAAAATCAAATAAAAATTCATCCAATCCAAATCTTGTAGATTACAAAATATGATAAGAAAACTCCAATTTTTACTCGCTATTTCAAATCTTCGTTTTGACAATCCCTTTGAAACGTTTAGTCATGGCATTGAAAACAAAATTTTAAGAAATTGTTATGTCAACTTGATTATCAATAAATGTTGTTGCAACCTTTTTGAGTCATTTACAATTCTGTTATCAATTTTCTCAACCATAAGGCTTGATTAATTGGGTAGTTGTTACAAGATACTTAGCTTCAGCAGTTGATTGTGCCACAACCTCTTGCTTCTTTGAACTCTAGCTAAAACAACATGATCTAAGACTAACCGTTTGTATTTCTTATATCATCAAGTAAATCTGCCCATGCACAATTAAGAAACCCATATAAAAACAACTTCTCTTTCTTTTCAAACTCCAAACCATACAATGAGTTACCTTTAATGTACACGAGAACCTTTTTGTAGCTTTATAAAGCAACTCACTAGCACAATGCATGTATCTAGATAACAAACTTACAAGAAACAATATATTTGGTCTTATTGCTATCAAGTACATTAGACATCCTATAATGCTTCTGAAATATCCCTCATCTACCTTCTCAGTACTATCTCTTCTGCTGAATTTTTCATTTTGAGAAAGAGGAGTACAGACTTAATTACGATCCTCCATACTGAATTTCTTCAGCAATCCTTAACGTATTTTAGTTTTCCAATAAAAATTCCATGTTCAATATGCAAAATCTCAATGTCTAAGAAAATTTCATTTCTCCTAGATCAATCATTTTAAATGTTTGCCTTGTTTGAGCTTTAAATTTCTTAATTAGGTTTGCATTACTCCCTCTCACAGGTAAGTCATTAACATATAGTGAAACAACAACCATATCATCATCAATAAGCTTGATATATAAAGTTGATTTACTTATTGCTTCCGTTTTTTCGATATGTATAAGTTTTAATATTTAACCTCGATAATCGGCAAGTGTACGGGTCGTTCGCGTAGCACCTAAGGTGTCGATCCCATGAGATAAGTTAATCTAATCCTAAAATCTAAGGTCAAAACAATGCGTAGTAATTCAAAATGTAACAAAACTAAGGCAAGAATTTAATTCAATCACTATTTAAATATAAGAATAAGTTATGAAAATATTAACAAAATAGCAATTGCAACGCACATATTCAAGAATCGACCTAAAGAACTACCGATTGAGAGCAAGGGGAATTTTATCTATCTTTAATGCTAACCTAATCGATTATGAATTACTAGTTTATTGGTTCGACATGATCCTAGGGTTGATTACTCTCTCTTGAGTTATAACCATTAACTTTAATTTATAAACCCTAATCAGATTATAGGAATTGCAATCTCTCGATTAATAATCTATCTAAAACCCTAATTAGATCTGAAGTTGTCCAAAAACTATCGGGAACCTATGCAAGATCTCTCTTCGCATAATTTACCGATTTGATTTATTCTCATTCTATTAAATTACCTAACTCTCGTTAGCCCAATTTAATTATTTTTCACTCGATTTTTGATTTATTCTCATTCTATTAAATTACCTAACTCTCGTTAGCCCAATTTAATTATTTTTCACTCGATTAACCCTCTCAGTTTATCGCTGAGTTATGAAATTGCAAAACTTAAATCACAATAAATCTAGTAAAAACACAAACAATCAAATTTCATTAAATCAAAGATAAAACAACCTGAATGTGAGTTTAGACATCCTCAACATTCACACAATCCTATCATCAACGACTATCCCAATTCTATATATTAATAAAATTGAAACTAAATCAGAAACAAGATCAGAACGGATGATGGAGGCAGTAACGTCGGGAAACCTCCTATTCTGGGAAGTACTTCGCGTCAGCTTCTTCTCCACGTCTCGCTTCCTTCTTCTCTTTCTCAATCTCTCGATGAACTCTCTCTAGGGTTTCTCAATGATGGCTGATGCAAAAGCTCCCTCTGCTCCTTGGTCTTATTCTTTAAGTAGCTTTTGTGTTCTGAGTAGTCCTAGGGTTTTTTCAAGGTCGAAAAGGTCCCAAAAATTTCTCAAAACTTGACGTTTTTAGTTGTTTGCGCGTCTGCCCAACGCAGGCCACAATTGTGGCCTTGCATACCATGATCGTGGACCACATCTGAGTCTTCTATCAAGATCATGGTAATCAAGCCACGATTATGGGCTGTGTCCTGGGCTTCTATCACGATTGTGGTATATGGGCCACGATCGTGGGCTGACTCTAATGCTTCTGTCACGATTGGGACCTATTGTACCATAATTGTGGGTCATTATTTTAGCCTGAGTGTCTTCGAAACTTCTCCGTTCTTTGATGTTGACCTTGAAACACTAACAAACACATTAAGGTACCTCAAAGATATAATAATTAAGCTCAAAGACTTGACTAACCTATAAAAATACTTAAACACAGTTAATTAACAAACTAACACATTTCTAACCTAAACACATACTAAACGATTAAGTTAAACACTTAAATACATAACAAACTAAGCCCTAAAATATGATGCAATTCACACTTATCAACATCCCCACACTTAAACCTTTACTTGTCCTCAAGCAAACAAGACAACAAACACACAACACACAATGCAGTAATGAGACAATGACTTCAACTTCATGAAATCAACTTAATTTTATACACAATTATTCAAGTCATTTCAAATCATTAACAAGCAAAATTTGCGTCTTGGGCCTTTGAATTACAGATACATATTAATCTATACTGAAGTGTTAAATTGTTTCCCTTTTTCAATTGCACACATTCATAAATAATTCCTTGGTCATTTAGACTCTGTAACTACTCCTAAGTGCGTTTTCATAAAAAGTCAACTATAACAAGTTCGGTAGGTTTTTATTCAGAAACACACACACACACATGTTTTTTAATACTTTTTGTGAATATGGACTTAGTCTTTTTACGCGGAGGCAAACATTGGTAATGAATGTCGATCTGGTTACTCAACTAAGTCATGTTTTTTATTAAGCTACTTGGTTGGAACGTCATTATAGCCTTTTTACTCAAAGACACACATTTGTGATTCTTGTCGATCCGGTTACTCAGCTATATCACATTCTTAATTGGCTATTAGCTCTATTCATAATCTGAAGGCCAGTAAAATACTTATTTATTATTATTTATTAATTTATCAATTTAATTTTAATTTTTTATTGCCTACTTTATTGCTTTAGATACTCATTTCCATGAAAAATACTAGTAAAGCTACTTAAGTCGAAAGGCCTTAAATTATGAATATATGTGACAATTTAGAGGGTAACAAACTCACACCAAAATTAAGCAACATATTTAGCCAAAGACCCCAATTCACTAATTTTGTGAGCTAATGATTTTTCACAACCTAATAGACTATGTTCAAAATTAAATCAATTCTAATCCATCTAAACCATGACACATTCACCCAATTCACAAAATGCAACCTAACAACTATCATATAAGATGCAAAATTCACATTTAAAGCACAATCCATAACCCTCCCTACACTTGAATAACACATTGTCCTTAATATGAGAAGGGGATAAACAAACACATAAGGAAAGAAGCAACATAAATTAAAGTAAAACAAAAAATAAAAATGAAGACTAAATTTAAAAAGAATGGAGGTTAGACAAAGCCTTATGGTGATGGAGGCAGAAATTGAACACCCTAAGCCTCGAAATAACAAAGGATGCGACATATGTCTCGGCTCTGACTTCGTTGAGTTTAGGTTATCTCCTTCATCCTTCTGGAGTTCTCTGCAAGTGTATCTGTAATTACCTTGTTGTTTGCCGAGATTGAATCTAGTGCTTTTTTCCAACATGGTTCTTCTATTTCTTCTTCCTCCTTGGACTCTTCACTAGTCGAGTCCTCTTCTGCCTGCTGAGGCGGTGCTGTACTCGAACTCACCTGACTAGCCCTAATCTTAACATGTGTCTTTTGACTGATATCTCATAGTTCTATGTTATGGGACTTAGGGATTTTAGCACGCTATAGATGATGATGATTTAGGAAGTCTCGGAGATGGACAGTTAAGCCACTACAGTCCACGCAAAATACTCAGCAATAGTAGAAACCAAGTACCCCATACCTAAATTGTTGCTCCTCTTGCATAGAGTTGCAACAATAGTGTTCAGCACATGTGTGGAGGTGCTCACTAGAATGCTGTGATCCATGCACCATAACATGAAGAGTTCTTTGTTGAATACTTGTTGGTTTCTGATTTATCAAAAACTAGTTGACACATGAATTTGAGCAATAACAAGTGCTCATGGGTCCTTATAATGTTGTTGTGGGCATTTTAGCATCGAATTACTCTAACCTAGTGAGCTCATTCTAATAGCAAGAAGTACGAAAATCATCGTGTTGATCGATAATGGAAGATTCGAGGAACCCACACATCTTACACATGATTTCGATGTTTAGTTTATAAGCTCGTCCCCGTAACCTAAACCACATTTCTTTAAGGTTCCTAGGTTTATAGGAAAGGGAAGTAAAGAATTTTAGAGTGATCTCCTCATAAACAAGAAATTGGAATTGTATGAATTTTGCCCACTGAATTCTTTCTACTAAGTTCTCCACCCTATCGCATAGCTCTAGCCCATCAATTATATCAAAATCAAAATATTTAGGGACTACAATTTATTTAACATTGAGGGATTGAAAACGAATACTTTCCTCCCTGTATAGATCGAGAAAGGTGCTCTGAAGCTCGTTGCTTTGTTCCTTCTCCCTCATCCTGAGACTTGGTTTTGTCCTAATGATTGATCTCGCTTGGCTGATTGCTTAATGTGTGACATACTGGCTTATGAGGAAGTAGAAGTTGGAAGAAATTTGGAAGTTTAAAATTTGGGTAGAGAGAAGTAAGAGTATTTGGAGGTTTCAAATCTACAGAGATAAAGTAAAAATGAAAGTGAGTGAAAAAATGACGTTAGAACTTAATATATAGGTGATTTGAAGGTAAAATGCTCAATTTTGCCTTAAAAAACATGTGTCCCCTTTTTACCCTACCGTAGGCCACAATTGTGGCCAACAATTTTTCACTAATTTTTCATCATTTTTTTTGTTCTTCTTCACTTTCCGAATTCACTTATTAACTCTTTTTGGCCTTTTCAACTCTCATTACTTACTTCCTCAATCATCTAATTAATGACGAAGTCCTATGCCTTCCCGATTTTATTTGGAAATGAACTAACCTAAGGAATTCAACTATCTAGAAATGAAAGGGAATAACATCAATTCAATAGTCCATGGGTTGCCTCCTATGCAACGCTTCTTTAACGTTAGTAGCTCAATGCTCTATCCTTGGAAACTCAGTTAGGATCAATTATGAGCGGCTTGCTTCCACCTTTTTTATCCAACATTGATTTTGTAGCCTGTAAGTAAGCTATAACTTACAAAATAATCAAAAGGACAATATTGATAACATTATGAAAACTAATTAAGCTCAATAAGGACCTTTTTTTTGAGTGAATAGTCAATATAACAGGGAATAACAAAACTTCATGAATCTTTCATTGAATCCAATCGTTTGTCCTATACGAAGGTGAGTTTCTCTCTTTCTTCCTTAATCACCTTTGTCTCCTCTACTTCTTCTGCTTCACGAACAGAGACTTTCATAGCTTCTTCACACTCGATGTCTGTTGTTATCTGTTCTTCATCCTTTTGTTCTTTAGAAGATTCGAACACATCAATTATCTTGAATGAGCTACTATCCTTTATTTTCTTTAATACATCATTAATATTGAATGTCACTTGGTCATCATTAATCTGAATGATAAGGTTCTTTTGATGGACATCTACCAAAGATTTTTTGATGTTCACACATGGTATATCAAGAACTGGTGAATAATAGGGAGGGTTGACATTCTGTTCTTCATCATATCTTGGTCTTCAATAAGGTGGAGTTCAACTTGGTGTTCCACTGATTCTTCTAGCTCTTCCCCATTCTTAAATATGATAGCCTCATATTTCTCTCGTTGATGTAATTCCATATTTCTTAGAGAGTCTTCCACACTTCTTTTACAAAATTCATGGGAAAGTTGTCTTACTTAAATCTCTAGATTGTGAATCGAAGCGGCATGATTTTTTGTTACTTGATCAAATTGCTCTTCCAGTCTCTTCTGGTTCTCTTCCATGTTTGTTAACTTATTGATGATTTTTTCCAATTTGGAATCCCATGAACTGGGCTCATCTTGCTAAAATTCAAATAGGTCTTGATGTCCTAAATAAGTCCTTACATTGTTAGACCAATAGAAATTTGGGTGCTTCTGCCACCCCATAGTGTACATGTTCTAATAAGGATCGTTACTTCCCTAACGATATTGTGCCTCATTGTAGTTCGCAAAAGTTCCTTACTCCCTATAATATCTATCTTCTATCATTGTTCTTTCCATTTTTTCTTAGCATTCATCTCTTCAGATGTATCATTCTCACTCTAAGATGTCTTGCCTTATCTATACTTTATGTCTAAACTTCTTTCTCTATTTTTTTATTAAAAAAATGATAGTGAAAAGGCTTTAGACTAAAGAACTAAACTAATCGCCTCCCTGACAATGGTGCCAAAAACTTGATCACAGTTTTTTTATATGTGTAAATTTTAATATTTAAGCTCGATAATCGACAAGCGTACAGGTCATTCGCGTAGTACTTATGGTGTCGATCCCACGAGGAGGGTTAATTTATTCCTAAAATATAAGGCCAAATTAATGCGCAATAATTCAAAATGTAACAAAACTAAGGCAAGAATTCAATTCAATCACGCAATTCAAATCTAAGAATCAATTACGAAAAAATTAACAAAATAGCATTTGCAACTCACAAATTCAAGAATCAATTAAAGAACTACCAATTGAGAGAAAGGGGAATTTTATCTATCTTTAATGCCAACCTAATTGATTATAAATTACTAGATTATTGGTTCTAAACAGTCCTAGGGTTGATTACTCTCTCTCGAGTTATAACCATTAACCATAATTTATAAACCTTAATCAGATTATGAGAATTGCATTCTCTCGATTAACAATCTATCTAAAATCCTAATTAGATCTGAAGTTGTCCAAAAACTATCGGGAACCTATGCAAGATCTCTCTTCGCACAATTTACTGATTTGATTTAATTCTTGTTCTATTAAATTACCTAACTCCTGTTAGCCCAATTTAATTATTTTTCACTCGATTCACCCTCTCAGTTTATCACCGAGTTATGCAACTGTAGAAATTAAATCATAATAAATCCAGTAAAAATACAAACAATCAAATTTCATTAAATCAAAGATAAAAACAACCCGAAGGTGAGTTTAGACATCTTCAACATTCACACAATCCTATCAACGACTATCCTAATTCTATATATTAATAAAATTGAAACTAAACTGGAAACAAGATTGGAATGATTGACGGAGGTAGCAACATCGGGAAACCTCCTGTATCAAGAAGTACTTCGCGTCGGATTCTTCCCCACGTCTCTCTTCCTTCTTCTCTTTCTCAATCTCTCGATGAACTCTTTCTAGGGTTTCTTAATGATGGCTAATGCAAAAGCCCCCTCTGCTCCTTTGTCTTATTCTTTAAATAGCTTTTGTGTTGTGACCAGCCCTAGGAGTTTTTTCAGGGTCGAAAAGGTTAGAAAAATCCCTCAAAACTTGATGTTTTTACTTGTTTGTGTGTCTGCGCAACTCAGGCCACAATCGTGGCCTTGCATGCCACGATCATGGGCCACATCTGAGCCTGCTATCAAGATCGTGGGCTGATTAGCTGTGTCCGTAGGCCGTTGTTTTAGCTCGAATGTCTCTGAAACTTCTCCGTTCTTCGATGTTATCCTTGAAACACTAACAAACACATCAAGGTACCTCAAAGACATAATAATTAAGCTCAAAGACTTGACTAACCCATAAAAACACTTAACCACAATTAATTAACAACCTAATACAATTCTAACCTAAAAATATTCTAAATGATTAAGTTAACACTTAAATACATAACAAACTAAGATTTAAAAGATGATGCAATTCACATTTATCATTTATGCTTGTGTTGAACCCCATTTTTTAATATCTTTATCAACCCATTGTACTAGGTTATTGGAGCCTGTTTTAAGTCATATAATTCGTTTTTAGGCAAGCATACCTTGCTTGAATCTTTTACAAAATTTTCAGGTTGTTCAATAAAGATTTCTTCCTCTAAGTAGCCATTTAGAAAAGTTGACTTCATGTCAAGTTGATAAAATTTTCGCTATCTTTGTGCTACAAATTCTAGGAGAAATCTGATATTATCTAACCTCACCATAAGCGTAAAGTTTATGAAAAGTCTACACCAAATAATTGAGCATACCACTTCACAATTAGCCTTGCCTTCTCCTTGTTCACAAAACCATTAACATTAAGTTTAGTTTTACAAGCCCACTTTAAACCGATGGTCGTCTTATGTTATGGCCTATCTACAAGTTGACAAGTTTGGATTTTTTTTTATACTAATCTCCTCCTCCGTTGTAGCAATCCATTTTGGATCTTTAATAGGATCAACATATTCTGTAGGTTAAGTGTTGCCAAATTAAAACTTTGATAAATTTCAGCTGGTGACCTTATACCTCTTACATGAATATCATGAATGATGTCTTCTTCTTCATACAAGTCTACTTTATCTTCTCTTACACTGAAATATTTAAGTTCCTATTTATTCCAATTCCATCTTGCAACTTCATCAAACTTTACATCTCTATATACTGTCACCTTTCCTGTTAAAGGCATAAAGATTTTGTAACCTTTAGTAACATTGTTGTAGCACTATATTCAACTTTTGGATCCACCTTCTCTCATTTGACATCTAGAACATACGTTAAACGTAGGCAAACAAAAATCTTAAAATTAAGAATAGAAGGCTTAAAACCATACCAAGCTCAAAAGATGTTTTTCCTTTTAAAAAATTAGTTGGTAACTTGTTTAGTAAAGATACAATTGTATTAATAGCAAACATCAAGCTATATCCTTTTCAAATACTTACTATCATTTCAAACAATTGGCATGTGCTTTTCAACATTAAATATCGAGTAATATCTATAAATATTCTATTTTTCTCTCACTATCCTCATTTTATTGAGGAGTTTAGGTTACAATGAGTTGATGTTCAATCCCTGCATCCTCATAAAACTTAATAAATTCATCAGCAGATTATTTTGCACCATATTATATCAAATTACTTTAATTATACAGTCACATTGATTTTCAATCTATTCTTTAAATATTCAAAAACATCAGTGTAATAATACAAATTTTTGTTAAATTACTCATAATGGACCAATAAAGAGAAAAGCCTATAAAAGTATGAGTCTGATCATTTTGAAATATTATATTTGTTATGGACATAGGGATTGGATGACATTTTAAGCTTGCTAATTGTCCCGTAAACCTTGAGTTTTTGCTTCTTTAGTTCTAGTTATGGTCCAAGGTTTGGGTTGTGACAAATATGGTATCAGAGTTTTAGGTTTAAATTTGAGTTGCTAGGTTGATCAAAATCGAGTCAAATTTTTCTTTGAACTACTGTGACGTTAGGATCATGTTTGTTTTAAATTGTTGCCCTTACTTCCATCCTTTTGTAGTACTGCTACGACCTTCTCAATGGTATCAAGTTTCAAACTAGAATGACAGATACAACAAATTCACATAGGATTCACATTGTTGAGTTTTCAGTTAAGGCAGCTGCGTTAGATTGGTTTGTCTAGGTTATTCAGCCAGTTATGAGTACTTTACCTTAAGAGGATTTTAAACAGAGATTCATGAGACGATTTTGTCCACCACCACAGAGAGATGCTTATATGTGACAGTTGTTACACCTTAGGAGAAGTGATAGGTTGATTGAAGAGTATACTACTGAGTTTTAATGACTGATGAGATATGCAAAGCATATGACTGATCGGAGTTAGATAGTGGGAATTTACATTAACTGTTTAGGTCAGAGGGTCAAACTTTAGAGGGAGGCATAGATGAGGCTAGAGAGATCGAGAGGTAAAACATCATGCAGGGCACCATTCTGGATCCTTACCAGACTAGTGGTTTTGGGGCTGGAAGTTATAGTTAGCCATCATTGATGCTACAGATAAGCGCAAGTGGAGAGCAACATAGTTAGTATCGACAAGGTCATGGTCTACATGGGTATAAAAACAATAAAAATGGTTATAGGGATCCAACAAGATCAATTAGATTTGGACCTGAAGCGGGTAGCAGTCGCAGTGGATAGCTCTGGATATAGTAGTTCTCGCTCTGTAAGCACTGCTTGTTAGAATTGATATAGAGTCCATTAGGGATTTTATCATATTCCTCCGGGTGCTTGCTTTCGATGTGTTCAGATTAGGCATTTTGCTAGAGAGTTCCCTAATTTTAGATTTCAAAGGCAGTTTTCTCAAGGTTCCTCTACTAGCATGGTACAACCAGTACATCAGGTTCAGCCTCAATATCAAACGCAGTACTAAAGTGAATCTCAGATGGTGGGCTGACAGGGTCGTGGGTTTGGGGTTTGAGGTAGATTCCACACTAGGTGTAGGTTTGGTATTATAAGTTTTGGGCAGGCCTCGACCTCTCAATAATCAGGAGGAGGATAGACTCGGGTGTTCACCCTTATCCCATAAAATGCTCAAACCTCTAATGTAGTTGTAGCAGGTACTGTATCGATTTGTTATGTTGATGTTATAGTCTTATTTGACCCAGGTGCTACCCATTCGTTTATATCACCTGTTTTTACGTCAAAGATTGTTTGGCAAGCAACCAGATTAGTAACTACTTTAGCAATAGCACCTCTCTGGGTGAATCCTTGAACAACAATATTATTTTTCCTTCTTTTCTGATGTTGATCACGGGTAGAGAATTGTTGGCTAATTTAGTATTGCTAGATGATGGATTGTGATGTGATTTGGGTATGGATTGGCTATCATAACACTTTGCTACCTTGGATTGTCAGGAGAAGTTAGTGATTTTTAGGATTTCTAATGATGTTGAATTCTGGTTTAGAGGTGATAAAAGGAAGCTCCTCAAAACCTTATATCTGCCATCACTGGTAAAAAGATGCTTTGACGAGGTTATCAAGGGTATTTGGCCTTAATGAGCGTGTTTCCTGAAGAGTTGCAAAGTTTGCCACAAAAGAGGGGGATTGAATTCTAAATTGATGTTATGTTGAGTACAACTCCTATCTTGATTCCACCTCATAGGATGGCTTCCCAAGAGTTAAAGGAGCTTAAGGAGCAATTACAAGAATTATTAGATAGGGGATTTATCAGAACTAGTACTTTTCTATAGGGTGCACCAGTATTATTTGTAAAGAAGAAGGATGGTAGCCTCCGACTCTGTATTGATCACAAAGAATTAAATAAAGTGACGATAAAGAATAAGTATTCACTTTCAAGAATCGATGATTTGTTTGACCAACTTTAAGGGGCTAGATGTTTCTCTAAGATTGATTTGAGGTATGGTTATCATCAATTAAGGATTAAAGGAGAAGATGTTCTAAAAACTATTTTCTGTTCTAGGTATGGTCCTTATGAATTTTTGGTGATTTCCTTTACAGTTCCTGCAACCTTTATGGATTTGATGAATAGGATGTTTAGACCTTTTCTAAATAGGATTTTCATTGTATTCATCGATGAATAGGGTGTTCATCCTGTATTTCATGTGTTGATGTTGAGAAAGTATATTTCGGATCCTTCTCATATCCTTCAGTCATGTAATGTAGAGATTGATGGTGATTTGACATATGAAGAACAACTTGTTGCTATAGTAGTTATCAGATTCGTTAGCTGAGATTAAGAGAGATACCAACGGTGAAAG
This sequence comes from Erythroxylum longipes, assembly GCA_027563885.1. Classification (NCBI taxonomy): domain Eukaryota; kingdom Viridiplantae; phylum Streptophyta; class Magnoliopsida; order Malpighiales; family Erythroxylaceae; genus Erythroxylum; species Erythroxylum longipes. The sequence goes on from JAOQMS010000004.1 coordinate 32,877,416, forward strand.
TGTTATGGAGTAATCATATAATGGATGACTATACTTGGGAGACAGAGTTGAATATGCAAATTCAATACCTGCATTTATTTCAACAATAAGATAAATTTAAAAGTCAAGGACAAATTTTTTTATAAGGGGGAGAATGTAATGATCCAAAATTTTGTTAAATTACTCATAATAGACTAATAAGGAGAAAAGCCTATAAAAGTATGAGTTTGATCATTTTGAAATATTATCTTTATTATGGACATAGGGATTTGATGACATTGTAAGCTTGCTAAGGGTCCAATAAACCTCGTTTACTACTTCTTTAGAGTCGATTGATAGGTGTAAATTATACTATGTTTTTAATGATGTTTAAGTATGTTTTTAAGTGTTTATTAGATGATTATCATGTGTATAGGCTTAGAATTATGTTATTGTTAATGTTTGTTTATATTCTAAATTGTTAATGTTTGTTTATATTCTAAGTGTTTATATGGTTTTGAGCATGATTTGAATCTTAATTTTAAGTTTCTTGAGGTGTTTAATGTGTTTGTAAGTGTTGGAAATATGTTTGGGCTAAAAGGTAGAGTTAAGATCGTAATAACCCTATCACGGTTGTGCCAGACACTTTTCAGGCGTGACTTGTTTCGTATTTTTTGATATTTAGGGCTATTTTTGGAACAAAATGACATTAACCCTAAGATATAAAAGGATAAAAAGACTCCAAAAAAGAGTACCCTCCATATTACCAAATTGAGAAAGAAGTAAGGAAGAGCAAAAAGGGAGAAAGAGAAGCAATAGTTGTCCAGCTATCTCCAGACCAGTCCCGTCAAGTTTTTCTCTCTTTCTTTTGTTTATCTCCTGTATCTTGATGTATGAACTGGGATTGAGAATGTTTTACATGTTGATGATGTTTTAATTTCATATTAGGATTTGTTCTTAGCTCAATTTGTGACTTGATCATTTTTTATTTCAATGCAATGCTTTGGGTGTTGTGATATTTGTATTTGCTCATACTTTGACAATAAATCAAGAGAATGAGTCGATATTTATCTAACTAGGTTATGTAATGAGAGTTAATGAACTAATAAGTCAAACAAATATCAAATTGATAATCATACGAAGAGAGATTTTGTGTGAGAACTCAATTATACAATATATTGCTTAAGAACTAGTTGAAAATGTTAGGTTATTTTTATAAATCGAGATATTGCAAATCTGGAATTTAGGAATCAATTAGGGATAATTAATTGAGTTTAATTGATTAGGTCTTAAGAGAGAATAATCAAACCCTTCAAAAATCTAAGATTGGCACCAAATTGAATCAAAAAATGGTTAAGGGAGAAAATTGATGATAAAAGGAATCCTATACTTTCATATTTGATCATCCTTGTTCTATTGTGACAACTTAATTATTAAATGGATTAGTGCTTTATTTTAATTTATTGTTTGAATTTTTGAATTTTATTTTCCCTCTAATCATATTTCACAACTTTAGACAAAGTTAGGTTCATTTAGTTTTATCTAATTCCTCGTGGGATCGATATCTCAATTATTACAAGTTTATGATTTGTATACTTGCGGATATTGAGGGTTTTACATTAGGTAAAACTTGCTTAGTTTATGACTTTTTGAATTCTTTTGTTTTAAAGAATTATTAACTTTTCTTATGATTGTGGTACCTAATAATAAGAAATTGAAAATTAACCTAATAATAAGAAATTGAAAATTAAAAATTAAAAAAGTAAGAAGTTTGGGCACAAAATAAAAGACACATCAATTTGAACATCATAAGGCAATAATGAAGAATCCAAAAATTTAAATGCCAAAAAGAGATAGAAAGAACGACGATGGAGGAAATAAATCAAAGAGAGTAAATGACCCTTATGGACTTTACGAGCGTAGGGTTCAATGCCTATCATCAAGGAATTTCATGACCACCAGTGCAAGCGACACATAATTTGTTTGAAGAGATGGCGAACAATAGTTGTCTTTGTACAACGGAATGAAGTAGATAGTAGTTAACTTCTTAGATCTAGAAGGAATGATTGTGGTAGATTTAACGACAATATTGCAGACTAAAATCGACAACCTCACTAAGGAATTGAACAGCTTAACAATTGCCTCGTTTTTCTCCATTCAAAGCAATTCAACAAGGATGCAAACTATATAAATGAGAGAGTCATATCACAATTGATTGCTTCCTAATAAGAAACAACAATGTGGATCAATTGAACTTCAATGAAGCACAATTTGGTCGAGGAACTAATCATCCTTATTTGACCACGTATAATCTGGGGTGGCAGAACCACTCAGATTTCTTTGTTCTAACAATGCAAGGACTTAAATGAGAAATCAAGACCTACTAGGATTTCATCAAGATGAGTCTAATTCATGGTATTCTAAATTGGACAAGATCATGGATAAACTCATAAACATGGAAGAGGCCCAGAAGATGATGGAAGGGCAATTCGATCAAGTGGCAAAAAATCATGCTTCTTCTAGTCACAACTTAAAGGTTCAATTGGGCCAGCTACCTAATGCATTGTCTATAAGAAGTGTGGGGAGCCTTCCTAGCATTATGGAAGCAAATCCAAGAAAATAATTTAAGGCTATCACACTTAGGTGTGGGAAAGAGCTAGAAAAACTAGTGAAAAGATAAGTCGAGACCTACCTTGTAGAAGACCAAGAAAACAAGAAAAAGGATGAAGAAAAGAATGAGGACCCTCCTTATACTCCTCCTCCACCTTACTCACCAAAAATACCATTCCTAAAAAAACTTCAGAAGAACGAATTGGATGTATCATTCACAAAGTTTGTAGAAAAGCTAAAGAAATGATAAATTTACTTGTCTTTTTTGGAAGTGTTGAAACATAGGCCCAAGTACCTTAAAGACATATTATCTGACAAGCAGACTTGGGAAGATAACCAAACAGTAGCCATAACGGAAACTTATAGCTCTTTAATTACCAACCATATGCCCTCAAAGTTGAAAGATCCAAGGAGCTTTACGATACCCTGGGTAATTGGTAATTTAGAGATTTCGAAATGTTTATGCAACTAAGGCGTAAGTATAAACCTTATGGCCTTGTAAATTTTTAGGAAACTGGGGATAAAATATGTGAAGCCAACATCTATGGGTATTCATTTGGTTGGACCAATCCATAAAGAAAACATTAGTCTTGGTGGAGGATGTGCCTATAAAAGTGGACAAGTTTATAATTCCCATAAATTTCATTGTGCTAGACTTTGTAGTGGATCAAAATTATCCACTAGTTCTTGGCATACTATTTTTTTAACACCAGAAAAGATTTGGTAGATGTCCATGAAGACAATCTCATCCTTCATATTGGAGATGAACAAGTGAATTCAACATGGATAAGCTATTAAAGAATCTGAAGGAGGGTAGCTTGTTCATAAGAATTGATGAAGTTGAATCTTTAAAGGAGCGAGAGGAAGAAGAACATATGATAGCAAAGATTGGGTTTGAAGAACATAAGGAAGTCTCTATTCAAGATGATGATGAAGACGAGAATGATGAGCAGATGATAGTGAAGATAGAGGTTAAGAAGATACAAACGTCTCTGTTTATATAAAGTAGAAGAAGAAGCGGAGACAAAGGTGATTGAGGAAGAAAGAGAACAATTCACCTTCTTAAAAGTCAAACTATTAAATTTGACAGACGATTCAATGCGTTTTATTTTTTTCCCTATTTTATTGACAATTTGTTACTTAAAAGGGCGTTATCAAACTTACTTGGTTTCCTTGATTTGATTAATTATGTCCTTTTTATTATCTCACAACATGTACCTTATTTACAAGCTACTAAACTGATATTAACTAAACTGGGTGAAAGCAAGCCACTTATAATTAATCTCGGTTAAGTTTTTGAGAATGCAAGGTCAAGCTAGTGACCGTAACTTAACATGTTCAGTAGTTAAATTGTAATTATTGTGTACTTAGGTTTGTTTTGAACTCTAGTAATTAGGTTTTAATTTTCATGTTCTTAGAATGGTTTGGATTGCTAATTTTCTTATTTTTTGAAGTGATTATAACTTAGGGAAGCAAGCTTAGGAGTCAACTGAAGGAATAAAAGATGATGAAAAGGAAAGCTAGGGGAAGGTCTTCACCTTGGTCTTCGATAACAACATCGTCACCACCTCAATCACTTTAACGGGTTTCATTCCCTAACCTTTTTCTTTTTGTTTCTATTTTTCTTGTCATTTTTTTCCTTTATGTGTTGTGTTGTCCAAGTATAGGGAGGATTGTGCATTGACATATCATGTGTGTGACTTTTATATATCATATTATCTTACTTTTTATTAGGTTGACATAGTGTAAACATTTTGTTGCATATATGTGAATTGTATCAATATATCCATGGCAAGAATTTAATGGAATTAATTTAGCTTTGAATATGGGCATTTAATTTGTAAAGATATAGTAACTTATGAATTTTGTGTTTCAAGTATCTTTGGGATGAATATATTTGTTAATTAGGATATGAAACCTATTTTTCACTTTATGAATTTTGTTGGTGTACATTTATAATTATAGTAAATTGAATTAGTTAACATTATTAGTACACTTTCATGAGAATGATTGACTAAAAAGAAATGAGGTAGGTTAAAATTATATGTATATTAAAAAAAGTGTGTGTTAAATAAATAACTATTTTGTAACCTTTTTGAAACAAATATTAGGTTAAGAATAGATCTTATAGCTAGTTGTGAGCTGTGATATGACTGCATAACTAGAGGCATTCATGACAAAATGTTTGTCTTCGCATCTAAAGGTTAGAATGAAGCTTCAACGAAGCTAAATGAAAAAAACGTGACCTAGTTGAGTAACGGGGGGCATTCATAACAAGTTGTTTGCCTTCGCGTCAAAGGATTAGATTATCGTTCAAGAAAAAAATATCTTACAATAAATAAACCTACTAATCTTTTAAAAATAGGAAGAATTTTCATGAAATGTTACTTAGTGATAGTTTTCCTTTTTAATTGATTAATAATAATAGGTGCATGCTTACAAGGGCCATATAGGTGTTGAAATAGGGTGTTAATGTTTTAATTGATATGTATATTTAATTCCAAGTACTTAAACACGAAACGAATAAGCTTGTGTGTTGACACATTTTGAATGATCTGTTTTTTAGGTTAATTTAATTCCATAAGATTTAATGTCATTGTACCATTATTGTAATGTTGTATGAATGTGTTTTTATATGTTTATAAGTTTTGTTTGTTTATGTGTTTAGTTTTGCATGAGGACAAGCAAAGGTTTAAGTGTAGGGATATTATTAGGTATAAATTATCCTATGTTTTCATAGACGTTTAAGTGTGTTTTTAACTGTTTATTAGATAATTATCATGTGTATAGGATTAGAATTATGTTATTGTTAATGTTTGGTTATATTCTATTATCATATGTATAGGCTTAGAATTATGTTATTGTCAACGTTTGTTTATGTTCTAGGTGTTTGTATAGTTTAGAGTCTAATTTATATCTTAAATTTATGTTTTTTGAGGTATTTGATGTGTTTGTGATTGTTGAAAATCAGATAATTGAAGATTGAAGGAAGCTGTAACATGCTTGAGCTAAAAGGTAGGGTCACCATCTTACAAAATTGAGATTAATCTAACGAAGATCAAGAGGAGCATCAGTTGTCCAACAGTTTCCAAATTTGCATATTCAACTCCAAATCAAGTTTTTCTTTCTTTCCTTTTGTTATTTTCATTAAACTTGATGTGTAAATTGAATTGGAAGATGTTATACATGTTGATGATGTTTTAATTTCATATTAGGATGTTGTTCTGGGTTTATTTTATGACTTGATCATTTTTTATTTCAATGCAATGTTTTGAGTGTTGTGATATTTGTGTTTACTTATATTTCGATAATAAATCGAGAGAGTGAGTCAATTGTAAATGATTAGGTTGGGTAATGAGAGTTAACGACCTAATAAGTCATGCAAATATCAAATTGATAATCATACAAAGATAGATGTTGTGTGAGAACTCGATTATTTGATAGATTGCTTAAGAACTAGTTAAAAATGTTAAGTCGTTTTTGCATATTGAGGGATTGCAAATCTAGAATTTCAGAATCAATTAGGGATAATTAATTGGGTCTAATTGATTAGGCCTTAAGAGAGAATAATCAAACCCTTTGAAAATCTAGGATCGAAACCAAATTGAATAAAAAATGGTTAGGGGAACAAAATGACGATAGAACAAATCCTATACTTTCTTACTTGATCATCCTTGTTTTATTGTTATAGATCAATTGTTAAATGACTTAGTGCTCAATTTCAATTGATTGTTTTAATTTCTAAATTTTGTTTTCTCTCAAATCATATTTCACAATCTTAGACAAAGTTAGGTTTATTTAGTTTTAGCTAATTTCTCTAGGGATCAATACCTCAATAACTATAGGTTTACGATTTGTATACTTATAGATATTGAGGGTTTTATATTAGGTAAAACTTGCTCAATATTAATCACGGTCTAAGGTTGGGGTCATGACAATCATCAACTTCATTCTTTTTTTTGAGAAAATCCACCAACTCATTGATTAAAATTACTAGTGAAGAGTATAAAATACTTGCTACCATTTAAAGAAGCAACCCCCATGCCTCAACAAACACCAATACGGATAATTTAAAGCTTCTTAGTTCCTTTCCATGCTTTTCTTGTAAGAAATGGCAGTCTAGTTTACTTCCCTAACTGACATATCTTACATGCAACTACAATTGCTCCTTTAAATGACATTCTGTGAATAATCTCCTTTTTGTGTATAAGCTAAGGTGGAATAACGGAAATGCCCTAGCCTTTTATGTTACAATTCAGGTTGGTTCACAACACACGAATATGCATAAACTTTGGCTCATTCCAATCAAGACAAGAACTCTTAACATTCATTTTTACATAAAATAAATCATCACCAAGTGGCTCAGTAATGACACATAATGTAACATCCCATTCCCATATTAAGAGTTAGAACCCAAAAATGCGGTACATGTGAGATCTCACTGAGGGATTAAGAAAAATGCATCTCATGCTCATGCATAATGTTAGCATACACGCACGTGAATTTGAATTTTTGCACACATTAAGATGACTGTACATACATCCATTGACATTCTGGGTATAATTGATTTGTTAATGTGATATTATTGAGAATTGTGATTTATTTGCATTGAAATCCGAATTGGAGAATAAAAATTGTTGATTTAGAATTTTTGGTGAATTTTAGGAATAAATTTCGAAAATGTTGAATATTATTAGACTAGGAAAAATGTCACTTGACGAGTAAATTGATGGAAGGAAATAGAAATAAAAAACAAATGATATTGGAGAATTGAAAAAATGATTTTTAGAAATTATTGAGAAAATGATTTTGAAAATTAGAGATGACTTTAGAATTTATGAGAAGATGTTATTAAGAAAATTTTGGTGATAATTGGAATAAAAAGATAGGAGGTATGGAACTAGTTTAATAAGAACTAGTTAGTTGAGAAACTAGTTAGAGTCTTAGGAATTGGACAAGTGTCCAAATCTTAAGCTCGCATTCCTTTTAACTTTGAAAGACAAAGACACTGTTTTGTCTTGTCTTAAAAATATCTTCTTGTGGCTTTCTTCTTAAAGCTTCTTCTTCTTCGGATTTTGATTTGCCGAATTTTCACCAAGTTGAACCTTGCTTTCATCTACCCTTCTACTTCTACTTGATATCTGTTTCTTTTGCCTCAAGAAAAGCCCAACCTAAACCACATTAAAGATGACGTATGTGGTTGCTTGAAGAATTAGGGTTTCTTGAGATTGTCGAAGATTTTGGACTTTTATCAAGTAAGTATCTTGTTAATCCTTTAGAGTTGTTTGATTATGAAACAAAAAATGGTGATTTGTTGGCATTTCATAATCATAAGAAAAATAGACATTTTTCATGTTCTCCGTAAATATAGTTGAAAATGTGGATTGTTGATTTTTCAGTTTTGATGATCAATATGTTATAAGGTCGTATGGAAATAATCTTTAGAGATGTTTTAGAGGTAGAATGATCTTAATAATGGTGTTAGGATGAGTGCAGAAAATTGTTAATCAATGATATATGCACTGTTCTGTTTTTAGTTATTCTTTAAATATAGATTATGAACTGGTTTGTGAATTATATTGAGTTGAAATAGAGTTAAGAATGAAGAGTATTGAAGTAGAAAATATGATCATGTACAAATTGTGTTAGGTGAATAATTTGGAAAATTCGAAGATGAGTGTTTTGGAAAGTGTAGTAGTGAAATATTCACTGATTGTGCTTCTGTGTTTATGAGGATTTAAAGTGTTAAGTGATAGCAGTAATTGATTTTGGAGTTTAAAGAGCAAGTGAAATATGTAAGTGATGAGTGCGGAAATTCATAAGAGTTAAGGTTGATATATATATGCTCTATTTTAATTTTTTTTCATAACTAACTTCTGCTTTTGTCTCATCTCTCATATGCGTGAGAGACAAGTCACACCCGTGGCTTTTGTCTCATCTCTCACTTGAACTCAAAAACTCTTTTCATCGACCATACGAATTTAAAACTGGATTGGTCATGGTATACAAGAGTCACAGGTATGATACCAACCTAGTTTTAAATTTGTATGGTCGATGAAAAGAGTTTTTGAGTTCAAGGATAGGTTCAAGGTGATGTAAGGATGTGAGAAAAAAATAAAGCAATGAAAATAATGCAAAAAATGAAAGAATAGAAAAAAATTGCAGAAAACATATAAAGTTACATGGATTTTCAGTTTTGGAGGTTTATGTTTAATCTTAAGTTTTGATCTGTTTTTGAGTTTGTTGAGCTTTATGAAAGTAAAAAAAAAGGGGTTATTATCAGTTATAAATGTTGTTATGCGTGAAAAAAATGAGAGGAGAAAAATTTGCAGTTTGGAAAATGAAGAAAAAGAAAGAACAGTAGCAGGTCGTGATCGTGACATGTCTCAATTTCGACTCTGCTAGTTGAAAAGGGAAGTCGAGTCGCGATCACGACCCTGCTGAAGGAATAAGGAAGTCGCGATAGCGACCCAAGAGATGTTTTAGAAGTGGTTTTAATTGAGCATGCTTCAGTTTTTTGATGATTTCTTGATCTATAGTGATCCGAATGGAATGATTTTTTATTTGGAGTAAACTAGAGACATAAGGCTACAATTTGTATAAAGAAATTGAATTTTAAAATTTTCTCAAAGGATTTCAATTTCTGGATTGAATTTGAGAAAAAGGTACTGTTACAGTTTAGAGAATAGTCTGAATTATTTGGAGTATAACTTTTGGAATACTAAACCAAATTGAATGATCTTGGTGTCATTAGAAACTTAATAGATAAAGGAAAAAATTTTTAGAAGTAAGTGCCTTCAAATTACTTCATTTTCATTACTAGATTGATCATGGAAAGTTGACCTGAAAATGTGTCTTAGGAAAAATCTGAATTGAAGAAATGAGTTATGAATTTTGATTTTTATGGTTTTATTGAGGTATAAACGATAAGTATAAATGATACTTATGTGAGTTTGAAATATGTATGATTATGAGATGAGAATAATGGAAATGAAAGATGTTTCTATGATTGTAATAGTGATTCAAAGGAGATGAGTAATAAGTATCTAGTAAAAGTGAATGAGGCTTGGATATTATGAAAGCAAATAATGCTAAAAATGAGAAAGAGAATAAGATGTGAATTTTGATAATATGCCCGGGATTGTCATTGAGTATGCATTGTACATAGTTCATATACACATTTGTGCATAAATGAATACTTAAGAGTGTGCAATTGTTAATATGTGTGCAACGTGTGTATTGCATAATATTGATGTGTAGGATAAAATGTCCACATCCAGACGTTGTTAGATCTGGGAAGCAATGCTAATCTGGAGTTTACTGTGAGTAACCTAGACGGTCTCACTCAATTAAATTGTTTTTTTTTAATGTTATGTTTGAATTATCAAATGAATGCGAGTTGACTGTGTTGATTCCGGACATGAAGGTCTAATGATTCTGATGAATGATTGTGATATTTGAAGTGCTCTTTGCATGTGAATATGACGAAATAAATGTGTTTTTTCAATTTGATTATGGAATGTCAGACTAAGTTCCGAAGAAAAATGTGAATGTGCATATAGTGAAATAAGTGATTCTCAACTTTAATGTTGAATGCTGGACCAAAGTCCGATGACATATGAAAGTGAATGTGTAAAGTGAAATAAAATGACTAATTGATCATATGTGACTGGTGCATTTCATTACATGAATGCATGATAACAAAAAGGCTGATGTGACCGGAGTAGCCATCAAAAAAGATCTTAAGGCTCATAAAGTGAAAAAGAGCTTAAAGCTCTGCAAGTGATTAAGAGCCAAAGGCTCACTATGTAAAATGAGCCCTGTATCTCCAACGGATAAGGGACAGTTATTAATGATCCCGATATCCACAATGGATACGGGACAGCAATAGGCACTCGGTCACAATACTAACAATTGAAAGTGAGTCTCATGAGTATCACATATGCATTTGATATGTATGTTTGAATGATTGAAATGCACTGTTTAAATGGTTCAAATGTGAAATGTGAAATAAATGAATAAAGTATTAATTGATGCTAGATGATGAGTTAATGTAGTGATGGAAATTATGTGATATTTAAGTATATGCAAAGATGTGAATTATATGTTATGTGATGCATGAATTGAGTGAACCATCGATGATGGTTACCTCATCTGAATTCGCAAAACTCACCCAAATTTTGCAATATTTTTTTCAGGCTTAGAAGAGTTACCCCGTTAGGCTAACGGGAGTACAATTATTACATTTGAGAAAGAGACTAAGGTTGGGATCAGTTCACATCTGCATTTTTAGTTTCTTATTTTTGTGTCAATTTATTTATTCCGCGATCTTTGTACAATGCGTATTTGAACATTTTGTTTATAATCACTTTCCAAATGAGAAATGTTTGTAAATGATTTTGTGATGTAATACCAAATATGAATTTAAGTGTTTGGTATACATAATGGGCCTTAGTGACTAATGAAACTTAGAGGATTTGTGAAATGATTGTAACCTTTATGAATGAAAAAGTTTATGAATAAGTTGGGCCGAGCTGATTATTGATTTTCCGCAATATGCATGTATTGTTTAAAAAAAGTACCAAGTTTCAAGTGTCTGACTGATTGACTATGCTAGCATGCCACCCTCGCGAGGTATGTTCTCAGACATCACTTAGGATGTCGGGTACGTATCTTACGAGAGTGGGGTGCTACAAATAAGTTATCCTTAAATGTAATAGAACAAACTTTCTTAGGTAGTTACCCTACACTCAGCAAGTTTTAATTAATCTCAAGAACAAACAACTCATCAGATATTAATTTTATACCTGTTAGGCCTTCAATTAAAACAATCCTTTTACCTTCAACTTTAATAAATTATCTACTGCTAATTCAATCTTGATGTCACCAATTTGTTTAGTTCTTTGAAAAGTGACTCATCAAAGGTTATATGGTTAATGCATACTGGGTATTAGTTAATTGCTACTTGCAAAGTAAGTTGCCACAAAAAATTGCTCCTCCTCTTATTGCTGATCAACTGCTTGAGCATTTTGTTGTTTTTTTTGTTAGCCTTTTTTATGTGATCCATTTGACTGCAATACCTATATTTAACATTAGGCTTAAACTAACAATATTGTTCTAAATATGAAGTTTTCTTACAGTGCTAACATTAAGGAAATTTTCCACTGCTTCGACCTTCCTTCTGATTCTTTTTTTTCCACTGCCTTTTCTTACCTTTGCCTTTATATTGCATTTACCTTCAATGCTCCCTCAATAACTATTTCATTCATGTATACCTCCTTTTCATTTGGGCTTAAAATGTATGAATAAGTTCTGCCAGAGATATTACTAAAAAATCTCTAGATTCCTTAAAAGAAGAGATTTTGGATTCAAGTCTCTCCAGTAAGGTCACCAATATTTTTCAATAATTAAGGTCCCCCAATAACTTGATCTTATTGACTACCTTCAATAATCCATATGTGTAGTTCTTCAATGACTCTGTTTTTGAATTTTAATTTCCTTTTCAAGTTTAAAATTACATTCGCTTTATCTTGACATTTCCCTTAATGTTTGAAAATATCCCAAACCTGCTTTGCATTTTCATAGGTCATGATCTCTGTGAATATATCATTTGATAATGTATAGTGAATATAGTGAATTAGGTCTTGGACTCATGCTTCTTCTTCCTCTCCATACATTCTTTCATTTGAGAAATTATTAGATCCTCAGGAAGTGGTAGATTTTCATCAGTTTCCATTAATTCCCATAATCCATTTGCTTCAAAATACGACTCTATGTTCACATCCTAAGCATGATCATTCTCTCTTGAGAAAACTGAAGGAGTAGACAAGAAATTCCTTCTTATCCTAAAAGAATAGTTAGTGTTTAGGTAAAATGGTTCCTCATTGGTTCACTCTCACATGTCATTTAAGAAAAAGGGCTCTAACAATAATTTTTAGGTCAAAAAACAGTAAACATTAGAGTTTTTCTTTTTTATTTTAAGATAGATTCAATTTTTTGCAACCTATCAATGACTAATTTTTACAGATGAATTACAATACAACTAATAACAGAAAATAATTCTTAAGATATCTTCAAGAATCACAAAGATTTCTCTAATAAAATAAAATTTTAAATATAAATATAAACTAATTGACTGAAACAAAACCAAATAAAATTCAGCCAACATAGATCTTGTGGATAAAAAAATTTGAAAAGAATTTTTTTACTAACACACTTTACAGTAATCTTTATACAAACATAGCACTTACTATCAAATACTAAGAATAAAATGTGAGAAAATTTTGGTCCTTATCTTCTTATTTTGTTATTTTTATCCTTACTTGAGGCCTTTAATTTAAAAATTTAGTATTAGAGCTATTCTTTTTAGGGTTATAAAAGCTTGAAGGTACATCACACTTAAAATCAATCTAAACATGCTTTTAACAAAACTCTTCAATCCATTATAGATTCTTAAACACATTTCATAGTTGTTGCTCCTCTAACGTTTGTAGGTAAAAATTATTGAGTATGGATAGTCAAAATGGCAATTTGTCTTAACACATGTGATATTTGGGAAGCTATGAAGGAGGACCACAAAATTCCACCTTTATCAAACAACTCTAACTCTTTCTCAAATCAAGAATCACAAAAAAGTAGGTAACATAAATTAAGGCAAATGTTGCATTTTTGCAGCTATTTTACTAGAAATCTTTATGAAAATTAAGATCATGAAGTCAGTTAAAGACACTTAAGACTTTCTCAAGCAAGAATATAAAGGAATTGAGAGAGTTAAAGTGATACAAGTATTGAACCTGATCAAAGAGTTTAAATTGCAAAAAATGAAGGACTTTTAAATTGTGAACAATATTTTAACAGACTTCTTAAAATTGCCAATTAGGTAAGATTTCTTAAAGGTAAATTTTTTATTTTAAATTTGTTCAAAATTTCTTGTGTCCATTTTAGAAAGGTTAGACAATAATTCCATCTTTGGAGATTTCTAAAGGATTTGTAATGCTTTATAGGCTCAGGAAAAAAGAAGGCCCATAAGCCAATAAGGCTCACTTGAGCATGCTAAACAAGCTAAATTGCAAATCAACGAAGGTGGGAAAGGAAAGAAAAAGAAATGGAGGAAGAGCAATATTGAGCAAGACACTGTAAATAATAATATCACTAATGAAGAAAGTAACAAACCTAGTTATTCTCCAAGCTAACATTATGAAAAGAGAGTCATCTATATTTTAAATGTTGAAAAATACATAATTTTGGGTGCAACAAATGCAAACAGATAGGACACATTTTAAAGATATAAAAGAAGAAAAATCATCTATAACAATTAAAAGTGCAAATTTGAAATCAACAAGAAAAAAGAAAATTATTTGTAGAAACCTACTTTACCACTAATAACTCAAATAAAAGTTGACAAATTAGAAGTTGTACCAATTATAGGACATATAACTAGGAGCTTTTCAAAGAGCTTAACACGTATATATCTTTAAAGCCAGAATTAGTAATAAGGGATGCATAGTTGTCAAAGAAAAGGGAACATTGATAATTAAAAGTCGTTCAGGTACTAAAATAATCATCGATATTTTTTAGGAACTTGAAATTAATCAAGATTTATTAAGTGTTGGTCAAGTTCTTGAAAGGGATTTAAAATTTTGCTTAAGGATAAAATATACCTTATCAAAGATGCAAAAGGATAAAAATTATCTAAGGTAAAATAAAAAGCAAAACTTTCTTATTGGACATAATGGAGGATGGGTAGCTGTTGTGTGTTTTACCAAAAATGTATGATTTAATTACAGCTATTATTGGCAAGTATAGTTTGATCCCACAATGATAAGAGTTAACTACCAATTATTCATAAACTTAATTATCTAGACTACCACTTATGATTGGATGAAAAGAAAAAGAAAAGAAAAAATCAAAATACTAAAACAAAGCAATAATCAAGAATAAAATAACCTATGAATAAACTATATTTAGACAAGATATCCCCTAGGAATTTACTATGTTCGAATTCACCATGATTTAATGAACAATTTTAGTTTCTTGGACTAGTAACAATTCCTAAGTTATAATTATATTCTTTCTTGAGATATATAACTCCTACCTTTAGATTTAATCAATTGAAATCTCTTTATAATCTAGACAACCTATGAATACATTAATTTGTTTTATGAATTGTCATTATACGTTTTACCCTAACTTAGGAAGATCTTACAGTTATCTCTTGAATAATTCACAACTAACTCTCTTTATCTATGTTGTGAGCTAATCATATATTTTCTCTCTCAATTTCAATGCACAAATTAAATAATTGAAACTTCAACTCTCTTTCCTTCAATTCAATCAATTATAAGAACAAGGATAAATCTCGAGAAAACTAGAAATTTATTAAATCAAATGATTCATCATTTCGACATATCAAATCCTAAGGTCTATCTACCTAAATCTATATCTCAATTAGTTCATAACTAAATAAGAAATAACCACATGAAATAAGAAATAAAATAAAAATAAGAAATCATTGCCTTGAATCTTGAATTTTTGGTTTGGTCCTCTTCCAAGATTGACATTTTCTTGATTAATAATTGCGAAAAAATAACATATAAGTTAGACTTTTCTGCTTCTAAGCTCTCTTCTGGCCAAAAATCTCCCTCCTTTTGCTACCTCATCTTTTATTAATTTAAAATCTTAATCTTTAATAAGTAGCACATTCCTAATACGAGTCCATGTATTTGTCGTATTATCTTTTTTCACATTTTGTAAATTTTCTTGTAAAACATTATTGCCAATACAGAACCAACATAAGTACATATATGGTTTATGTTGCCTGATCAAAGGTGGAACATGAAGGTGTATAGGATGGAAAAAGAGAAATAGAATTATCCATCTTTGAACACGACCCTAACGCTATGGCTTATAGGTGTTATGCTTTATGAGTCATTCTTCACTTCTTTTAAAATTACTACAAATTGATTTGATTCTTCTCTAAATTCACTCATTTTTCTTAAAGACGCATAATTAAGACTTATAGAAGATCATATTAAAAGTAATGTATATTTAGAATACACGAGTAGGTTCCATTTTCTAACTCAAATAACATAATTGAGCTTTGGTAAGAGAGGTTAGGAAACTTTGATCATACAAATATGAACATTTTAGTATGTTTTATGAAGAAGCTGGAATTGATACTGACATATTGCCCCTCATACTCTATAGCATAGACATGAGTACTGTTCCGTACCGGCTGAAAAATAGAACAGTACGGTGGAGGGATGTACCGGCCTCAAATATCGACCAGTACCGGACGTTTTCACTAGGTACTGGCTGGTACTGGCAATACCGCACGGTACCAGGCTAGTACCATGAATCCTTAGAAATCTGAGGACTTATTTGAAAAAAACCCTAAAACTACCCACCCCCTGGACGTTCTCTCTGTCTCTGTCTCTGGCTCTCATTTTTTCTTTTTTCTTTTTTCTCTCGCAGCCTCGCTAGTTGCTCCTCCACCGACTCTCCTCTCTCTGTCGCTCTTGTTGTCCTCTCCTCCATTCTCGGCGGTTTGTTGTCATCTCCGGCATTGGTTGATTGCTCCTCTACCACGTGACGTTCGCCAGTCTGCCAGCTCAGTCGCAGGTCGTGGGTCGCAGCCTCGTAGGTTGCCATGCCACCTCACTAGCTCCGTCAGTCATCTATCGCTGTCGCCGGTCACCAACTCGCCATCTCCACCTGTCGCTGATCGCCAACTTGCCATCTCCACCAACAACAACTGACAGATATGGGAATAATACCCAGATCTGGACCCGACCCATTAGTCATCACCGAATATATTGTGAAATTGTGATTGTTGGGTGTGTTTTTTTCCTAAATTTTGTTAGAATGTTTGTGTCAATTTAATTGTTTATGACTTTATGTTGTGACTGTGAGCCGTGAGGAATGAAATTGTGAAGAATTTTTGGTAAATTGTTTGTGTTGGAGTCTTGAAGATGGATTTGAAGTTGGTAAATTGGTAAAGAGTGGAGACAGATTTGAAGTTGTTTGTGAAATTTATGGTTAGTTTGGTTGCTTTGGTAAATAGGAGAGCTGAAATGCTGAATGTTTGCTTCATGAAAATTGTGGTATTGTGGTGGTTGGTTATTTTGTTTACTTCATAAAATTTGGAAGCCGTATATTGAATTATTGATTGTGGTTGTTCATTTGTTTGATTCATTTATTTGGTTTATGAAAATTGAAACTCACTAGTACATTGATTGTGGTTAAATTAATTGTAAATTTGTAATGGTTTGTTGGATGGTTTGGTTTATTGGTTCAATTGAATTGTTGAAATTGGTTCACTAAATTTCATTAAATGTTTGGTTCATTAAACTTGAAAATAAAAACAGAATTAAAAATAAAAACAGAAAATTAAGATGATTTATTCATGCTTTGCTAAATGACATCATGTTCATAAGAAAATCCATTCATGCTATATTAAATGACATGTAATTATGAGTGTAATTACATTACCATTAGTTAAAGAAAAGATAATTTGTCTAAACATGCACAAAAAAGAACCTAAATTGAAAGAACTCAAATGACATCATATTCAATTAGAATTTACTACTTTAGAAATATCTAAAGTTTGAGGTATTAAATTTAAGATTAAATTAATTTTTTATTATTTTTTTAAGAATTCATAATTAATTGAAATGTTTAAGTTATATATTAGTTTTTAAATTTCAATTTTATTCTAATAATTTTATCCATATTTACAGTGAAATATTTTATTATCCTTAATCCTTTTGATTCATCTTGATTATTGTAAGAGGACAATTAGTAAACAAAACTATGTAGTAATGATTTGGGAGGTTCTTTACATATCATTGCTAATTTTGTTAATAAAACTACTAAAGGATTAATGTCTTACAAAACTAACATCTTTATATTTTTGTTACAACTAAATGGAAGGAAGTTCAACTACTCCTGATCAAACTGCTTCAGGAAGGTATAATGATCCAGCTTAGGCTTATACTGCATTAGTCCTGGGTATGAAGAATCATACAATTTGCTTGTTTTGTACCAAGCATTTGAAAGGTGGAGGAATTACCCGATTGAAGAAGCATTTAGCTGGGGTTAAAGGAGATGTAAAACCCTGTAAAAAACTAAGTCATGATGTGAAGTGGCAAATGAAAACATTGCTTGATGAATATCAACAAGAGAGAGATAGAAGGGAAAGGTTGAATTTTGAAATTGGTAGTGGAAGTTCATTTTCTAGTTTCCGTGGTGATTATGGAAATGTTAAGGGTGGTAGTGGTACTGGTGGTAGTGGTACTGGTAGTGTTCTATCTCAGGATCAAGAAGAAGCATTTGAACCTGATGTGAGGAAGAGAAGAAGGCAGGTGACTAGTTTCTTTGCACCACAAACAACTCCTGGAGCTCAACCTTCAATTCGTAGTGCAATGCAATCAAGAGATGCGACTCACAATGTCGATATGGCAG
>JAOQMS010000004.1:32895545-32917676 GCA_027563885.1 Erythroxylum longipes
TTGTTATATGAATGTTTTGTGATTGTTGAAAATGGGAATTGTTGAGAATTGTTAGAAATGGAAATTGTTATATGAATGTTTTGTGATTGTTGAAAATGGAAATTGTTGGAATTGAAAATTGTTATATGAATGTTTTGTGATCGTTGGAAATAGGAATTGTTGAGAATTGTTGAAAATGAAAATTGTTATATGAATATTTTGTGATTGTTGAAAATGAGAATTTTTTAGAATTGTTAGAAATGGAAATTGTTTTATGAATGTTTTGTGATTGTTGGAAATGGGAATTGTTAGAAATGGAAATTGTTATATGAATGTTTTGTGATTGTTAGAAATGAGAATTGTTGGAAATGGAAATTGATATATGAATGTTTTGTGATTGTTGGCAATAGGAATTGTTGAGAATTGTTGGAAAATGAATTTACCAATGAATGTTTTGTAATTGTTGGAAATGGGAATTGTTGGGAATTTTTGGAATTGGAAATTGTTATATGAATATTTTGTGATTGTTGGAAATAAGAATTGTTGGGAATTGTTGAAAATGAAAATTATTTTATGAATGTTTTGTGATTGTTGAAAATGAGAATAGTTGGGAATTATTGGAAATGTAAATTGTTATATGAATGTTTTGTGATTGTTGGAAATGAGAATTGTTGGGAATTGTTGGAAATGGAAATTGTTATATGAATGTTTTGTGATTGTTAGAAATGGGAATTGTTGGAAATAGAAATTGTTATATGAATGTTTTGTGATTGTTAGAAATAAGAATTGTTGAGACTTGTTGGAATGAAAATTATTTTATGAATGTTTTGTGATTATTGGAAATGAGAATAATTGGAAATTATTGAAAATGGAAATTTTTATACGAATGTTTTGTGATTGTAGGAAACGGAATTATTAGGAATTGTTAGAAATAGAAATTGTTATATGAATATTTTATGATTGATGGAAATGAGAATTGTTGAGAATTGTTAAAAATGGAAATTGTGTTATGAATATTTTTTGATTGTTGAAAATGAGAATTGTTGGAATTGAAAATTGTTATCTGAATGTTTTGTGATTGTTGAAAATGAGAATTGTCAGGAATTATTAGAAATGGAAATTGTTATATGAATGTTTTGTGATTGTTGGAAATAGAATTATTGGAAATTTTCAGGAAAGATATTTTATTATCATTATTGTTTTTGATATAATTTCTTATAATTTTCTAATAATTATAATTTATTATTTACTAGGAGTCTTAATAGTACAATAAGTTCAAATGATCCAATTTCCATTGATAACATCGATATTTTGGCAGATTGGGTTTCTGAAGAACCAAATTTGGTAGATATCAATGACTTGGAAGATAATCTTAGATGAGAAAGCCTTGACATGTCATTTGGTGCTTTAAATTTGAATGATAATGATGATGAAGCTCCTCTCAATGATGAAGATTTTGTACTAAATGATAACTAAGCTCAGTGCAGTTATAACGGGTATCCTCTTGTTGACGATTGAATTTCGTTGCAGGTTATTTTTCCTCTTCCTTTAATTTTACCTATATTTGATATTTATCAGTTTATGTTAAATTCTACATATGTGATATAATTGTAAATGTTTTTGTTTCAGGTTTAACTTCAACTTGATTGTTTCTTCGTCATCATAAAATTGTAATAGTTAAAGGATATTTATTGTTCTTTTATTGGATGTTTTGATGTAATTATTATTTATTAAAATTTTGAAATTGTATTATTGTAATATTTCAAATACTTTGTATTATTCTTATTTTTATATTTGTATTATGATGATTGTCTTTTTTCATATAAATTGTAGTTATTATTTATATGTGAAATATTTAAAAATTATTGTCATTTCATATTAAATTATTAATTGTGATTATTATTTATTATTATGATTTCTGGAAACAGGGTTGATGTAAACTTGTAAAGTATACAGTATATAACTGTACAATATATCAGTGAACTGTTTTGCAAATTTTAAAAATTTCAGGGACTATTTTATAAATATAAAAAATTACCAGAAACGGTATCTGGTATTGACCGATACCTGTACAACACCGTACTAAAACTCAATCGGGTACCGAGTCCGGTACAGTATTTGCAACTTTGCTTTATAGCAAAATATGGTTAGTGAGAGGAACAACAAACTCCCTAAGAAATTATGGCCATAAGTAGCCAATAAAGTCGTTTTCCATTGAATAGGCTCCCTATAAAGGTTATAAAAGGAAGCATTCAATTTGAAGCATGGTATGACTATAAACTTTATCTATAAAACCTCAAAGTATTTGGTTGCATCAGTTTCTCATATGTACCTCAAGAGAAAAGAGATAATCTTGATAGAAGAGTAGATCATGGCATTTTCATTGGCTACAGTAATATCTATAAAATTTTTTGGCCACAAATTGAGAAGATTCTAATAAATAAAGATATTCATTTTGTAGAAGCGCAATAATGGTACTCAAGAAGATGTGAATCATATTAATGAATTTCTACTAGTATAAGATGAAGAAGTTGATGATCCTAATCTTAGAGGTTTTAAATTGCTCTCTCTCTATATATATACATATATCAAAGAATCAATGCTTTAGTGTTTAAAGTAATAGGAGTAAATGAAGTTTAAAAGGAACCAAAATGAATACCTATAATGAGGAGCGAATATGATTGAGAAAAATCAGACCTAACAACTTATCGAAAGGTCACAACATAAAAAGGTTACTAGAGTTAAATGTGTATTTAGAACCAATTTGAATATAAATGATTCCATCAATAAACACAAGGCTAGACTTGCGATGAAAGAGTCTGCTCAAGTGATTGGTATCAATTTTACAAGTACATTTGCTCCTGTTACACGACATACATTATCAAAATACTTCTTGCATTAGGTACACAAAAAGGGTGGAATTTATCTCAAACTGACGTAAAATCTTTCTTTCTCAATAGATACTTGCAGGAGGAAATATAGCTTGAGTAGACTAAGAGATTTGTAGTAAAAAGGCATGACCACAAGGTGACTTTGTATAGTAAGTAAGTTTCGAGGACTTGACATAACAAAACTGATAAGCATTTATTAAGTTTTCATTTTACAAAAAATTAAAGTATTCAACTCTATATGTTAAGACATTATGATATTTTATTATTATCATCTTTATATATGAATGATCTCTTGGTAACAAAAAAGCAATGCCATTTTTATTAAGCAAATCAAATTGGAGATGATGCATGTTTCTGAAATGTCTGATTTAGGAACAAAGGCATACTTCTCTAGAATGAAGATTAGATAAAATCAACAAGGTGTTAAAGAAAAAAAGTATGTTAAAAAATTTTCAGATGAAAGAACACAAGTCAACTAGTATTCCAATAAATCAAAAGAGGAAATTTGTAAAGAAAATGTCTATAAAAACTTTTCTAGCATTTCAAAGTGGTAAAAAGTGTTCTCAAATATATCAAAAGAACTATTAATTATAGAACATAAAAAGTATCTTAAAAGTACCACTTCACACTTGGTTCTGAAGTGTTTTTGTAGAGCTCTAAGTAGAGATAATTGCTCAATCGACCATTGGAACAAAATTTGTAGTTACAACAACTGTAAATAAGTATTATGGTTGAGGAAGGTGTTAACTTACTTGGATGTGAATCAAGAAAATATTAAAGATAATCAGGTAAACGTTATCATCTCCAATAATTCAGGCTTCCATAAAAAGACCAACTAATTTAAGAAAGTACTACTTATGAGAATAATATCCGAAAACTTAATAACCTTATCTATTTTCTTATTTTACTGCATTTGAACCTTATTGCATTGGATTTGGAACGAAAGCTCTTATCAAATAGAAATATTAATCTACCTCTACATTATTACCTCAAAGAACCTCTGAGAACAACTTTGAAAAGCCCTAGTTTGTGTGATTTAGAGGGCATAAACCCATGAAGTTGTGCCTTAAAATAGCAAAGATCAAGTTGCCAACAAAATAGTGTATATGGCTCCTTGAGCATTAAAATGGTAAAGATCAAGCAACCCATCAGTACAGCTATTGCGTCGGCTGTTAATGGCAGGGCTACCCCTACCACTGATACCACACCGTCCAGAAAAACAGCAGTCGGTTGATAACAAGACCCTCTCTAACAAGAAGACTTGAGAAACATGTAGACATTATTCCAGTCGACTGAGCAAGATCCTTGCTAGGATAAGGCATCTCAAGAAGTGATGATCAGATTTTTGCTCGAAACATTTGTGGATGAATTCATTATCTTACAACACTAGCTGAGTAATGCCCCAGATCCAAGCCACTGCTGCAAATTGCCTGAAGTTGAAAAATCCAGGTACCTCAAATGGCAAATTGAGATGCACAGATAGATATGAAGACCAAGACCAGTCCTCCAAATTGTCTGTCTCAGTTTACCTTCTCTTTTCCTATCGACTAACCAGATGATAATTGTACGTATTGACAGGAAAGGAATATGAAGTTAGGTCTACCCATTAAATAGTACAAGAATGGCTATGGATTTTCAAGAAGCACAACACCAAGAAACAACGAAGTGCTCCATCGTGATCACAGGTTAAAATACTTGTTACGAGAACCAATTGTTGAAGGCAGCTCCAAGTAGTAAGTGTTTAACCAGAAGCTATTCAGCTCATAATCTCTTCAATCCTTGATGAGCATGATGTTGGCCCTCCCCTTGTCTGCTTTGTATTGTAAGATTTGCATTTCAAACACTTGTGTGCTAAAATATGGAAATTCACTTCAGAAGTTTCCCCACAGTCATTACAAAGGATCCAAACCTACAATAAACCAAATTATTGGTCGGTTACCATCTTATTTTAACCCATAGGAAAGAACTGACATTTGAAAATCTCAATTATCTATTACTTACCATCTTATTCTGATAAATATCAGGCATGGGTGTTGAAGCAACCTGTTAATCAAGCATTTTCAATCAAGAAAGTCAGAATGAACATTAGATGGAAATATTCATCATACTACTATATAAACTTACCTCCTGATCAAGTTTTTTCCACACACAAGACATATCGCGATATGATTTTGAGCAAACAGGGCATGCATACCTGCACGAGAATACTTGGGGTAAATAAAAGGTGTCAAAGTTGATTATTGAGGTTTCAAAATGACAACCATTACTAGACTTACTGGGAATGCTGCTCCATCTCTTTAAGACATTCCAAATGAATGGTATGTCCACACCGCAACACAGTAATATCTTTTGTTGTATCAAATAAAAACTGTACCAACGTGACAAGTTTAAGTCATTGAAGCATTTCATAAAACAAAATCAATATTCATATTTGTTGTTTCAACCTGAAATTTACCTCAAAGCATACGGGGCAATTATGATGCATGGCTTTTTCAACACAATTGTGTGAATCCTTCATCACAGTTGAATAGCAGCATCCTACAATTAGAAATATTTATCTCAGCTAACTATGATTCAGTATCAAGCTAGAAGACAATATAACCAAAAAATTAAAAAAAATCTTGACAACGATGTAAAAACCAAAAAAGAAAATTCTCAAGTATTAGGTGTGCTAAGAATCTTACCACATCTATTACAGTGGAAGAAATTTTCCTCTCCTCCAGTTCTGCAATACCAAACATAAACATAAGTTACAAGCCAGTGTATAAAATGATACGAGACGCAAGCAAAAATTGTCAAAGGAAAAAGGCCAGTTCTAATGCTGACCTGCAGATACCACATTCATTGCAATGATATTGCCGCTTTGAAACCTAAAGAACATTTTGACCCATTAATTAAGTTAAGAAAATAGCCGAATAAGCAATCGGAAAGATTTAAAGCAAAGGAGCTCACATCATCATCAAAAAACTTGCATTTGGAGCAGAAGTATTTCCCCATGCAAACCCCACATTGGACGCAGAACTGTTGAACCTGGTGAGACAACAAGAAGTTATTAAAACCATTCAAAAGACTTCCAAAGATTATTTTGCGCTTGTGGAAACTTACATCTTGTTCTGTGTGACACAAGGAACAGATGACCTGAAAGACATTAGTAGCAGAAGCAACCGTATTAGTTTCCTTTTCATTTTCTGAATGTTATGCTGAACCAATTATGTAAGGAGGAAAACGATTTTAGGACAGACGAAAATAAGGAAAGACAGTGGAAACTCATGAAAAACTGATATTTTTAGGACTCCGAGAAAGTGAAAGAGAGAAGACGTTGAGCCAGATGTCTGAATCATTCAATCAACTTCTAACTTATTTCTGACGCCAAATATCCAAACAAAAAAGATCTTCCCAAAGCAAAAACAAACAATGAGATGACCCCACGCAAAAAAAGATAGTCCCCCGTCAGAAACACGGTATACAGAGAATGATAGGAACGCAAAAAGCTAAAAATCTTTTGTGAACTATGTAAAAGCTCAATTGGTTTATTTTTAACAAGTTATAAGATAGAACATAAGAGATAAATTACTAGCAACTAACCTTTTTCAATTCCTGGCGAGGAATGTCATGACGATCACGAGGATCAACTTCCATCCCATTCTGCAAAAGGGAAAAACAAATTCAAGTCAAATTTCATGTTCAGGCACAGTTAGCCGACGTTGGAGAAACTATGAAAAACCATAAGGAAGGAATTAACAAAGATAGAACAAAAAGAGAACCTTGGATTCGTTATGACAATGCCTGCAATCGAATATCTCATCACAACAGGGCGCTCTGATCTTGCATCTCCTTCTGTAGTGTGAGCACCTTCCAAAAAAAAAAAAAACTCAAGAATCGAAATAAAAAATTTTAACTCAATAATTGAAACATAGAGAAACGAGGCATCTTTAGAGAGAAACACGGATATATGAAGTATAAACACTTAGTCCGGAGCAAAATGAAAAAATTGAAGCATACCCGTAATGCCCAAATCCCAGATCCTTTGATGAAATGCCCCCAATAGCCAAATATGTCATCCCAGGCTCCAACCCTCTCTCCATCTCTTCCTTTACCTGAAAAACACAGGAAAACCAAACTCACCTCAATATTTATTCCTATTCCTGGTACTCTTAAGTACACAAATAAGCTGAAATAGATTGAAGAAACAAAAAAAGAAAAAGAAAAAAAATTGAACAACTGACCCTCAATTAACAGATAAAAGGGAGGAAATTTTCCCTTCTTTTCCAGGGAATTACAGAGTGGTGATCAAGAGCCAGGAGGCTTGAACCACTCAAGCAATCAAAGGAACCTTGCACATTGGGGAAAGAGGGAGGAGCATGAAAAGAAAAACCATACACACAAGAAGCCTTGAATTTATATACAATTGCGCGTCCCTCGTAAGCTTTTGGGTTTGTCTGACAAGTCAGAATTAACTTCCCCATTTTCAAATAATAGAGCGATGACGAGGAGACACGATATGGTTTGACAACCGACCATAATTATTACATGACAGAACTAAGAAGATATTTTTCTCCTCGTCTGTAGCTTCCAAAAGAAGAGGTGTGGAAATTTAAAAAAAGGAAAAATTTTCTACGAAATATAATGTGCAAGAAACGACGCCGTATATCACATACCAGCATTTTCAAAGTGGCTTCTGCAGGCTGAGTTGCTCCCAGTCAATGATTTGATTTGAACAATGGATATGTTAATGGGTATTTGTACTTGCCCGATTTAAGGCCAGCTGAACAATGGATACGTTAACGGGTATTTATATTTGTCCGATTTAAGGCCAGCAAAAGCCAAGCCAGGGTCTGCCAACAGCTTGGAATTACAAATTAACCCTCGTTTCAGAGCTTGAGTCGACTCTACATAAGATAGTATTATGGGGACAGAGCAACTGCGAATCTTCCTGTGGAGGACTAGATAGGCTTGTAGGATTCGATGACGAGGAACTGGTCCCAAACTGAGTCAGTAGCGTGTAATCCGACCACAAAGTTGACAACTAAGACATGGGACTTCTCTACTTTTCTCACTTGTTGTATGCATACATGTCCTATTCCCGACATTTTCCTTAGCTGGTCTCTTTTTGGAAGTTAGAGCGCAAGCATACATTATGTTCCTGGAAACTTCTCGATAAGGGTAACCTCCACTCTATCCACACATTGTTCTCTGTTTTCAGGCATTGGATTGGACTATCAGATTAAAAGTGGTTCGAAAAAGATCAACAGGATTTGATTTTGGATGACAGAAATAAAGTTCACTTTGGTCATAACGAATCTTGATGCAAAAAAGGAAAGAAAATGACATGTGCAGCTAGTGCCAGTAAGGAAAAGAATCACTTTCGACTGGTAAAGATAGCAAAAAAAATGTTTAAAGATTGATTTCGGAATCCTGATCGTTCTTTCCACAAGCGAACATGGGATTGTTGGGTAAACGTAAAACAAATGATAACTTGAAGAAGAGGTAACTGGAACTGAAAGGAAGCCATTGTCAGTGGCTGGATTGTTGCTAACAAACCCTTGTTCCATATATCGCAAGGAATTTAGACAGAAAGTTGCAATTGGATATTCCTGGTTTCCATGAATGATGAATACGCGGTTAGAATCTGCTTTCATCCATAAGATCCCGGACTTAATGTGACGCCTCCTGACAGCAACTGGAACGGTAAGTAACTTATTAAGAACCTGAAATTGTAAGATAATTCTTGTCATGGCCAATCTCATTTACCTTTTTTCATTGAGAAATCATATTTCTTCAAACTGCACAGTAGATTAAAGACGATAGACTGGTAGATAATAAATAACAGCCTTCTTAGATTGCAAGTCGTATTAGGCTTGGGCCTTTTGTATGTAAAAAAGTTCAAATTTGTTGAACTTGGTTCATCATTTTAAAAACTTATGATCTTTTAATTCATCTTTTTAATATTTAAATTTTGGTTAGTGGTGATAAGGTAAAAATCCGTAAGAAAGGGAGAGAGAAAAGAAAAAATAGGAAAGCAAAATTTTTAAAAATCAAATTTGATTTTTTATTTGATTTAAATTCGTTGTTATTAAATCTAGTTCAAATTTAGTTTTGAAGTTTCTAACACATTGCTCTATAATTTGAATGATATAGACACTAGTTAGAGGACTTTAGTTAGGGATGTCAATTCCGGCCCGGTCCATCCATTTTTGGCCCGGGTTTGGCGGGCTATGGGCAGGGCACGGGCCAATCATGGTCTCCCGACATCGTTTTGTCCAAAACGACGCTGTTTTGTGTTTTTAAAATTAAAAAATATAGATGGGCCGGACGACCCGTCGGCGGGCAGGGCCGGGCCGCGGGCTGGGCCATCCCGGCCATCGCAAACCACGGGCCTCGGCCTAGACCGGCCCATTAACATCTCTAACTTTAGCTACATTTTTTAACTTATGAATAGTAATTCAACTTTTGGTGATTTATCTCGTTTCACTACAACAAAAGAGCTTTTAGCACCATACAAAAGCGTAATTATAAATATAATTATTGTTGCCTTTTTATTAAGGCGATATAATTCATACTGGTAAATAAAATAGAACTTCTATAAATATAAGTAAACAAAATTTCTTGATTAGGTAATAAAATAAATAATCTTGCTTCAAGTTTTAACTAAGACAACATAATAGTTTCAAATTATAGCAATATTGTTAAATAGATGTTACAATAATTTAACTCTTTATAAGGCAATAAAGTGATTTTTTAATACAACAATTTGTAACAACAAAAGCAATAATTTATTCTTTCAATAAAGTGATTTTTTTAGACAACAATTTGTAACAACAAAAACAATAATTTATTCTTTCATTATCAATAATATGTTAATGCAAAAACAAACTCTTGTCATTAAGTAGGCAACATCCATATATACATTAAAAGCAATATACATACATTAATGTATGTCTTCATTGTGTACGTACTGTTAAATGTAAACTATAAAAGAAAAATGTATGTATATATGTTATATAATCCATCAGGACTTGTAAAATTCAACCTTTAACATATTTAAAATACATGAGCAAAAAATTACAAGCTAAAATATTCACCTACATTATCTTCTTCCATTTGATATGGAATATAAGTGAATTAATTTAAATACTAAACAAAACCAATATGTAGACACTCCAAAATTCTTCACCATGTATCTCCTTATCTACTCCTAATCATCACCTTCTTACCAAAAACAAGAGAAAAAAGAAACAAAGGGTAGCTTAGAATTGTAAAATTGCTATGCTCGTAAACATGTTGATATATCTAAAGAATGAAATAATAACTACTTTACTGAGACTTCAATTTAATCAAGACAAATAATATGGTAAAAAAACTAACAATATAATGATTCAATTCTTTTTGTGAACACATTTAAAAAGCATGAACATAGGCAATTACTCTCAACAAAAAAGATAACAAGTTGATGTTAAGGAAATTTGCCACGTGATATTCGTCATATTGATTGTATGGTTTAGAGGAATAGAAGATTGCTTCCTTGAGTGACTAGATGCAATCAATTTACAAAGCATTTTTACGTTACCGGTGTTAGCTTGCCCAAACTAAGATTGAATAAGGGAGGACATTTGTTTCATCATTTTTTCTCTATCAGCTTTATCTTGTTCTAATTGCCTTTTCATTTACTTTCTCTTATTATAATTCCTTTCTCATTCTTTCCTTTTCAATTTCTACTTTTTGGTTCGTCTCTTCTTCCAATCCATTCTTGATGGACTGCAAATACTTATTAAGAAATTTATACAAGGCTTCACTTACCATGTTATTTTTTTCATGCTAGATGCTTTCACACCCCTTCTAAAAATTTTATTACGTCCAAGCCTTATCACTCCCATATCAACCATAACTTCATCAAGCTTTTGGCTATCATTTCCCTTTTGCACTTGTTTAATGTGAACCTACAAAAGAAAATTTGTAGTCACACTAATGTATGCAAGCATCGTATATGATTACAAAAAACCTACTATAATTTTAGTTATACTATAAATAACTCATTTTGACAAGAAGAACAAATCAACAATATAGAAAACAAATAAAATGACATTGGAAACACATGTAATAAACAATAAATTTCGTCATCTCAACAAAAGTAGCAACAATAAAGAAAATTATTACAAGACAAACATTGCTCACAATTTTCTCCTTTATAGCTTCAGTAGATTACTTGTACACTTTTCCAAGGTTTCTTTTATAAGTTGCAAGATACTTACATTAGAGAGTAAAATTTTATCCTCTCTTTCATTTTGCTATTTGCAAAAACAATTGTTAATTATAATTTAAGAAATTTAAATAGTTTCTTAATAGATTATAACTCATTGAAGAACTTATCAACTTAGCATAAATACTTGCAAAGCTCTTACGAACAGTTATGTGCATTTTAGTTTGTTGTTTTTTATTTTGAATATTTGTTTCAGCAATTTGCTACACATTAAAGCATTATATTGAATGGATATAATGTAACTAATTTGCAAAAAGTACTAATAATTATCATATCTTCGCATTTGGGTTGTTCCAATAAAAAATAAGCTCCTCAAAGACTTTTTTGCTTATATAGCTGGGATGATTAGCCATTATTTCTACATCTGTCGTATATTATTTGAAATGCTTTCACTTTACTATAGACTTATAACTTCTCCATGCCTCTCCAACAATATCTCTTCTGCAATGTAATAAATTTTCATTTAATTTCATAAATCAAAACTAAAAGGAGCATTAAGATATTGAATTTTTTACATAAAGATATTCCTAAACAGGTTCTTTGGCAATCTTACACCAATTAACGTGGCTTAGAGGTGCAAGATTTTGTTTACGAGCCACAGTATCCAAGAAAAGTGTGAATTTAGTCAGCGCCTTCTAATCAAGATCAATTGCCTGATTAAGAGCATTGAAAAAAATTGGTTTACATTATTCCATGGATTTTGTATGAACCTTCATAAGCAAAGTTAGACCTCTCCCTTCTTCTTCATAAATTCTATATTGAAAATAATTATTAATGTTAGTATACAGAAGATAAATTATTTAAATATTACTGTAATATATGATTACCTTTGCATTGAGTGGTGGCAATTTTAGCCATATACATGCTTATATCATGTCCACTTTCTTCTACTAGATCTTCAAGTGGTTCAAATTGTTGTTCCATAATTTTAGTTTTTAGTTCTTGTCACCTTAGAAAAGTAGACTCTTTTTGAACAATCACTTCTCCTGATTCGATTTCTATTACATTTTTAAGTATTTCAACCCCTCTATTTATGGTTGTTCCTCAACAAGTTTCTTTTGTTTTTTTCATCTTAAAAAGTCAATAACACTACCTGAAGGACATAAAGGTTGTGGTCTTTCACCCTTTTTACAGGATTTGTCTTTCGCTTTCTATTAAAATTTGTGACAATTAAAACTAATGGAAAGAAAAAGATAAATTAAAGGTTTTTTAATTTATATCAATATCAAAAAAAATGTACATTCACATTACAAAGAGGGTCAAAATAACTATTGTTATAGCAACTATATTGAAACCAAATTTAACAGTATAATAATCACATTTATATTACTAAAGCAAATGAAAAAATATGTACCTTTTCTTTAATGAATTGGCATTGCTCTTCACTATCCTTCAAATGCTCTTCCTCTTTATGTGACAATTTAGATGAATTTTTTAGTTCATGAATGAGTCTTCTTCTACTACTTTCTCAAAAAGTTATCTATAGACCTTATTGCAACAAATTTGGTCACGCATGTTTGCTTCTTCCCTTTTTTCATTGTGAAGACCTATAACAATAAAGAATATTGTTGTTAATAACCATATATAAATAATTAGATTAGTAAAGTATATTTAAACATATAGTAACAAAAGTTATCTTTTTAATAGATAAAGAAAATAAATAAGGACATTCTATAACAAACTATTGATCAATATCCATTCAATCCCAGTTAGTGTCATCAAAGTCTGAATCATTTTCATCATTGTCGTCTTTTGTTTCTATATCTAAGATATTTAGAGGTATGTCAAATGTGTCTATAGAGAAATCTTCTTTAGACCAATTAGGGTCCACTTCACCATTATTTCTAAAGAAATAATTGACATAATCATTTGGTTCTCCCCAATATATTTCTTCAACATTTTCATTATCATCCAAAGGTACATCAACTAGATATTTAGGTACCTTCTTCTCCACATAACGACAACCTTCCTCGAAACAATCAATTACATAAAACACTTGTTGAATTTTACTTCCCAATACAAAAGGATCCTCTATACAATATAAGTTTTTGAATTTTAGTAAACCCATAATCGTCTTTATCCTCTTGATACCAAATAACACTACACAAAACTGTCCCTAGTAATCTACTTCAATAATTTCCTCTATTGCTCTATAGTAATTCACATTTCCAAGTGTTGGATTTTAGTCTCTAGAACTTACAAAACTTGGAGTTAATATTGTCAAATAAACTCCACTATTTTGACTCTTACACGCATCTCATTTTTAAGTCATAAACTTGTATCCATTAATAACATAACCTGAATGTTTCTTTGCCACATAGTTAAGGCCTTTGGACAACCAAAGAACATGACTTAGGGTGTCATTACAAGATATCATCTTATCTCAAAACCATTGAGGAAACGTATTGCAATGATCTTGTGCCTTTATCCATCAACTTCTTTTACTGCTTATCTATTTCAATTCGTGATGCTCCATAAAAAGAATGATTTATGTTAACTATTATGATGAGAATAAAAAATTGATCTTAAGGTGGATAAATAATGTATGTTTGCCTTACCAAATGTACTTCTTAACATCTTTGTTATTTGAATTAAATAAAATGTATTGATGAGCTTGACGTGATGTATATAAGTCTAACTTGATAGTTTTGCCTTTCCTTTACCTTTCCCTCCAATACAATGCCCAACTTTTTAAAAAATGAAGATGATATGTCAACAAGATTTGTATTGTCATTGTCTTCCATATGCCTATTATAATTTTTTTCTCACTTTATGATGCATATAAATACAACAAAAATTTGCACATTCGTCAGCTAAGTATCCTTTGGCTATAGACCTTTATGGTTGTCTTTTGTTACCAAAAAAAAAGTCTTTTTAACCTACCCAAATGCTACATAGAGTGGCAATACACTGGTCTAACATATTTGATTTGTTTAGGAAAATGAATAGGTAAATGAATCATGATGTCAAAGAAACAAGGTAAAAAGATTGTTTTAAGTTGACATAGTACTTCCACAATTTCCTTCTCTAGATGCTTAAGATCTCCTGACTTAATGACTTTACTATATACCCTTTTGGGAAAAAGCACCTAACCTAATCAAAACAACTATAAATTTTTTGGTAATGTTTTCCTGACAACAAATTGGAGTAAGTGTTGCATAATAATGTAATCATCATAACTCCTTATATTTTTCTCTTGCTAATATCAACACATCGTGCAATATTTGATGCATAATCTTGTGGTAGT
This sequence comes from Erythroxylum longipes, assembly GCA_027563885.1. NCBI lineage: Eukaryota > Viridiplantae > Streptophyta > Magnoliopsida > Malpighiales > Erythroxylaceae > Erythroxylum > Erythroxylum longipes. Next base: position 32,909,920 of record JAOQMS010000004.1, read on the forward strand.
TTTACATTCTTCAAAACTATATAGAAGTTTTCTTTCTCTTTTGGGGTCATGTAGAAGCAAGTTCGAGCTAGTAACATATGAGAGTCATCTAATTTGATATACTCTAGATCTTTTCTAATCCTTATTTCTTTCAAATAAAACCTTGTATTAAGATGATTTTTTGACTTGCCCAAGATGTCAAACAAAGTTCCTAGAATATTATCACATTCATTTTTCTCAATATGTATCACATCATGATTATGTCAGCACCCATTAAGCTTTCGGTAAGGTAATTTGAAAAATATAGACCTCTTCCTCCAAGGATTATCACTTGTTTTTTTTTAATTTGCCTTCCCAAACACATTATGATACCTATTAATAAGCTCTTACACATGATCCTGACAGAGGAATTGGTGATTCTCCCAACTCTATATCACTATTAAATGATCTTCTATTGCATCTCCAAGGATGATTTCTATCTTAAATATTGAGAGCAAGTTTCATAATGAAAATTGTGGCATGTTAACTTTCCCTTTATACTCCATCTAGATAATATTGCATATGTTGGAAAGTCACTAATTGTATGTAACAAAGCTGCATGCATCTTAAATGATTGATTAGTTACAGCATCATATGTCTTTACCCCAAACTCCCACAACTTTGTCCGCTTTTTAATCAACGACTACAAAGAAAAACATCAATCCCTTGTCCAGGAGAAGTCAGGCCATGAATAATTGAAGACAATATCAAATTTTCTTATTTCAAACATCTCCATGGTGCTAAGTTATAGTTTACTAAAATTATGGGCCATATAATAAGTGAAACACTAATTGTGCAAAAATGATTAAATCCATCATTGGAAAGTGCTAATCTAACATTACCAGGATCTCGTGTAAAATCATAATACAATGAGTCAAAGTCTTTTCAAGCTTGGCCATTTTATGAATTCAGCTAATTTTAGACATATTTAAAGAGTTGCAACCTCAATTTTAATGGAAAATATTTGAACACCACGAATGGAATTTGCCTCACATTTGAGGTTGTATAATAATCATTGTTATCTTCACTATTATAACTTTATTTCCACCTAGATACACCATACACTATGCAGTTGGTTGCTTTCTCATCATTTCCCCAATATAAAACACAATAATTGAGATATGCATGTATCTTTTCATAGTGAAGTCCCAAATCCTTTTCAAGTTTCTTTCTCACATTAAAGGATTTAGGAATCTTTGCATTAGGAAAGGCCTTTTTAATTATCCCCATGAGATCAGTATAAGTTGCATTACTAATTCTATAAGTACATTTAAAAAGATATAGTCAAATGATGAAAGAAAGTTTAGAAATTGTTTTCCTTCCTCTACCAATTTGAAAAACTTCTTAGCATCAACATTTAGACCATTACTAACTCCTACACAACTGTTGGAACCTTCATCTATTTCTCCATATGTGTCAAGTAATAATCCATATATATTTTCATGCATAGACCTTCCATCAAATCCATTATCATCATCCATATTCATATCTACATTAATTGATGATTCCTCATTAAATTCCCAACCATTATATTCTGGAGCAAATCCATCTACAATCAAATGATCATATATAATATTTCTTATATACCAATAATAATTGCAACACTTCTTGTATAGACAAGAAATTTCATTCCCTGTTAACCACATTAGAAAAATCCTTTTTAAGAAAATGATTAGCTACACATATATATTCATCACTATATCTGAGAAAAGTCGTCCAATTTCCATCTCTCTTATCCATGGACAACTTATTGTTCAACAAAGTAACAAATACGATATGGAATATGTTAACAAACAAGAAAAATTACATATACAATTTATTAAAAATATATAAGTAAAATTTGATAATCTCATGATGTTTTATGATGCCTAATACATAGTTATAAAAATTTCATTATGACATCATAAACCAATTTGAATTGCCAGTAAATTGTCTTTAAAAATGCCTAAAGTATCCCAGTAGTAATAAGCTTCTCAATTATGGTTTTTACTTCATTTAGATGTTTCCAAATGCTTTATTAGTAATTCTAAAATCTAAAAAAAAAAGGGACACATGGACAATGAACTTATATATTAATGATATCATAAAACTAATAGCTTGTACGACTAAAATTTAAAAAATAACATATAGCAAGAGCTATTCAATAATTCATATAATATATATGAAAAGAAATAATTACATATTTTCTTAGAGTTTGTTATAGCCGAAAGATGTAGGGGAAATTAAACATAGATCCCAGTTATTGATTTTAAAATTTTGTAGTGCAAAAGGAAAATCAAACTTTGATGTGAATAATAATGAACAATGTATATAACTAATGTTCTTTCATGAAACATGTCTGATTTGAGAAAGCAATACCGAAAAATGTATGTAATTGTATGCATAAAGCTAAAGCTTTTACAAAATGTAATTATGTTTTGTACAACCCTTTAATTAATTTGTACTAAATACAAAAAAGTGAGATTATAGTGGTCCACTTCTAGCTTGTGGATGCCCATCCAATTGTATTTACATTGTCACTATGTTTTAAGTCATAAATTCATGATCACATACTGTTAAGTTCATGGCGGTCTTTTTATTTTATATGCCACCAAATCAGTGATAACACACAATTTTCATGCATCCAAAGTGTTACTACATGACCACCATTGTTATGAGTAGTACCTGTACCCTTCCAATCTTTTATATCAACATGCAAATTTTTTTCCAACATCATATAACTTACAATGTAAAACATACACATTTTTTACAAATTATAAATATGTTAACTTGTTTTTCAAAATTAATAGTTCTCAATCTTATTTGTAACTAGTGGAAAGTCGAGTTCTATTCTATTGGGTAATATTTATTTTTAAATTTTATGGCCTAGAAGTTGACAAAAATGGGAAGGGAGACGAGATGCAGTAGTTAAAACCTTAAAATATGCTTTATGCAATATATTATTACAAGCTACAACCACCATATAGAAGATGAAGAGGTGATGTAGATCATATTTTAACTGCACAAGAATTATAGTCCATGACTTAGTTTCTCAATTATATGGTAAATTCCTATCAACACAAATGCCCTAATATCCAAATAAATCTTAAGTCATTTATAATGTCAAGTGATATGTCCTCATGAACCGCCTAATGAATCACATTTAATAGACAAAATGCAAGTGGTAGGGGAACAGAAAATTTTGATTATTAAATAAGAATCTTAATATTCAAAGCTAATAGTGGGCTTTAGATGAACTCTATTATAACAATTGGTAAATAAGGGAGTTAATTTAAAGAAGTAAATGTTTTCATTACAATGATAATCCTTCCAAGATAACGCTACCTTTACATTTTTGCAAAGAAGTTGACATGTTGGACTAAAATTAAGAAAAGATATAGGGCTTAATAAAATTTCTGCAATTGCCTAAGTATAGGGACGCTAATGTGAAACACTTTAATTAAATTCATAGGAACATGAAACAACCAACTTTTAATGTTTTTCTTTAGATTTACATATTACTAGAGATAGCTAAACCATGCAACTGAAATGTAGTTCAAAAAGTTGGTATACATAAAAAATTGGTTGGTTTAGTTGAACACTTGAAACATCAACTAAGATGAATGCTTTTTTCCTTAAAGACTCGTTAAATATAAAAATTTTCAAGTAACTCCACAATCATCTCATTAAGCAAAATCTGCTTTTCTAAATTTTATGGAGTTAAGGTTAACAACTTTAGACCGAAATTTTAATTGTAGTAGCCAATTAGATTAACCCATAATAGAAAATGCAAGAAAAGAAGCAAAAAAATTTAAATAAAATAAAGCCAATAAACAATAACATCATAATCATTAATCCAAGCCCAATTCTTTAAACAAAGGTCCAAACTCAAACTCAAATACCATTACAATATACAAATAAGAACTGGTAAAAATCATAAATGCAATTGAGTACATTACACTAAGGAAATTATTTAATGTATGAATTGGACATATCCTTTAGAGACCCCGCACATCACTGGGTCTCATGTGCATGAACGAGTGGAGTGGTGATTGATATGCTTTTGCTTTTTAACTACCATTTAAACAATATGAACATTACCTCAATGCTCAGAAGGTAACAAAATAATATGGACATTACACCAATGTTCATAAGATTTTTATAATTATCAGACGAAATCTTAAGTTCCAATAAGGGAAGAGACGAGTGGAAAAAGAAAATGGAAAAATGACCCTTAACAAATTAACCAAAGAAATCGCACATGTATGATTGATTACTTCACCTATCATTGGTCTATATGAAGGAGTGCTTGGTAGGGGCTCAACTTCACTTGTTCATAGCCTCCATTGCCAAATAGTTTCATCCGAAAAATAGAGAGAAAGTTAGAAGTCTAAAATGTTTTGCCACCTGTGTATATAGTCCTCTCATAAGACTTATTATATGTCACTTTTTTTCTCCCTAAAATATTGTAAAAGTTATGATATATAATTTAAAATAATAATATTTTAATTGTTGTTACTTATGACAAAGCTTGCCCATTTTGATCTAATTTAGCTTGACTTGACTCAAGTTGACAGGTTTTTAGGTCGTGTTTAATTTTTAAATATTTTAGGTTTCAGGTCAAGATCAGACCATCTGGTCCAACCTAATCCAAAGTTTCAAATGTTAAAAGAAAATGATGTTACTTTTTATTTTAAAATTTAAATAATATATTTAATCGAGTTTGGTTTGGGTCGAATGTGCTCGAGCTTTGAACAGAAGCCTTAGGTGGGGCATGAGCTCAAACAGAAAATTTCAAGTAAGACTTTGGCCTACGCGGCTTTGAGTTCGACGCGACCTATTTTTACCCTTAATTATTGTTTAGAATCACAATGGATTTAATTGTTGCTTATATACAATTTTATGGCAATAACATTTTAATTTTGTTGCCTTTTTAAATATCTATTATCGTTGCATATTAATATTATTATAGGCCATGCTCTAAAAATTGTTGCATTATAATAGTTTTAAGTAACACATTTAAAATGTTGCAAATTTAATGTTGCCTAAAACACTTTTTGTTGCAGTGCTTTTTCCTTTGTTTGTTATTGTTATATTTATCCTTTGTTTCTCCCTATTTAACGCTTATTTTGTAATAATTTTGGAGAGAATTTTTAAAACTCTTTTAATATAGTAGATTTCTTTTGATGGATCAGAGGTATCGTAATTTTTACCATTCATTAGAAAGGAATTTTCATATGAAAATCTTGGTGTCTCTTGACCTTGTAATTTACTGATGAGATGTTATTTGATTATGTTAATTGGATTTATCTCTTTTGTCTTGACTATATTTTGGTACTTAAATAGGAAAATTAATATTTGTTTTGTTTACATCAAATTGGAGCATTATTAGACAAAATCATGAATTTTGAAAAAAAGTGGACAAATTACTACAGTAAATAAGGCAAGATCACGTCTATTGTCAAATTCACTTCAAAAGTTTAAATCAATTAGAAAACTTATTTTCATCTATATTATGTAGGATTTGAATTTGTTTTAGATAATAATCTTTGGAAGATAAAAGGAGGCTAGGTTTTGAGTAGGAAAAGAAGAGAAAAGCACATCTAACAACTTCTACACATCATTCTCTTTCGCTTCTTTGTAGTTTTGTCTCAATCTTTCATCTTTTCTTTTATTTTTCATGTTGGAACTAAAGCCATGTGTGGCTAATTCCAAATATTTTGATTCAAGGAGATTCAAAACTCTAGTTATAATCTTGTGAGGTTTTATTATAAATTTATATTCATGTCTTAATCAAAATGTTTCTTATTTTATGTTTTTATATTTTATGAATAATTAATATTTATTGATCTAATAAATTAATTTAATTTTAATTATTTTGTAGCTATCCATGAATTCAATGATTTGTGATTATCATTAAGGAATAGTAAAAGTAGCAAATATGTTATTTATGAATTTGCATATTTAATTTATGAGAAACAAGAAAACTAAGTTGAATAATTGTAGTTATCTCAACTATTTAATTTAAGGTTTAGTATTTTTCACTAAGTTTATTACTATCATTTAATTGATATAGAATGTTATCATTCCCAATCAATTGGTAGTAAGTTTTGGTTTGAATATTGAGTTAAAACTAATTAATTTAGAAATTTTGACATAACATGGCCATCATAATATATTTCGGACTAACTGCTTGAACTATAAAAATTATTATTTTTAGACTAATGATCAATGTCACAATTAGATAAGATATTTTCCTTGAATTGGAGTTAAATATCAATGAATTTCTAAGTTTTTTTATTTCAATTCTTTGTTAATTTACTTTATTGGCTAATTAATCATAAAATCCCCATTTTATTTTATCAATTAAAATTAAGAAACTACCTTGTACTTCTTTTAGAATTCAACTTGGTTCCATGACTATTACAAGAGTATAAAGAATCAGGATTAATTTTGAGGGCTTTGATAACTTGAACATTTACCTTAACCATATTCATTTTCAACATATTATACTTGTTGCAACATCATTATTGTTAGAGTTTATGCTTTCACCTTACAAATTCAAGTAAGAAGGAAAATTATAAGTGCACATTTCATTCTAATGTAAGTTATGTTTGTATATATTAATACTTTCTTCCAAACATATGGTATGTAAGCTTGTGGTTAAATATTTATGATAATTCTATTTGAATGATGGAAACAAATATTAGCTAAATCATGCGTTTAGTGGTATACTCAAAAACCCTAGTCTATTTCAAATAAGAATGAACATCAACATGTGGCTATATTAGGCAATAAGTAGAAGAAAATTTTCTTAATCGTATTGAATATGAAACACATGTTAAAACTTTATAGGAAAAGCTCGAAATACTTTATGCTTCAGAAACAGGCAATCAAAAGATGTTCTTACTTAAACAATTGATGAATCTGACATATAAAAAGCCAATCCTACTTTCAATCTTTTTAGGGTATCTATGATTAATTGTCTAGAATGGGTGTAAAGTTTGATGATGAGATATATAAACTTTGGTTGCTTAATGCTCTAGTAAATTCTTGGAAACTTTTATACTCCTTAATCAATTTTCCTCCTAGTGTTTTGTTACTATCAAATATATTAAAATTGGTGTTTTAAATGAATAAGTAAGAAAAAATTTTCACAATACATTTTCGTCCTCATTCTAGTTGAATGTTTTAATTACTGAAGAAAAGGGATAAATATTGAAAGGTTAAAAGGTATAAGAAAAATTTTCTTAGAAGTTAGCAATGATTCAAAGTTAGTTCTTAATGGTGTCAAGCATGCAATCAACATCAAATTAAATTTGATATCCGCAAAATCTTAATAATTATTATTACAATATCTTTAGTGATGGATTTTAGAAATTTACTAGATGTTATTTAGTTCTGATTTGAGGTAACAAGTTCTCTAAATTATATATGATGTAAGGTTATTTTTTTGACAAGTTAGTGAACATAGTAGAGATGATACTCATCTAAATTTTAATATAGAAGGCTAAGTTATATAAGTGTGAATGGAATAGATTATTTATCCAAGAAAATTTTGCTTTCTTAGATTAAAGCTACTAGATTGGAAAGTTGTATTCATTGATTGGCTGAGAAACAGAGACCGCTAAGATAGAAGTAGAATTTTTTAACTAATTTTAATTTTTCATCTTATATGAAGCCATTCATTATTGAATCAAATTCAAATTTAATTTGGGAACTTCTGAGACATTACTCTATAATATACATACATATATATA
>JAOQMS010000004.1:32926369-32937017 GCA_027563885.1 Erythroxylum longipes
GTTATGAGAAGATAATCCGATAAGGGTCAAGGTGTTCTCCTTGGGAGATAACTCACGTATTAAGATATTCTGCATGCAAGTTGGACTTCAAAAACGGGATCCGACAGTTTGAATTGTGAAATTATTCTTTTTAAACCAATGATCAATATTACGATTAGATAAAATATTTCCCTTAAATCAGACCTAGTTCTATGACTACTACAAGAGCTTATAAAATTAGAATTAATTTTGAGGGCTTCAAAAACGCGATCATTTACCTTAACCATATTTATTTTAAGTATATTATACTTGTTGCAACATCATTATTGTGCTAGAGTTTATGTTTGCTCCTTATAAATTCAAGTAAGAAGAAAAATTTTGAGTGGGCATTTCATTCTAGTGTATGTTGCATTTGTATATATTAATACTTTCTTCCCGACATTATGGCATCTAAGCTTGTGGTTAAATATTTATGATAACTCTACTTCAATGATGGAGGCAAATATTAGCTAAATTGTGTGTTTAGTGTTATTAATTACTATAAATGAAAGACAATATAAAAGATTTTTAATTTGTGAAAAAATGCACTTATCCATGTTTCTACCCTAGTATATGTCAAATAAGAGTGAATATTAACATGTGGCTATATTAGGCAATGAGTATAAGACAGTATTCTTAATCGTGTTGATTATGAGACATATGTTAAAACTTTCTAGGAAAAGTTTGGAATACTTTTTACTTCAAAAAGAGGCAATAATAAGATGTTCTTACTTAAACAATTTTTCAATTTGACATATAAAAAGACAATCCTACTTTCATTCATTTAAATTATTTTAGGTTATCTTTGATCAGTTGTCTATAAAGGGTATAAAGTTTGATAATGAGATATATAAACTTTGGTTGCTTAATACTCTAGTAGATTCTTGGGAATTTTTTGTGTTTCTTTGATCTATTTTGCTAATAGTGCTTGGGTACTATCAAATATATTAACAATGGTGTTTTAAATGAATAAGTGAGGAGAAAAAAATTCAGAACCCATTTTCATCCTCGTCATAGTTGAATGTTTGATTACTGAAGAAAAGGGATAGTTATTATTTCAAAGGTCAGCAAGGTAAAGAGAAAAGTAGAAACACGTCAAGGTTTAGGTATAAGAACTTTGTTTGTAATTAATATGATGAAGAAGGGCATATTAAAAGTACTATTTAAAACTGAAAAGTCGATGAGACAGTAAAAGAATAATAGTAACAATGAGAATTAAGTTACTACTAATGTTGATGGTGATCTTCTGGTTGTTTATGATAAAAATGTCATAAATCTAATATGTCATGAGACTAGTTAGGTTAAAGATACCGATACTTCCTATCATGTCATGCCAAGGTAGGAGTTCTTCATCTCTTATACCCTTTGTGATTTTAGAGTATTGAAGATGGGTAATGATGGCAAGATTAGCGTGATGAGTATAGAAAATTTTACTAGAAGGTTAGCAATGATTCCAAGTTAGTTCTTAATTATGTTAAGCATGCATTTGACATCCACTTAAATTTGATCTCTATAAAAGAGCTTGATAATTATTATTACAATATCTTCAACAATGGACACTAGAAATTTACTAGATGTTCATTAATTGTGATTTGAGTTAACAAGTCCTTTAACTTATATATGATGTAAGATTTTATTTCTGACAACTTAGTGAACAAAGTAAAGATGATTCTCATCTGAATTTTAATATAAAAGACTAAGTCATATATGTGTGAAGGGAATCAACTTTTTAGCTAAGAAAAATTTGCTTTCTTAAATTAAGGAATAGGTTGGACAAGTGTATTCATTGATTGGCTAAGAAATAGAGAAGGCTAAGACAAACGTAGAATTGTTTTAACTAATTTTAATTTTCATCTGATATGAAGTGATTCATTATTGAATCAAGTTCAAATATTCAACTTTGAGTGATTTCACTCATTTGCTTCTTTGTTTGTTATTGTTGAATTTATCTTTCACTTCTCCTTGTTTGACACTTATTCTATAGTCACTTTAAAGATAATTTTGTAAGACACTTTTAGTATAGTGGACTTTTTTGATGGACTAAAGGTATCGTAGTTTCTATCCTTAACTTAAGTAGATTTTTCACATAAAAATCTTGGAGTATGTTGAGTTTATGATTTATTTTATCCAATTATTTAGCATATTATAATTGTTATAACATCATTATATATTAAATTGTTTCCCTGCTCCTTGTAGGTTCAAGTAAGAAGGAAAGTTTTAAGTGAGAATTTCATTCTAATTTATGTTTATTCTTGTATATATTATTACTTTCTTACCAATATTGAGGCTTCTAAACTTGTGGCTGAATATTTATGATAACAATGTTTGAATAATAGAGGATTAGCTAAATTATGTGTTTAATGGTATCAATTACCATAAATGGAAAATAACACAAAAGATCTTTTATTTATGAAAAAGATGCATTTGTCGTATTTGCCACTCAAAAACCTAAGGATTGGGAATTTAAATATCAATATGTCACTATATTAGGCAAATAAGTAGAAGACAATATTCTTAATCATGTTGTTTATGAGATATGTATTAAAATTTTATGGGATAAGTATAAGAAACTTTATGTTTCAGAAGTATGAAGATATTATGCCAATAAAGTAGAGCATATTAAAAAGTACTATTTTAAGCTAAAAAATGAGATGAGATAAAAAATAATAGTAACAATGAGAACTATGTTTCTACTACTATCGATGGTGATCTTTTTGTTGCAAGTGATAAAAATACCATAAATTTATTATTCCATAAGACTAGCTGGACTATAGATATTGGTACTTCCTATCATGTCATGCCAAGGAAGGAGTTCTTTGTTTCTTATACTCCTCATGATTTTAGAGTATTGAAGATGGTTAATGGTAGCAATATTAGGGTGATTGGCATGGGAACAATTTTCTTGGAGATTAATAATGGTTCAAAGTTAGTTCTTAAGCATGTAAAACATGCATTTGACATCCACGTAAATTTGATCTATGTAAGAAAGTTTAATGATGATTATTATTACAATATCTTCAATGATGGACATTGGAAACTTACTAGATATATGATTATTGTATATGATGTAAAGTTCTATTTTTGACAACTCGATGAATATGGCGTAGAAGATTAAGTCATATGAGCGCAAAGGGAATTGTTTATTTGGCCAAAAAAATTACTTTCTTAGATTAAGGAAGTTAGGTTAGATAAGTGTATTCATTGATTGGTTGAGACACACAGAAGAGCTCCTTTTCAAGGTCATACTCCTTTTTAGAAGATGGATTTATTGGAGCTTATACATTCTGCTGTTTGTGGCCTTATTAAGGTGAGATCACGTGCACTTTATTTTGCCACCTATATTGATGATCATTTTACAAAATTTTAGGTTTATGCATTGAAGACTAAAGATCATGTTCTTAAGAAGTGTAACTACATTCAAGCCTTAGTTAAAAGATAATCAAGCAAAAAGTTGAAATACATTTTCAATAACAACAGTGGTGAATATTATGGACCTTTCAATAACTATTAAAGAGAGTAGAGTGTTAGACATTAGAAACTCCTCCCAAGATTCCCTAGTTAAATGATTTATAAAGAGGATGGATAGAACTTTGATGAAGAGAGTTAGATGCTTACTTGTAAAAAAAAAAAGCTATCAAATTTATTTTAGGCATAAACACTTTGTATAGATGCATATGTTGTCAAATTGCTTATATTGTTCCTTTGAATGGTGATATCTCTAATAGAGTTTGGTTTAGCAAGGATGTTTCCTATGCTCACTTTTAAGTCTTTGAAAGTAAAGCATTTGTGTAAATTCTTAAAAATGAGAATTTGAAGTTGGATGCTAAGTCTAAGGAGTGTATCTTCATTGGTTATAGTTAAGATCATTTTAGCTACTATTTATATAATCTAGTAGAGAAGAAACTTATTGTAAGTTACGATGTGGTGTTCTTTAAAGACCAGATTATTGAGAATATTGAGATGGCAAAGAGGAATGATTACTAAAGCAATGAGAGTTTGGTAAATGTTAAGCTATTTTCTTTAAATAATGCACCAAATGCAGTTGAATATAATCTTCAAGATGTTGAGATCCAATATGATAATAAAATTAGTGATCAAGTGCAGAATGTTTAATAGGTATAGCCACTTAAGGACTTTAGTACCTGATTTTCTGGTTGGTCAGCAATCAATAAATACAAAGGCAATAACTATAAAGACACTATAAAACCTTTATTAAGAGATCTATTAGACAGAGAATCTTATTATTACATTATCCCTTAATGAGTATGTACTTATCACTAATAGGAAAGAAACTGAAATCTTTAAATAAGTCATAGATAATGAATACAAGAAGAAATGGTTTAAAGTCATAAAGGATGAGATGAAATCCTTAAATGATATTCGCACTTTTGATTTGATTGAGCTACCTAAGGACTGAAGAGGTTTGAACAATAAGTGGGTTTTCAGAGTGATATGGTATAAAGCTAAATAGGTTGTTAAGGGCTATAGCTAGAAGAAGGGAGTTAATTTTAATAAAATCTTTTCTCTAATTGTGAAGATGTCATCCATTTAAGTTATCTTGATTTTAGAAGTATGCCTTGACTTAGATTTTGAGTAGATATATGTTAAGATTGCTTTTCTCCATGTTAATTTAGATACAGAGACATATATGGAGCATCTAAATGCTTTAAAGTTAAAGGAAAAGAGTATTATATCTGTAGATTGAGGATAGATGAAGGCTTTAAGAAGACTTCATCTAACCATTGTATTTTGTGAAAAAACTATCTAATTATGATTATTATTTTATTACTTTATGTTAATGATATGTTTATTCTTGGTCAAAATATTTCTAAAAATTTAAAACAAGATTTGAATAAGTCCTTTGTTATGAAAGACTTGGAGTTGGCAAAATAGATTCTTGATATAAAAATCATCCATGATAAAAAGGCTAAGAAATTGTGACTATCACAGTAAAAGTACATCGACTAAGTGCTTCAAAGGCTCAATATGAACCATGTTAAGGTGGTATACCTCTTTCTAAGTATTTTAAATTAAGCAATACTCAATATCACTATAGCGAGAAAGAGAAGGAAGATATTAAAAGAGTTCCTTATACTCCATCTTTTAGAAGTTTGATGTAATAATTTGTATAAGACCTGATATTGCTCACTTTGTTAGTGTGCTTAGTCATTTTTTTCTAATTTAAAAAGGGATCATTAGAAATGCAGTGAACCAAATTTTTTAGACTAGGAAAACCTATTATTTCTATATATACAGATTCATTTGGAAGGAGATGTTGATATAAGAAAGACTACTTTAGCCTATTTGATTACCTATGTAAGAGGAGTTGTATCTTCATAATCTAACTTGTTGAAATTCATTACTTTGCTAATTGTAAAAGCAAATCTTATTTTTATCATTACAGTTTGAAAAGAAATGGTCTAACTGAAGAGATTTATGAGGGATCTTGTCTTTGTAAAAGGAGGCATGTGTTACATTGTAATAATCAAAATGAGTTAAACTTATAGTAGAATGAAATATATTGATATTAGATACCACTAGATTTGAGATATTTTGAATTCTATATTGCTTAAGCTATAAAAAATTCATATGAATAATAATAACTCTAATATGATGACCAAGTCTTTTTCAAGAGGAAAGATTGATGTATATTGCTTGATTGTTAAGATGATATTCTCCTCCATATAATTAGGAGGGGAAGAATTTTTATATTAGGAACTTTTCCCTCTTATGTGTATAAATTTCTAAATTTTTGTCTTTAACCTGTTATTTTTAGGAACTAATTATGGTCTTTTGAATTTCTCTTTTAATGTCTAAAATTTGGACTAGTGGTAAGCAAGTGAGAGTTGATAGAATAGGGAGAGAGAAAAGAAGAAAGACTACAATAAAAGTTCTATCAACCAATTCTAGTTTTCTATTTGATTTGGTGTTATTCACCTTTAAATTGATCTTAAATTTAGTCTGGGAGTTCCTATCATTTCTATATAACCTGAATTTTGGAGATCTTGTTTGGAGCAATGTGGATGCAGTGTTAACTCATAAACTATTATTCAACTTTAGGTATATTTTCTCTTTTTGTTCCTTATTTTTTGTTATTACCTTTATCTTTTGTTTCTTCTTATTTGGTTTTTGTTTTCTAACCACTTTGAAGAGCATTTTATAAGAGCATTATAGTATAGTAGCATTCTTTTGATATACCAAAAGTCTTGTAATTTTTACCCTTGCATTTAGGGGGATCAGAAGTTTCAAACTTTCCCAATATAGAAAGATGTGTAAAGCTCCAAAATCATTCCAATTATGAAATCAAAACCAAATGTTTTCTCTATTCCTTATAATGATTTTAATTCCTTAAGCCATAATGCTCCTTATTTTTAGCATTTGATTGAGGGTTTAAGAGTTAGATTGCTTATATTTAATGTTCCACAAGCTTTGATCATTTATGATGTAAGTATGCATCCATTTAACCCATATAGATTCTAAGTCTGTAAAGAGTTCCATCTCCTATTGGTTAATAACCTTTTCTATTATTTTGGTTAACTTAAAACCTAAACCATCTTTCCCTATAGGGGAGCAGATCATAGGCTATCTCACTTTGGCTCCATGTTGATTATTTACTCAACTAGTTCAAAGAAAGTTCTTTATATTTCTTTCAATATCTTTGATTAGTTTTTAGGTAGGAAAATGTGAGAACACCAATATATATACAGGCTATTTAGGATTTTTGATATGAGTTGTAATATACCTATATAGGAAAGAAACATATTGTTGCAATTATTGATTCTTCTATTAATGCAGTCAAAAAGTGGTAGGTAGTCTATATAAGTCAGTCTTTTATCTTATATAGGAATTCTAAGGTATTTAAATGACAAATCCTGGTATTTTAGACCTGAGATTGAAGTTAGTAGATTGATAAGGTTCAAGAAATCAAATGAAATGTAGAAATAACTCTTAGTTTTGTTTATTGAAAGACTAAAGAGCTTTCAGAAAAAGATAAAGGAGTTCATCAAAATAATTGTAGATTCCTAATCTGCCTGACTAAAGAGTAAAAGGCCATCAGCAAAGGAGATATTAAATATCACTAACCTTTGGCATTTGTAATGGAATTTAAAAGCATTCCTCACACAATCTTATGAGGAATAAGATCAGTAAGGAACTTAATACATAAAGTGGACAAATAGGAAGATAAGAGGTCCCCTTTCCTCAATCCCTTAAGCCCTTTAAAAACTTTAATAAAGTTAAAAGCCTTGGTGAAAACAATTTTTAGCGAACAATTCTTTATTGTAACTTTGATTTTATAGCCTTTAAACAACTCTTGTGTTAGGAGGAGATTATCTTTAATACTTCTTCCTTTCTTGAAAGATTCCTGACTAGCATTAATTAAGTTATTTAACACCACTTTCAAGTTTACTTCAGGTAATTTATAGATGATATTATAAATCACATTGTAGCAAAAGTTTAGTCTAAATTTATTTAGGGAACTCGATTTAGGAGTTTTGGGAATAAGCAAATATAAGTATTTTTCAACTCACTAAGCATTTTTCTTTTAATGAAGAATTATAGAACTACATTGGTCACCATATCCCCTGTCAGGTGCAAAAAAAATTTTAAAATAGGCATTAAAACCACCCAACCTAGGAGCCTTATTATGATTCATTCTAAACAAGGCTTATTTGATCTCCATTAAGGTGAAAGGCTTTATCAATTTTGTCTTAAAGGTTATAAAGCTTGCTTCCCAACATAACCTTAATAGGAAAATGGTTAGATCATAAAGGGGAATGGAAATAGGTCATACTTATCGTAAATTTGGAGAGTCAATGTGAATTAACCAGTGTTTGATCAAGTTTTTTTTTTTAATCTAGCAGCTTACTTCGTGATCATTATTCTAGATGAAGACAGAGCCATCAAATCTTAAGTTCGTGAGCCCTAACATATTTAGACAATCTCTGAAGTTATCAACCTTATTTTTATTTCTTAACCTATCACCTTTAGCTTTTTGGGAAAAAAGGTCATGTTGAACTCTCCTAACACCAAGGATTGCTAATAGTTGAGGTTAAAGAGGATATATTCCTCCAAAGCATATTCCTTTGGAAATGTAGGTTGTAAGCATAAATAAAAGTAATCTCTAAAGTATTACAGTCTTGGTCTATATTGATCACTAAATGAATGAACTGTTCAAAAGTAATAAACTGGTTTATAGAAACATTTCTATGATCAAAAGTCATTATGATTCTTCTGTAGTGGTATGTTTAGTGATTAGTGATCACATTATAATTATTTCCAAACAACCATTTGTTGTTTGGAATATTATTCTCTTTAATTTTTATCTCTAAGTGACCTATTATACCAAACCTTTTTGAGTGAAAATAATCATGTATTATTTTCTCTTTTGAGCAATTTATACCCTTTACATTCTAAGCTAGGATTATAAGGAAGAGGAAGGGGGTTTGAGGCCCCTTCTTCTTTGTTTTGCTCCCAAGTTTTTTTTTTTGGTGATAGCAGTAGGTGTATCACCAGCATCTGTAAGTTATGAAGCATTTTTCTTCGCTAAGATTTCCTTGTTTAGTACTTTAGTGTTGTACTTATAGAAGCTACCTAATAAGGTTAAAGCTACCTAATAAGGTTAAGTTGCCAAAAGATGGCTTAAAGAGATTGTTAATGTCATTTGAGGGAGGTCTCTTCAAGCTTGAAGTGTTCTGAATACTATTATGGAGCTTGTTATTTATAGAATCACCATTGTTAGTTGAGGTTGATTTTTTTAAAAGACATTATCTATATTTATTAAGAGACCTAGATTGTTGGTATCAATTTTGACCAGTTCTTATTGAGGAAGAGACTGGTTCAAGATGGGAAAAGGTTGAACTTCAAGATTATAATTTAAGAGCTTTTCTGCTGAAACTATTTTGTGTAAAGTTTCTCCGTGGCTCTACTGCGTACTTTGTGTATTTTAGGAGCTTAGTTTCTATTTATAAGTAATCAAGATTTGATCTTTAACTAACTCATCATTATTATTCTATGGGAGTCATGCGATGAGATTTAGTGTCAACTTTAATGTAAATTCTTACAAAACCCACTATTTTCATGTTGACGATAAATCGATCTAAGCATAAAGGATTCATGATGGAACTTACTAGATAATTAATTACAAAAGTGGACCAATATTCTAATGGTAGGTTATGAAACTTAACCTAAATTAGTATATGCTTTAGCTTCATCACTTTGAGAACTGATGTTGCTCTCTACCTTACTAGGAACAGAGGTTTTCCTTAAATATGCCAAGACCAACTTTTATGATTTTTTGCAAGTTTTTTCCACAAGAAATTTTAAAAAGGAAGAGGTCATCTTCATTGATAAGCATCTCTTCTAATCCAAGCTTAAACCAGTTGCTAGGAGCCCACCTTTGAACCAACAGAAAGTTAGTCTCTTGTCCAAAAGAAGTTAACTAAAATGTTGCATCATTTTTTCCTCCTTGTTTCAGAATATCAATAGAGGAGAAACTACTCTAAAGTAGGATGGCCAGAACTCCGAAGGTGGGAAATATTTAAGTTTGGTAGTGTTTAAGGTATCTCTTACTACTTAGCTCCACATTCTTTTAGCAAGAGTTGGAAGTAGAAACTGGAGGATCTCTAGTTCTAGAGCTAAAGGAGGAGCTGATAGGTAGAATAAGAAAGTTAAGCCAGTGGTGTAGGATCTTAAAATGGATGAAATTTAAGAGAGGAGGACTAAGAATAATACTAAACAAAGACGTTAGAAGGGGAAGAAAAGAAAGGTGGAGTTCATATAGTAGTGTACCAACCATTATAAAAAAGAGTTATTTGATTCCTTTGTTAAAAAGGGAACTTGACAAGGATAAAGCAATGTTTTAAAAACTGGACTGAATATCAAACTGGTCAAAGGAAAAGTTTAAAGATTTAACCGGTATAAAACTGGCATATAATAAATAAGAAGCAAAAATTATAAGAATAAGTAAAAATAAAATAGTTCGTTGAAATAAAAAATACACAAATATTTTGTTTTGAATTTTGATCAATAAATACCAATATTTTTAATATTATAAAAATTAAAATTTACATCTTCATCTAATTTTAAATTTTTACTATTTATTTAATCTTTCGTCTTTTTATGAAATTGAAAAGTCAAAACTTAAAATAAAGCAAAATTCTTTATGTTTGTTAACTTTCCTACGAAATGCAACACTCACGTGAAACAAAATAGATTCTGCATGATAATAAAGTTATAATATATTAATATTCTCGAAAACAGTGACCAAAAAAAAGCTATAGGGTCTGTTTGGTTGGAGGATTAGGAATGGAACGAAACGTAACATAATACACTTCCATCGTTTGGTTGAGGATTTCATAATGGAATGGAATGGAAGCGGAGGGTTTCATGTTATGTTTCATTCCATCCTGAACAGTGAAAATATAAAACCTCCGATTTTGGGGTTTGGGATGGAATGTAAACTAATAAATACGTACTACCTAATATACCCTCAATAATTTTTCTTAATACTAATTATTTCTTCTAACTCTAACCCCTTGTATATAATTAATAATTTTTTATATTATTTCTCCTTATCCTAATAATAATATTTTATATTATTAATAAAAATTGTATATAATTAATAATAAAA
>JAOQMS010000004.1:32937117-32966836 GCA_027563885.1 Erythroxylum longipes
ATATAATAGAATAAAATTTATTAAATAATTAATAATAATATTTTTATATAATTAATAATAAATTGTATATAATTAATTATAAAATAATAAAACTTTTATTAAAATTTTTTAATTTTAAAATAGAAAATATTAAAAAAATTATTTGTCACAGTTGTGCGTGACTTTTTAATTAGATATGATTTCTGTTTTAAAATCATAACCTTAAACATTTTGTAACAATCATTTTAATATCAGGGGTATAATAGTCATTTATTATACATTACACTCCACCTCATTTCATTCATCTTCCAAACAATGTTTCACTATGTTACATTACGAATCCTTCCATCCCTCCTAAACAACTTTTTACTATATTACATTTCATTTCATTATAAATCATTCTGTTCTGTTCCATTAATTAACATCCAAGCAAATATGCCCTTATAAGAATATGGTTTATTCTTTTTATTCAAAACTACTTTATTGTAGTTAATATATTCTCACCTGCCGAATCAACTAGCCCCGAAAATGGATGGCACTGAAGTGCGCGACCCACACCCGGCCATCGAGGCAAGGGCCAGGCCCCGATGAGTAGGAGGGCGCGACGGTCGCTGCAAAACCCGGGGCGCAAGCCCAGGCGGAGCCGCTGTCGGTGCAGATCTTGGTGGTAGTAGCAAATATTCAAATGAGAACTTTGAAGGCTGGAGCGGGGAAAGGTTCCATGTGAACGGCACTTGCACATGGGTTAGTCGATCGTAAGAGACGGGGGAAGCCCGTCCTACAACGCGTTCCTGCTCGAGCATCGAAAGGGAATCGGGTTAAAATTTCCGAACCAGGACGCGGCAGCTGACGGCAACGTTAGGAAGTCCGGAGACGTCGGTGGGGACCTCAGGAAGAGTTATCTTTTCTATTTAACAGCCCGCCTACCCTAGAAAAGGACTTAGTCGGAGGTAAGGTCTAGCGGCTGGAAGAGCACCGTACGTCGCACAGTGTCCGGTGCGCCCCCGGCAACCCATGAAAATCCGGAAGACCGAGTGCCTCCCGCGTGATGTATAAATAGATTTGAGATCCGTTAACCCTAACACATGTTTTCGTTAGCAAAGTGCTATCAAAGCTAGCTATACATCTAACACATCTGTGGTTCAAATCTCCAGAACAACTAGGGTTTCGACGGGTCTAACCCCCGAGTGGGTGCGTATAGGTGTGATCCACAGCAGAAGCCTGGTGGATGTATAAATAGATTTGAGATCTGTTAACCCTAACACGTGTTTTCGTAGCAAAGTTTGCCATGATCAGGCCTACCAAAGAGCACCCGCGCGCCAGAACTGACTCAGCAAGAGGATGTGTCGTCGACGATTCCTTGCGCATAATGCTCTCGGGCATGCCCGAGCATGGGGATCAACCACCCGAAAAAATCCCACAATCTGAGTATCGCCGAGCACCACACCGTACTTAGGTTGCCAAAATGTCGCCCCGCCTTCGAACCAACTAAGCAACTGATCACCTCTCCGATTGTTATCAACAAGCCAACCCTCCGGCACTCCCTAGTACGATGCGGTGTCCGCGTCGATGAGGGGATGAAACCCGTGATCGGGAGTGCCCGAAACCGACTCAGCAAGGGGATGCGTCTTCATCGATTCCTTGCACTTGATGCCCTTGGGCACGTCCAAGCATGAGGGTCAGCCCCCTTGATAATCCCACAATCCGAGTTTCGCTAGGCACCACACCGTACTAAGGTTGCCAAAATGCCGCCTTGCCTTCGGACCAGTTCAACGACCGAATGCCTCGCCTATCATTATCAACAAGCCAATCCTTCGGCACTCCTAAGTACGTCACGGTGCACAACGTGGGTGGATGATACCCATGATCGGGCCTACCAAAGAGCACCCGCACACCGGAACCGACTCAGCAAGAGGATGCATCGTCAACGATTCCTTGCGCATGATGCTATCGGGCATTCCCAAGCATAAGGATCAGCCACCCGAAAAAATCCCACAATCCGAGTATCACCGAGCACCACACCGTACTTAGGTTACCAAAACGCCGCCCCGCCTTCGGACCAGCTAAGCAACCGATCACCTCTCCAATCGTTATCAACAAGCTAACCCTCCGGTACTCCCGAGTACGACGCGGTGTCCGCGTCGATGGGGGGATGAGACCCATGATTGGTCGTTGTGTGCGCCGAGACTCGCCCATGTATAGTCCACACGTTAAAACTGGCTTGAAAACCCACACCGATAAGCCCGTGTCGACGACGCATCCTCTTGCTGAGTCGGTTCCAGCGTGCGGGTGCTCTTTGGCAGGCCCAATCATAGGTATCATCCACCCGCGTTGTGCACTGCGACGTACTTAAGAGTGCCGAAGGGTCGGCTTGTTGATAATAATAAGCGAGGCATTCGGTCACTAAACTAGTCCGAAGACAAGGCGGCTTTTCGGCAACCTTAGTACGGTGTGGTGCCTAGCGAAACTCGGATTGTGAGATTATCGAGGGGCTGACCCCCATGCTCGGGCGTGCCTAAGGGCATCAAGTGCAAGGAATCGATGACGACGCATCCCCTTGCTGAGTCAGTTTCGACACGCAGGTGCACTTGGGCACGCCCGATCATGGGTCTCATCCCCCCATCGACGTGGACACCACATCGTACACGGGAGTGCGGGAGGGTTGGCTTGTTGATAACGATCGGAGAGGTGATTGGTTGCTTAGCTGGTCCGAACATTTTTCACCTCTAAGTTCTTTATTTTTTGTGTCCTTGTCTTTATCCTTTAGTCCACTAGTACTTGGGTGATTTGTTCTTGTGTAAATATCTTGATCTGATTCATATCCATAAATTACTTCATCTTTATCAGTAATTTGATAATGTTGTTCCTGACTTGTATTAGATTGTTGATTCGTTTGTAATGTTAACTGATTGACTAACTATATTATATCATTTTTTAAATATTTTCTAATTTTTTAGTTTGTTCATGTTGACTAAAAGTACTACTAGGATCAGTTATTCTTAATGATTGCGTTTTAATTTCAGGTGCTTAGAATATAAGAGGTTTACTAAAAGATTGTGATCTAATTAATGGAGGATTGTTAGAAGAACTGGGTATATCCGAGAATGATTTTCTTTTTGGTATAATGGGATATTGGATAGCTGGTAAAGGTCTAATTTTAGTTCTAAAATTTGTTCCTACTTTAACAACATCTTTAAATAATTGATCTAAATATATTTTGTCTGTATTTTTGAATTCAATACTATGATGAGAGTTTGTTAAAGCATAACTAATTTGATACGTAATTGAGATTTTCCAGATGATTTATATGATTATTAATTAAAGTGAGATTATCATGGAGTAATTGATGAATGGATGAATTTATTTTTTCTTGTTGTTGCAAAAGTTTTGTTATTTTATCTTCAAATAATTTTTCTGAATAATTAATTTGTTTAATTGTTGAGAAACACTCATAAAGTTTTCTGAATATATTCATTTAAATGACTAATTTGTTTTTGAATATTTTCTAATTTTTTAGTTTGATCGTGTTGACTAAAAGTAATACTAGGATCAGTTACATTATAAATCATTCCGTTCCGTTCCATTAATTAACATCCAAGCAAATATGCCCTTATAAGATTCAAAACTACTTTATTGTAGTTAATATATTAATATTTTAAATTAATGGCCTTCATCTTCTCTCATCCCCGTCTTCTTTATTCTCTGTCTCTCTCTCTATAACTACATGTTCCAGAATGTTGTTCATCTTCTTCTCGTTTTTCTTTCAATCTTCCACTGCCATGGCCGAAGTTGCCCTTGGAAATATGAGGAATACTATTGGGTGGAGAGCGTGAAAGTTGGGCATCAGAGTTTGGGGTATTTTCTTTGTTCAACGCAAATGAAGCATTTTTCTTCCAACGAAGGTCCAACCTATAGTTTGTCATACATCGGAAGAACTGTCAAGTCGATTGGAGCAAGTGAAACATGCATTGAAATCGTTATTTTCGGCTCTTTCACAGTTCTGAGAAAATTGGCAGATTTATTATTTAACCGGCCTGTTTTTACCAATAACGGTTAAAACTAAAAACCAACCCAAAAATTAATCCATTAGTACCAAACCCGAATAAGTCGCCAGTTTTTACTTACAACATTTAAAATTAAAAATCGAACTAAAAATCAGTTCTATATGTACGTAACTTATTTGAATTGACCGGTCCAATTTTTACGACATTAGGCAAGAAAAGTCTCGTTTTCCTAACAGTCACAAAAAAAAAAAGTTCTGGATTGTTTTGTAAAGAAGATGAGATGAGAAGGACCTAAAAAGAAGAGAAAGCATTTGTGTACTCTTATTTTTGGGTCTAATTAGATTTTGCGTGCTGTAGAATAATTGTATATTATTTCTTGTCAATCGACAATGGTCATAGACATATAAATTAATAAACCGTTTCAGGCTAGAAGATCATTAATATGAAAGGGAATTCAATAAAAGGTTAGTTTCATATTGCAAAATTAAAAAAGTAATTATTGAAACCGAAAAAAGAAAAATAGTAAATTTGTTATTGTTTAAACTTAATTTTTGTTTCCGAGGAAAACAATCTGTCCATTCTTCTTATTTCTCTTTTCAAATTCAAAGGAACTTAATTCAGTTAGCAAAATGTATAAAGTAAAAACTCGATGGACTAAACAAGTGGAGTAGGGCTTGGTTGGTAACATAGTTCTTAAATCCAACCCGAACATGGATTGGATCATTGTCCATATTAAGGTTGGACAAGAGAAAATAGATTCTCTTGGGTATGTTAATGAAGGCCCAACTGCTTTCCCTCATGTTGTTTGGCATTGCACAAGGCCGGGCCATAATAAAGTCAGGATACGTTGTCCTGGATAAAATTGCAATTGCAAGCTAGTACTGAATGGTACAAACAAGGAAGAAACCTACATTTACTGTCACTTAGAGCATGTGGTTAGGCCAAACATTGTGCAATTTCTCGTTAAACATAATTCTCTTCTTATCTTTTATAAACAATCTTGCAAATCACATTCAAGCATTCTTATGGAAATAGTGAGAATTGGGAAGACGGACACGCTGTTTGGAAGGCATATCAATTATTACTGCAAACAGAGCAGAGGGGAATAGTACAGGTGACACGGAGACACGTCGGTTCACAGGGAAACAAGTAAAGATGACTTAAGTCTACCGGGTGTCGGAAGCAATCTCGGGACTCAGGATCAGGAAGCAGCCACCCAGACCCAGTTCTGCAAGAACGAGCAATTCAAGTCTAGTTAATTTGGACTCACCCTAGCAAAAGACTTGTCGCCTTCTGCCCTCGGTGAACTAATTAATATGTAATGGTTCATTGGCATTATGTAATAAAAGACATTTATTTGAAACCGCCAACCCATTATGGTGGGTCCCAAAATCCACTTCCAGATACGCGTTGATGCTAACCATCTAATGTATGGACGTACATATGCCATATTGCACTTTCCTATTGGTCCTCATAAAGCGGGGTCCAGGGAATAATAAGCTTCCTGTTTTACATGTGCTCTAGTTTCATCTAATCATTCCATTTCCTGCTTTTCTTTGGCAAGCTTTTCATTGAACACTTTTCTCTTGGATCCCATATTTTATGAATTATCGTGTTATTTTTTGACCATTTCACTCTAGTTCTCTTTTCATAAAGGAGGATAACAATTACTGTGACGTTTGTGCTTTGGACAAGTTTCTCGTGTCAAAGTATGATTACTGTGAACTTTAAGGTGGAGTATGTGTTACTCCTTTCAGCTTTGCTTTTGGACAACAACCGAAAATTGGAGACAGACAAAGGAAAAGATGGGACAAAAATATTGGCCCACTGTAACTGCAAAAAGTCTTTTGAAAGTTGATCGCTACTCCCGTGCTCTGTCATGTCAGTACACCATCAGTCAAGCAGAAGCATGTCTATGTTCGCAGCATTAAGTACAGTAAAGCTTATATTCGACCAAATAGTTATATATTAAATCATCACATGAAGGCTGAAGCTCTCTATTTCGATTTTCGACTAAAATATTTCATGTGTTCGTTAAATTTCATTTATTAAATCATACAATTAAATAAAAATACACAAATTAAAAGTGATGAATATCATCATAATTACTGATTGATTAGGCACAAGTATCGCAGAGAAAGTGATTATTATTGTCCATCACCCGAGTGTTTTCGGAAATATCTCACTTTAACAATAGCCATAAGCTAGCTACTTTTAGATGATAATACCAGAATGTAACTCCATGTCGGGAAGACTCGTCTCTAAGGGAAAAATATCAATTTGATAAGGTGATAAGGTGGGTTATATACTATTGAATATGAGAATTGAAAATTTGGGAAAAACTGAACACATTTGGAATTCGAACAATACAACCGAGAGTAGAATACACAACTCCAAAGATGAAGAGATCACAAGCTGCTAAAGGAGGACAAATAGTTAACCCTCAAATCGGAATAGGTACAAGAACAAAAGATGAGTGAAAAAAGCCGGAGCATTACGGAACCACCCATTTACATCCACTTCCTTAGTAATCAGCGGTTGGGAGCTGCTCGTGAGTGCTGTGGCCAATGAAGAAGAACTCGTAGACTAGACCAGCGATTCCACCTCCTATCAGAGGCCCGACCCAGTAGACCCAGTGGTTGTCCCAGCTCCAGCTCACCAACGCAGGTCCAAACGACACTGCGGGGTTCATTGATGCTCCATCGAAGGCACCTCCCGCCAAAATGTTGGCACCAACTATGAAACCAATAGCAATGGGTGCAATAGTTCCCAAGCTTCCCTTCTTTGGATCAAGAGCGGTGGCGTACACGGTGTAAACCAACCCGAAGGTCATCACGATCTCGAACACCAATGCGTTCCCTACTCCAACACCACTTGACAAAGAAAAGCCTGCGGTTGTCTGTACATAAACATGTTCGAACCAGGAATTTAGATATGACTATTACCGAAATAACGCAACTTAAGTGGGATTTTGTTGTAATACTGTTACGTGCACGTGTATGAGTCTTACCAAACCACCAGTGGAAAACTTCAGAAGCAAGCAAGCGACGGTGGAGCCGAGAAGCTGGGCAATCCAGTAAAGGATGCCACGGAGAAGAGTGATGTTACCGCCAACGAAAGCGCCAAAGGTGACAGCGGGGTTGACATGGCCTCCGGAGATGTTCGCGCCGACTGATACAGCGACGAAAAGACCGAAGGCATGTGCAATAGATGCGGAGATGAGGCCGGCAGGTGTAGAGGCGCCGTTGTCAGTGAGCTTGTTGTACGCCATTCCGGAGCCTTCTCCGGCGAATACGAAGATAAGGGTAGAGATGAACTCTGCCAGGGCAGCCTTCAAGGCATCTGGGTGAGTGGCCTCTTGTGGGTGGCCGATGGCAATATTTCTAATCGGCATCTTTCAAGTACCCTGCTAGTGCAAATACTACTACACTTAGCGGAGCTTAGTTAGAGAGTGCTCTCTGTGTTTCCACGTCTAAACTTATATAGGGAGTGTGGTCCTTCAAAACCTGCAATCGCTCTGGTCACTGATTGAATAATGACGCATGAAAAATAAGTAAATGAATAACTATGGAGAAGATGATTGGCGTAGAGGCAGTGAAATTCGTAGTTTAATCCATTTTTTGAAAAATAAAATGTAATAATTTTGGGGTTTGAGCTCCCGTCCGATCTCTATCCGCCAATTGGCGCAGTTGATTACAGCGAAGCAGTGGGGACAATGCGGCTGAAGTGGGCTTTGTCTTCTACTTTCTTTTGGTCTCTCGAAACATCCATCGGCTTTAATATAGGTAATTAATCACATACCTAAGTTTAAACTAATCAGACAACTAGCACTTAATCCGAGACGAGGGTGGGTCTATTAATTTGAACATTATCCTTAGGAAGACATTAGGACAACGCGGTGACGAGTAATCCAAAGAGTAGTGTTTCTGTTTTTTAGGAGTGTAGTTGGTTGTTCATGTTGTTTTGGCAAAAGGAATCTTCAGGAGGATAAACCGCAATAATTTGGTATTTTAAATTAAGCAGCATGATCTACTCTAATTATTTGACACATTTTGAGGGTTTATACGGTCATACAGCCAGCAATGGACGTGGTACAGTTGGTTTCGATTGATTAAAACATGGTTTAAGACATTAAGAGAGTTGATATTATACTTTAATTATCAATGCCCGCTTTGATAATAACAACAAAAATAATTCAATATCTCCGTAAAAGAAATTGCTTATCGCAGCTCTCTAGTAAATTTCGTAACAATGAAAACCAAAAAGACCATGTTTTGCGTTTTTAAGAAATAAAAGGTAGTTATAACTATCGTATGCAAACCATTCCAACTATGTCACATTAGCATATACTACTTATCCTAAGTTTCATTAATTTCAAATCTCTGTGAGTGAAAGGAAAAATCAGTAACAAGTACTTGCTTGCGTGCATATTCTGTATTCACTCAATTTCTAATAGTATTTTTAATCCAATTTCTGGGCTATTTATATACCAATTCCAGGTGTCTGTTAGGAAGTGGGGATTAAGAAAGCTGATCTGTTTATGAAAGAATATCTCCTGATAAATGAAGGATTGGGAAAGCAATAATATTATATACGCGGAAGTTTTCCAACAACAACAATACTTAATAAAAATTTTGCTAGTAAGGTCTAAAAATATTTAATAATGAGTAATCTCACTTTTAACTAATAAAGAGTTTATTTTTAAAAGAGTTTCTAATGATTCAAATTCAAAATTATTTCATGAAAAAAAAATAATAATATTGGCTTTCTTTATTGTTTCATTGCATAGGCAGAATATACATCAGAATATCCATTATATGCCTCGCTTTGCCTTTTAATTTCTCACTTTTTTCAAAGAGGGAATGGTCCCATATGATTGATTTCGCTTGCTTTGTCTACGCATATTTAACTGCAGGAAAAAAAATAGTTTAAAGACAATCAGACAAAAGAAAAGCCCCTGTTGTCTTTTATCTATGAATATGTTAAACCATATATGTTGACAATGATTTTACTCGGCATTGCCGTTGATGTACCTAGTAGTTGGTATTGTTATTACTTGATAAATATTGCTTGTGTCTTCATATATGACATGATATAACTTCAGCTACCAAGCTATGGTTCCGCAACTGACTACAGATAATTGAATACTCAAATGCTTAGCACACTCACATATATGTAATTCCATAGCAAGTGACTTAAGCAATCATTTAAATCTTGAAAATTAGTACGTAGCTGTAAGCTATTAAGAAACCAAGCCCTTTTGATTTTTTTTGAACCTTTTGTTTTCTTGCTCACGAGTTTCTTCTGAGGAGTTACCGACATCATAATTCAAAGGCAACATTAGGGTAAGGTAAGGCTAAGTATAGTTAGAATTGCCCCTCTCCTACCTCTACCCTAATAATACTAGGGTGTTCACGGAGTTTCGGATTAGATCTCCAGATCTGCGACTCTATAATTGAAATGCATCAAAAAGGCTACATCAAACACGGTCCGAATTAGATCTTAAGATTGTCTATACGATAAAGTTAAATCACATGAAATTATGGCACGTTTATGTGGTGGGGATTTGATTTCAATTGAATCTGATAATTGCACCTCAGCCACATGCTTGTTTTTAGCCTTCTCTGATTGTCGAAATCGTCGGTTGAACTTTAGCCGAATCATGTACGCAACTACATGAAAATGATAGCGGTTGGTCATCTTGAATAAGATACTGTACATGTTCTGATTTCTTTCTTTTCGAGTGATTATTGCTATTCATGCACTTGCATTATCCTTTTTTTTTTCTTTTCTCTTCTTTGTGGTTGATTGCATTTAACTTACATGAGTTAAGTTTTAGATTGAAATAAGCAGTACTTTGATAGTTAAGTACTAGCAAACCATATATTCTAATTTCTAAGACCCAATTGGATCATTTCTGCTATGTGAAAGAATACAGAAGCTTAGGGTTATGATAGCGACAATATGAAAGTCAACGACCGAGACAATGTTAAGCATTAATACTATTCATTTCAATTAGGCGTCACCTATCCTGTATGTCATTATAATCACCCATGATCTTGACCATTTAACATCCAAGTATAAAGCATAGGAAAACTCTTTTGCAGGTGATAGTAAAAGTAAAACTATGTATTTCACTTCTATTATTGCATAAGTTTTTCTACTTTTTTCATGATTATTATATGGTTGGGCGCCCTTGAGATAGTTTATGTATGACCGTACTTTTAAATAAAAAAATGAAAACCCTTGTTCATGATAAGAAATTGAAACTTAATTAGTAATATGTTTCAACATGTCATCCACATCAAACTCCTTAAAATAATAACTTGTTGTAATCATTTGTATCACAGTGATAATCTCAACCACATTCAATTAATTATTATTCAAATTAGTTGGTGATATTAGACTATAGATTTCTTCTTATCAACGATAATTTCTAATCGATCACTTGGCCGGTTGACGCCTGAAGAGCAACTGCTAAAAAGAAAGTGAACCAAACATGGACGGCAACCTAATCGGATATATGATTGAAAAGGGCTTAGAACAGACAATTTAATTAGGTCCCGAGAGACGGCTCACATGACATTGTATCGCACGCGAGGAATGACCTTATACGGTGTTTGAACTGGTAGTCTTATGTTATATTAATTTTATTTACAAAAAATGAGCAAACAGATTGATGGCTGCGCTTAGCAAACAATTCCCCGTTCTCCCAGTTTCTGCATGTCAACTCAAGTGAAGCAACGGACATATCAATTCTTTTACCACAAAGAGATAGTGAGCTGCATCACTATGCTCACTGACGAGGAACTCGTATAAGAACAAGGAGCATGTCTATGCTTTCTCTTACCCTAACTTATGAGCCATGAAACTGACTCGACGAGGAAGTAATTATGCTTTTAGGGTTTGTTAGATGATAGATGTGGGAATTTAAATTCCAATAATGAGAAAAAGAGTGAATGTAAGACGCAAAACTTTATAAATTGACTAATAAGGCACAGAGACTCAGGGAGTGGGACCAATAAAAGCATGAGGGCATGTTACAATGCCAGACTGGGCGGTGTGATTGGTCTAGACTTAATCAGTAACAAACCAGTACGTGACAACTGTACTCATTTAATTTTCACCAATTGCCGGACCCACCTCACCCACCGTTGCCGATTACTTTTCTCTCGTACTGAGTAGTCAGCTAAGTACAAATTATTACACACAAATAATAAATTATTATTCCAGAAGAACAATTACTGCATTATATTGGAAATTAGAAAAGAAAAAAGAAGAAATTATAAATAAAATTAAGATTTTCTTTCTTAATTGTCATTATGATTAAATTAATTAATAATTAAAATTATAAAATTATAAAATATTTAAAATATTATTTTAATTGAAGCAACTACATCAGACTTTTGCCCTATGTTATCTTGTCATTGAGTCACAATCATCTTTGTTTGTAAACATCCTAAGTCGATAGGGACTAGGGGGGACTTGGTGTAGTGTAGTTTGGCAAATTTAAGTAGATATTATAAAAGATAATAGATTGTGAAAGGTGACGTTTGACAGGATTGAATCAATGAGTAAAACGACGAGAAAGAAAACATACATGCAGATAAACCGAAGTTGTCGCCGACCATAATTTTGAGTGGACCGACCATCTTGGTTATTCCTGTATGAGGGCTACATCCAACAGAAAATGGGCCCAGGGGGTATATTGTCCTTTACCTTAGTCTTGTCTTTCGTTCTTTATTGTTTAATTTTGTCAGCTTTTATCTTTTCGAGTTGGGAATAAAGAGATAACCACTAAGTAACGTCAATCATTAAAAAATTTTGATTTAAATTTCAAAATTTTTAATTTATTTTATTTTAATAATTTGTATTAAAAAATTCAACAATTTTTAATTAGTCAATACATTTTTATAAATTATTCACCAAAAAAATACATTTTTATAAATTAATAAATTTTATAAAATAAAATACAATTATTTATTTATTTTTTAACAATATTTATAAGTTAAATTTTACATTTTTTGACAATCTTTTTTAATTTTATTTTAAACTTTTTAATTTTTTAATCCTAACTTATCTTATAATAATTTAATATTAGTTAAATCTTTTAAATCTTTTATCTGGCTGTATAACTTTTATTCTAATTTTTAAAACATTCGATAACATTCAACTCATGCCCAGCGCATCTGTATACATTAGACGCTATATGTTCACATGTCAATATCAAAGTCACTATGATTCAGTGTGGTAATTACTTTTGTTTTAGTCAACTAGTAGTAATGTTAAAATCTAATTACTTCTTGCTAGAGACAAAAATAAGCAGATGCGAAATGTGGTAATTAATTTATTAATATATATTTAACTTTTTGAATTATCATCCATCCAATGATCACAATCTCAGAAAGCCACGAACTATTGAATCATCCGCATTCATGGTAGTAAATATGAATTGCTTTCGTTTCTCTTATCTGTCTCATATTAACATATCAACATATGAAAAGCGAAATAGGTAGCCAACACACAAAACCATTAAGCTGAGCTCACCTTTAAAAAAAAAAAAAAGAGTTTGCATTAATGAGCCACCAACAATTATACCACGTCAAGGTTCAGTTATGCGTTTTTGTCAAATTTTCAGTCATAATTAAATGTTCCAATGTACCAAATGACAATGTCTTCATGGTGATGAGTCCAAAAAGAATAAATTAAACTCATGATCAACAATAGCTACTCCCTTGATGAGTTCGGGTGAAGTTACATATCGTGGAAAAAATATCAGTGAAAAGTAAAGGGCGACAGTGACCTGTGGCCCTCTTCTTATTTGTAGCCACACAAGCTTCCATCAATACGCCATCATTTGTGGCTCTCAATATCTTATCACAAAAAACAGATTCCTTGTGGTTATTTATTTACAGGTTATGGCTTGAAATGAAGTAGAGACTGCAGACCTTTCTGTCATATCTTAAAACTCTGACAGAAACTGATTGCAGAAAGGATGAAGGGTAAAATTAATATACAACTCGACAAAATACCATGAACGAAGGACCAAATTCTGAAATTTGCTTGTACATTGATAACTGTTTGTGTTCTCAAAATGACTTTACTAAATATTAAATCATCTAGTGTTGACTAGCAGGCATGATATTATTTTGATTGAAATCGATTTTTTTTTTTTGGCTCAATGATTAAAATCGATTTTTTAAAACGTTCAAATCCCTGAAAGGCCACATAAACGAAAAGCCTAAATTGTCCATAGCATCTGACTCTTATGCTCAATGGGCTGTTGTGAATGGAAAGCGAAAATGGGCCGTGTCTGGAGTTGGCTCCATATGTCAAATCAAGCTTGACTCTTCCAGTCCGTAGGCCTTATCTCCTTATGGGGTTTAGGTATTCTTGAGAATAAAGCTTCTAACTTCTAAGGTTTATAATGGCAACTTGGCAAGTTTGATTAATATGAATCGACTGGTTATTACTACCTGTTTTTTTGTTATGTTCTTCTTGTACATCATAATTTCTTTAGAGAACAAAATCTGTGTTCCTAACCGCAGTTTCTGTGCACAAATTGCAAATCTTGTTGTTCATTCTACCAAGAATTACTACTGTGATGTTTCGGTGATGCAAAACTGATTAAACTCATCAAAGAAAGATGTCTTGTCTTTGACATCGTCAAAGCTGTCGCTAAATAAGTAGTATAATGGACTGCATTCTATTCTTCGTGCAAGGAAAGGTATAAGACAAGAAAGTAGAGAAGTATTAGCAGTTGTAATCGATAAACTAAGGGGTCAGATTAATTTCACTATTATTTTTCTATTATATTTTATAATTATATTTTAATTATTTTCTCACAAGATTGAGATATCCTCTATTAAATTAAAAATAAAGAAAAAGCTTTTTTATTAAAATCATTAGTTATATTAATTATTTAAAACAAAGAGTACAAAATACACATCAATTTTATATAATAAGAGTCAAGCATAAAAAATATATTTACTCAATATAATTAAATAATTAAAATATTTATCATATTACAAGTACACTAGTAGCATTATTTACAAATAGAAATTAAAAATTTTATAAACATATTCATTCTACATTTGTCTAAAAGTTTTATTTCACTTTTCAGATGCATTTTGTAATTATACTAGAGTAATATAATACTCTACTCATAATTTGCATCTTCATTTACACTTTTAATATTAAGTTCATTTTTATTTCAAATAATTCATTTCTTTATTCATACATTTGATAAAGTTATGTATCACATAAAAAGTAATAACAATATATTTTTTATCCTTTATATTATAATTGAACACGTTTGAAAGTATGTAGAATCTTGTCTTTAAAACACCAAAATATATTCATTATCATTTCTTAACGAAGAATTCATATAGTTAAACAATTTTTATGAAATTTGAGGTCTTTTTATTTCTCTGTAATCTAAAAAATGATATCTTTTATCTCAATATGATGAAAGAAATGCAAATATTTGTTAATAAAGAATACTTAAATAATTTTTGTAAATCTTGAGGTCTTCCTCTTCTTATATAATTTTGTAAATGATATCTCTTACTTTGCTATATCATCTTGATAAGATCTTATCTTACTATTTTATTTGATTTATTTGATATTATCTCCATTGCTTTAAATTTATTTGGTGCTTAAATATGAAAATTAATGATTTTTTTTTGTTTTAAGAGATGAAAGTAGAGATTGCATCAAATTGGGACTCTATTGATGATAATCACGAATTTTGGATGAAATAAAGAGATTGTTGTAATGGATAAGGCTAATCACTTGAAAAGTTTGAGTTTAACTAGGAAACTCTATTCCTATCATGTAGGAATTTAAATTTAAATTTGTTTTAAATAGACATCTTTGCAAAGTAGAATTATATTAGAATTAGATTAGGAAAACCTTATAAAAAAGATGTTCTTCACAACAACAAAAAATTATCTCTTCTTACGTTTTTCACAATTCTTAATCTTTCTTCTATTTTTATTATTGGAACAAAAGCCATATGTGGCTAAACTCAATTATTTTGATTTAAGAAAATTCGATATTCTAGTTGTAACCTTATGAATTTTTGTATTATTACCTTTTATTCACGTTTTAATTTAAATATTTCTTGTTTTGAATTCTCATATTTCATCAATGATTAATATTGGTTAGTCTAACAATTTAATTTAATATTGATTATTCTATCGCTATCCATAAATTCAATAATCTGCAATTATCATGAAAGATTGATACAAGTATCAAATATGTTATTTATAAAATTGCATCTTTAACTTATGATAAACAAAAAAACTAAGTTAAATTATTGCAGCTATCTCGATTATTATTATTATATTCTATTTTATTATTAATTTTCTTCTTATTATATGACTTTCCAATATTTTGTAGTGGTTAATTTTTTTGGTCTGACTCATGTCAGCATTCATTATATAGTCGCAATTGCAATATATAATAACAATGAAACGATATTGAAAATAAATATAAAATAAGACTTTAAATTACTAAAAAGTTAAAAATAAGTTTCAACCCTATTTTAAATAACTAGACAAAATAACTTCTACTTCAACATAATCTTTAATGTGTGACAACAAACCTCCTGACCTACCCAAGTTTTCGAGAAGGCACAAGAGTGAAAAACAAAATCATTTGTGTAGGATGATCAAGAATTTTGCCTAAAACAATATCTCTATCATCATCTGTGAGTTCCTCTATCTCACCCAATGAACTATCTAACTATTCAACTCTTTGTTGAATATACGTTTTAGTCTTAATACTCTTACACAATTTATCTCCAATCTGGTTCATGGTATCATCCAACATCTTGGCATCAACAATAAATGAATATGCACGGCTTGCTCTTATCTTTCAAATTTTGAAGTTTGAGGTTGGGTAAGGACTCATCTATGTCATTCAAACCATGTTTATATTGATCTTCACTACCTTCATTTATCCCACTTACACCTTCTTTCCTTTCCATTTCTTCAAGAATATCCGCAGCAGTTTGTACGTCATTTCCAATTGTATGATCTTCTTCGTAGATCCCAATCAATTCATTATAAAAAGGAAAGTTTTTTCTTCATAATTGAGCAACATCTTTATGACTATGAGAAGATGAAAAAAAACATCAATAATTTATATAAATTACAAGAAAGTAGTTAAAGAAAATACTTAAAACAAGTTAAAGTTCAATACTTACACTTAAGTAAGAATCTCATACACGATCTTCAGAAATGACAATCTTCCTTTCGATATCCCATTCAAATCTACTAAAATCTTTCCTTATCATATCATAAACAATATTCCAATCTTTCTTTAAAGTCTTAATCCTAGACTCTATGTGAGGTTTGACTTTTAAGTTTGAAATAGGAAGCTTTATTGTTACCATTCTTTCTAATTCATTGAGATACACAGCTTTAAATCCAGTATCAGTATTGTACGTTCCCATATTATGCAAATCAACCATGCAGAAAATTAGGACAACATTCTCATCATAGTTTCACTTTCTTTTTATTCTTTTTGAACTTCGAGCGTCAATAGTTGACGAGAAATTCATCGACATACTTATCTATCAAATTAAAGCAATATTAATAAATAAAAAATAATCAGCATAATAAAGGAAAAAAATAAAAACATTCGTAAAATTCTTCATACCAATTAAGATTAAGCATCAATAGCTTACGAGAACAATATAGTCTACATTAATAGCGTACAATATAAACAGCAAAGAGTACAACAACTTACATAAACAATAATATAAAACCTCTTAATACTCAAAACATAATAATAGAACACCTAAAAAATGTCAATTCTCATTTTGCCTAGATGTTCATCATTCATTGAACATTTCACGTGCCAATTCAATTCTCCAATTTGTCCAAGCATTAGTTAGGTCAATAACAGTTATACACTCCTCCTCAACAACTGGATTAGCGTGAAAATAATTCCCTAAATCACTCTCCATGGAGCAAAACTCATATCCTGCCTAATAAAATTATGAAGCAAATAACAAGCTATAATAATTCGATTGTGTGTTTTTATTGGATAAAATGATGGACTCCTAAGAATAGCCCACCTAATTTTTAGTAACCTAAAACACCTCTCAATTATTTTGCGTACAGTCGCATGTTTCACATTAAAAAATTCTTCTAGAGTTTTTGGTTGGTAACTTTGATGCCATTCATTCAAATGATACCTTTGACATCTAAATGGTGCAATGAAGCCCTCACAATTAATATAACCTGCGTCGATTAAGTAATAGCAACCTATATAAAAAAAACACTACATAAGCTATTCAATTTATATTATCTTATATACAAAATTTCAAATAACCTTCCTATATCATATAGGAAAACTTACCATGAGACACTTTTAGTCCATGTCTCTTAGTAATTGCATCACGAAGAACTCGACCATCAGCTACTGACCCTTCCCAACCAGGAAAAAACAAATTGCATGTTCGGTGTGCACACACCTAACATATTTGTTACAATGTCGCCCTTACGAGTTCTAAATCTAGGCTTATCTTTAATTGACACATTAACCCTGATATATGTCCCATATAGTGCACCTAAGTAATTCTACAATTCAAATGAAATGCAAAATAATGAGGAACCTTAATCACACTCCCTGTATTTTCTTATAAAAGTAATAGGGTGATTATCTACCTTAAACTACATCCACCGATGGTCCGAAGAGTTTGTTAGTATGAGCTCAGGTTTCCTAAACAAAAGATCTTACAAATGCATCATTGCATTTAAACATTATGAAAACACTGACTAATTATCTCACCTGGCCTTCTAAAATTTTCCTAGTAACTCAATTTTTAACATGATAAGCAATAATATGTAAGAAAATTGCTGCTTGTTCATCAATAAGCATATTTTTTGTTGACTTTAATCCTCCTATACTTTCTAGCATTTTATATAGTTTAAAAAAAGCTTGCCTATTCATCCTAACCATTGAAATACATGACTCATCATTGTCATGCACAATTCGCCTAACATAATCTCGATTTGCATAAAAATTTAGAAAATAACTTCTAACTCTTAGCCTATAACTATATATAGAAGCCTTCGATGACGACAAACTAAATAACAAACTAACAACATTATACAACTGCAACCATACAGTCAAAACAGTCACAATCCTTTTGGTTCTTTTTGCATTTCTGCGTAAACTAAAACTGAAACAAGTCATGACTGCAAAAAATAAAATTTCTAATGTACTTACATAAATTTGTTCAAACAATGTACAATGTACAATGTAAGAGAACAACCACGAAATAATTCAAAATAGTTGAAAACATAGAGTAAGAGAGAAAAAAGAAGATAATATTTCCAGAGTTAAAAAGAGGGGATTATAGAAACTCAATTTCCCATTATGTTTTCATAAACCATAGTGGTTTATTTTAAACCTAAAAATGCAGCCATTCCTAAGGCAACATCCAATCAAACGAAGCAAACTCAATTTTCCATTATGTTTTTGTATATCATAAATCCTTCTTAACATTAGACCATTGAATGTTATCTGTAAATATGAATATTAAACATTCCTAAGGCCCAATTATGCTATTTTTTCTAGTCCAAAAGCTTTAAAATCCGAACTACTCACTACCTTCCAATATTCAATTTCTAGACTTGTCTCTTAATTACATAATGATAAAACTTTGGAAAGATAAGCTAGTCTAAACTACTCATTTGGTAAAGATTTCAATGATGGAAAATGCCCAAGTATAAACAGTATGTAATATCATGTTTCATGTTGCTAAATAGTTTTCTAGCCAAGTAAGCACACATTTTCTTCTTGCCAAGCAAGCCCACATTTTCCAATACACGTGCATATTCACAATTCAATTTTCATTTCTGTAACAGTTAAAATATTTGCATCTATTATCTGTTATCTTGATAACATGACGCTTAAATAGCATATATGAATATTGGAAGGACGAAAAAACATATCTACCAAGGTAAACAATCCTCATAAGCAAATCCGAGATATCAAAAACATTTTATACATCAAATAGAAGAGAATGATTGGGGTTGTGTATAAATGCACAAAGGAACAAAGCTAGAGCTGCATGAAGAGTATGACTGACAGATCATATGAAGTAAAGAAATCAGATCAGTGGGGCCTTTAGAGAAATGGAACAGGACTAATATTAAAAAACAACTGTTGATAAATATAGATAAAAATGAGGTTTTTGGGGTCATTTGTTACAACAACGCAGATGGGGTAATAAGGACATTATACACAACTATTTCTTTCCAATTATTTATGAGAAACCCTGTGAGATTGGCTTGAAAAGCCAGGAATACATATTCAAAGGTGAACCACTAACGCAGCACCTAACATAGTTAAAAGTGCAATTAAGATGGGCTAACAGTGTTAAAAGTGTAGTTAAGATGAGCTATAACAGTTAAGATGGGCTAACAGTTAAGCACTACCTATAATGGTACAACCATCTCCATCATCTAGAACACATAACCATTCTAATAGCTAAAGGGCTGAACCACCTAGTAGAAGGATTTGAAGCCTATAAACTAATAACAAGGTTAAAGCTAATAAAGGAAGAGTTGAAGAAGATATATAAAGATCTTTATAAGAATGGGCTAGACAAAGAAGTGGAAAAGACCAAAGAGGAACTCAACAACATACAGAAAGGCCTCTATAAGGATCCACTGAATGAGGAGCAGAAAGTAAAAGAAAAAGCCATAATGAACACCTACCTCTTGGTATTAGATAGCTACAACTCCTTACTAAAATAGAAGGCAAGGGCTTCATAGATAAAGGATCGAGGTGCGAACACCTACTTTCATAAAAGCATTCAAAATAGAAGGAACACTAATAAAATTTTAGGAATCATGGATGATAATGGGATCCCCTACTATGATCGGGATTTATTGAAAACCTTGGATTTCACCTAATTCAAATCCAGCTTAGGAATAACCTCAAACTCTATATAACTTCATCAACTCCTCCCTGAATCCAACATAAACTAACTCTCTGATATAACCAGTCTCAAACAAAGAAATCAACTAGGCCTTTTTGTTTGGTTATTGGGTTCTGGTAAATGGAGAATCAACTCAGGTATTCAAAGGAACTAAATGGGTGAGGCAAAGTGATCTACTAATACCATATATCGTTGCTCTAGATGTAGAAGTTCTTATAAGAATGACATAACACTAAAATAGTGCAAGGAAACTCTTTCAAATTTCACTACAAATGCAGGAAAATCAAGATATTCAACCTCTCACTACAATTAGAATTACCAATAATGCATTGCTAAGAAAGAGGATATAAAGACAATTTCACAACAAGGATATATCACTATGCCTTATATCACCATCAGACCTAATTCCAACATCAATATACCCCTGTAGAATTTTAGTAAACACAAAAGGCAGTTCCTAAATATGCATCCATGGGAAATAGGAAATCCATCCGAGCTAGCAACAACGAATAAGTCTAGGGTTTCTGCTTCACTCTGATACTTTAAGATAATCAGAACATATGTTACAATACAGACAACTCTAGATTTATTCCAAGAAACACATCAAACGAGTCAAAATTCTAGAAATCGATCAAGTTAGAAGCAGACAAATTTCAAAACACAAACTTGGCCAAGTTCGGTTTACAAGAAAAAATGAAAATAAAATCAATTATAGTGGTGACAAATGTTTGGGAGAAAGGTTGTCCTTACCTAAGTAACGCAACTGGCAGAGATATGTTGGAGAAAATAGAAGAAAGTGTGAAGAGTGAGAGAGATCCACTGAGCCAGAAGAGCGTGAGTGAGAGCATACCAGAGAGTGGAGAAAAGAGATGCACGCGTGAAGAGCGAGAGAGGGCCACTGAGCCAGAGAAGAGCATGTGCTGCTGCGTGAGTGAGGTGTGCTGCTGCGTGAGTGAGAAATTTGTTGGGAAAAACAGATAGGAGGTTAGCTTGTCCAAGAGAAAGAGAAGCTTGTGTAGCTTCTTTGGCTATTCTCCTATGTGCGGAATAGGTAATGCTTAAGAATGGTTATTCTGTAAGTCTTTTCCTAACCAAACAAAGAATAGTTAATAAGTAGGAATAGAATACCTATTACCCTCAACCAAACAGCCTGTAAGGGTTCATACACCTCCACATTTGGAAGTCTTGAAGTAGAATCATTCTACTCATCAATTTCTCATTTTCTTCACCGCTGCTCAAACTATTTGTTAAACTACCATTAATCACCCAATTTACTTCGTAACCATATTGGTTACACGTAGCACTGCACATCAGAGAAGTTCTGCAGAAGATTCTGTTCTCACCATCCCTGTATCTTTGGTGCAGAAACAAAGCTTTGGAGTAGATTGGGAGTGACAAAGGTTACTCATTCAGCACCATGTAAAATCAGGAACCAAAAACCCAAGTAAACGAAGTTAAGCGCAGGATAATACTCATATCACCACATCATCATAGCCAACTGCAGCCTAATGACAGTAAGGGAATAGGGATCCAAAATACTTTTAAGCACCAAAGAGAAAAGAACCAAAAGCAGCAATGCTGTGGGGAAGAAGACCCTGGGAAGAGAAAATCTAGTACCAACGGAAATTACTTTATCAACAGCAGATAATAAAACCTCAGAGCCAAAATATTGAGACATAAAGTTAGTGTGACAAATCAGTCAATGAGAAACACTTCTACTGCGAAACATTTAATGATTACATCGCCATGTACCGCCCAAACTATAATTTCTCAGGATTCAACTTACCCTTGTAGACACTCAACAGTTCAGGTATTTCCTCAGTAAATTTGGTCACATACCTCTGCAGGAACACATTCTCAGTAGGAAACAACAACGAATGCATGCTCCAATCTTCCTTGATCAGTCCTTTTGACTGCAAGAGCTTTACCACTCTAAACCTGGGGATCATTCTATTCTCCAAACTGAAAAACAAGACCATAGGGCATTGCACAATCATCTCTGAAGACTTCCCCATTTTGTTCACAATAAAGTCCATTCCTTCAGTAATTTTCTTCTCCGACATTAACAGACAATTAGGATGTTTCCTAAAGGCAGTAAGTATATCGTCCTTTGACCAACCGCACTTTGTATATACATGAAAGCACCGCTCCATTATCGACTTGTTGGACTTCCCTGAAAGTGCATGCACTGCCAATACAAAAGTTGATTTCTTAGGCTCAAATCCCATTTCTTTGACTTCTTTCACAACTTCGCTAAACTTTTCACGATTTTGAACAAGAGCCTCCGGAAAATTCAGCAGCAACATCGGAATTCTACTCTGAGGTACACCAGATTCTCTCAAAAGCTCTATATTCGGTCTAAGATTCTTGGAACTATCCTCTAGAAAAATCCAAGTAAGGCGCTTCATAGCATACACGATCTTAGCATCAGAAAGCAACATGCTTTTAAGGAAGTTATAACTAGGCTTTATATGCTTCTCTAAGCTTCTGGTCAAAAGGGTAGGGTCTGCTGTGAGTGCTCTGGCAAGGTCGGCATTTGAAATCCCAATGGAGCGCAAGAACTTGAGTTTTGGCAAAAGTGTTTTCTCAGGATGGGCTAACAACAGGAAAGGTCGTTTCTTTACAAGTCTTGAGATCTGAGACTTGGTGAATCCATGGTTTCTAAGAAGAGCCAAAACCGCATCTGGTCTCTCTGACGACCGGAATTTCATCTTCTCCGCAGCTGACACCGCAGTTTCTACAGAAAACTCGCATGATTGAATCAGGTAGCTCACCGTAAAAGAATCTCCTTTCTCTCTTGATAACTTGGTTGTAATGGGTCTACAAAGGGGCTGGTAGTTCAGAAGACAAGCAAAGGTTTCGACTCTTAGTAGGTGGGTGGATTTGGTTGGTGAAAATAGGCTTCTACAAAGAAAATCGAAAGAGATTGCCGGCTTAAGAAGACCCAAACATTGGAACTGCTGAAAAAACCTCATCCCGCATTTTGGTTAAATATGATCAAATGACGACATTATCGTCTCATTATATTACCTTTCCATGCCCCCGACTCTTAAGGGCATTTCCGTCTTATTACAACGACATTGTGTCTAAAACATTAGTTTGTACTTTGGATACAAAAGCAGTTCTGTTCTGAAGCACAACAATCTTCAGTTCCGGTGACCGTTATGATTGATCCGTTCCTTTACTTTGGTTCTCTTTGCAATGATCACTCGTTATCTCGATAGCGATGGTACTGATATCGAACCGTATCCATATCGATAAATATATTAATTTTTAAAATTTTTAAAATAATATTTAAATTTTTAAAAAAATTATTAAATAGTACATTTGTATACTTTGTAATTTTACACTTTGTCTTTGAAAATTATAATAATAAAAATTTAAAATACTAAGAATTTATTTATTTTCATTAATATTAATTTTCAAATATTTCACCACAATTAATATAAAAACAAAATCATTTAATTATCATACAAATATAAAATTAAGAACAATACAAAGTATTTAAAATATTATAATTTTATCATATAATAAATAATAATTATATTAAAATATTAAATAAAAAGAACAATAAATGTTCTTAATTCTCTAATTATTACAATTTACAATAAGAGTTCATGATGAGGAAACAACCAACTAGAAGTGAAACTTGAAATAAAAATATTTACAATTACATTGCATATATAGAATGTAACATATATATCAAATATAAGTAAAATTAAAAAAAAGAGGATAAACAAAATCATTTAATGATCATACAAATATAAAATTAAGAACAATACAAAGAATTTAAAATATTACAATTTCATCATATAATAAATAATTATTATATTAAAATATCAAGTAAAAAGAACAATAAATGTCCTTAATTCTCTAACTATTACAATTTACAATAAGAGTTCATGACGAGGAAACAACTAACTAGAAGCGAAACTTGAAATAAAATATTTACAATTACATTACATATATAGAATGTAACATATACATCAAATATAAGTAAAATTAAAAAAAGAGGATAAACAAAAACTTGGAACTTCATTCAATCGTCTACCGGAGGATACTCGCTATAATTGCATTGACCCCAATTCTTTTTTGGTATAAAATCCTCGTCATTGAGAAGAGCTTCATCATCACAATCATTCAAATTCATTGCACCAAATGACATGTTAGTGCTTTCTCTTCCAAGATTATCTTCAATGTCACTCTCATCTATCAAACTCGGTTCCTCATAAATTCAATCCACCAAAAGATCGATATTATTAATTGAAATTGGATTTACTGAACTACTTATTCTATTAAGAACATGTTTGGTTGAGCAGAATAACTATTCTATTATTGATGTATTCCTAATGAATAGTTAATCATTTATTTGGTTAAAAAATTATATACAGAATAACTAATCTCAAGTTTAGTTATTCCTCTATTTTGAGGAATAACTAAAGATACCTCCCCCCTAGTTTTACCTATTATGCAAAATGCGGAAAAGATAAAGACAACCTTTCTCCTTTATTATTATTAATAATAATATAATAATAATATAGTTAGTGGAGATTATAATGGATATTTTGATCTTTTTGTTAGTTATTTCTTTGTCATTCCAAATTTATATTTTCAAACCAAATATTAGCATATATCATCATTAGAAATTCTTAGGAATAAACCAAACTAAGTAATACTCATTCTATTCTATTTTTCATCTATTCTATTCCAAAGCAATGTTTTAAAAACAGGACCAGATATCGAACATGTTGTCTCTAGGTTTCGGTTCTTATTTTACCGCAAGAAGGCACTAAAATTGGTGGACTTTTTAAAATAAAAGTATGTATATATAAATGAAAAGAACTCATGGTGGGAGTAAAAACAAACAAACAAACAAATAAACACATAAAAAAATAAAATGTGAGAATGTCACGGCCGTGTATTTGAAAATGTCATGGGCGTGAAAGGCAGATGTCGCGGTCGTGCTTGTGCACGATCGCGAGCTTCCAACTAAAATGACATTTGCACGATCGTGCAATTCGATGAACAGTAGCAGTTAGTCACAATTGTGCATGTGCGCAATCACGACCTTTATGAAAAATTGGGGTTGTCGCGATCGTGCACTGCACACTCATACTTCTAATCTTCATAAATTTCAATCTCGAAGTCCAAAAATTATAAACTTTAGGTCGTTAGAAAGATAAGAGAAAGAGTTACAACTTTCATGAAGACAATTTTGTTTAATTCTGTCTAGATCAGTATAGTTTATTTATTGAAGATTTAAAACACATTTTCAATCTATATATAT
The DNA here is from genome assembly GCA_027563885.1 of Erythroxylum longipes. Classification (NCBI taxonomy): domain Eukaryota; kingdom Viridiplantae; phylum Streptophyta; class Magnoliopsida; order Malpighiales; family Erythroxylaceae; genus Erythroxylum; species Erythroxylum longipes. Next base: position 32,962,352 of record JAOQMS010000004.1, read on the forward strand.
TATTCTTACAAAAACAAAAGACCCGATTCCAACAACAAAAACAGTACATACAAAACTCCCATTAAAAACAATTGCTTTAGAAAAATCTATTCATAAGCCATCACACATCTCACACATGTATTCCCAACAGAAATTAACAACTTAACATAGAAGAGGATTTGAACATGAACAGACAAATATTTCTTCAACTTTTACTTTCATTCATTTCTCAAACAAACAGAGTGTGTATATTGGTTCAGTTATAAACAAAAGCCCCATCAATAGCATAATACAAAAGTACAATCATGAATGCTCGTGCTTGACATACTTATAAAGCTACCAAAATGATTGAACTAACTTAGTTACAAAAGATGAGCTTTTGTCTTAAAGTTTTGCTGAAGTTTTGCAAGGTTCACTATTGATCTGCTTGTTTTGCACCTGAGGAGTGGAAAATGATTGGGTGAGTTGTGAAGCTCAGTGACTAATATGTTTATAGCCATCGGTGATGAGCCACACACACACACACAAACAAGTATATTTATATACACCAATCTAGTTCACAGAACATATAATAAAAAAATGCTATCACATAAATCATATCATGTATTTTTCAACCATTAAAACAAAGCATTCAATCATAAATCATGCTCAGCAAATCACAACAAAGCTCACAACAATATGGCTTGAGAGAATCCCATAAAACAGAATGACGAAATCAAAGTTTACACTATGAGCGAAATAAGTCCATTTTTTGGAGCTCATGTGTCACAAGCGGGCAGCTGGGAGAATGCTTTAGGTCAACGTGCACGTGACAAACATAATAGTATCTCTCTTGCCCACACAAGCAAATTTTCGATGCTTACATATTTCATATCATAATCATGTTTTCATGTTTCTTAAATTTTCTGTTTTTCATTAACATCAAAGCAGCAGAATTCTTACAAAGTAAACATGATATTAAATTCATAGAATATTTTTTCCCACATTTACAATGATTCAAGACAAGCATTTATACAAACAAAATCAAATAATACAGCTCATCATCTCAAAAACTATAAACATACTACCCACCTATTTACTTGTAACTCCAAGCTTAAGCTTGTCTTTCCTTTTGCTCTTGATTTCGAAGTTCTTAGTTCCGTTCAAACATACATATTTTCATTCAATCATCATACACGAATAGAATTTCAATAACCTTTAAATATCCAAGAAATGAGCTTAGATTGCATCTACTCTTGGTTTATCTAACTAGAAGAACTAAGATCTAGTTAAAAGTTCATAAAAATCTAAGAGAATAAATCTCTTGGTTCTCTTCTTTCTCTCTTTATTTTCAAAACAAAAAAACCTATTTTCTCCACTTTCTTCTTCTATCGAAACAAGAAAAGAAGATATAGGTTACCAAAAACTCAGTTGAATCTTCTTCTTCTACTTTTTGTCTCCTTTTTCTTTCTTTCCTTCTTTTTCTTTTTTGGTTTGTTTTTTTGCTTCTCGTCTTCTACTTGTTTCTATGTTTTTCTTCTCTCTTTCTTTCTTATTTTACACGACTTTCTCTTTTTACCTTATCTCTCAAACACGTCTCTCTCCTTTCTCTAGTTTCTTCTAGGTTCTTCTTTTCTTTCTTTCTTAACCTCACGAACACGTCTCTTTCTTTCTTATTATTATTTCCAACACTTAAACTTCTTCTTAGATTAATCTTCCAAACTTACCTTTCCATATTTAATCTAATACCTTCTAACTCCTTAACTTAATTTTAACAATTCCTTTTAATCTAATCCATGCAACCATATGTAATTAAAAATATTCATAAATAAACTTTATAAATTTCTAATTTAAGAATTTTGATTTTTACTCATGACTAAATGCTAACAAAATTATTATTTAATAATTCTAACTTCCAAGAAAAGTATGGGGTCTAACAGAACTAGTCAAAAGAAAGGTTTAAGATTTAAATGTTCAACTGGTATTAAACTGCTATTAAACTGTTATTAAACTGGTATATAATAAATAAGAAACAAAATCAACTTTTTAGTTCGATTCAATTTATTTTAATAAATAATAACCCTTATTGTTAAAAATTAATCAATTTATTAATTAATTGGTTGATTTTTATAAATTAATCAAATTTTAATAGTCTTTTTTATTAAAATTTGATGAATAAAAGCATTCTCTTTTAATTATATTTTAAAATTTTTAATTTTTTAATCTTTAACCGATTTTATAATAGTGTAATACTAATTGAACTTTTTAAATTTTTCAGTTCAACTTTTAAAATATTAACAAAATAAAATTTGAAAATTTTCATTGCAAAACATTAAGGAAGAAAAAAAGTGAAATGTTCATCAAAATAGAACCAATCAATCTATTTCTGGCCAAATAATTAAATCCAACAACACATTGACAACTTGACCTTACCCTACTGACAGAGAGTAACCATGACCATCTAACATTTTTTATCAATTACCGTTATCGTGAACGTGAGGAGATGAGGTCATCTTTTTTCCTTATTTCCTTAATATAGTATTGGAACTTGTCCCAAGTTGGACACTCCCACTTTCCAACGTATTACTCTGTCTATCACGTAATAAACTGAGCTTATTGCCTTGTTCCTTCTAGTCTTAGACCAACAAATAATAGATTACTACAAACTGAGTTTCTTCCGCTTTTCAATCTACCCACCTGAGCAGTCCAATGTCTAGTGTTTAACTTCAAACTCTCTATCTAAGAGCGTCTCTACACAACCCATTTGGTCAAGGCTGTAAGGTCAAAAAAGTCGATGGAACTGATTGTTCTTGGGCAAAAGATGGAATCTTTATGGCTATTCTTGAACTGTTTGTTCAACTTCAAATTCTTCCTTCTGTTCTCCATCTCTATTTTGGTTTTGAATTTTGCAGTCTTTATTTTCTAGTTCCAGCTAGTCTGTTTGCTCAGTCTACTCTCACTCTCCTTCTTCTTCTTGTAAGACAATTTTTCAGGTTGGACCGGTTCGTCAAAAATCGACTGGTTCTCTGATAAATAAGCTGATTTTTATACATAGAGGTTATTAGGTAAAATCAAACCAGAAAACTGACCGGTTCAGACAGTTGTTGGTGGAACTAGCCAGTCCGGTCTGGTTTTTAAAACCTTGTTCTTAAGAATAACCATTTCATTCCTTATCTATTCCAGCAGGTGAACCAAACACCCTGTAAGAGTCTTAGTAAATAATAAGATTAAATTACTAAAAAATCATAAAAATTATACCTAACTTAATAATGATAATAACATACCTTTCTTGAAGCTTTAAATTGTATCGAATGAAGACTATGTCGTTCAATCTTTTGTGGTCTAATCTATTCCTTTTTTGGAATGGATGAATTCAAATGTGCTTCAGTTTCTTTCACAACCTGTTATACGCACATATTGACATAGAATTTGAATTGCAAATCTTTGCAATTCAAAAACACCACATCCGAATTGGTCCTACCAAGAAATTGTAAGTAGTAAGACAACAAAAGTAGCATTATAAACAAAATAAAATGATAATTAATTTACAATAAATAACAAAAGTGAAAAACATATACCTATATTAAGTTTTGCTCTTTTTCAAATAACAATTAGCACCACAAAATCCCTAGAAAACTCCTTATAAATCTCTATTTGTAAGCTTAGGAGATCTTGCATCATCTCATAGGCAACACTATTGTAATAGTTAATAGCATTTCTCTATTAACTTTAGCTTTATTTGTAAAACATGGTCTGAAATAGATACTAGGACTCAAAAATTCCCCAGTTGTAAACAACGGAGAGTAAAGTTGCCTTTTTCATCTCTCATTGATGACTGCAAGATAAGGTGTGTAAAAAGAAGACTTATTTTTTATATTGGCCTTGATTGCTTCATTCGCCCTTTCTATGATATCATAAAAACAACCCACTGTTGCCTGTTTATCACTATCAGCCAAACGAAGCACCCTTACCAAAGGTTCAAAACTCGGATGAGAAATTGGCATTGCGACCAAAATTCAGTATATTTAATTATAATTCTAGAAACTTTCAATCCAGCATTAGACCTAGTATACTAAGATGCAACCCACTTATCATTTATAAACATCTTTCTCAACTATTTCTTTATCATAATAAAACACTAAAGTGATAACAAATTTGTTATAAATCTTGTAACAGTAGGATGACATAAATTCCTACCATTGGTAAAATCCTTTCTCATTAAATTCAAGACCTTTGCACGATTATAGACGAACTTAGTCACCCTTTTTACTTTATACGCAGTTTCATCAATAATAGGAAAATATCTAGCATGCTGGAACCCCTCCTCGGGCGGGTCACGGGCCCGACGTCCTACGTGAAATCTGGGCGCGTGTCCCACGGGGGAGGAATTCCCCACCAGGTCGAACTTAAACGAAACAAATTTGTTTAACCTGCTTCCGAACAAAATCCAAGGTAGATCATAGGAAAATTCAATAAAATGTTGATCCCGGGAAAAATGCGTGGTGGGATCGTAAAATAAGCATAGAC
>JAOQMS010000004.1:32968087-33002216 GCA_027563885.1 Erythroxylum longipes
TAATACCTAACCACAATAATTTAATCAAAAATAAACCTCAAAAAGAATTTAGCACAATCTTGTTAGTAAGAAAAGAATCGAGGTCCAACATAGCATCCACTATATTTTCCAACATTAAGTCATTGCAATTTGCAGCATAAGGAGTCCAAAACAAAAATTATACTTGCTTTATGATCTTCTTCTTGTTGCTTTATAAGCGGAATCATTTTCAGTAATGAAATGAACAATATTTTACTTCATTCACAACTTCAACAAATATTTCAAATAAAGTATCAGCAGACTTAAAAAACATTGAGCCCTTTACAGAATAAACTAAAAAATTAACAATAGGCTAATGTATCTTATTTGTCTAACCATCGCACATGATTAAACACCCATATATAGCACAATCCATTCTTTTTTCTTCCAAATAAATTTTAATTTCATAAATTGGTGTACTCAACAGTTTACTTCTGTAGTCATCAATAGAAGGAGCTTTGTATCTTGAACTGTAAGAGGCTACATCCACCACAGGCTGATAATAATAAGATTGGGAAGCATTGAATGTTATACCTGAATCATACCACCATCTAGCCATTGTCATATCTACATTATAAGTCACTTATCTTGATTGCATGACACTATGAATTGAAGGCTGAGCTCTAGTAGCAGTTCATGGTGTAAAAAAAATTTGACACTTGCCTTCTTCTTTTCCTAACATCAGGTTTGGATGTAATATTCGCTTCTTGCTAAGAAGGAACACTACCACCTTCAACATTTCCACTATCATCATGAACACCAACAAACGAATTTCCACTACCAATTTCATAATTCAATCTCTCCCTTATACCTTTCTCATGTTGATACTCTTCAAGAAAAGTTTTCATTTGTCAATTCAAATCATAACTCACTTTTTTACAAGGTTCCACATCTTCTTTAACCATTTCTAAATGCTTCTTTAATTTAGTGATTCCTCCACTTTTCAAATGATTGTTACAAAATAAGTAAATATTATGGTTCTTTATATCAGGGACCAATGTAGCATAAGCCCAAGCTGGATCATTGTATCTTCCTGAAGCAATTGAATGATGATAAGTACTTGAACTTTCCTCCATTTATTTGTAAAAATAAATGAAGACATATATCAAAATTAACTTAATAATTTCATATCAAAATAAAGAATACATAATTTCATTATCAACTACTGTCACAAAATTAATTTACCAACTAAAATATCACCCTTCTCTACCCAAGATCCCAGCATCATAACTCCATTTTTGTCTAAATTCTGAAGTAAATGGGGCTTCTAGATGTGGGATTTCCTGAGTGATTTTTTCAGAGCTTTGGCTTATCACATGAGTCTGAATTTCATATTTTTGTATGTGAAAGAAAGTATAAATATCTTTAGATACCAGACGTTCGTTAATGAGTACGGCATCCTCGAAATTGTAACCTTCCTATGGCATATAAGCTACTAATACGTTTTTGCCCAAGGAGAGCTCGCCGCCAACTGTATAGGTTTTATGTTACGTCAATTTGAACTAGCTCGATCTGTGCAATTGTGACCTTATAATACAATCCCATTCTCTGCTCCAAATGTTGTTTTTGTTTATGTATTTTTTATTTATCGACTAAGTTAGTTTGGTTGGTTCTTTACGCCTAGTTTTGGCGTAGCAACTATATTTCGATTCATCCTCTTTTTCCAAGGGTCATAATTTGATTATCAACTACCATCACAAAATATGTATTGTTTAACTCAAAAGTCCAAACTAACACATTACACATATACATGTTATATAATATAACCAATTTTGTATGATTACATTATACACAATTCAATTTTATCCAACACAATAAGTCAAAAACCAACAATTCAAGTATTTAACATACGCAATTTAGTTTCATCTAACATAATTCACCAATAAGTCAAAAACCAACAATTCAGGTATTTAACATACATAATTACACAATAAACATATACATCTTATATAATATAACTCATTTTGTATGATTACATCATACACAATTCAATTTCATCAAACACAATTCACCATAAGTCAAAAACCAACAATTCAAGTATTCAATATACATAACACAATACATATATACATCTCATATACTATAATTGATTTTGTATGATTACATCATTCAACCATAAACTAAAGACACACACTCGCAGCTATAACATATTCAACTCTAACCACAACTCACAACTATATGTTTACAACTTACTTTATGTGATCTCATAATTCAACTATAAACTAATATAATTTGTTTACCTATACAATTCAATTTGTAATGCTTCTAATTATTTTGTTTTCTTAACTAATTTTAATCAATATTGTAACTAAAATCCTAATTCCCTATTTTAATTTAACAATCTTTCATTCACCAATTTTAATCAACATTTTTAGTTTCTTACTTAAGTTAACTCCACAATGAAGAGTTAATATACATTACACATTCAATTTTATCCAACACAATTCACCAATGAACAATATAAAAATGCGAGCATTTATTTTTCTTAAATTAATTACATATATTAAATGATTTAGTTATATTGGCCTCGGGTCTCGATTCTTATTTCACTTCGACGAAGCACCAAAATTGGGGGACTTTTTAAAAATAATAGTAAAAATAAAAATAAATAAAATAAACATAAGGCACGGTTGGGAATAAAAACAAATCCAATACACAAACACTTCCAAATCAAATACACAAACAAATAAAATAAAAGGAGCAAATGTCACGGCCGTGCATTTGAAAATGTTACGGCCATGACAACAAGGTGTCATAGGCGTGAGAGCTCGGAGTTGTGGTCATGCTTATGCACGATCGCGAGCTTCCAACTAAAATTAGCATTTGCACGATCGTGCAATTTGATGAACAGTACAACTTTTGCACGATAATGCTTGTGCACGACCGCGACATTCATGAAGAATTAGGGTTGTACGATCGACATTCATGAAGAATTAGGGTTGCACGATCGTGCAACCCTGACTGTAGACTCCAACTTCAAATCTTCATAACTTTCAATTCTAAAGTCCAAAAATTATAAACTTTGTCGTTAGAAAGCTAAGAAAATGAGCTACAATTTTATGAAGAGAATTTTATCTAATTCTGCCTGGACCAATACAGTTTATTCATTAAAGATTCAGAACACATTTTTATCCCCTCTTTTTCTCGACTGTCAATATACTTTCTTACGAAAACAAAAGACCTGAGTCCAATAAACGCAATCCATACATACAAAACTCCCAACTTAACCATTTGCTTAAGAAAATCTATCCAAAAGCTATCAAATATCTCACACTTGTATTCCCAACCGAAATATAGCAATTTAACAAAAGAGGAATTTGGACATGAACAGAAGAGAAATTCTTTAACTCTTACTTTCACTCATTTCTCAAATAAAGCAGAGTAAGTACATTGCTCTAATTACAAACAAAAGCCACATCAATAACATAATACAAAAATACAACATGGATGCTCATTCCTAACATGCTTATAAAGCTACCAAAAATGATCCAAACTTAGTTACAAATGAAATACTTCTTGGAGATTTGCCAAAATTTTTGCAAGGTTCACTATTGATCTGCTGATTCTTGCACCTGAGAAGTGGCAAATTGTGGGGTGAGCTAGGATGCTCAGTGCATAATAAGTTTATAGACATCGGTGATGAGCCACACACACACACAATCAAGCATATTTATATACACCAATCTAGTTCATAGAACACTTAATTTAAAATTTCAGTCACATAAATTATATCATATATTTTACAATCATCAATAAGGCATTCAATTATAAATCATGCCCGGCAAATCACAACAAAGTACACAACAATATGGCTCAAGAGAATCCCATAGAACAGAATGGCGAAATCGAAGTTTACATCATAAACGAAATGAGTCCATTTTTTGGAGCTCATGTACCACAAGGGGGCAGCCGGGAGAAGGCTTTAGGTCAACGTGCACGTGACGAACAAAATGATATCTCTATTGCCCACATAAGCAAATTTTTTATGCTTACATATTTCATATCATATTCATATTTTCATGCTTCTTGAAGTTTTTCTGTTTTTCATCAATACAAAAAATGCAGTATCTTTCAAAGTAAACATAATATCAAATTCACATAACAATTTTCTCACATTCACAATGATTCAAGACAAGCAATTTGGCATATGTACAAGCAAATATTTTAGCTCATCATCATAATAACTATAAATATACTACCCACCTATTTACTTGTAACTCTAAGCCCAAGTTTTTCTTTTCTCTTGTTCTTGCTTTCGACTTTCTTCGTTCCCTTCAAACAAACATATTTTCATTCAAACATCACATACGAATAGAACTTCCATAAAGCTCTACTATTAAAAATGAGCTTAGACTTAATCTACTCTTAGTTTATCTAAGCTAGAAGAACTAAGATCTAATTAAACGTTCATAAAAATCTAAAAAAATAAATCTCTTGGTTCTCTTCTTTCTTTCTTTATTTTCAGAACACCAAAAACCTATTTTCTCCACTTTCTTCTTCTATCAAAACAAGAAGAATAAATAAAGGTTACCTATAAACTCAGCTGAATATTCTTCTTCCTCTTCTTATCTCCTTTATCTTTCTTTCCCTCATTTTCTTTTTTGGTTCGTTTTTCTGCTTCTCTTCTTCTAGTTCTTTCTATGTTTTTCTTCTCTCTTTCTTTCTTATTTTACGTGACTCTCTCTTTTTCCCTTACCTCTCAAACATGTCTCTCCCTTTTCTCTTATTGTTACACGACTCTCTTACTCTTTCTCTAGTTCCTTCTAGGTTCTTCTTTCTTTCATCATTACTTCTACATGTCTCTCACGCACGCACCCTTCATTTGTTCTTCTCTTATTAATCTAAAACAAACTCTAATCTTCCAAACTTACCCTTCCATATTAATCTAATACCTTGTAACTCCTTAGCTTAATTCTACCTTAGCCGGGGGTCTATAAGGAACAATCTTTGTATCTCCATCAGAGATGCGGGCATGACTACGTACATCTTACCCTCCCCATACCCTGCTTAGGCGGGAATCTGGGTATGTTTTGGTTGGTTGGTTGGTCCTTAACTTAATTCTAACACTTCCATATAATTCATGCAACCATATACAAATAAAATATATTCTCAAATAAACTCCATAAATTTCTAATTCAAGAATTCTGATTTTTACTCATGACTAACCACCAATAAATTCTCATTTAATAATTCTAACCTCCAAGAAAAGTTCGGGGTCCAACAAATTATATATTAAATCTTCTATTTAAATGATTATATACTTTTATTATACAAGTAATAATTAGTAAATTGTATGTTTCATATAAATTAATTAACAAATTAACAACTTAATGCATTAATTTTGAAATTGACAATGCTTAAGTTACATTGAAATTGAACAACTCACATAAAAAATTCCAACTTTCAAACCCAAATTTTCAAATGCATTTACATTCTTCATATATTGACAATGCCTAAATTACATTGAAATTGAGCTAACTTACATAAACATTTCTAACTTTCAAACTCATATTTCTCAACTCACACAAACAATTCCAACTTTCAAATCATTCACAAAATACATATGACACAACCAAAGCACAATACAAACGCAGTTCAGGAGCAGAAAAAAAGCAATTCGAAAAACACAAAAAATTAGAAATTGAAATTTGGTTTGGGTTGGTTCTTTAGGTTAGGTTAGTCAAGAATCCAAATATGAAAATTGCAATTTTTGGTTTTCAACTTCAAGCGAGCAGGGATGGTGGAGAGCAGCAAGCGCGATGGGGAGAGTAGGTGCAGTGGAGAGAAGGCGTAGTAGGGAGAGCGGGCGTTATGAGGAAAGCAACAAATGCGGTGTAGTGCAACGGTAGCTGCAAGTGGTGGTGTGGTGGTGGTGGTGGCTGGTGATGTTAGAGGAGGGAGAGTTGGAGAGGAGAATCGAAAACGTTGAGAGAAGAGTAATGATTTTTTTTTTGAGAATTTGTGAGTGAGAGTTTGCCTAGGTTTTGGGTATTTTGTTAATTTTTTTGCAATTTAGTCCCTAAAAAATTTAAAATTTATGGTACCGATTAGTTTTTGGTCGGTGTTTAAAATACCAGCATGTATCGGACAAAACTTTCGGTACTGGCCAATGACAAAGGCTGATATTGAAGAGGCTAGTTTCGTACCATTTTCTAGCTAATATATTTGTTTCCTTTTTATTTTTAGGAGATCTCTTTTTCTTAGAGTAAGAAATTATAACTTGATCTTCTATCTCATTAAAAGAAGAAATTCATCATCCTCAATTCTTTATCTCTCATTTTTACTATTTTATTGACATTTAGTTGATAGATGTGCACACAAACTAGTTGAAATAGTATATCTAAAAATACAACGCAAGTCTAAAAATTCCTTATATTCCTTTTTCTTGAACATATGAATCATTTTATGTACCTAAAATGATGACAAAGTTTACATTATAAAAAATTAAAATAATGTATGTAAATAAATAAAGCAATATTTTACCTTACATAGATAGTCTCAATATTCATTTGTTGCATTAACTCCATCAATCAGGTAGTTTAAATTTATTCAATTTTATTTAAGTAAATTTTTGAAAAATTTTAATCTAGCATTTAATCTATTATACGTGTTCTTCTACTGGAGATTAATATATTCTTTATTGAATTTTCTTTGAAGACATGTCTTAATATTCTTCTAACCAAATTTGGTAAAGATATTAGTTATTTAATTTCTTTTCTTCACTTCTTCATGTATTAACGACATTAAGTGTAACTCTATTACATCATTTCATATTGTATCTTTTAGATTTATTGCCAAGTAATTTTTTGAATCATTCATATTTTTAAAAAGCTTTTATCATTTAAAGTAACTAATGGGAGTGACAAGAATTAAGAAAAAGTGTCTCATACGATATTTATAAAACTTAAAATTTACAAGAAACTTGAAAATAAGATTTTTTAGCAATTAAAAGTGAGAACCAAATTCACAAGCATATTACTAATTAAATATAAGGCCCTAAACAAAGCAATATTTTACCTCAAATAGATAGTCCCAACCTTCGTTTATAGCATTAACTTTATTGATTAAGTAGTTTTAACTAATTCCATTTTCTTTGAGAAAATTTTTAAAATTCTTCACTTTAACCCTTAATCTATTATAATTGTACTTTAAATGGAGATTAATATATTTTTATTGAATTTTATTTAAAGATATATCTTAAGTTTAATAAAATTTGGTAACGGTATTAGTTATTTAATTTCTCTTCTTCACTTTTTCAACCATTAATGAGATTAGCTGCAACTCTACTACATTATTTCATACCGTGTCTTTATGATCTATTTCCATATAATCGTTTGAATGATTCATATTTTCTAAAGCCTCCGTCACTAAAATTATCTAAATGTGACTGATAAAAATGAAAACAAGTGTCTTACAATATTTATAAAACTGAAAAATTGCAATAAATTTGAAAATAAAATTTTTGTAGCAATTAAAAATATGAACCAAATTTGTAAGCATACTACCAATTGAATATAAGGCTATAAGTTGTAGGTGCACGTTATGAGACAAAGATAAAAACATGTATAAAAAAGGCATGTGGATAATTGAAAACATTATTTGGTTTACTAGATAAACTTCTTAATGAAAGCTAATGCTTAAGAAGTGTGATTACGTCAAACATTCATAATTGGAATAGTTATTTATGTAAACTAGGATTTCCCCTTTAAATTAGGCCAGCCTTCCTTCTAGTTTAAACTTAGCACACATTATTTTAAAAGATTTAATCTAATAATTTGAATTATATTTATTATTTTCATATGTTTAAACCCTAATAGATAGTGAAGGTAAAAAATGAAAAGTATGCTTTCTTAATTATGAAGTTCAATAAGACAAGAACAAGCCAAATTATTAGATAAGATACTCTACAAGAAAATTATTAATTAGAAATAGAAAATTATCGACAGAAACCAAACCGTAATAAATTACTGACAGAAGATCATGTTCCCTTAGTAAAATTGTTGGGAAAATTTTCATTTTACGACAAAAAAAATATTAGTTGGTAAATATGGAGAGAAATTATCCTGACAAAATTTTTCTGACAGAATATAGTAACGACAGACAATTTCTGTCGGTAAAGAAGGCGAGAACGCTTGGCAGAATAAATAAGTTTTGGGTTACTGATAGAATACATTTCCATCGGTAAATTCTGTTAGTAAAGTTTAGAGTAAACGTCGTCGTTTACTTCGGCGTCAAAGTTTTTAAAATAAAAACGACGTTGCTTTCATTTAACCTAAAACGAAACCATCATCCTCCCTCCTCCCCCCTTCCCCATTTCCCCTCATCCATCGCAGCTAAGTTATTTTCTTCTCTTTTGTCTTCGTCATTTGACCGCGCCTCCTTGTCGTCCCACTAACGTCCTCGTTGTGCCACCACGCTCTTTAGCATGCCACCGTCGTCATCTCTGTCGCTACTAAAGGTCACTGCACGATATTGTCTCTTCGCGTATTGTGCTAGCGTCCTCATCTTTGTCGTTACCAAAGAAAGTACCGAAGGCCATTGTGTCCTTCTTCAGGTACTGTCTCTTGTGCCACCACAACAATTGCCATCGTGTATGTTATATACTTCTCTTTGGTTAACCTGAATCGTGCTTTGAGGGTTGGTTAAATGTATTGAGCATGAGAAGTGATTTTGGATTCGGATGGCGTGATTTTGGATTCGATTTTCACTTGTAGGAATAAGCAACTTGTATCAGTTGACAATAACATCACTCACACTAACTGCAAAAGTGCAGAGATCTCTGTTTTAAGCATTAGAGTTTTTAGTTTTACAAGTAACTAAAAGGTTTCAGTTCCATTCTCCAGTTGAAATTGGTCATTGGAAATTGATGAAGTTCATAACTTTAAAAGGTATAAAAACATATAGCATGACATGATGACCTTAACAAGAGCCTCTTAGAACTGCCATATTCCTCCACTTAGCAATTCTCTTTAGACATTTTCCATCAAGGAAACTCAACTTGAATACTTAATAGAATCCTAGTTTTTCGTGGCACCATCTATAATAAATCCAAGTAACAGGGGCCAAGCTTGGAAGACATAATTCTTTTGTGCCTAGAACCATTGATGAATTACAACATTCTATGCTTGTAATATTGGAACGCAAGGAAGAACGTGAATGCCTGAATAAAGTTAACTTTCCATGGCACTGCATTAGTGGCTTTGAAGTTTAAGAATTGTTTACTATTTTGTTTGGTATATTTTGATTATAATTAATTACTAATGGTTAATGTAGAGAGTAGGAGGTTTATATATGAGATAGTGGTGGTCATTTTCAAACTAGAAAGGGAAAAGAAACTAAATTAAGTTATCATCTTGCATTATGTAATTTTAAATGATGCTCGATCAAATATTCAAATGAGCATAACTCATTCTGTTTACACAATAAGGCCATATCCTTGTTTTTTACATGTTAAAACTAGAATACAACACGTTCATTTAATTCAAAATTTGACTATTGGCTGGTTATATATTTGTACAAATGATTAGGTAATACCTAAAGCAGATAAGAAGATTTGTTTTACATTTCTCATTTGAAATTACTTATGGAGAAAAATACACTGAACAAATGAGATATTAAATGCCTTATAACTTGGTGCATATTGTTATTATAGACCTAATTGTTTTAAGGAGTGAAAATGGAAACCAAGTAAGAGAGCATATATAGAAAGGACAATTTACTCCAAAGAAATAGTTTTCAGGGTATAGTAGAGTTATGGGAGAAGCATGACTTCTGATGCACTATACTAATACTAAGGTAAGTCATTTTGACGATTTTATGAAATTGTAGATATTGTCATATTTTTTTTTCATATAAGATTAAAGTCTGATTGGTAGAGGGTTATGAAGTATATAATTTAATAGATTTTAAAATATAATTGTTCTAAAGATCATTTATGAATCTCCATGTAAATAATTTCATAAAAAATGAGAAAAATACTAATATTCTTTTTCGCAGGCCTTATTTTATATTGAAGAGCATCGCTCATCCTTCTTCTTTGTAGTCTGTAGTTGTCCGTCCGTCTAGGTAAGTTATCCAACTAATGTCTACCATATTTGTAGCTTTAATAATACATTAATTAGATGCATTTGAGTTTTGTGTGAATGTAAATTAAGGAGGTCTTAATTTTTTGTTGTTGTTTAGAATATTCTTATAATCATTGATGAGTTTTTATGTTCTTCTTTAATAGTCTAAGTATTTATGCTTGGGTAATGTTTGAATCAATGATGAGTAGATATATGATTACATAAGTATTTATTTTATGTGGAATGAGTTTGAGATCTTATGGATGATTTGAGGCATGATAAACCCCTAGGATGGTATAGAGGCTAGAAACCCGTGATGTAGCTCCCACGAGGTTTATCAGTGAAAAATTCCACGAGCTTAGAAGTCACAGCGAGAACTTGCTTTCTTAATTCACAGGTGTAAACAATGCCACATACCATAGTATTGAAATCAATTGTAGGTGATTAATTCAAACATAAATAGTTCAACTTTAATGTGATTGATTCAGAGTTAATATTAACAATGCCACATACCATAGTATTGAAATCAATTGTAGGTGATTAATTCAAACATAAATAGTTCAACTTTAATGTGATTGATTCAGAGTTAATATTAACTTAAGAAATTCATACGTTTAATAGACATGACAGTTCTTTGCATAATAAACCCCTAGGACGGTATATAAGCTAGAAACCCATCATACAGCTCCCATAAGGCTTATTGACGAAAAATTTCACGAGCCTAAGAGTCACAGCGATAACTTGTTTCTTGATTCACAAGTGTAAACAATGCCACATACCATAGTATTGAAATCAATTGTAGGTGATTAATTCAAACATAAATACTTTAACTTCAATGTGATTAATTCAAAGTTAGTATTAACACAAAAGGTAATTATAGTAAATATTTAAATTGAAGTAATAACATATTTTAATAATAACATTGTAATAACCTATTCGCTAAAGTAGATATTTGCATCACTTAAAGAAAAATGTCAAAAACAAGGTTAGAGTTGAAGGATCGATATGTAATGCTTATTTAGTGGACGACACAAGTATATTTTGTTCACATTATTTTGAGTTGCATGTGCACACAAGAGAAAGAAAAGTTCCTCGTAATGACGATGAGGGAGGAATAGATGATTGATATGTGTTTAATTATTGATATATTTAATCATTTACACTTAGTGATTAATGATATGAAAATGCTTAAAATACTCAATTTAATTCATATATGATTTTAGGTATAATTTGGAAGCAAAGAAATTAAAGTGAGTCGAAAGCATTACATTTGGGTCATTTTATGAAGAATCACAATCCTTTGTCGTCATAGAGTAAGAATGATAAATATTGTAGCCAGTAATTAATGTCAAGAAAAATGAGACATATGTTAAAAATACAAAGAAGATTAAAGATGAAGCATGCAGCAGTCCATGAGCTAAACGCATGAATTGAATGCAAGCAGCCTGCATTTCATGCAAGCAAAACAACGTGGAAGAGGAGAAGAAGCATGAATAAAATGACTCATACGCCAAGTGAGGAAAACAACCAAAATGACAGTGCAGATGAGAGGCAGGAGCATCAGAAATGTAGACATTTCACACCAAGACGCAACGTTACAAGATAGCAAAAGGAAGCTACCATTTAACGCTAGTGTTACAATGCTAGCATTTTAATGCTAGCGTTAAACTCAAACGCTAGCATTTAGCATTTCTAACGCTAGCGTTTTAACACAATAGAAGGTTTTTAAATAAAGGTGAACAATGACGGTTGCAATTAATCTGTATTCGTCACATCATAAATAGTGAAGAGTGGCAACAGTGAGGAGAATAGAAACAGTGGCGTGAAAGAGAGAATAAGAAAAAGAGAAGAGTGAATAGTAGCTTGGGACATTAAACTTAAATTGTCAAATCAGTGAATAGTGAGTGAAATAGGAGCAGAAGTTTGTGGCAGAGGGAGAGCATTTAGGGGTTTTTGACTATAGTATTTTTGTAGGGGATGAAGCTTTTTCTTGGAAGACCCATGGAAGGCTAAAAGTCTCGACACCGGTTCGGAGGTGATATCGATGCCAACGACCTGAGTTAAGAATTTTTTAAAATTATTTTGTTGTTTCTTTCTCTCATTAGGAATTGATTATGTTATCTTTTGTTTATTTGATTGGGTATTGAATGATGATGATTTTAATGCTCTATTGAATCGTTTTTCATCAAAACTCATCACTATAATCGAATGTAATACGTAATCGTTGCATTCCTGATTCATGTGTAGCGACTAATGGTTCCAAATCATTAGAGATAACATAACATAGGTTAAATAATTTGAGCTTGTGTGATTATTGCCTAGATTGGTCTATTTTTCTGATTAATTGTCCAGATAATATTCGGATAAACTTAAAGAGTTTATTATAAGTTTCCCGATAGCTAGGATTAATTAACGAATGCTTCGTGATTAACTAGGATCTGAGGAAAATTGAGATTAATAAAGCTTATTTTTAATCTACGACCAATAATTGCTAAGAGAGATAAAAGAACAAAAAATAAATAAATTATGCTTAATTAGGGTGTAGGTCGAGATCGAACCAAAGAACCAGATCCCTACCAAATTCCCCAATTTTGTCATTTTTTGCATTTTTATTTAATTTCTTTTCATTAGGTTTATTTTATTTTATTTTATTTTCTTTTTAAATCCAAAACCCCCATTACCTAAACATCAATTGATTTCATTTCATAAGCTAACCGAATACTCCCAGTGGGATCAACCTAAAATCACCATTACTTCAACAGTAGTCTATTTATTTTATTTTAACTAGCGTTACGACACCGGTCAGTGATGTTGGTAGTAACTTATCCATTTTCACATATCCTGTATGAGCATATGGACGTTCAACAAAAATAATGTTAATAGAGGAAGAACTAGAGGCTGCTTATGGTTACACTTTATTGAACTGTCAAGGCGTTCAACCTTTCGTGCAGCAAGTTGAAATTAATTTTGAAATTGATTATTTGGGCTTTGAAATTTAGTGTTATTCACAACTGAAATACATAATAAAGTTTTTAGATTATATAAGTAATGGTTACATGAGCTAATGCCTGAGAAAACATAGAATGATATCAATAAAGAAGTTGGAAGACACTTTTCTCGATGGTTCAAGAAATATGTAAGTTTTCACTTACAATTATTGAAATGATTGAATTATAAGATTAAAGTGTTAAAATGACATTATAATATTTAATATGATGACTTCTTTGTGTAGGCCTTAGAAAATTCAATACATAATAAGTTCATATGTGATCTTGCGAAAGGACCTTTGCGAATTGTTAAATCGCATCCGGTGTATTTCATTAATGGATACAAATGTCATAAAGAATATCATAGTCATAGCATGGCAACAGTAAATAGTGGAGTTTGCATACAGGGAGAATTAATAGATTACTATGGTAAAAATATTGAGATACTTGAAATTGAGTACCCTATATTGCCAATAAAGCAGAGTATGATAGTTAAGTGTGACTGGTTTGATCCAACTTCTAATATTGGTACAAAAGTGCATAGCCGATACAATCTAGTTGAAATCAACCAGCGATGAAGATTTAGACAATTTGAACCTTTTGTGTTGGTGATGCAAGTGATCTAAGTGTATTATGTCTCTTATCCCAGCTTACAATGAGATAAGTCATATTGGTTGGCCGTTTGCAAAGTTAAACTGTTTTTGAATCACATGGAAAAGGAGAACATAGAATTGAAAGTGAAGCATTTTAGGAAGATGTTTATGAAATAAATGCATCTATTGCATATGACGAGAATGAACCTTTGAACGATTCAAATAATAAATATGTTGAAATTTCATCTGGAGAGGATGAGGAGGGCGAGAGATCTGAAGAGGAGTCTGAGTTTGATTCTAATTCTTCAAAAAATGAAGATGATGATGATTTTGATTTACAATTAAGTGTTGATAGTAATTAATTTCTGTTTGTAATCGAATATTATATTCAATAAATAAATTATTGAATCAACAATCTATTGAATTGAAATTGTTATATTTTTGGAAAATTCAGTAAAATATGAATTTCAGGTTAAAATATGGGCTAAAAGTTCAAATTAGGGCCAAACTTTTTTTGGATCAATTTAAAACCAAATCTTTTAAGTTGCTCAATAAAGGTCTAATAGTTCATAAGTTTACTCAATGTTAGGCTATTTTGGATGGAAATTATGAAGTGTTATACATGCGCCGTTATATAGAGGTCAATTGATCTTTAAATGCTAGCTTTCAAAAAACAAACGTAGCTTTCAAAAAACAAAAAACAAATAAAATCCTTTAAATTTTTGCCAGAAACATATTTCAACTTTTAATTCTCAAATTTTCACCATGTTTCTTTCAATTGTCTAATCACTTGGATCTATTTACACATCATCACTTCATGCTTGTGCAGAGATGGAATGGTGGATGAAGCCATTGGGTTGTTATCAGATATGTAGAATAGCAAATTTCAGCCAACTGTTGTCAGCTATAATATTATTCTTCTTGGGTTGTGCAAAGTATATAGAATTGATGACGTCATTGAAGTGCTTGCAACAATGACTGAAGAGGGATGCCAGCCCCATGAAACAACTTACACACTGCTGATTGAAGGGATTAGTTTTTCAGGATTTAGAGCGGAAGCACTAGAGTTGGCCAATGCTCTTCAGAGTTTGGATGCTATAACTGAAGGATCGCTAACTCGTTTGAATGAGGTCTTCCCTTTGCTAGAGGCTTAGGGAGACCTTGCACATTCATATGCTAAAAATTAACTTTGCCTATCTAGTTACATGGTTTTGGAACCAGAAGAGGCTCTACTCGTGTACCTGTTCTTTTCAACCTTAAGATACAAGGGCAAATGCTAGTTTGTACCAGTGCTAATAGACTGTGACTATGGGATTATTTTGGAACAATTTGGGGGTGTATTTAGAGGTAAAATGAGGCATAATGTGTATGGGAGGATTAAGTCTCATCTCCAGCACTCAAGGTGTAGTATCCATTGTTGTTCGAGAAAGAAGGCTCATATCACGACAAAGTAACATAAAAATAGAAAACATCCACACTTTGATTAGATTCTTAACATTTTCTTATGTACGAACCGAAGAATTTACAGAATGCATAGGTTATGAAGCTACCATAGTTTTATCATTAACTTGTACCAAATGATCATACCATGTCGTGAAGTAGTAATGAACCTGATGGAATCATTCATCCTCACGTAGATCATGTTGAGTGGCTAGTTTCATTAACGAGATGGTTATTCTGAATGTATGTAAGAATGTTGGCATTTAATTGGTAAATTAAAAATTACCATTTGTAAATTAAAGGTTTCATGGTTTGTGACACGAAAGTATAATTTCTTATTTATTTTTAATTTTAAAAAGAAAAGAAACAGAAAAATGAATGATTGGATGAAGTTGTATGGACATCATTGCTATTGTCTTGGAGTCCAACAGTATTAACAAGTAAGAAAGATCATAATTTCCGTTATCTCTTATTAATGACATGTGCCCCATTCCCTGTAATCTTCACCATTTTAATATAACAGTCCAACCAAGTTATGCCTGATGAGTTCTTGTTTAATCATCCTATTCCTTCCTACAAAACTAATGCCATCTTAATCCAAGGTACGTTCATGAGTTCTTTCTCTTTTTCAACAAGTAATAATATATCATCATCAACCTCTACCTCCATCAAAACTCGCCACCTTCCACCACCCTGCTCATCCAGCCAGAAACTTGGTAGTTTTAAAAGACATAGAAGGTGCAACTCTTCGTCATCTAGCTTAATATAAGATTCTTACAATAGAAGACAAGATGATGCTCTCATCCCCATACTTGATCACCAAAATAATGTCAAGGTAATTGATTATTGTGCAAACAATAGAAAAAGTCCCTACTAAAATGGTCTCATTAACCCAACTTTACTCTTTTCATATATATATATGTACCTCTCAAACTCACTAACCTGGGCTTATTTGTAAGGTTGTTAATTGAAATGTGTAAAAAAGTGCAGAGAGAGTTGTGACTTTTTGTGATAGGCTTGGATTTGAATGCTTAGGTATGTGTGTGGTTAACGAGCTTTGATGAGGAGGTTGGTCGGTTTTTTAGAAAGTAAAAGAAAAAAAGGAAGTCAAAGTGAGCAGAAGATGGTAACTTTGTAAATGTGCCACGTAATATACCTCATTCAAACTTAATAGCACGTGTATTACACTGCCAAATTTTTGTATAAAATAGCCTAAAATTAGGCAAAATTGATAACGTTTAGACCTTAATTGAGCAAGTTAAAATGTTTGGCCCTAAAATGATCAAATGCGAAAATATTTGGCCCAAAATTAGACATTTAACCTTAAAATATGCATCAAAGAGAAAATAAGATATGATGCGACCAAGGTTCAAACCACAATTTGGAGCTAGTTACTTTCGAGGTGAAGCATCTGATTCTGCAGTTGCAATAGAATCAGATGTTGTACCTCCAACTACTATACTTGTAGATGAGGCATTACCTTCTGTACATGTTGCTACACCATCTACCACCCCTATACTGACAGAGATATCAGGGATAAATGATACAAATGAAGGAGGCAGCCTCTAGCTTGGAGCTGAGGGAGTTTATGGAAGAACTTACATCATAATTTTCAACAATCTGTAAGTGAAAATACATGAAATACCATATGTTTATAATTAGGTTATAGGTTTAAATTTTAAAATGATATAAAATTGTTTTTATATTAGGTTGATTTCATCTGGACCGTGTTTAAGAAACATGACATCTAAATTCAAGAAAAAGATTGATCTTGAGGGTTATATATGGAAAAATATCTCTCAAGCGACAAAGGATATTTATTATCAGGAGTTTGAGCTACAAAAAATATATATTTTAAATTAATTTTTATACATAAATTAGATAAATATTGTAGGTTATAAGTATTTATCATATGTTTTCCCTTTTTTTAGAATTTTTTTGGGGTTCTGAATTTGACACGGTTATTATAAAGTATGGGAGAGACTTGCTCATACACGTTATAAAGACTTTGTTAGTGTGATACACAAGATTTGTGTACAAACTCCTTATATTTTTGAAGAAATATGGAGTCGTTGGCAGCAATATTGGACATCACCTGAGGCAATGTCCATTTCAGAGTGTAAATCTACCAATAGACGTGGAGGACCGAGGGTAGAGAGTCTTCCCGTACATACTGGAGAATCTATTATCCACCATGAGCATTCGGAGAGACTTGTAATTATTTACACTTTACACTTAAATTCTGATTTTTTTATTTGATGTATTTCAATTTTATTTGATGTGTGAATTTTGAAATGAAAATATGTATATTATGGAGAATGATAATGTTATAAATGTCTAGTGCCATATATGACTATGTTATTGAGTTAATTTCTTTGTTCAACAGAGGGTGAATATCATAAAATTAGAGGAAATGCTGCCGAATTTTTTTAAAATTATAGTTCACTTATAACAATTTATTCTAATGTAGGAAAAGTCTATGGGCAGGAAGCCTACACCCTGTTAGCTCTTTTTGCACACTCACACTAAGAAACATGATGGTATGACCTTCGTCAACACCAAATGTAGAGAACTAAATGTATGTGAAATTTATGCTTTAATATTAATGCTTAATAATTATCACATATTAACATAAACATTGCCTTCTGATAGGACCAAATACAAGAAAGTATTCAACGACAGTCTCAACAGTCTAAAAATGTTGAAGAGAGTCAAACCTATCTTCAAGCAGTAGGTGGTAGGGACCGTTATAAAAGGATCTTTGACTTAGGTTTATTTGCGAACAAGTGTTATTCGCAATCCTCCATATCCAGTACAGCAACATCTCGTAGGCGGTCTACATCCAATGAAGTGCATGAACTTGGGAGCACAGTACATACACTAGCAACTCAGTTACAACAGTCAATGGAGTACATAACCTAACTCTACAATGAGATGGATGAGTTGAAGGGGAAGGGCAGCACCTCATCGCAACATTCAAAGCATCCGCATTCATCAAATGAATCGTGTAGTTGTAGTCATTTTGTATGGATTAAATACTTATTGTAGTAGATGATAATTTTTTATTATCAATTAAGATAATTTTTATTTTATATTATCAATCAATTTTCTGTTTTAACAAATTAAATGTATAAATAAATCAAAATATTATCAACAGATAACTGATAACTGTACAAATTATACATCAATCATAACATTATCAAATAAAATTAAATGCAGGGAAAATTAAAAAAACAATATCAGTAAATTTATTAACGGAAAAACAAAACAAAATGTAGCGACGTTACTGACGGACAACCAACCTTTGTCGGTAAAGTTAATCGTTAATTCACTGACATATTTTTATTTTTGTAGGTAAGTTTACCGGTAGAAATCACTTGTCCGTTACTCAAATTACCAACCGAAAGACAGCTTCTACCACTAAATTTACTGACAGTACATAAATTACTGTCATTAAATATAGCGACGGAACAAGAGTTGTTCATCAGTAAATTTGTGATAAAAAAATTATACTCCGTCGCCAATTATTACCTACGACTGTTTCTCCGACGATTTGTTCGGTCGGTAAATCCTATCGCTAACTTAACTTATCAACGAAAAACCTTCATATTCCATCGGTAATTTCCGCGCTAAACCTTAAGTTTCTTGTAGTGATAAGAGAATTAAGTAATAATGTTAGCTTAATTTAATAAAGTTCATATATACTTAACAAATACTTAATCAAACAAACCATAAAATATGATAATATAGTGAACATTTTCTAATTACATAAAATTAATTAATAATCACTGTATCCTATAGAATTACGTTTCTATTCCTATTTCTACTGTAAAATTACTAAACATTATTACTTACACTTTTTGCATATAACCATACAATACAATATTAAAGGGAAAAGGAGGAAAAGAAAAGCATAAAACAACATTCTAAACTAAAAAGATAAAATCAAAAGCTAAAAGGGAATGAAAAGGGAGTTAAAAAATGAAGCACCTTAGGCTTTCACATGGTCAAAAACCACTTACTAGTGGTTTTGTCACTCTCTAACATTAATCATCAACTGATGCACGTAAAACATACATATATTTCACTAGTATTGTGCTTTATTTTTATGCTTAAATCTATATGGTTTACTTAGTTTATGCTATGCTTTTAGGTAATTGAGAAGATGTCTTAAAATGATCTTTGTCAATAATTGGAGACTATTTAAAATGAACATATAAAAAAAATAAAAACTTTTGGTTAAACTTGGCTTAGTACACAGTCATGTGTTAACTCATGTCCTTTTCAAACCATTTGGAAATGAAGACATAGCCAAATACATGGGTAGAAGGGAGATTGTATAGTGAATAAAATTTTTGAAGAGAAAAATGGTTTGAGACACAATTGTGACTTAACCCATGTACCTATAGAGAAAAGATACATAAAGATATTATGGCCTAGAACATAGGCATGCTAGTGCCTTTTTTTATTTAAGAAAAGATTTGCAAGAAAAATTTGACATTGATTCACAAATTGATCATAACTTTCTCATATGAGTTCCAATTGACATGATTCAATATGCTATGAAAAACTAAGATAAAGATCTAAGATTTTTGTGTTTTGAGCTTTTTTGCATTTTTTTTAGGGATACATAGCTCTTTAAATAACAATCCTCTTTAAATAACATCGAAATTAGAGTTTTGGGACCCTTTTCACTTTCTTTTATTATATTATTTAGTTCTTATTAGGGTTAGTTATTATGGGAGAGAAAAACATGCTAGAAAAGTAGAAAGCAACTATTTTTAAGGAAGCAAAAGATCAAGATCTTTCTAAAAACTCAAAGCTCGCATTACAATATTGAGATCAACTCTAGAAATATTTCTATTTGATTTATTTAGTTTTTAATGTTTTTTGGTTTAAACATGATGAATGTCTAGTTTCTTTATATATCTAGCTATAAGAGAACTCTAGCACCGTCTTTATATAGATTGATTCAATTTTATTTATAAAGTGATGTTTTATTTTTGAGAAATATAACATTCTTAATATTGATTTAAATAAGATGGTAATTAGAGGAGATCCTAATTTGCATATAGATGATTCTAGATAATCTGCATATGAGTGGATCATACTTTAGATATTAAAAGTTTTATAGGGTCCTAGAGATATGCTTATATAAATAATTTAGTGTTACGGTCAAACTTTTCAGTAAATTGCACAAATTTTAATATTTTTTTGGGGGTTTTAATCGAATGGAGAGGTCGTTTTAACTCAAAAGAAAGCAATTTCATAAGTTAAGAAGTTTCACTAGTCCATAAAGCCTTCTTAATAAATTAAAATTTGAATATAATGATGATACTAGACGTAATTCTTATTTAGATGATTCATGTTTGTTTTTTTTTTCTTTTTATTACATGCTTTATCATTTCTATAGTGATTATTTACTCTACCTAGGTTTAGGTATATTATAATTTTAGATTTAATTTCAATATACAACCTAATTTTCCTTTTTTAATTGACTAGGTAATAATAAAAGAATTTACTGAATTTCTATAATATTCTTATGGGATCGATACTCTATTACCATTGTATTATTACCAAATGATATGTTCAATTGCCTTCAGTTGTAGGTACTATTTTTAACGTCATTGTTAGGTAAACAATTAGTGTTTAGGAGACTTAGAGAACTGTTAGTCTAGTCATTTTCTTTTTGTATATATTATTATATTGAACTATTAGTCTTGTCATTTTCTTTATATATATATTATTATATTGAACTATTAGTCTAGTCATTTTCTTTTTGTATATATTATTATATTCTTAAATTCTAATTTTAACCTTATTATTTATGTGCTTGATTTTGTTTTAATTTTAGGCCTATCGAACTTATCAATATGGAGGAAGAGCACAGAATTAGGTGAAAATATGCAAAAGTGTAAAATGTTATATCTTTTTGTTTGTAATATGAAAAATGGACACTTCATGAGACTTGAGAGAGATCAAAGGATCTATTAAGGAGGTCTCCATACCATAGGGTACTCAGTTGATTGCAAGTTTAGACATTCTACAATAGTTTGGACTATGAAATATAACAATGTTTGATGTATTAGCTGGGGGAATCATAAACTTTAATATTCTAGAAGTCACCCTAGAGTTGATTAAGGAGATTGCAACTACGAATATTAATGGCCATCAAGTAAAGTAAAGGAAATCAACCTAGCATATATTCACAATGTAGATGCCACCATGTTTTGGTAGCCCAATTGAAGGCTTACACAGAAAAAATAGATGGCTTACGTGGAATAAAGAGACTAGTAGAAACATTATGGTGTATGTTGTATTAAGAGAACATAGAAGTGATTCTTATCAAGTTAGGAATTACCCTGTCAGGATAATTGAACAAGTTGACTACTTGTGGTCTTACCAATAACTTTAACTACACTCCTACAACAACACATACAATTTAGAGTGGGAATTCATGAGCAATAAAGTATAAGATGAATTTGAGTCAAAAACTAATGATATAATTTAGTTTGCATTTAGAGCTTGATTTCAACATTAGGAGATTAACCTTAAAAATTAGATTGGTATATTAACCAAATTGGTAGCTGAAAGACATTAAGGGTCCTTACCTAGTAATATGTTACAAAATTATAAGGAATATAAGAAGGCAACCACCTTGAATTACATTTATTGTTTTTTTATGATGATCCATTCAATTATTTTGTTATACCATTCACAAAAGTTTATATTTCTTTATGAAAAATCATAAAGCAAGATGACCGAGTGCTATGGAGAGTAAGAAGGTGTGAGCGGACAATATCTCAAATATTAAGCAAGAAGACCTTCTATGACATATATGAAATCCTAAAGAAGGAGGATCTTAGGTCTTTCACCTAAAAGACTCTAAAGAAGCTCTTATTGGGAGGTAATAAAATCCTTTACTTTCATGAACTTTATGTTTATTAGATACCAGGGTCCTTCAACATTAAATGTTTCTCTTTTAAATTAATTTTGCATGTTTATTTTAGTTTATTTCTTGTGTTTATTTATTTTTATGCATTTATCTTTTTTTATATTGGTCCCTTATTTTGATATCATGAATGCAATACAAAAAAAGTAACATTAAAAAATAAGGTTCTTAAAAGTTTTCTCGATTTTAATAGCTTCATTTTTCTATACACTTTGTATAATTTTATTTGATTATTTTATATAGTATATATGTTTACATTAAAGACAATTTACAACTTAAGTGTAAGGAGAGGATTATCTTAAACCTTAATTTATTTACAAGCATTCAATTTAATTACATTTAGCTTAATAACTGAACATTTCAGAAAATTAGGCAAGAATATTGAGGTAATCGAGTTAATATATTAGAAGTAATATTATCTTATGAGTTGATTGCAATAGTTAATAAATATGATTATTGATGAGTAATTTAGTTGAAAATTGATTAAATATTCATGAGACGAATGCTTCAATTGAATGATAATTTAAGTGTACGAGTGAATTATGATAAAAATTTAATAAACTTGAGCATTAATAAATTCTACTTTGTTGATTTGATCTAAGTAATAGGTCAAAGTTATGAGTGTTGGTAGTAGCTAGTAGAAATTATGATTTGATTAAGTAACTGAAGGTATTTATAGCAAGGTGTTGCCCTTGTATAAAAAAGATTGAGATGATACTTTAATTAAGCCAACAATGCACGTTATAATATATAATAAAGAAAATTTAAAATAAAATTGCATTAGTTTATTTTCATTAAGCCTTGCCAAATACTTCTTAACTTAGACTTTATACTCTTTCTATGTCCACTTTATCTATGAGGTGAAGTTATTTGAATTAAGTTAAATTTAAAGTTAGATTATAAGTTGGTGTAACTATCTAAAGATCTAGGTAGTTGATGAAAGTAATGATTCAATTAATAGTGGTGATATTTGACCACTTTAATTGAATTATTGAACTTTCTTGGAATCTAACTTATTTAGGTTGAATTATTTTTTGTGATTGATTTGTATGAGTACAAGTAAAACTTATGTTTGTTGGTATTTGATACATATAAAACATAAATATATTTCTCCAATATTTTGCCTTACTTTTATACTTAAATTACCTTGGTTTATTTATGTTATGTTTTTAGGTAATTGAGAAGACGTTATCATTCTCTGATCTTTGTTAAGAATTATAGAGAATTACAAGTGAAAACATGAAGAAAACATAATTTTTTTATTAAACACAATCTTCCCACAAACTTGTATAAACTTATATTCCTTTTGGACCATATAGAAATGAAGATATAGTCAGGTACAAGGGTAGAAAGGAGGTTGTGCTATAGAGAAAGTTTTTAAAGAGAAACACAATTAATTATTGATGTGAATTAAGAAAAGGGATGGGAAGAGCTTGCAAAAATCAGTAGCTCTCACTTCCTTTATATACTAGATTTCATATAAGGTAAGTTAAAATTATAATCATAATCAAATTAAATCATAATTCCTAAAGATACATTTTGTAATCCCTAAAGATAATGAATCATATCACTTAAAGATATTGAATCATATCATTATCAGATCTTAATCTCTAACACTCCTTCTTAAGCTGGAACATATCTATCATAAGCTCCACGCTTAATTGTGTTACATAAATTCCAACCAAAGACTTGGTAAATAGATAAGCTAATTGGTCCTCAGACTTCACATAAGTGGTTTTTATCACATTTTTTTACACCTTATCTCTAAAAAAGTGACAGTCTACCTCAATATGCTTTATCCTTTTATGAAAAATTGGATTAGAAGCAATGTAAATGGCTACTTGATTACATACATTAGCTCCATAGGTTCTCTTAATTGAAATCCAAGTTTCTGTAACATATGTTTTACCCAGACAAGTTCTTGAGTTGTATACGCTATGGATCATATTCTGATTCTACACTTGAACAAGAAACCACTGCTTGCTTCTTACTTTTCTGTGAAATTAGATTACCACTAACAAACGCATAATACCCTAGAGTAAGCCTAATCAACATCACTATAGGCCTGAACTAAACAATGCCCATAGTTCTTATATAAGAGTCCTTTGCTATAATTGCACTTGAGGTATCTTAAGATTTGAATATCCACATTCTAATGGATGGTCCGAGGGGATTGCATAAATTGACTCGCCACACTTGTACTGAATGAAATGTCAAGCCTAGTAATTGTAAGATAGTTTAATTTTCCAATCAATCTCTTATATTTTTTAGATCTTTCGAAAGTTCTCCTTGATCTGCATTAAGTTTGAGATTAGGATCCATTAAAGAATCTTACTAGTTTACATCCCAATAAGCCAGCTTATTCTAGGAGATCAAGCACATACTTTTGTTATGAGAGACAAATACCATCTTTAGATATTGCAACTTCAATTCTCAAAAAATAATTCAATAAATTAAGATCTTTTGTTAGAATTGTTATTGTAGGAATTCCTTCAATTTATGAACTACATTTTTATCATCACCAATAATAACAATATCATCAACATATAAAATCAATAGAATTTTACTTGATCTTATATGTTGATAGAATACCTAATGGTATACTCCACACTAATTGAGACCTAATTTCTTCACAATTGAACTAAATCATCCAAACCATGCTTTAGGAGATTATTTTAAACCATGTAAATATTTCATTAATAGGATCACTTTCTCAAACTCCCCTTGACCAACAAACCCCAGAGGTTGCTCTACATATATTATTTCTGCTAGATCATCGTGAATAATGCATTTTTCATTTCAAGTTCGTAGAAAGGCCCAAACTAAGTTACAAAAAAGGAGATAAACATTTGTATTGACACCAATAATCAATAACATAGACTTGTGTATATCCTTTAGTAATAAGATGAACCTCGAATGTTCGATAGATCCATCAGTAAGTGTTTTAATAGTAAATACCCATTAATAACCAATAATTGAGGCATTAGGAGGAGGAGTAACAAGCTTCGAGGTGTCATTTGACCATAAAGCATCTTTTTCCTCTTACATAGCTTATGTCCACCTAAGGTATAGCCTCTATTATACTCTTAGGTATAGACACAAAATCTAGGTTTTATAGGCAAGAAAAAAAGAGGGGGACACATGTTTATAAGAAACAAAGTTAGAAATTGGACGATGGATACAAGGTCATTTACCTTAATGCAATAGGCCATTCTAGGTTACTATTTTTTAGATTTGTCAACAAATTAGACACTGTAGGAGGGCTCATCTGGATGACCATCTACCATTCAACGAGGTTATCGTTAATAAAACTACAAATTTGTTCAAGATAATTGAAGAAAGGAAGAGGGGTTGGAATTTGTAGGTGAATAGTCTGAATTTTTAAGTGAATTATCCAAGAAGCTTTTAACATTTAGACTATAAAAAAAGTATGTAGTGTTCTCAAAGAATGTCACATCTGAGCATACAAAGAATCTATTAAGTGGGGATTGTAACATCGATAACCCTTTTGTAACCTTAAGTAACTAAGGAAGATACATTTGATGGTGTGTAGAGATAATTTGTCAACCCCTAGCTAGAGTTGGTGGACAAAATAGACATATCCAAAGATATGAGGCTGAAGAGGAAACAAAAGGGTATAAGGAAACATAAGAATATGAGGGATCTGACGTTTGAGAGTAGTGGATGGTAATATGTTCATAAGATAGCATCAATCTAAAACTCCTTGGGAACCTTCATCTCAATTAGTAAGGTTTGAGAAACTTCTATGACATGCTCGATTTTGCTTTCAACAACACTATTTTGTTGTGGTGTGTGAGAACAAGAAGATTGGTGAATCATACCATAATTTTTTATGTAAGACTGAAAAGATTTATAAAAAAACTCTTTGGCATTATCACTTTTGAGGATACAAATAAGACAACCAAATTGAGCTTTGATTTCAAAGCAAAAGGATTGAAAAATAGAAAACAATTTGGAACATTCTTTCATTAGATATAACCAAGTCATTCTAAACCAATCATTAACAAAAACAACAAAGTTAATAAAAATCAAGTTTTAAGGTGAAATGAGATAGACCCTAAACATGAGAAGGAACTAACATAACAGAGTTTTAGGCTTTATTATTAACTCTAGATGGAAAAGTAATATGATGATGTTTCCCAAGTTGACAAGAATTACAATATATATGACGATTTGAATTCAAATTAGGGATAAATTTCTTTAATAATTGGATGGATGGATGACCGAGACGATTATGGATTTGGAGAGGTGCAGTAACAATTTAGTATGTGATTGAAAGATTGTCAAAATAGTAGATCTCTAGATTCACGTCCTCCTCTAAGAATCTTTTTTATTTTCAAATCCTGGATAACAACAAAATGAGGGAAAAAAAGAGCTAGCACAATTCAATGATTTGGTTAGTTTACTAACAAATATTAAGTTGAATAAAAATTTTAGGTTATATAGTTTTTCCAATAACATCATTTAAGGAGAGGGAAATGCAGTGCCAACCCTTCTTATACTAGTAATGGAACCATTAGCAATAGTAAGTTGGTGAGAGTCTGGTATAAGGATAATTTGATAAAATTTTTTTTGGATTCCTACAATATGGTCAGTGGCTCCTGAATCTATAACCCATAATTTAAAAGAGGACGATATACAAGCTGTGTGATTACCTAGGTAAGCTAGTGACACAATTGGTGTGATAGCTTGCTTGGACATTTGATACTAGAGAAAAGCTACATATTATTCTTCAGATACTAACTTATTTCCACTTATTTAAGGTAGAACCAGCCTCCACAATATTAGTAAACTAAGAGGGCTTCGAGTGTAACTCTGGGTATAAGTCTTAGCAATAGTCCTAAACATGCCCATTCTTGCCATAAAGTTTACATTTCCTTTAGCCTCCTCTGCCCCCTTCCTCTACGACCACCGCGGTTACTTTGACCTTCATTACCTCTTCCACTATTGTAAACAATGAGAGTAGATTTGTCACTAGTTTCTTGTGTTAGCCCCTTCAAGGACTGAGATATGCATGAATATATCTTAGTAAGTGATGGAAGTTCAATGCTACCTAGTATCTGGACTCAAATTGGTTAATATTCTGGTCTTAAGCTAGCCAAGTATCTTAGCATGAAAAACTTTTCTTTTTCCTTCAGAAGTTGATTCTTATTTATTGTTATCGATTAGGCTACTAAATGTTCTACAAATAGATTCTTTATTTTACAAAAAATACTCGGTGTGATTCTTTTCTCTCTGCCTACACTTGAATAATTCAATAAATAGATAATATATATGAGTAATATTACTAAAAATAAAAGTCTCACATAATCCCATAACTCCTTTGTTGAGTTTACATGATGACACATGTCAGCAATATTTGGCTCCATAACATTCCAAAGGCTTGTCATTAGTTAATTGTCATGTTGTTTCCACTTTCTTATAACCTAATGACTTAATATCAATAGCTGGATCCATGAGATGCTCATACCTACCTAGGCCTTTGAGATATACGATGACCGCCTTCTCCCAAGCGACATAACTTGTTCCATTTAATTTCTGATTTGTGATTTGTTGAACCATAATGGTGGTTGTCCATCAGTACTATTAATTTTGAAGTTACTCATGATGTAACCGATACAAAAAGACATTAACAAGAAGACAAACTTCAAATATTTAAAACTTGTGCAGCAATAAAAGAGGGACCATGACTACAACCAATTAAAGGTAGAAATAACACATCACCAATCATGGTTAAACAAATGAACCCAATTTTGAACAATTAAAAGTAGAAAACATATCACCAAATCGGTTTTTGGAGTTTGTGCGACCTAGTCCATGGTAGCAAGGTCAACAGAGCGTCACCAGAAGGTGGTGCTTCTGGTGAAAGGAATACATGCACTAGTTGAATAACAATTACTGGCGACTGGTGAGGGCATATGGTATATTCACTGACATTGCTTTTCCCTCTATCTTGGTTGCTAGTGGCTGCTTGAGGTGCTTCTAGGGTTAGATTATTAAGGTTAGTTTTATTTGGATATCAATTTTCGGTTACTAGGAAATAAGAATTAGAGGCAGGATTAGAAAACCTTCTTTGATACCATGCTATAAATTAAGAAAAGGGATGGGAAGAGCTTGCAGAAATCAAAAGCTCTCACTCCCTTTATATACTAGATTTCATATAAGGTAAGTTATAATTATAATGTTAATTAAATCAAATCCTAATTCCTAAAGATACATTTTGTAATCCATAAAGATACTAAATCATATCACCTAAAGATACTGAATCATATCAAAATTAGATCTTAATCTCCAACAATTGTGTTTCAGTCTATATACTTCTATAAATTATAAAAAGATATACAGTCTAGGACACAGACGTGTTAGTGATCTTATCTTTCTCCTTAAAAAGATTTACAAGACAACTTTGACTCTTCTTTGTAAATTGGCCATAAATTTTTTATTTGAACTCCAATTGAGAGATTAAAGGTATTGTGAAAAGTCAATATAGAGATCTAAAACTTTAAAGTTTGTTTTCTTAAATTTATGAGAGATGGGGTGTTTCTTTTAGGATTTCCTCTTTCATTAACATCAAAGTTAGATTTTTAGGAGTCCTTTCACTTTCTTTTTTATTCTTTAGTTGTTACTAAGGTTGGCTTGAGGAAGAGAAAATACCTTAGATAAGGATGGAGTAGCATTTTCAAGAAAGGAGAAAATCAAATTCATCCCAATAAATTTGAGATTGCATTAGAGTATAGAGATCAATTTCATTTATCAAGTGATACTTTTACTTTTGAGAAACATTTTTTGAGCATTCTTAATGTTAAGTTAATTAAGATGATAATTAGATTAAATGCTAATTTGTGTATAGGCAATTCGGGAGAATCTATATACAAGTGGACCATATCGTAGATATTAGGAGTTACATAAATTATGTAGTGTTAAAGTCAAATCTTTCAATAAATTTCATGAATCATAATATGTTTTTATGTATTTTTAATTGACTAGAGATACTGGTTAATCAATTTGAGAATAGGTGGTTATAACTTGAAAAAGAGCAATCTAAGAAGTTAGAAATTTTCAACCTTCTTAATAAATTGAATTATGACTATAACGAAGGTGCTAGGGAGACTTTTTACTAAATGACATTCATATTTGTTTCTTTATAATACGTGGTTATATGTCTTATGGTTATTTACTTTGCCTAAGTTTATGATTAATTTAGTCTTAGGTTTAGTTTCAACCTACAATCCAATGTCTTTTCATTTAATTGAGTGTATAATTGGAAGAGAGTTTGTTAAATTTTTATAGCTTTCTCGTGAGATCGATACTTCATTCCTTACTATATTACTACCAAATAATGCACTTACCTTAGGCTATGAATAATACTTTGTGATAGAGAAAACTTAAGTAGAATATTAAGAACTCGCCATAAACCGAAAGCTGGTTTCACATTTATGTTCTAAAAATTTTGTACATTTCTTATATATGCAAAAAATTATAATTATAAAGGCAAACCTATAAAATCCACAAAAATTACAAATTACAAAATTTATAAAATCAAAAGCTCACAAAATTGAGCAAAATGCACAAAATATAAAAGTGAAGAAAAGAAAATAGAAGAGCAAAGAGGAAAGAAACATTACCAAAAATAAAAATGAAGTTGAGATTTCGAAACAAAAAGTAAGAAAAATAAGATCTAAATAAGATAAGGTAGGCAAATGTGATTAGTTTGATGGTGTTGCTATTTTGGCAACTAGATGTCCCAACTTTTAAAAACTTGCTTTTCGTGTTTTTATGAGTTATCAAAACTAGCAGTGGTTTTCTTTAAAAATGATAGTCCTCTTAAAACTAAACATGTTTTGGTAGTTTGTTTTTCTTTTATGACATTATAACAAAAATCAAAATCTAAAATAGAACCAAATAGGCCTAATATGTAAATATGAAAATACAAGTAACGAGTACTTAAGTAATAATGGAAAGGTAATAGTCTCCTGAGGATAGGAATTTCTAACTATATATCTAAAAGGTAACAGCTATGGCTTGTCCGATTAGAAAAGAAGAAAAGAAAGAAACTATAGCCAACCCGCCTCTCTAAGCAATGAAGATCCAAAGAAAAGAAAGAAACTATAGCCAACCTGCCTCTCTAAGCAACGAAGATCCATCACTCATCGAAATCCAATAGAATATATTAGAAATTGTAGCGAATTGTCTATGTCCAAGAGAAAATATTAGAAATTGTTGTGAACTGTCTATGTTCTGAAGATAATGATGCGCCTTTCTTTAAGAAAATGGATGTATAAGGCTAACAAAATCCAAAAACAATTGAGTTTTTTGTGGAAATGGATAAATTATTGTTTCATTTTTCTTTTAATTTAATCAATTCCTCTTAAAACAAGTCGACTGGTTGACAATGAAAACGTAAATACTTGTAACTTAATCGAAAATGCAAAATCTCATGTTTAAAATAAGGATGTATGCTACTTAATTACTTTGGCCAATATTCATATAGTTTATATGCATATAATGCATAATATTTATATAATCTATAAGATTCATTTTATATTTAAAATAAATTATAATTAATTTATAAAATTTAATTTAATTTAGTTATAAATGATGTACATTAAAGATTGTAGTAAAATTCTTTTACCATATCATTCATAGAAGAGGAATCTTCAATCTCATTTTGAATGAAATTTATATTTTTATTTGGAGATATGAATAAATATATTAACCATACTATCTTATCGAAATTAGAAGATAAACTCAATGATTAGGAGACTCTTTAGAGATTAGAGTCTTCGATGTCTTTCTTGACAATATTTATAATAAAGTTTACAAGAAAGTTTTTCTTAAGAAAAGGGATATATAAAACCCTTATCTTTAACGGTAAGCTATATCTTCCTTCATAATTATGATTAGCTAATTTAATTCTTTTCTAGTTAAAGGATAATGAAGCTTGATTCCAAAAATTGCATTTTTTAATTTATTTTCCCGTTGTTAATTATACTTTAATATTTGTATATTCTCTACAACTTCTTGAGATAAATATTTTGATTGATTGAATAAAGGTAGTGTTGTTTAATTGTCAAAATTGTTACTTACTAATTAGAATATTAAATTCGTATATGTTTGGTTGTTCTAATTTTACGATAAATATCATAATTTAATTATGGAAAAATTTTCAGTCTATGTTATGGGTATATAATTTAAATTAAATAAATCAAGTTGTGTGTTTATTAATTAAAATTAGTGGGCTTTTTGTTTGTTAAAATTTTTAATAAATTAAATATTAAGAACTTATTTAGAGTTGTTTATTAATAAGTGTATTAATTAAAGAACTTATTTTGGTTAACAAGGGACTAAGAAAAGAGATTGTTAGACTTTAATAACAACCATAACCAAATTATTTAAGAATAAATGATGATATCTTTGTATTAGTAATTTATTGCATGAGTTAAAATTGAAATTAATCTTTTGATTAGAGATTACTCTAATATTATTAAATTTTATTTGTTTTGCTTTCTTATTATTCTGATTGAATCATTTCAGATTAAATTATATAATCTCATTTCATTTTATTTTTATTGAGAAATAAATCTGCTTCTTTTTTATAGATATGACAAAATATTTTTAAATAAAGATTTTATATTTATTGAATATGACACTATCAACACTTTCTCAAAATAATTAATATAATTGAATAGTTAGAAAAATAGTGGAGAAGCATTAACACTTGTAATTAATAAACTAAAAATTGAATTTGAAGATTAAAAAATGGAGTATATAAGATATTTTCCATATTAAATGGTCCAATATTATGTAATTAATGGATATTAATGTCATGTTTCTTGTGGTATATGTCAATGTGCTTGATAGGAGCAAATTGGTGTATTTATCTTGCAGATTTTTTGGGTCCCCTAAGCTCCTTTTCTCTTCTAAAAGTATACGCCATTGATTTTTTGAAAACGAGAGCTTAGACGAATTCCAAACCGTAAACTTTCCAAGCAAAAACATTAATTGCAAAATGTAATTTGATTTCTTTCGCATTCACTTTAATTTTTATTCTAACATTTATTACTATTGAATATATGTTAAATTGATTTACATTTGGTATCAGAGCCTTACAACCTCTAGCTTGTTTATGTTTATGGAGAATTTTGAATTCTGGAAAAAAATTTTCAGATTCAAAAATTTTCATTTTATAGTTGTTTTTGGAAGTTTTCTTGGATTAAAGGTTAGAAACCTTCAACTAAGTGTTTTGGACGTGTTTCAACATTTTTTAAAAAATCATTTTTATAGTGTTTTTATGATTTGTTTTTTTTGGTATTCGTCGGGTCATAAATGAGGTTAAAGAAGACCCTTTACACTAAAAGATGTTATTTTTGTTTATTGATTAAAAATAAAATTTTGATGTAGTTGCAAAGGCTCAAACTCACGCCCACATGGGGCGCATGGTTAGAATATGCCGACTGAACTAAAGGTGATATTCTGACATATTATAAGTTAAAACTGTAGTTATATAAAACATTCAACATGAATCAGGTGATCAATTATTTTTATATTTTGCATTGTGAACATAATTTTGAATAAAATATTTTAGTGATTAATCATTAGGACTTAGCCACAACAACCCTAATTATATAAAATTAGATATTTATGTACTTAATCATATAAATAGTTGAGACATTTAATTGTAGTTAATTATTTTAGTATAATAAAATTTATCCTATAGGAATTTTTATTATATTTGAATGATTAATTAGGATGAAATATCCAAAAAAATTCCTAATTTTCCCACAGGTATTAGGAATTGAAACACAATTTGATATTTTTATCATAAAGTTTAACATAAATCTGTTTTAATTACAAATTTAACCCATATGCATTTTTTATGTTATTTGATTTATGTATTTAATATATGTTTATATTGGTAATGCTTACGTATAACTTGTTAGCATCAATTTATTGATAAATAGCATGTATGTTTAAATTGTACATCTATTTAAACTGTTAATTTCTCTAATATAAGTAGTGAAATTCCTAAATTGAGGGGTGAAAGTTCTATGATCTGGAAGGAGTGAATTCTTCTTCATTTGTGGTGGATGGACATTGATTTTGCTGTTTGAAAGGATGAATTACCTAATGTAACTGAGGTTAACACTACAACTGAAATTGTTTTTTGTGAACGTTGGGAGCAATCTAATTGCCTGAATGTGATGTTTGTAAAACCAAAATTTCTGTTGGCATTCGTGGTTCTATAAAACAGCATAACAATGTTTGTGTTCTACTGAAGGCTATTGATGAACAATTTGAAACTTTATACAAAGCACTTGCAAGCACCCTAATTTTGAAGTTTTCATCCACAAGGTTTACCGATGTCCTTGGTGTGCAGGAGCACATCATAAAGATGAGGGACATTGTTGTTCAGTTAAAGAAACTCAAGGTTGAGATGTCTGATTCTTTCTTCATGTATTACATTTTGAACACCCTTCCATCACCATATGGAACATTTTAAATCTCTTATAATACACATAAGCATAAGTGATCACTAAATGGATTAATGACCATGTGTGTTTGATAGGTATGCATTAGGATATGTTTTTATAGGTAATTGGCATGTGTTTTCTAGCATAGATGTTGTTTATTGTTTTAGTTTACGATTCATTTTGTATGTTTTCATTAAGTTTGATTTCCATTGTGTTCTTGTGTATTGAATGCTAATTGAGGGTAAGAATTGCTTATTTTTGTGTAGGAAAGGAGAGGAAGCAAGTGGAAGGATGAACAAGAGAGCATAGAAGAGAAGACAGGAGGAGTACATCTGGAACCAATTCCCACATTCGTGGGAATTGATCAAATTCCCACGGATGTGGGAAATGAAGACAGAAAGTTTCTGCCTATAATTCCCACGCTCGTGGCAATCATACAGACTCCCACGGATGTGGGAATTGAAATTTGAGACAATCTGCGAGGCTTCATTCAACCTTATTTTTTTGACTATATAAAGACAATTAAGCCTCCATCTTCGAGGGAGACGAAACCTACCTGTAGAAACACCATCCTTGAGTGAAG
>JAOQMS010000004.1:33002316-33021595 GCA_027563885.1 Erythroxylum longipes
GCTCCCTTATCTTAGGATATGTGTCGGAATGACCTACGGGCGTTCCGGTGCGTACCCTAGGGTAACGGGGTGTTACACTGTTCTTCGGTGTTGACCCTGAAACACTAACAAATACATCAAGGAACCTTAAAAACATAATATTTAAGCTCAAAGACTTGTACTAACCCATTAAAACACTTAAACACCAATATTTAACAAACTAACACAATTCAAACCTAAAGACATAGTAAACGATTGAATTAACAATTAAATACATATTAAAGTAAGTCCTAAAACATGATGCAATTTACATTTATCAACATACCCACACTTAAAAGTTTGCTTGTCCTCAAGCAAACAAAACAACAAACACATAAAATCACACAATACATACTGTAGTAATGAGACAATGGCTTCAACTTCATGAAATAAATTTAATTTTAAACACAATCATTCAAGTTATATCAAATCATTAACAAACAAAATCTGCGTCTAGGGGCTATGAACTAAATATACATATTAATCCAGATCCAAGTGTTAAATTATTTACCTTTTTCAGTTGCATACACACATTAATAATTCTTTGGTCATTCAAACTCTGTAACTACTCCTAAGTACGTTTTCATAAAAAGTCAAGCTATTACACGTTCAGTAGGTTTTTATTAGAAAACATATTATTATATATATATATATATTTTAATTTACTTTTTGTGAACATGGACTTAGCTTATTATATGGAGGCAAACATTAATGATGAATGTCAATCTGGTTACTCAACGAAGTCATGCTTTTTATTAAGCTGCTTAGTTGGAATATCATTATAGCCTTTTGACGCGAAGGCACACATTTATGATGCGTGTCGATCCGGTTACTCAGCTACATCACGTTTTCAACCGGCTACAAACTCTATTTATAACCTGAAGGCCAGAGGAATAGTTATTTATATAAAATTAACCAACACATTTTTTCTTTTACCTACCTTATTGCTTAAGCTACTCATTTCCATAAAAAAAACACTTGAAGAGCTACTTCAGTTGAAAGACCCAATCACTAATTTTATGAGCTAATAACTCCTTACGACCTAGTAAACTATGTTCAAAATTAAATCAATTTCAATCCATTTACGCCATTCACACATTCATACGTTTCACAAAATGCAACCTAACAAACTATCATATAATATGCAAAATTCACATTCAAAGCAAAACACATAACCCCTCCCCACAGTTGAACAACACATT
Source organism: Erythroxylum longipes (assembly GCA_027563885.1). Classification (NCBI taxonomy): domain Eukaryota; kingdom Viridiplantae; phylum Streptophyta; class Magnoliopsida; order Malpighiales; family Erythroxylaceae; genus Erythroxylum; species Erythroxylum longipes. Next base: position 33,003,537 of record JAOQMS010000004.1, read on the forward strand.
GTCCTCAATGTGAGGAGGCAAATAAAAGTGCATGGAAAGAAGAAACATAAATTAAATTAAAAACAAAAATAAAATAAAATAAAGACTAAATTTAAAAGGAAAAGGGTTAGAGCAAAGCCTTACGATGATGGAGGCGAGGATAGTGTTGGAGGTGGTAGTTGGACGCCTTGAGCCTCAAAGTAACGATGGATACTACGTATATCCTAGCTCTGACGTCATTGTGTTCGGGCCATCTGCTTCATTCTTTTAGAGTTCTCTGCAAGTGTATCTATAATTACCTTGGTGTTTGTGGATATTGTATTAAGCACTTTCTTCCAGTCCAGTTCATCTGTTTCTTCTTCTTTATCGAACTCCTCACTAATCGAATCCTCTTCTTGTTGTTGCTAAGCACTTGAACTCGCTTGACTGGTCCTGATCTTGAAATGTGTCTTAACACTAATATCGCTAAGTTTCATATTATAGGACTTTAGGATTTCAGCTCGCCGCAGATGATGATGGTTCATGAATTCAAGACGGTAGACTGCGAGTCGGTTGCACTCAACATTATAGTAATCAGCTATGGCTGAAACCAAGTAACCCATTCCTAAGTTATTGCTCCTCTTACGTCGAGTAGTAATAATTGTGTTAAAGATGTGGGTGGTTATGCAAACTGGGATGCTATGGTCCATGCACCACAACATGAAAAGTTCCTTCGTCAAATACTTTTTGGTTTCCGTTTTGTCAAAAACAGTTTGACACATGAATTTGTTTAGCAGCAAGTGTTCATGGCTCTTGAAGATGTTGTTGTTTGTGTTCTTAGAATCGAAACGCTCTATCCCAATTAGTTCAGTCCAGTAGGGGGTGACACAGAAATCATCCTGCTGATCCACTATGGACGATTCAGGGAAACCACAAATTTCATACAAAGTCTCATAATTAAGCTCATAAGGGTGTCCCTACAACCTAAACCAAACCACAGTTCCCTAGATTTATTGAATTCGAACTGAAGGGATGTAAAGAATTCTAAGGTAAGTTCTTCGTAAACTGGGTATTGACATTGAATAAATTGTCCCCATTGAATTCTTTTTGCTAAATTTTTGACCTTTTCTCTTAATTCTAGTCTATCTAAAGTCTCCAGATGAACATACTTTGGAACCATAATTTGCTTATTGCGAAGAGAATGAAAACAGGTACCTTCTTTATTTGAGAAGATCGGGAAAGGTTCTCCATAATTAGCTTCCTTGTTCCTTTTCCCTCGTTCCGAGATTTGATTTCAGCCCAATGATTGATCACGCTTTGCTGATTGCTTAATGTGCAGCGTGCTGGCTTACGAGTAGGTAGAAGTTGAAAGAGACTGGAAGTTAGGAATTTAGGTAGAGAGAAGTGAGAGTGTTTGGAGGTTCTAAACTTAGAGAGATAAAGTTAAAATGAAAGTGAGTGAAAAAGTGAAGTAAGAAATGAATATATAAGTGCATGAAGGGTAAAATGGTAAAAAATTAAGTTGAAATTCGCATGTTCTAGTTTTACCATCATGACCTGCAATTTTTCCACAAAATTTTAAATTTTCTCTTCTTTTTTCCTTCTCCAACTTTTCGAAATCACTTCTTAACTCTTTATGGTCCTTTCACCTCTCTTTTGCTTACTTCCTCGATTTTCAAATTCATGTCGAAGTCTTATACCTTCTTGATTTTATTTAGAAATGAAATAACCAAACTATAGAATTCAACCTATCTAAAAATTCTCGCTCCTAAATCTGCGAATGCCCTATCTATGTTGACTTCATTGATACTACAAGGAATGTAAAAATCCCCTAGGTCCTTTTTTTTCTATTCTATGTTAGGGTTTTCTTTCTCTATATGCTCCTTAACCTTCTTCTTGTCTGATTCCTTTAGTGTGAGCTTCATTTATAGATGTTTCATTGTGTCTTTAACCTTGTTTAATTTAACCTCCTTAGAATTCCTCGTCTTCCTACTTGGAATTGCCTTTCGTTGAGCTAAAATAGGGTACGAAAATTCAGGATGAGGTTCCTTGATTGGTTCGAGTACGAGCTCACTTGGTAGGAATTCCATAATTACTTATCTTTCTCCCTCATCTCCATCTTCCATTGCATGTTCGAGTTTTTTTTCCTAGGTTTGAGTAATGGCCATGGTCTGTTCCTTTGGGTTAGACTCGATATTGCTTGGAAGGTCCTGCATTCCGAGTAGAAATTGCCTTTGCTAGTTGACCTACTTGGACCTCCAGATTGTGTATTAAAGAGGCATAATTCTTAGTGACTTTCTCGAATTTGCTTTCAAGCCTTCTATGTGCATCCTCCATGCCTCCAATTTTATCTAAAATCTTATCCAACTTGGATTCCATTGACCTTGGTTTATCTTATTAGAAGCTTGGTTGTCCTTGAGGTCTTAACTGTCCTTCGACATTGTTTGTCCTTGAGAAGTTGGAGTAAGGATTGTTTCCCCCTCCTCGTCTATATTGAGCTCCTATATAATTCAGTTGCTCTGCATCACTTTCCTTCATCAAGAAATAGTCCACCATATCATGGTCCATCTGTTCATAGAGTTCACACTTAAGTTGCATGGCTTTTACCAGAGTTGAGGACAAAGCCTTCATGTTGTTAAGATGTCGAGTTAAGTTGTCAATTTTATCTTTCATCTCCGTCATTTTTTATCTTTCATCTTCGTCATTTAATTAATGGTTACAATTCCTTTTTGTTCTCAAAAAGTAGTGGCTTGTCTACTCTTTTCGTTCATCTATAGGCAGCTATTACCTGCCATCTCCTCTATCAACTCTTCAGCTTCCTCCACAGTCTTTCTCATCAGTGATCCTCCTGAAGCTGCGTCAATTGTGCCTATCGTATATGGGGTTACTCCATTATAGAATATTTGCAATAAGAATTCCTTGGGTAAATTATAGTATGGGCATTTCTGTTGCAAATCTTGGTATCTTTGCTATGCTTCATAAATCGATTCCTTGTCACTTTGTTGGAAGTTAGTAATTTCCTTGATAATCTTCGTGGTTTTGGTAATGGGAAAATACTTATCTAAAAAGGCATGAACTAGCTAATCCTAAGTTGTGACATTGGCTGGGTTGAGGGAATGATACCAAGCCTTTGCTTTATCTCTAAGGGTAAAAGGAAAAAGCCTAATTCTGACTGTATCTTCCGACATATGATGGTATCGAAAGGTATCACAGATTTCAAGGACATTTATTATATGTTCTTTAGGATCTTCATTTGTTAGTCTATAGAACTGCAAGTTTTGTTAAAGCATATTTAAGAGGGCAGGTTTAATTTCAAAAGATGTTGTTTGTACGGATGGCCTAGCTACTCCTTGGTTAGCTGCATTGAACCCTGGTCTCATGAAGTCCATAAGGGTTTGTTGTTGACGTCCTTGGTTCGATCGTGGTCCAAATCTTGCTGAAATTCCTTGGCCATTGTTGTTTTTGTGATTTCTTCTTCTTCACGTTGAGCATTCCTAATGGATCGTTCTAATCGAGTGTTGTCTAACTCTAAGGTTTTAGCTGTACCAATTGATCTTCTCATGACTCTTGTGCTCATGCAAGTGCATGATTTCAAAAATAGAAAGAAAGAAAGAACAAAAACAAAAACTAATTAAACATCTTAAATTAAAGAATCAAACTAATCGCCTCCTCGATAAAGGAACCAAAAACTTGATCAGTTTATTTGACGGTCTGTTAGTTTTAAGTAATTAACCTCAATAATTCACAAGCGCAAGGTTTGTTCGCGTAGTACTTAAGGTGTTGATCCCATGAGGAGAGATAATCTAATCCTAAAATCTAAGGCCAGAATAATTAGCAAAATTCAAAATGTAACAGAACTAAAATAAGAATTCAATTTAATCAAGTAAATCAATTCAAGAATCAATCACGAAAATATTAATAATTTAGAAGTTGTAACACACACTCAAGAATCAACCTAAAGGAATTATCAATTGAGAGAAAGGGAGTTTTACCTATCCTTCACTCTAACCTAATTGATTATGAATTACTAGATTATTGGTTCTAGATGATCCTGGGTTGATTACTCTGTCTCGAGTCATAACCATTAATCCTAAATTATAGACCCTAATCAGATTATGGAAGTTGCAATTTCTCAATTAACAACCTATCCAAAAATTAGATCTGAAGTTATCTAATAAACTATGAAAAACCTATGCAAGATCTCTCTTCGTACAATTTACTGATTTGATTTAATTCTTGTTCTATTAAATCACTAACTCTCGTTAGCCCAATTTAATTATTTTTCATTCAATTCATCTTCTTAGTTTATTATCAAATTATGTACGTCCAGAATTAAATCACAATAAATCCAAATAACACAAATAATCAGATTTCGTTAACCAAAGGTGAGCCAACAACATCCAAAATTCCTATCATTAAATGTCATTCCAATTCTATACAATAATAAAACTGAAAATAGTGGAAAATACGAATTGAACGGATGACAGGAGGTAGTAATGTTAAGAAACTCCTGATCCAGGAAGTACGTCAAGTTGGCTTCTTCTCCTTTTCTCTCTTCTTTCTCTCTTTCTCTATCTCTCGATAATTCTCTCTAGGGTTTCTTTAAAAGTGGTTAACGCAAAAGCTCACTTTTGCCTCTTTGTCTTCTTCTTTAAACACCTTTTGTGTTCTGAGCAGCCTTAGGGTTTTTTGAGGATCCAAAAGGTCCAAAAAATCCTTCGAAATTTGACGTTTTTGAGTGTTTGTGTGTATGCCCGATGTAGGCCACGATCTTGGCACTGCAGGCCATGATCATGAGCCACATTTGAACCTTTTGTCATGATCATGGCATGTAGGCCATGATCATGGGCTATGTCCTAGGCTTCTATCACGATCATGGCATATGGGCCACGATTGTAGGCCAACTCTGGTGCTTCTGTCACGATCGTGGCCTGTTGTGCCATAATCATGGGTCGTTGTTTTAGCCCGAGTGTCTCCAAAACTTCTTCGTTCTTTGATGTTGACCTCAAAATACTAACAAATACATTAAGATACCTTAAAAACATAATATTTAAGCTCAAAGACTTGTATTAACCCATACAAACACTTAAACATCAATATTTAACAAACTAATACAATTTTAACCTAAACACATACTAAACGATTAAATTAATAATTAAATATATATTAAATTAAGCCCTAAAATATGACGCAATTTACACTTATCACCCCCTGAGGGTATATGTTAGCTTTATCAGCCAATTGAATGATAACATGGGTATCCTTTAATGAACCAATATTAACAACTTTAAAAATAGATAAAGGTATAACATTGATCGAAGCTCCTAAATTTAACATAAATATCTCATACCTTATGTTATCGATGTTACAAGGAATGGTAAAAATACCTGGATCCTTAAATTGGGGGGTAGCTTCCTCTGTAAGACTGCTGACATGTTGGCCCCCACAATGATCTTCTCATCTCTCTTTGGCTTCTGCTTGTTGGTGCGCAGCTCCTTTAAAAATTTAGCATATCGCGGAACTTGCTTAATTGCTTTTAAAAGAGGGATATAACTTCCACCTTGCGAAAGACCTCCAATATTTCTTTTTCCTTCTCCCGTTGCTTATTCTTTGGTAACTTGTTTGGAAATGGAACATGAGGTGAATCATTAACAATAGGGTGTGAAGTACTTACCTAAGGATGGTGATCTTCCTTCTTCTTTGTTAGCTCAATTTCTTCCTCGTCTTCTTTCCCCTTCCCCTTCTTTGGTCATTGTACCTTCTTGCCACTTCTTAAGGTAATGGCGAAAGAATTTTCTCTTAGGTTCCTTTCAAGTTGACTAGGTAACCTTGTGGAACTTTGGGCCTATAGCTTCCCCACAACATCAGCTAGGTGACCGACTTGATTTTCTAAATTGTTCAAACCACTCCTTGCTTCCTGCTAAAATTGAAGAGTGTTAGATGCTAAGCTCTTAACAATTTCCTCTAAGGACATGATCGCAAGGTCACATATGCTAAGTTTTAATATTTATAACCTCAACATTTTCGCAAATGCACAGGTCATTCGTGTAATAGCTAAGGTATTATTTCCACGAGGGTTAATCTAATCCTAAAATCCAAGGCTTGACTAACTTTTGCAATAAGTCAAAATAAAAAACTAATGCAGAAATTAACTAATCAAACAATCACTATCAAGAATTGAACTCATAAAATATAAACAAAATAGCAATTTACATAACACATTCCAGAATCAACTTAGAAACTACCAATTGAGATAAAGGGGATTTTAATCCGAATTTAATGAAAACATAATTAATTATGAAACTATCGAATTACCAGGTCTAGATGGTCCTAGGGTGGATTACTCTCTCTTGAGTTATAATCTTTAACCCTAAATTATAATCCCTAATTTAAATTATGGAATTTTAATCTCCTGATTTTCAATTTACCTAAAACCTAAATTGATTTTGAGTTTTTCTAATAACCTACTAGAAATCTATGCTCAATCTCTCGTTACACGATTTTACTGGTTTGATTAAATTCTTATATATCAAACTACCTAACTCTTGTTAGCCCATTTTGATGATATTCACTTGGCTCACCCTTTTAGTTTATTACCAAATTATTAAGCAAAGAATTTGAATCACAAATAACTCGATGAAAACATAATAAATCAAAATTCATTAATCTCAAAGATAAAAATCCCAAAGGTGAGTTTAGAAAAAAATTGACATTCAATAATAACTATAATCAACAATTATCGTAATTCTATACATCAATAAAATTGAAATAAAACCAAAAAATACTGTTGGAGGAAACTAGTGGAGGTAGTGACGGTAGGAAACCACCTGTTCTAGGAAGTACTTCGAGTCAAGCTTCTTCTCCATGTCTCTCTTCCTTTGTCTCCTTCCTCAAATCTCTCGATATGCTCTATAGGGGTTCAGAATTGACTGATGCAAAAAGGATGCTCTTTTGTTTTTTAATATTCTATTTATATCTTGGAAGCCCTAGGGTTAATTAGGGGTTGAAACGGTCTAAAAAGTTCTGTGAAACTTAACGTTTTTAGCTATTTTTGTTTCTGCCTGACATAGGCCACGTTCGTGGCCCTGCCTGCCATGATCATGGCCAGCGCCTAACCCTCTTTGTCACCTTTGTGGCCTAGTTCAAAGCTCTCTATCACGATTGTGGCCTAAAGTGCACAATCGTGGCTTGGGTATTATTAGTTTGTCTCTTTCTGTCACGATCGTGGCCTGTTGTGCCACAATCGTGGGCCATGGTTTTGGCCCGAAACCTTTGAAACTTCTCCGTTATTCACCGTTTATCCTGAAACACTAACAAACATATCAAGGTACCTCAAAAACATAACATTTAAGCTTAACAACTCATACTAACCCATAAATGTTATGTTTTTGAGGTATCTTGACATGTTTGTTAGTGTTTCAAAGTGACACAATTAAAACCTAAACACACACAGCACTTAAATTAACACTAAATACATCACAAATTAAACCCTAAAACATAATGCAAATGAAAACTATTAACATTCCCACACTTAAACGTTTGCTTGTCCTCAAGCAAACAAAACAACAAACACATACTCAGCACACAACACATAATGCAATAATGAGACAATGGCTTCAATTTCATGAAATAAATTTACTCCTAAACACGGTCATACAAGTTATATCTAATCATTAACATGCAAAATCTGAGTCTAAGGGCTTTGAACGAAATATACAAATTAATCGAGATCTAAGTGTTAATTTATTTACCCTTTTTAATTGTACACACATATTAATAATTCTTTGGTCATTCAAACTCTGTAATGGTTCCTAAGTATATTTTCGTGAAAAGTCAAGCTATTACAATTTCGATAGATTTTTATTAGAAAACACACATATTTTTAAATTAGTGAAAGTAGACTTAGTCTTTTTACGCAGAGGCAAACAATAGTAATAAATGTCGATCCGGTTACTCAACTAAGTCATTTGTTTTATTAAATTGCTTGGTTGAAACGTCATTATAACTTTTGACACGGAGGCATACATTTGTGATGCGTGTCGATCCGGTCACTCAGCTATATCACATTTTCAACTGGCTGCTAGCTCTATTCATAATCGAAAGGTCAGCGGAATAGTGATTTATTTAACACATTTATTTATTTATTTTATTGCCTACCTTGTTATTTAAGCTATTCATTTCCATGAAAAATACTAGTTAAGCTACTTAAGTTGAAAGGCCTCAAATTATGAATGAATGTGACAGCCTGGAGGGTGTTAAATTTACACTAAATCCTAATTAAGCTGTATATTTATCCAAAGACCCCTAATTCACTAATTTTGTAGGCTAATGATTATTCACAACCTATTCGACTATGTTTAAAATTAAATAAATTTCACTCTATCTAAGCCATTGACACATTCAAACAAATCACAAAATGTAACCTAACAGCTATCATACCATATACAAAATCACATACATAGTAAAACATATAACCCTCCCCACACTTGAACAACATATTGTCCTCAATGTGAGAAGGGAACAAACACACCAGGGGGAATAAAACACAATATACGAAAAACATAAGAATAAAACACTAAAAGAAATGAGAAGAAAAGGGCTAGAACACTAAACCGTCATGTTGACTGAGGGGCTAATGGTGATGGAGGTGGAAATCACTTGTGCTTGATGCCCATAATTACTGCCCTATCTTATACTTGCTTCAAAATAGAGTAAGAGAGTTAGCACTTCAAAACATTCCAAATTATGAAGAACTTATTTTAAAATTTAAAACAAATCTAACTATGTAATAATTTAGACCTAACTACTAAACATGCTAACTTATGGTCATTAGCTTGACCTTAATCCTTTAAGACTCAGCCAGGATCAATTATGAGTGGCTTGCTTCTACCTTTCTCGTTCAACATCAATTTTGTAGCTTGTAAGTAAGCTACAAATTGCAATATGATTAGAAGGACAATATTGACAAAGTTGAGAAAACCAATTAATTTCATCAATGTCCTTCTCATTAACAAACTGCCAACAAAATAGGGAATAATGAAAGTCCCTGAATCTTCCATTGAATCCAACAGTTTGTCCTATACGAAGGTGAGTTGCTTTCTTTCTTCCTGAATCATCTTCGTCTCCTCTACTTGTTCCGCTTCATGAACAGTGACTTTCATCACTTCTTCAAACTCTATGTCTGTTGTCATCTGTCCTTCGTCCTCTTATTCTTCAGAAAATTTGAACACATCAATTATCCTAAATGAGCTACTAACCTTTGAATTCTTAATTACATCATTCATTTTGAATGTCATTTGATCATCATCAATCCAAAAGATACAGTTCTTTTCCTGAACATCTCCCCAAGATTTTTCGATGTTCATATATGGTGTATCAAGAACTGGTGAGTAATATGGATGGTTGTCATTATTTTCTTCATCCTCTTCTTTGATTTCTTGGTCTTCTCTAAGGTCGGGTTTAGAATGATTTCTCACTCGTTCTTCTAACTCTACCCAATTCTTAAGTATGATAACTCAATATTGTTCTAGTTGATGTAATTCCATATTTCTTAGAGAGTCTTCCACACTTCTCTTACAAAATTCACAGGAAAGCTATCTTACTTGAATCTCCAAATTGTGAATAGAAGCAACATGATTTTTCGTTACTTACTCAAATTTCTCTTCTAACCTCTTATAGCTCTCTTCCATATGTGTGAGCTTATCCATGATCTTATCCAATTTAAAATCCCATGAATTGGACTCATCTTGCTGAAGTCTTAATAGTCCTTGATGTTCCAAGTGAGTCTCCACATTGTTGGACCAATAAAAATTATGGTGGTTATGCCATCCCGGAGTGTACATGTTCCAATAAGGATCATTATTTCCCCAACCATAATGTGCTTCATTGTAACTATCAAAAGTTCCTTGCTCCCTATAATATCAATCTTCTATCATTGTTCTTTCCATTTCTTCTTGCAATTTAGCTCTGTAGATGTCTCATTTCTCATTCTAAGATGTCTTGTTGTGTCTCTACTTTACGCCCAATTTTTTTTAAAACAAAGATAGTGGAAAAGCCTTAGACTAAAAAGCTAAATTAATCGCCTCCCCGCCAACAGCTCTAAAAACTTGATCGTACAGTCACGTATGCTAAGTTTTAATTTTTATAACCTTGATATTTCCGTAAGCGCACAGGTTGTTCGCGTAGTACCTAAGGTATTGTTCTCACGAGGAGGGTTAATCTAATCCTAAAATCTAAGGCTTGACTAACTTTCGCAATAAATCAAAATAAAAAACTAATGCAGAAATTAACCAATCAAACAATCAATATCAAGAATTTAATTCATAAAATATAAACAAAATAGCAATTTTGCACAACCCATTCCAGAATCAACCTAGAAACTACCAATTGAGAGAAAGGGGGTTTTAATCCGAATTTAATGAAAATCTAATTAATTATGAAATTATCGAATTACCGTGTCTAGATGATCCTAGGGTAGATTACTCCCTCTCGAGTTATAATCTTTAAATCTAAATTATAATTCATAATTTAAATTATATAATTGTAATATCTCGATTTCCAATTTACCCAAGACCTAAATTAGTTCTGAATTTGTCTAATAACCTACCAGAAATCTACACTCTATCTCTCGTTACATGATTTTACTGGTTTGATTAAATTCTTATCTAACAAACTACCAAACTCTCGTTAGCCTAATTTGATGATATTCACTCAGCTCACCCTCTTAGTTTACTACCGAATTATTAAGCATAGAATTTGAATCACAAATAACTCAATGAAAACATAATAAATGAAACTTCATTAATCTCAAAGATAAAAATCTCGAAGGTAAGTTTAAACAAAAATCTACATTCAACAACAACTATTTTAATGATTATCCCAGTTCTATACATAAATAAAATTGAAATAAAACTAAAAAATACTATTGGAACAGACTAGTGGAGGTAACAACAGAGGGAAACCACTTGTTCTGGGAAGTAGTTCGCGTTAAGCTTCTTCTCCGTGTCTCTCTTCTTTTGTCATCTTCCTCAAACCTCTCGATATGCTCTCTAGGGGTTCAGAATTGACTGATGAAAAAGGCTGATTTTTTGTTCTTTAATGTTCTATTTATATCTTGATTTGGGGTCAAAACAGTCTGAAAAGTCCGCAAAACTTAATGTTTTTAGCTGTTTTTGTGTCTTCCAGATGCACGCCACAATTGTGGCTCTGTCATGATCGTGGCCCAATGTGCACGATCGTGGCTTGGGTCCTATTAGCTTGCCTCTTTCTGTCACGATCGTGGCTTGTTGTGCCACAATCGTGGGTCGTGGTTTTGGCCCGAAACTCTTCGAAACTTCTCCGTTCTTTATTGTTTACCCTGAAACACTAACAAACACATCAAGGTACCTCAAAAACATAACATTTAAGCTTAACAACTCATACTAACCCGTAAGAAACACTTAAACACATAAACTTACACAACTAAAACCTAAACACACACTCATCACTCAAATTAACACTAAATACATCACAAATTAAACCTTAAAACATAATGTAAATCACAACAATCAGGACATACCTCCAGCTTATTATTGTTGTGGTGGTTGTGGAGGCGGTGGCCTTGGCTAAAACTGTGGTTGATTCTGATGGAAACCTGGTGGTGCATGGAATCCTTGTTGTTGTTGTTGATAATTGGGTTGGTATGCATTAGAACTACTTCCTTGCTACTAGTTTCCATACCTAAAGTTAGGATGGTACTTTTACCCCAGGTGTTAAGTGGGGGAAAAGGGTCATACCTCCACTGTTGTCCTTGGAACCCCTAACTACGTTGATATATTGTTCATCTTGCAAGGAAGGCCAAACATCTGTAGGATGGTTAGCTAACACACAAATACCACATACCTTGGTAGGCCCCTTTCCTATCACTGCTTGTTGTACCATTGAAGTCAAATTTGCAAATTGTTGCTCTAACTTGGAAATAGAGACCTCTTTCACCTGCTTTGTCAAGGAGGAAGCATTCTACGATTTCCCCAATACTGGGAGTTTGCTTCCATCGTTGCCATCAAGTTCTTAGCATCCTCCAGTGTCCTATCCACCAAGGCTCCATGACTCGTAGTGTCTACCATATTCCTATCCAAAGGAAGCAAACCTTAATAGAAATATTGAATTAATAATTGATCACTTATCTGATGGTTCGGACAGCTATTGTAGAGCTTCTTGAAATGCTCCCAATACTCATGCAAAGACTCCCCTGTGTCTTGTTGAATTCCACAAATCTCCTTCCTGATGTTTGCGGCCCTTGAGGTAGGGAAGTATTTCTCTAGAAACGCCTACTACATTTGTTCCCATGTATTAACTGAGCCTGACGTCTAGTTATATAACCACTCCTTGGCTGCATTTGCTAAGGCAAAGGGAAATGCCTTTAGCTTGAGTTGCTTCACTGAGTCTCCCACTAGCTTCATGCTAGAGCATGAGATATGGAACTCCTTCAGGAACTTGCTGGGATCTGTGATGTAGCCTAATCCTAGTGAGCTGGTGTCATGAAAACCTGTAAAAGTAGTTAGTGCACTTATCAATCTAGGTTTAATTTCAACTTCTAGCTTACCATCTAGACAATTGATACAAAGCATATTAAGATTGAAAGAAGGAGCTGTAGGCTCCTTTAAGGTGTGTTAATGGTGTTCTATATTCTTTTCTATTTCTTCTAAACTCCTATTAACTTTTTCTTCAAAGGATAAAGAACAACCGCTCTCAGGAAGATATGTATGGATTCCTCGCTCTCTCTGACGATATCTAGGGTGACTTGCAATAGGAGAAAAAGAGAAAGGGTTAAGTGGAGAAAGTAATGAGCCTCTATTTTCCTTAGCAAATTTATACAAACGAATGTGTTTTGAGGAACTATGGGTCATGTAAACTGATAAAAGAATGAAAAAGATCAGTAAAAACAAAACTAAAAACAACATAAGAAACAACAATTGACACACGCCAACTCCCAGCAATAGTGCCAAAAATTTAATAGCCTGTCGCTAACTACCAAATAATAAATTCCTAACTACCAAACTATGTGGTAAATGGCAAACAAAGGTTGAACCACAGAGACTTAAGATGCAAATGTTGTTTCAAATGTTACAAACAAAAGAAACCAAAACACCTTGAAATGATGAAACGAGACTGCTAAGATGCAAAGAACGTAAACCAAAAGACAAACACAAAGTGAATTTAGAAAATACTAATAACAATGATGAAGAAGTGGGTTGGAGATGTCTTCAGGATTCTGGGGTATTCATTGATCCTTGAATCTAAATAAAAGGTAATCTCATCATGGTGTTAGCCTATGGACTTGATTAAGCTCTTGAACCTTTAATTTTGTTTAAAAATAGGCAAAACTAATAAGCTCTAGAAATGCCCCAATCTCCACTATAACCTAGAATAGGCTCTCTAAGCTCAATAGAAAATATGCATTAGGTACTTAAAAACAACTAACTTAGGCCACCTACTCGTAAGCTCGGAAGGTGTAACATAAAGTTGTGGGATCCTAGATTAGTTGATTAAGTATAATAACAAATTCAACTACCCTATTGCTACTTTTGGGAATCACTATGGACTATTACATATCACGTGCTTATCCTTAGCGTTCAGATTAGAAAGTTACCTAAAGGGTGATCAAGCCTATAAGCAATTCCTAATTTATGACATTTATCCTGAATCCCAAACCAGCCTATACCTACAAGCACCAATTGAAGACAAATTCAACTCCATTCTCACAATTTCCATCCCTTCATCCTTATAATATCTCTAAACCCCTAAGTAGTCTTACCACACATGCTCATATTAAGTAAAATAGACATTAAATAAACAAAACCCATAATTAATTAAATAAAGCCAAGGTTGGAAATTATAAATGAAGTGATAAAAACTGAAATTCAACATTAACTTAATATAAACTATTAAACATTCAAATACCCAACAAATTTAGATATGAAAAAGCACACAGATAAGCTCAAACAACCAATATTAAAGCTAAAAAATTGAGGGAATAAATATCCATTGATATAACATAAAGGTTCCTTACAAAATTCATGAAGTTCATCTATAAAATCCATCAACCATTCATTCTGAAATTCTAGAACATGTAAAAATATGATTGGCACTAAGAAAGCTTTGAACTAATGGAATGAATATGAAAATAAAGCATTAAAACTAAAAGAGAGTAGCTAAGCTTATGGAAAATAACAAAAACTTCTCTGCTGGTTCCTCCTCTCTTATTGGAGTTTTCCAAAAATGGTAGATATTGGGAGGCCTTCTCTTTTCTTGGAGTTTTCCAAAAAGTGGCAAGTTGGAGACTTGCTTTCTAGGTCATTTCTCTTTCTTTATATAGTATTTTCCATTTAGGGTGAACCCTAGGGTTTTCTCATGCTTAAAAAGTTTGAAAAGTCCCTCAAAAACTTGAATCCAAAAGCAACCCTGTGTCTGTCTACAAACAGGCCACGATCGTTCTCTTTATAGCATAATTGTGGTTGGCTTATCTGCTCTTTGTCACAATCATGGTTGACTCTCCACAATCATAGCCCTATGCTCTAGCTTTTGTCGTGATCATGGCTCTGGGTTATTTTCCGACGATTGTCCTCCGAATGCCCTTGATGGCTTCTCATCCGTGGATGGCTCTCCAAACTTTGTCAAATTTCTTCCTCTTAGCATATATTTGTGTTCAATCCTTTAATCTATATGTAAACACAAAATGAACATAAATTGAGCATTTAAATAGAAAAATAGAATTGAAAAGACATTGAAATGCAAAAGAAAATATAAAATGGTTCAATCCTATCAACCATTTCTTCAAGAGATAGGCTGGAAGATTGATTTTGTGATGGGTTAGGAACTTATGGTCGAGGGTTGCTCTAGTTTGCATTATAGTTTGGAAGGGTCCATATCTTAAGTTTGGGTGATCCCTCTAACCCTCATTGTATGTATTTGAGAATGGGTCACATTTTCTGTTGGATTGTCCAGGAAAAACACCAATTGCATTAACATATTGAACGTACAAAGTCAGACAAATGTCAGTAGTATGAGAAATAGCAAAACAAATCCCACAAGCACGAGCATACAAAACACCACTTGTAACTAGCTTAGGCACAATAGTGGTTAAGTTAGCAACTTGTTCATCACTTTGTTTGAGTAGATTTTGAATAAAATTCATTTCAATATCATTAACTCTCTTAGCTTGACCTACCTCATTCCTAGCCCTAAATTGTCTTGAATTTTCAGCCATATTAGAGATTAAATTTGTAACAACCCAGATCACCCCACTCACAGATATTGTCCTCTTTGGGCCTTGGCCCAGCTAAGCCCTCATGTTTTTTTTCCGTACATTCGCTGGGGAAAATGCGTCTTGTGAGGGAGAGGTTTCGATAGCCTTATAAGGCCTACATCATTCCCCTCTTTAATCGATATGGGAATTTAACATTCCACCACCTTGGAGGCCTAACATCCTTGCTGGCCAGGTACTGGCTCTGATACCATTTGTAACAGCCTGGACCACCCTTTCACAGATATTGTCCGCTTTGGGCCTTGGCCCAGCCACGCTCTCACAATTTTTTTTTGCACACTCACTCGAAAAAATGCGTCTATGGGGGAGAGGTATCCATAGCCTTATAAGGCCTACTTCATTCCCCTCTCTAATCGATATAGGAATCTAACATTCCAGCCCCCCTTGGAGGCCCAGCGTCCTTGTTACCCACAGGCCTGGATTCACCCCCTTAAAGGCCCAACGTCCTTGCTGGCACACAGGCCTGGATCCACCCCCTTGGAGGTACAACGTCCTTACTGACATACCGATCCGAGTACTAGCTCTAATACTGTTTGTAATAGCCCAGACCACCCGCTCACAGATATTGTCCGCTTTGGGCCTTGGCCCAGCCAAGCCCTCACGATTTTGCTCTTCATGCACACTCACTTGGGAAAACGTGTCTTTAGGGGAGAGGTATCCATATGTAAGGGTAAGGCTATGCACTATCAACCTTCCTAGACTCTATGTTGGTGCGGGATTTCAACTGGGTGTTGATGATGATGATTGATGCTGATATAGATATAATTTGAGTCTCATAATTATGATCACATCATAATTTCAATTACACGATAATTATTACAGGATTTTACCTTTAATGTTAAAACATCAAATGTAATTAACTAAATACATAAAGATAAAGATTGCGTTTTATTAGTTAAATAATAATTTCATAAATTAAATTGCAACTAATCGATTGGCTATAAGGGTATAAACTAACAAGGATTACTGTGATTTTTGTGATATGATTGTTCTTTTCCGATGTGTATAAATTCTAATTAATAACCTTGATAATTCGCAAGCGTACGGGTTGTTCACGTAGTACATAAGGTTTCTATCCCACAAGGAGGGATAATCTAATCCTAAAAGGCCAAAATGATTCCCAATAATTCAAAATGTAACAAAACTAAGGCAAGAATTTAATTCAATCATGCAACTTGATTCCAAGAATTAATTACGACAATATTAACAAAGTAGCAGTTGCAACCACACTCAAGAATCAACCTAAAGGAATTATCAATTGAAAGAAAGGGGAATTTTTACCTATCTTTAGTGCTAACCTAATTGATTATAATTATTGGATTATTGGTCCTAGACAATCCTAGGATTGATTACTCTCTCTCGTGTTATAACCATTAACCCTAAATTATAAACCCTAATTAGATTATGGAAATTGCAATCTCTCAACTAACAATTTTTCCAAAACCTAATTAGATTTGAAGTTGTCCAATAAACTATCGGGAACCTATATGAGATCTCTATTCACACAATTACTGATTTGATTAATTTTCTCGTTCTGATTATATCACCTAACTCTCATTAGCCCAATTTAAGTATTTTTCATTTGATTCACCCTATCAGTCTATTATCGAATTATGCAATCACAGAAATCAATCACAATAAATCCAATAAACATAAACAATTAGATTTTATTAAATCAAAGATAAAAAAACCCGAAGGTGAGTATAGAATATCTTAACATTCACAATCCTATAATCAAACTCCTATTCCTAATTCTATACAATAATAAAAATGGAAAATAACAAGAAATACAATCCTAATGAAGATGAAAGGCAGTGACGTCGGGAAACTTCAAATTTGGGAAGTACGTTGATGCCAGCTTCTTCTCCACTTCTCTCTTCGTTCTTCTCTTTCTCAATCTCTCAACAATTCTCTCTAGGTTTTCTCTCCAAAGTGGCTGATGCAAAAGCTTCTTCATCTTCTTTGTCTTATTTTTTATATACCTTTTGTGTTCTGGACAGCCCTAGGATTTTTTCGGGATCCAAAAGTTTAAAAATCTCCCACAAAACTTGACATTTTTGAGTGTCTACATGTCTACCCGACGCAGGCGACGACCATGAGCCACTTTTGGGCCTTTTGTCATGATGGTGGCAATGGTTCATATCCTGGGCTTCTGTCACGATTGTGGCATATGTGCGGGCTCCAGTGCTTATGTCAAGATTATGGCTTGTTGTGCTATAATCGTGGGCTATTGTTTCAGCCCGAGTGTCATTGAAACTTCTCTGTTCTTTGATGTTGACCCTGAAACACTAACAAACACATCAAGGTACCTCAAAGACATAATTGTTAAGTTAAGAAGACTTTACTTCTTCTATTGATTTTGATGAAAGTAAAATAATAATAATAATAGAAGCATGTGAACTGTTTTGATGAATTTTTTAAGTGCGCAGATAAATATAAGTGGCACGAATCATCAAATCGAGATGATACTTAAAAGCTGAATCAGACGGATCAGACAAAGTGATCAAGTCTAAGGCATTAGATGAAGCATAAAGCATATGAAACTAAGCAAGATGATGTAATTGAAGAATATGCTAAGAACGTCAGTTAGTTGGAGTTAGTTACAGGACTCAACTAATAACAGACTTTATAAGACTCGACAAGCAGTTTTCTCAAGAAGACCGTTGGAGACTTAGGCTAGAAATATTAGTAATAGTCGAAAACTTCAAATTAATTTTTGTTGTACAAAAATACTTAGAGAAATTTTGTGCTCAAGTGCTTATGCTGTGAAAAATATTCTGAGAGAAAAGAAAGAAAG
>JAOQMS010000004.1:33021695-33037806 GCA_027563885.1 Erythroxylum longipes
GGAAAGGCAATCTTAAGCTTGGATTTTTCAGCAAAATTAGGTGGGTAATTTATTTATAGTTATTGTGTAATGGGCAAGATGCCTATGTGTGTGTATATGCTTGAATTGCCAAATTGTGAATTGCTTTGATATGGAAAATGCATTATAATGTATTCTAGGTTATGCATTAAAAAATGTACGTCATTTTGACATGATTGAATTGTGAGTATGATCATGCTATGCCTTGGATTTGTATCAGGACATTTTGATTTAAATGGAAAAAAGAAAAACTTGGGAATATGAATTGTGATTGAGTGAATTGAGCATGAAAATTGATTATGTTTGGGTGAGAGAGGAACCGTTTCGTAGTCACGTGCATGTCGACATAAGCCTTCTCCCAGCTGCCCGCTTGTGGCACACGAGATCCGAAAAGTGGACTTATTTTATTCACGGAGTAAACTTCGATTTCTCTGTTTTGTTCCACGGAACCCTCAAGCCATTTGTTTGCGCATTTGCATTTTAATGTGTTATGGTAAAATTGAGTATTATTCTTTGATGTTAAATTATATCCAATATGTCCTATGCGTTGATGTATTAAATTATGAAAAGGTGAATTGAAATTGTAAGTGTCGAACTGTTATTTCTAGATTAAGATAAGAAGTGTATGCCTATAAGAATGTTTATATATATATATGTATATATATATATATATATATATATTTTGATTGTGTGGCTCGTTGTCAATGTCTATAAATATATTAGCCACTGAGCTGTGTAGCCCAACCCATAATTTTCCCTCCTCAGGTGCAGATCGAGAAGATCAGTAATTCTTGCAAGGCATTTGGACCAATTCCAAGATAATTAGATTATGTATTAAGCTAGTGACTATTTTCAAATAGTTTTATAGGCATATCAAACATGAGCATCTTTTGTATTTTGTATTAAGTTGATGTGTATGTTGATATGTAACTAAAGCTCGATTAAACATTTACTTTGTTTGGAGATGGGAATGAGAATTTGAGGATCTGCTATTATGTATGATGATGTTATTTTAAAGTACTCAGTAGTTCAATAGATATGAAGAGATATGGCATTTTGCAAGCTTTTATACGTGTAGAAATTGTTTTTTTTAATTCAAAAGAAAAACCGTATCGATTGAGGTAGAATTAGCCCTAGTAGTCTTCATGGAAGTTGTAGTTTATCCTCTTAACTTTCCTACGGTATATAGTATGAAATTTTTGGACCTTTGAATTGAAAGTTATGGTCCTTAGAAAGGGAAATGCATAGGAATGTAAAAATGTATCGTCTATAAAGACGAATCGTCTGTGATGACGTCAACTTTGTCTGTGATGTCGTCATTTTGTCTGTGAGGATGCATCGTTTGTAAAGATGCATCTTCTATAAAAATGTATCGTCTATAAAGATGAATCGTCTGTGATGACGTCAACTTCATCTGTGATGACGTCATTTCGTCTGTAAGGATGCATCGTCTGTAAATATGCATCTTCTGTAAAAATGTATCGTCTGTGATGATGTCACTTCGTCTGTGATGACGTCATAGGGTCTTAAGCGTTGCATCATCTTAAGTTGACTTTGTTTCGTCTTAAGTTGACCCGCTTCGTCTTAAGTGTTGCATCGTCTTGAGTTGACTTTGCTTCGTCTTAAGTTGACTCGGGTTTCGTTTACCCTCTTCGCTTTGTCTACTTTCTGACGAGCTTCATCTATTTTCAGATGAACTTCGTCTACTTTTTGCTTCGACTACTTTTTGCCGAACTTCGTCTACTTTTTGCTTTGTCTACCTTTGTGATTTGTCTGTTCCTTGCTTCGTCTACCTTTGTGCTTCGTCTGTTCCTTGCTTCGTTTATGTTTTGTTTCGTCTGTTCCTTGCTTCGTCTACTTTTGTGCTTCGTCTGTCTTTTGTTTCGCCTGCTTATGACGGGCTTTGTTTTGTCTCCGAACAGTTATGCTCTGGAAACGGGGTTCAACAAACATCTTGTTTAATTTAGACTACTTTGATTCAAGAATTTTGACCATGTGTGTTCAAAAGGAAGGGAGATTGTTGTTGGAATAGGGAGAGAGTTAACAGAGTGTGCATTTGGTTGTTCAAGGAAAGAAGAAAAATTAAGCCATTTCAAGGGAAAATGGTCAAATACCTACCCAAGGGAAGGAATTTAAATGCTTTTTTTATGACAAAAAAAGGATACATGAAGAAGGATTATGTCAAATATAAGGAATGATTTCAAAAGAAAGGTAACCTAATCTCACTAGTTTACTTTAAATCTAATATGATTGAAGTTTGTCATTATACATGATGGATTGATTCTTGATGTACAATCTATACTACAAATGAGTTCTAGGATCTGTAAAACCTAAGGAAACCAATGGGAAGTAAGCAGCATATCTTATCTAGAAACAATATACGTTCACATATGAAGGCTTTTGGGGATTGAAGTTTAATTTTATGTACTGGTTTTGTTTTAAAATTAGAAAAAAAAACATTTTATATTCTTAATTTCTCTAGGAAATTGATATCAATTTCAAGACATGTTCCTTTTATAGATTCCTTTCATTTCTTAGATGATTCTTTAAAGTTTAATTATAAATCTAAATTTTATAGGAATGATATATTATTTGATGGTCTTTTCTGTTTTAATTTACAAGATAATACTTCTTACAATACAACACATATTCATTCTGGAAAAAAATGTTGTGTTACGAATAAAAATTCCTTAATATTATGGTATTAAAGATTAGGAAATATCTCCTTAGAAAGGATTAAAAGATTGGTGAATGATGAAGTACTTTAGATTTTACTAATTTTGAAACTTGTATGGACTGCATAAATGGAAGGCAGACCAACAAATCAGAGAAAGTTGCTAAGATAATTTCAAACATGTTGGAGATCATACATATGGATATTCGTAGTCTAGATATGGACTCGTATGGTCAAAAATACTTTCATCTCATTTATAGATGATTATTCACGATATATGTAACTCCACTTTCTTCATAACAAGAATGAAGCAGTAGATGCTTTCAAAAATATTCAAAGCTGAAGTAGAGAAACAATGTGGTAAGCAAATTAGGATTGTGAGGTTTGATAGAGGTGAGAAACATTTTGGTAGATATACTAAAGGTGGATAAGCAGTTGGTCTATTTGCAAGGTATCTTCAAGAAAATTAGGTAGTAGCCTAATACATTATACCTAAATCTCCGAATCAGAATGGTGTGATAGAAAGAAGAAACTAAACATTATTTGACATGGAACGGAGCATGTTGAATTGCTTTAAATTTCCTAAGTCTTTGTGGACTAAAGTTCTTAAGACGACGGTATATATATCAAATTGGGTACTAACCAAGACAATTCCAAAGACACTATTTGAATTATTTAAAGGTTAGAAATTGAGTTTGCGACATATACACATTTGGGAGTTTCCATCTAAAATAAGAATTTATAATCCAAAAAAAAGAAATTGGACCTAAGGACCATAAGTGGGTATTTTATTAGATATGCCAAAAGGTCTAAAGGATATATGTTTTGTTATCCATCACATCATACTAGAATTGTGGAATCAAGAAACGAAAATTTTCTTGAGAATTACTTTATTGATATGAGAGATCAATTTCAAGATATAGTTTCTGATTATTATCATTTGAATACTTAGCCTTCGACATCAAACAATAAGGTGATTGTCATTCACAAGGCTCCTCAGGTTCAAATAGATGTTGTACAACTAACTGTTGAAATTCAACAACCTATGGTCAACATAAATGATAATTAAAAAATTTCATAAAAGCATTCAATAACCAGTTGAATAACAAACTCCATAGAAAGATGTTGGTACAATATTAAGGAGATCTACTAGAACAAGGAAATCAACTATTACGAGTGATTATATTATGTATTTACAAGAATCTGACTACAATATATGAGCCAAGAATAATTCTGAAACCTTTTCACAAGCTATAAGTTGTAAAGAATCAAATTTATGGTATAATGTCATGAAGGAAGAAATGAATTCCATAAAAATAACAATGTTTTGGAATATTGTTGACTTGCCTAAAGGAACAAAACCTATAGGCTGCAAATGGGTATTTAAAACAACGAGACATATTGGGCAACATTGAGAGATACAACATAAGACTTGTTGCTCAGTGATTCACTCAAAAAGAAGGAATCAATTACACATATACATTTTCTCCTATGTCTAAAAATGATTCACTTTGTATAATTTTAGCATTGGTCGTTGATTTTGACATAGAATTGCATCAAATGGATGTGAAAGTGACTTTCTTGAATGGTGACATAAAGGAAAAGATTTACATGAAACAACTAGAAGGATTGTCCTTTAGTAATGGTGAGAATTTGCTTTACAAGCTTAAAAGACCCATATATTGATTGAAACAACCATCCTGACAGTGGTATTTGAAATTCCATGATGTTATCTCTCATTTAGTTTTGAAGAAAATATCATGGATCAATGTATATAACAGAAGGTTAGTGGAGTAAAATTTGTTTTCTCGTATTATATGTGGATGATATATTATGTAACTAGTTATAGGAGTTTGCTACATAACGTGGAGCAATTTCTCTCTAAAAATTTTGAAATGAAAGATATGAGTGATGTATCTTATGTAATTAACATTAAGATCCATCGAGATAGATTCTGTGGTATTTTAGGTTTGTCTGAAGAAACATATATTAATAAAGTTTTAAAGAGATTTTAGATGAAAGATTGTTCACCAAGTGTAACTCTTATTATGAAAAGAGATAGGTTCAATTTAGACCAATGCTCGAAACTTGATTTTGAAATAGAACAAATGAAAAACATTTCTTGTGCCTCTATAGCTGAAAGTTTGATGTATGCTCAGGTTTGTACAAGACCTGACATTGCATTTGTTGTTAGAATGTTAGGTAAATATTAGAGTGACCCAAGATTAGATCACTGGAGAGTTGCAAAGAAAGTACGAAGGTACCTTCAAAGGATTAAAGATTACATGCTTAGGTACAAACAAACCAACAATCTGGAGATAATACGTTACTCAAATTCAGATTTTATTGTGTTTGTTTATTCAAGAAAATCAACATTAGGTTATATCTTCATTTTTGCCCATAGAGTTATATCTTAGAGGGCTGCAAAGTAGTCTCTGACTGTTACTTCCACCATTGAAGCTAAGTTTGTTTCTTGTTTTGAGGCTACATCGCATGTTGTATGGCTAAACAATTTCATATATGGGCTTAGACTTGTGGATTCCATTTTTAAACCATTACGAATTTATTGTGACAATTTAGTTGTTTTTTGGTTAAAAATAACAAGAGTGGTAAATAACAAGAGTGGTAGTAAAAGTAAACACATTGACATAAATTTTTTATCTATAAGGGGACATATTAAGAAAAATAAAGTGATCTTTGAACACATTAGCACTGAGTTGATGATAGTTGATCTTTTAACAAAAGGCATGCCACTAACGAAATTCAGGGATCATGTTAGAATGAGATTGGGTTCCATTATATGTTTTTCATTGTATGGACAATGTTGTTCTCATGAAACTCTTATGATATTTTCTCATATTATGGTACACATTTTTTTAATTTTGAGAAAATTGATTATTTTAGACCTGGAATAAACATAGAGTTTATTTATTAAGTAATGTTACCACATTCGGGTTGATACAGAATATAGTACATTGTAATACATGAAAGATAATACTCAATAACTAGAAGATCTATCATCCACCATGATTCATATATTATATTTGGATTGAATTAGGATTTGATATCAAGTTAAACTTATGGACCAACTGGGAGAATACGAGATCTTTTTCATATTAAATGGTCTAATGTTTATGTAATTAATGGGTATGAATGTTAAGTTTTTGTTGTAACTGTTAATGTGCTTGATGAGAGCGCATTAATATATTTTTCTTGCAGATTTTTGGGGTCCCTTAAGCTCCTTTCCTCTTCTGAAAATATACACCATCAATTTTTTTGAACTGAGAGCTAAGAAGAATCCTAAAACGTAGACTTTTCAAGCAAAACGTCAATGGCATGTAGGAAGTATTTTTTATTTCTTCCACATTCAGTTTATTTATTATTCTAACATATATTACTGTTGAATATATGTTAAATTGACTTACAGAATATCCAAGTAACAATAGAAGGGTAATAGTCTACTCATGATTTGCTTAATCTACACCTAAAGATCATGGTTATAATCTTTTACTAAAGAAAGAAAGTATAGCCAACCTGCCTTTCTAAGCAAGTGCATATAAAGTTCCATCACCAATTAAAATTCAAGAGAATGTAATATTAGAAATTGGAGCTCTTTTTACAACTTGATGATAATGATGTGCCTTATTTTAAGAAAATGGATTTCTAATGTTAATAAAATGTGGAAAAATTCGGGTTCTTAATGGATATGGATAGATTAAGTTTTTAATTTTGTTCTTAGTGGACATGGATTAGCTTAAGTTATTTATTTTGTTCTTAATTTGATCAATTCATACCTTGGAACAAGTCAATTGATTGATATGAAATAACAAATTCTTGTAACTCCACCTCTTGGAACAAGTCAATCGATTGACAACGACGAAGCAAATCCTTGTAGCTTAGTCGAAAATGCAAAATTTCAAGTTAAAATGAAAATGTCTGTTTCTTTAATCTCCCTTGAGACGAGGAATTCATTATCTAGGGAGGAAGATGTTGGTTGGAAGTTCGAACTTGTACTTGAATGACAAAGAATACTCTCCAAGGAGGGAATTAACAATTCGGGAAGCAAGTAGGTTCAAAGGATTACAAGGAGAAGCAGTGCACGTTGCGGATAAAATTATGTGTGGTGGGAAAAAGACTAGCTAGGCTTAGTCGAGGCAGGCTGGCAAGTATTTTCTTGGATGTAGTCATATGATTAATTAATGCAATTACATGTTTTGGTGCGTTCAGTGGAAGGCCAAGTTTGCGGTTTTGTTGCAATTACAAAAACAAAAGAAAGGGTTCCTCGTGGTTCATGTGAAAGACTATAGCTGGCATGGGTTTAATATGCAATTTATGCCAGTGGGATGTGACCATTATGTATTGAAATCACAATCCCTTTATACTAGGTTGGACTTAGTGTTATCTAAAAGATTAGGAGTGATGAGATTAATTTGTATGCTAATCGTCAAATCTTTAGGACATAATTACTTTTGAGTAAGTGAAGAACATAATGACACTGTAGTACCCGTTGACCTCTAGCTTAATGTGATGATACTGTGAAAGTGAAATCCTAACATTTAAAGCATCACTGCGACTGTGAACCTGTTACATCTTTATTTTGTCTTTCCTCTTTACGTTTTCTTTAAATTTCTTTCATAATTAAAAAAAAAAAAGAGAGATGGAAAATGATTTGTCTTTTCCAAATAACAAAAATGAAATTGTCACCTTACTTTTAAATTATTTATGTATCCTTGTTAAAAGTCTAACATATACGGTGCACATGGTCCTTCACTTTGTAAGAGTTTGGGGATAAAGAGACTATCTGCACAATTCAATTATATGACCTTGAGGTCACAAAAGAACAGCTTTTATCATTTGCTTACAAGGCTCTCCCTCTTATGTATTCTTATTATTTTTAGTAATTAACAACTTAAAAATGAAAAGTAAAATATTTAAGTTTTAAAAGCAAAAGTTTAGAATCACTTAGTTTTGTTTTTAGGATTAAAACTAATTGAAGACAAGAAAATGAGAAGGCTATATATAATCCAAATAAAAAATCTATATGTTAAGGATTTGGATGTGACTTCACTTTAATATTGATATGATTAATTCCATCGTACTTAAACTTATTATAAATCTAGTTGTAGATTCTACTAAAATGACAACTCAATAATACCCACAAACAGCAGAGTTGCTCTCCCTCATTTAAACTCTCATAAAATATAAAACTAAAATGATTATGTATTGTACACAAAAGGTACGTACATTGGAAGACAAAGAAGTGGAGAAGCATTAAGAGTAACGGTTGATAAACTAAAGTGTATACTTGAAGATATAAACAAGGAAGAGTATGAATGTAGAGTAAGGAACAATAGAAGGAAGCTAGCCGGCCTGCCTCTCCATACAAGTAACAATACAGTTACGAAACCAACCGAAATCCAAGAGAATATAAGTTTAGAATTTGCCGTTTGATGATTTGATGATCTGATGATGATGATATGCTTTACTTTGGGTCATCACCAACTACACCGTTGATTCTGGCATTTGCTCTCTTACGTGCCTCTCACAAACCCTTTTCAATAATTTCTCACGTCAAGAATCTCTCCTCCGTAATATACATTCCTCTCGACTTACTTGCAATTTGCAAACAAGTTGAATACCAAGTTACATGGCCACCGCCCAGTATTATAATTATAATTGATACCAATCTCTCGTTAGCTGTTACAGTTACAAGATATGAATAGATATATAAAATATGAAGAAAGATAAGTAGACAAGATATTCCCATGCAGAGAACCTCTTTTGTTTCTTTTGTGAGAAAAGAATAAGTTATTAGAGAACGGCATGACGAGACGTCAGTTAGGGGAAGGAGCCGCCAAGCTACAGCTCATAACGTACTTTTGAATGTGTCCAAAACCTGACGACTGGTCGAGGGTAGGGTTGTATGAAACTTCCTTTTTCAGTTATTTTGTAGGTATTCTCTTTTTGGGTGAATTGCATCTTGGATGTGCTCAGTTGTTGGCATATGCAACCAAGTAGTTGATCAGGGGTGTAAAAAGTGTTACAAGACAAAGATAACCTAGTAATAACAACTTGATCCTATCGATGTTGTGTCCTCGACCACATACATGCTTTTAATCTTAAGGCCAAATGAACTTACACAGGATACTTAGAAGTAAAGAGGTTTTAGAAGAGACTTGAACGCTACAAACTCAGAAGAGTTTTTAGTCTAATGATTAGACAAGACAAGCAACGGAATCTGACGTATGAGGTTACAAAAGGTGAAAGATTCACGTATTCTTACCGTCCGATGCACTAAAAAGGGGTTAAAGACGTTGACTCAATAGTCAAGTAACTGGTACGTCAATGGTAACTATCTAGTATTTTTAAAGTCAATTTAAGTTGTAAGGTTTTTGTCAAAAACGAATGTAAGGTTGATAGGTAAAAGAATCCGTTGAGCATTTAATTGATAGGGTAGTGGCCATAAGTCTTCTTTTAATATTAGTTTAATTGACAAAGTCAATTAGACCAACTAAGCAATATATGGAAGCTAATTACTCACAAGATGTGAATTGAATAAAGGGGCATTTTGTTATGCTAACGAAAATTATGCTAAAACATTTCAAGAACTTGTCCTGCTGCTTGATAGCAGCTGTCACAATTTCATGTCAATCATTAGTAAAGCATAGGATATAGTCATCCAATAATTGGATGGTATAGCCGGCGTGATTTCAGGGTCTTGGTCGATCCAACAAGTTAATTTCTGTTCTGTGTACAATGTGTGAATGGAAGAAGTTGTGGGTCAACCCCACCCCACATGAACTGCTTCATTAAGTGCCTAATGCAGTGCCATTACTCCTTATATTTCACTTGCACTCCCTTCTTTTTAATGATATATTTTTTAACTTATGGTGTAATTATTACACTCAAACTTTGTGAGTAAAATGTTACAAGGTAAGAAGCAAATTGGGATTAAGAACTAGCATGATAGGCAAGAAAAGCAAGAGAAAGGAGAAAAAGAGGGGAAGCAGCGCAAAAATTCTGTGGTTCCAGGCTTGCAAACCAATCCTCCAGAAGGAATAGTTCAGAAAAAGTAACGGGTTTGCTTCAAAGCCAACCGAATCTCACTCGTTTCCTCGCCTCCTCATACTTGCATTTGCTTCTTTTCTTATCTATCTTTACATGTCTGTCTCTCAACATACACCTGTATCTATCTATCTATATATTATATATTATATACTCATTTATATGTGACTGGTTACATTTCTATATGATAACTTCCCAAGTTTGGAAACGCAAGACTGGCAAAGCAAGCCAAATTCACGGTTACTGTTCACGGGTGACTATCCCACTTAGAAACAATATTAAAACTTCCCTATTCTCATCCTTAACACCATTCGCTTCTCTTTATATTAATACCAAACTCTATCTTCTGTGCTTCCTCCATCACCATTCTTCTTCACCTTCTCTCTTTCTCTTTGTTTTTGTATGTTTATGACAGAAAAGGTGATGGAGGCTCAGCAAGAAGTAACGGGGTCCAAGGAATTGATGCAGATTAGCAAAGGCAAGCGCACCAAGCGTCAAAGACCATCGTCCCCGTTATCTTTGGCGATCTCGACGACCAAATCTTCTAGTAGTGGAGAAGAGCATGAAAGAATATTTGCTGTTGATAACAACACGTCGTCTCCTAGCAGCTCGGTTAATGAATTCGCTGAAAGCACAAGAGGGGAAGAGGAAGACATGGCCAATTGTTTGATTCTCTTGGCTCAAGGCCACCATGCTCGCAAGTTATCGCACTCTCATCACCAGCTTGCATCAACAACCACCGCCACCACGACAAGCAAACCTCATCAGGGGTTATTTGCTTACGAATGCAAGACCTGTAACCGATGCTTTCCTTCGTTTCAAGCGCTGGGTGGACACAGAGCGAGCCACAAGAAACCCAAAGCTATTATTGAGGAGAAGAAAAGGTGTGCCATGACTGCAGAGGAAGAGGAAGATCAACGGCATATTATGAGCACAGCCCTCTCGTTGCAAATAGCTGATAGGAGTTTAGGGACATCCAATGTTGGCAAATCTAATAAGCTTCATGAGTGTTCGATATGTGGGGCTGAGTTCTCGTCTGGTCAGGCCTTAGGCGGCCATATGAGGAGGCATAGGGCGTTTGCTACCAATTCAACGGCAACAAGAAGCCTGAGTTTGGTTGCGAGTAGTTCTGAAGAGTCCCCAGTGTCGAAGAAACCAAAGAATAGTCTTCAGTTAGATCTTAATCTTCCGGCACCAGAAGATCATGATCTCCGAGATCAATCCAAATTCCACTTCACATCAAAGGGAAAAGTTCTCATCTTTTCTGCTTCTGCTGTGGTGGATTGCCACTACTAACCAATCATGAGAAGTGGCGACGATCCTGACTCCTTATTTTGTGAAAATCAATTGATCATCAATTTCATGTGAATTGTATTATTTAACTTTCCACTTTCACTAATTTGATTATTCATTCTTCAATTCCCGAAATGCCAATTTTCATGGTAATTAATGATTTAGTCCTGCCTGGAGTTGGATAATTAGAGTATCCGTGGACATGTGTGTCACAGTAAAAAGGTTCCTTTTTAATTGCCTTGACAAAAGGAGTGGGATGATGAGATTGGCGTGCCACCGCCAATAACACCACAGCCAAACTTGTGGTGGGATTAGGTTCTGTTTTTGTTGTTTGATGACTGTAAGCGATATGAGCTCAACCTTCATCCCTCTCTGTCCGTTATGTTTCATGTCAATAAACTGATGGCTAGCAGACAAAAGCTATTCTTAACTTCCCTTCTTTTATGTTATGTTATTGTTTATACGTCACGCACTCTTCCTGAACCAGTATGCTACAACACTAGGCTGACGTTGGATTCGGTACTTATGGCTTTCTCCATTATGACAATTTTCCCATTAAATTACTCTTAAAACACTACAAAACTGTATGAGAGAAAATTTTATGGGATTTATGAGTTAAGATTTGTTGTAAAAAATAATAAGAAATGTTTAATTGGCTGGACTTACAGTTATGTTCAGTTTAACCAAGTTCAATACCACTATTGAATGCATATTCAGTTTTAATTATCATATCACATGTTATTAAACTATACTTGTAACTTTGAGAGTCATAAAGGATGTGATCCTTTTAGCAATACCTTTGTGTTATTTTAGGTTGGTTCAACAGACTTTTAGCACTTAGTCTAATCCTAAACCAAACTTAGTAACTGAACACTAAAAGCATATGCTTCTGTGAAGATCCATGTGCCTATCTAGCTAAAGCAGCTGTGATCAATCAATCCGTGTTAGAATCGTCTCTTTCGAGCACTTTATATTCATGAAAAACTGAAGTTATAAGGTGTAATAAAAGCATGCCAACTTTGTGAATATCGAAAGTACCAACCCAACATTGTTTTTAACCAAATCAACGCCTTGTCATAAAGCAAGATGTGAGCATCAAACAGGACAGAACATGACAACTTAAACCTAGTTTTTGTGTTGTCATGTTCATCTCCTCCACAAAGACACACTCACACGCAAATTTAGCTCAACATACTAAGCAACGGGGTATGTGGAGTGGAGACAGGGGCGTGACGGGATAACTCAATGTTACGAATACTATATCGGATTTGGTACTGGATTGAGTTTTGGTACGATATTGTACCGGTATCGGTTAATACTGAGTATCGTTTCGGGTAATTTTTTAAATTTATCAAATAGTCTCTAATTTTTTTTAAAATTGCAAAATAGTCCATTATTATATTGTATAGTTGTACTGTATATTTTTAACCTAGTCTCTAAAAATCAAAATAATAAATAATAATCACAATTAATATGAAATAACAATAATTTTCAGATATTTCACATATAAATAATAACCATAATTTATATGAAAAAAAGACAATCATTATTAAAAAATAAAATTGAGAACAATATACAGTATTTAAAATATTACAATTTTATTTTTATTATATGATAAATAATAATTATATCAAAATTGGTCTGTACCAATCAGTATTTAAACCTGATACTAAAATTAATATTTTGGTACTGTTTACTGGCTGGTACGATATGGAAATTCATAATACTGGGATAACTAATATGGACATAAGTAGCTAACTATGCTTGTCCTGTCCAAGGATGTCAATGGGTCGGGCCAGGCCAGGGCTGCCCTCGGCCCTGCCTCAAAAACGGCGGGCCGTGGCCCTGCCCGCGGTTGGCCTATGGCCTGGCGGACCAAGGCCAGGCTGGGCCAAACCAGGCCCGTCCATATTTTTTTAATATTAAAAAATTCAAAACTGCGTCGTTTTGCACAAAACGACACTTTTTTATCGGGCCAGCTCGTGGCCCGCAGGAGTCAACTATGGTCGGCCCTCGGCCTGAACCGGAGCCAAAAATAGGCCGAACCGGCCAAGTCAGGCTAAAATTAACATTCCTAGTCCTGTCAAAGAATATCCTTAGCAAAGTTAACTTTAACTTTAGTTGTGTTACCGAGGTTCGATTAATTTTTAAGTAAAAATTTAAAAAGAAATGAAATTTTATTTTACTAATAAAAAATTATTATGAATTTCAAATTTTACAAAATCTCAATTTAAAATGAATTAAGAAATATAAACGAGTTCATTATTCAATGCTTTCAGCAATTGTATTATATGATATCTCTCTCTATATCTAATTTAAACTGTTAAGATTAAAATTAATGATTTTAAAAAGATACTATATTCTTTATTATATTAATAATAATTACATTATTTTTTAAAATATTATTTCAATTATTGTAGCTTATAATTAATTTATCTTTGATTATGACCATAAAAACTCTATTCTTTATATACACAAATTGCAGGTCCGGACTCGAGAGCGATGGACAGCGGCTAACAGAAAGCCGAAGAAAAGAAAACAAAACAAAAAAAAGAGAGAGAGAGAGAAGAAAATGGCAGTGAGACCCGACGGTTTTATCGATGATGATGAGAACGGGGAAGAAAACAGTCTCTTCCTTGGAGGAGATTTCGTCGTCTATGAACCGGATATTCCACAGCATCTACGCGACCTTGCGGCCGCCGCCCAGCTCGGGGACCTCGACGCCCTTCGCGTTGCTTTAGGTCTTTCTTCTTTAATCATTTCAGTTTTCCTTAGACTTTATTTTGATTACCTATTTTAGTTGTTGAGTAGTTGGGCAATCAAGACTCAATTTCTGGTTTTAGTTAGATATTAATTGTAAGGTCATTTTTTGGGCAAAGGCAATATCTTTTCGTTTTGCTTTCGATTGGTTGGAGTTGGTTGATTAAGAACTTTGAAATGATTTTCATGTAATGTATATCAAATTTCTTAAGAAAGCGAGTGAGATGCTGTTGATAAATTGTGTATTCTTTTATGTTTTTGGTTTGATTCTAATGAAAATGTAACGTTTTTTTTATTTTCCCCCTTCTCTAGATGGGTTTTACGCGTTTTTTAATAATATTTTCGATTAAGGTGATCATGAACTGAAATTATTTCCTTCAGCTGCGGAAAGATGAAAACAATCCTTGGAATGTTGTTGTATTGTATCATTGTTAGTGGGCAATTGTTTGTTCATCCTCATGGATTGTTGAGTGTTCCGTAGCTTGAGCTGATGGCTTTCTAGTAATCTTTTTATATAGTACTTTACTTTGGATGCAGATAACTTGGATGGCAGTATTGATGAGATAGTGGAAGATGGGGACACAGCTCTTCATCTCGTTTGTCTGTATGGTCATTTTTCCTGTGTCCAGGTATATTTAGTTTAATTGCGTGAAACTCCCTCTGTTTATATTTAAGGTAAATCATTTGATCATTTACAGCATTTTCATTGCAGCTTCTCTTAGAGAAGGGAGCAAACTTGGAAGCCAAGGATGATGAAGGAGCAATCCCTCTTCATGATGCTTGTGCTGGGGGTAAGCAGTAAGATATTTTTGCTGTGAGCTGTTTATAATTTTTCACTCTTGTTGATTTTCCTTTTACTCTTCACCACTGCAGGATTTACTGAGATAGTCCAGCTTCTACTTAGCAGTGCTAACAGTCCAGAGTGTGTGAAAAGAATGCTCGAAACTGTTGATACTGATGGTGATACTGTGAGTTTAGTTTTAGCTTATCTGCTAATGTAGGGCAACTAAAATGTCCAAAAAGAATTTGTTTGTATGAACTGTGTTAGTTTTTGGTCCCTACTGGAACTTTCTTTCCTTCCTTTGATCATTATGGATGCAACTTCTGCAGCCTCTTCACCATGCAGCGAGGGGTGAACATGCAGATGTTATAAGATTGTTGCTGGGATTTGGTGCTTCTCCAGCAAAGATGAACGTATTTGGAAAGGTCAGTGGTATTTGAAAAGTCACATTATAATTGTCCTTCATTGTTATGTTCTTAATCAGTTGTCTTGGCAGATCCCAGGTGAGCTACCTGATTCAAATACAGAAGCTAGGGAAATTTTGGAAGCTGCTGCTAGTGTATTCTCAAGCTCATAGGCTATGTGCTATGTAATGCTGTTTTATATGATGTGGTAGATTTTACTTAATGATTATTAGATGATACTTTTCTCTTGGTTTCGTATCTCTGGCACAATCAGGCAAAACCAGAAGATTTTAATGTGGCAGGCTTTTTTTTTCACTAAAGGTTGTTAGAGGATATCTGTTTGTCCCTTTGGTGTGTCTAGAAAAGAATTAGTGGTTGATAGATTCTAATATCGTGGTGCTTAGAATCTTCAAAGGAAAATGAACACGGGAATTTGTTCAAAGCAGCATGGTGAAATTTTCAATGCACAGATATTGCATTTTCTTGCACACGACTCGGTCAAACTTCTTATGGGCTATGGCATAAATGTCAAAGGGGTTGGGCTTAGGGTGGCATTAGGCCAGTTTAAGCTTGGCCGGACCTAAGACTCTGAATGGACTTGAGACTCGTAGCTAAAGCGCAATTTTTTTAAAAATTTAATTTAAAGTCACTTTAAAAACCACATTGTTTTCAAAATAATCTTGTTTATATTTAACATATTTAAGCTCTGTTTGGTTAACAATAGAATGAAATGGAACATTACATATTTTTATCGTTTGGAAGGAAATTTTATGATGGAATGAGATGAAAGCGGAGGGTTTTATCTTACGTTTCATTCTATCCTAAACAGTGAAAATAAGAAATCTTCAATTTGAGGGATTTATGATAGAACGTAAACTAATAAATATAAACTACTTAATATACCCTCGATAATTTTTTTTTCGTAACACCAACTGTAACAAAGTCATAATATTATAGTAAATAGAATTAATATACTAAATAGACATAATAAATTTTATTAAATAATTAAAAATATTATTTTTATATTATTAATAATAAATTGTATATAATTAATAATAAAATGAAAATTTTTAACTAATGAAAATATAAAAAATATAAAAAAAATTATTCTTTAAT
>JAOQMS010000004.1:33037906-33049220 GCA_027563885.1 Erythroxylum longipes
AATATAAAAAATATAAAAAAAATTATTCTTTAATTGTTTGTATATATTTCTATATAAATAAAAATAAAAATATATTATTTTTAAATATAAATAATATAGAATAAAAAAATTGAATATAATAATAGATTTTATATAGTAACTTAGCTTTCAAAAAAAATATTATTAAAGTAAATTATTTTGATATTAATTCTTAACTTAATATAAAAATTTTAATTTAAAATGATTATTTACATATTGATGTTTAAATATAAATTTTTAAGTTTAAATAAAATTAACAAATTTTAAATTAAAATTTCTCTTTTAATTATATTACTAAATATTTATTTGATATGTTATAATTATATAACTTCATACTTTTATCAACTATTCTTATAACACTGAAATAATATCAATTATTTTTATAAAAATTATAAAGTATATATATAATCATTTATTTTGATATAAATTATATTAGTTAAATACACAAAATTATTTATCATAATTTATTCTATTATTATTAATATATTGTTGACATAAAATGTAATCAGTATTTACGAGATACATATATTTTAATACAATTAAATAGTAATTTGATTTCGTGTTAAATAATTAGAGTGGTATTTCTCAAAATAAAACTCAAATTTCTTTCGGGTTGTTAAACATCTTTTACGCTTTATTACATTCTAACATCATCTTGAGAACCAGCATAACACCCACATCCATGCTAGCCATTAATGTCATCCAAAACTGTTCTTACTGGTTATATTACAATCAGTCAATATGAGTTTCTAACACAACTTTGCGTGTTCCCGAGCACAGGGCCATTATTCATAATTACAACCCAAGTAAATGCAAACGCTCACCTCATGGTTAAACTCGGTAATAGAAAAAGACAATAGATTCCTCTAATGAGAGAGAAAAAAGGTTAACACCATTTACGAGTTGGATTTAACATGTAGATTGGTTTCAACTGGAGCTAGCCTTCCTCCTCGTCTCTCTTTCGAATTAAAGGATCAATCCACAGGCTTTGGTAATAAGGCTCTTGCCAATAACAATTACCTCGTAAAGCTCCTCATGTGCAACTGTGCAAGTTTCTCTTCTTCTAATTCCGCTTAAATCGGTACTGTAAACTCAAAAAAAGGCCAAGTTGACAACCCAATGCTATATGTAATGTGCAGCTCTTGAGGGTCCTTCCGCACGTATGTTTTGTTTTTCTGCATGTAGATTTAATGATTTTATTCTTCTTGAGAATATGTGTCAAATGTCTATTGACTGATGCAGTATTCTTCGTAGGTGATGGTGGGAGCATCCAATTAGCTATAGCTAAGTGAATTGGACAGAGGGTTGTTCCCATAGAGTTCACAGGAGGAAAACACATCAGCGGTTGGGACAACAAGTACATAACTTGTGCTGTAAATGCTTAAATCTTCCTCCTCATTGTTCTCTATAGAATCGAATTGTTTATGATTTAATATTTCAACACTTGCTTGATCTTGAAGTTGTACTAGACAAGTACCATGAAGCAGTCATTAGCCCAGCTGGACCAACGAATAGTGTTGCAGCACAACCGATTTCTGTGGTAGTTAGGAGTGCCTGATGAATCAAAGCTCCAAAAAGATATAGAGATTTACTATAAACAGTTAGTTGTATGCTTCTTACGAGGTTTTTGGCCAACTAATTGGTGAGATTCTGTTATAAGAAGAACTATAAATGTATCCCTTGTGAGCCATTAATAAAGACAGAGAACTATTACCTGAATCATTTCTCCTTCTCCTTCTCTCTTGCTCTCCCTTTCTTATCTATTTTTTTCTATCTTCCTTTCCTCCTCTCTCTCTCATACCTCATCTTTCACCTCACTCATTCTCTAAAGCAACCTTATCACTCGACTGCCATCATTTCGTGCTTTTGTTGAAAGAACAATTACCGAAGGAATGACAACCAGGTCCAAGGCAATAGAAGAATAATTGACCAAATTGACAGAACAATTGACACATTATGCACTCATCTTTCCTAAATTTGAGAGCCTCTTTTCGAGGGTCAACAACAATCTGATGCCTTCCAATAATAGTCAGAGATTGTTGAGTCTCTACATCAAGCTATGTCTTCTCAAGAAACCGTTATGGCATACATGATGATGAAACTGTTGAAGGTGGAGAAACAACCCACCCAGCCACCCCTACTGCCCTTACCCTCCTCATCCACCATGCACCCTTCACCCTCATCGTCAAGACAATCATCAGCCCGGCACTCCCTCGACCACCAAATCCAACACCAAACACAACCATGAGAACCTAAACTTGAGATTTCCCTCTTTTCGGGGAGGAAATGAACTTGAATGGATATTCCAGATTAAGCACTTCTTTATATATTACTGAATCCTGTAAGAACAAAAACTTGCCATCCCTACCTTCTACATGTCAGGGTCGGCACACAAATGGTACTATTGGATGCATACCACCTTCTAATTCTCCCACTGGGAAGCTTTCATCTGTCAGAAAAAAATCAGGTTTGGCCTATCGGCCTTTGTCAATCATGAAGCTCAACTCTATAAGCTGAAGAAAGCGACAATGATTACCTCCTATATGAACAAGTTTGAGGCATTATCCACTCAAACTCAGGAATTGTCTAGCAAAAATTTACTATATTGTTTCCTTTTTGGGTTGACGGAAGATATTCAATGGAAACTATTGATGCTTAAACTGTCATCCTTACCCGTGTAATAGGCATTGCAAATTAATTGAAGACGAACTTAATTCTTCTAGACTTAGCGTAGCTAGATCTATGCGCAGGTTTTCACAGCAATTATCCCCACTCCCATAAACACAAACCAACCTATCCACTAAATCCACCTCTACACTAACAACCTCAAAAATTTCTGCTCATTAGATTTCCATCAGATGTCTTACCCCTTTTGAAATGCCGACTAAAATAGAATAAGGGCTATGTTTCAATTGTGATGACCGGTTTGTCTTGAGAAACAAGTGTTGAGATTTTTTCTCCATAATTGTTAGGATTGTACATATGTAAATATATTCTTAGATTTTTAATTATAACTGTAGGATTAATTATTGAGATTTCTTTCCTTATTGTACATTATAACTAGTACGTGTAAGAGAAAATAACTCTAAATTTGGATTTTGTTTTGGTTGTTCCATCTTGGGATTATAACCTCTTGTTTCTTTCTCAAATAACAATAGTCTTATCTTGCATTGTAATTTTTTGGCTTAATTTTTGTCTCTTTAAGGACATTTAAACAAAGAAGACAATTGGTTGTGGTATTAGGAGAGGGAATTTTTATTATTTGGACCTAATGTAAAGGATTTTAGACAAGTTGCATCAAGATTTTGTCATGGATGACTCAAAGGTGAAGAAAAATAAAGCTAAACTTTGGTAGTGGCATTCACATTTAGGGCATACATCCTTTGGCTATCTTAAAAAATTATTTCCCAGTTTGTTTGACAAAATTTATGCTTCTAGTTTCCACTGTGATGTTTGTGAACTTGCAAAATATCATCAAAATTCATTTCCATGAGTGTTAAATAAAAGTCCCTTCCCCTTTATGGTTATTCACTACAATGTATGGGTGTTCAGTTTAATTATGCAACACAAACTACTCGTTTTAAGCTTAAAAATCGCAAGTGTGAGGGTTGTGAATTATAGTTAAAAAGTAGATATCGATCCCACAGAGATTGATGCCCAGACACCACTTAATTCAGATCAGACTTTGTTTAAGAAACAGAATCGTTTAATAAAAATAATCTGAAAAAATAAATTAAAATTAAAAGACTAATAATGAACACTAAACAATACCAAAATGCAGAAAAATCGGAATTCAAGAATCTAAAGACTAGATATTACTTTTTCCCTATTTTGTCTCCCTCCTATTTTATTAATAGAATTATGTCTCATCTAAGATTTCCGAATGTATTAACTACCCTCTCTCAAGGTGTAATTAATTGTACCTAATTAAATCAAATGGAATCAATTGAATGATCTCTCAACCTACCCAATCACTCCACCAATTCAACTAGTTATTAAACTATCATATGGGTAATCAATTGAATTCACCAAGATCTCTCTTCTAACTAATCAATTGACATGATGATTGCAAGTCTATAGGTTGCCAACTCTCATTGTACAATCCTACATAAATAATCTTACTCACTCTCTCGATTTGTTGTAAGATAACAAATAAAATCAACAATCATCAAAGACACTTTCATTCAATTCAATAAAATAGGATTTTTAACAAAATAGTTCAAAAGTAATCCCTAAAACTAAATCAGCCACCCATGGTCTCCATAACATCATCAACACACAAATAATCCATCTTACAAAGATTAAAAGAAAGAAAAACACAGAAAATTGAATAAAAGAAACTTCTTCCCTTTTTTGCAAAAATCTGGAATTTTGAATGTTGATGTGCTATTTTCCCCAACCTTGATGATAATCATTGACTTCAATCCTTCCTCAAGGCTAAAAACTTGTGTTCTTCACTCAAGGAGGCTCTTTCTATAGAAGTGTTTCATCTCTCTTCATCATGGAGGCTTAATTCTCTTTTTATAGTCCAGAAACCCTAAGTTTAATGAAGCCTCGCATAATGAATCGGATTATAATTGTCACGATCATGGGAATTGGCATGATTCCCACTATCATGGGAATTAGCAACGGATAGTCTCCTCTTTTATCTCTAGCTCAATCTCTAAGTTGCTTCATCTTCCTTCCTACATAAAAATAGTCAATTTTTACCCTAAATTAACATCAAACATAAAAGAACAACAATAGAAATCAAACTAAATGAAAACATACAAAATGAATCCTAAACTACAACAATAATCAACAATTATGTAAGAAAAATATGCTGATTACTTAGAAAGTCATAGATTAATACACAACTATCAACATCCCCACACTTAAATCTTTTCTTGTCCTCGAGCAAAGTAAATACAACCAATCAATTCTATAACTTCATTTTCACAAAGATCAAAGCATACAATTCCTCAAATTTAAGCCAACTCAAACATCAAGTTAATACACATATCATGACTACTTTTTCATTGGTATACATATGCAAACTCAACAATTGACACCATCACTCAAAGAGAAGTAAAGATGCAAAATGAATCTTCCTCACAATTTTTACTCATTTCTCTCAAGTGTTTGATGGTTGGTGCTTTGCTCAAACTTCCTATAAGAAACTACACTACCAGAGGCTTACTAGTATATCAATTCTCCTCTATAATGATTGCATGCATAAATAGATCAAAAGGACTTATTTAGGGTTGTAATATGGTAAGGTTTAAGGTGGGTAGAGAGGGACAAAAGTTAAAACAAGCATTTGTAAAGCAAAAAGCGGATAAAACAGGATAATAATACATAACTCCGAGATATACAAATA
Organism: Erythroxylum longipes; assembly: GCA_027563885.1. Taxonomy (NCBI): domain Eukaryota; kingdom Viridiplantae; phylum Streptophyta; class Magnoliopsida; order Malpighiales; family Erythroxylaceae; genus Erythroxylum; species Erythroxylum longipes. The sequence continues at coordinate 33,043,284 of JAOQMS010000004.1, forward strand.
TAACTAATATTCTGCATTTATTAATGCTACTCACTTGTCCTTCCTTTTTCTTTTCTTTTCTTTTGTTTCTTTTCAACTCTTTTTCCTTTTTTTTAAAAAATACATGGAAGAACTATGACTCAAAATAACACTATAGACACTGTAATCCACAGTCAGAAATATACTAAACTCATCTCGGTAGAATTTTCACAACAATCCGAACTAATGTATTACTTAATACTTTACTAAGTTTGTGAATGGGTAGGTTAATGAGGTTTAAGGTTTTAAAATTTTTGGTGTTTTCAATAAACAAAAGGTTAAGGCTTAATGGGGGTAGCAAGGGATAATCCAAAGAATAGGTCATTTAAGCCGAAGGTTAACACAAAAAGGTCCTTAATAATCTCTATCAAGCATGCATCCAGTAGAATCAAACCGATTCAAAGCAAGTTCTGAAGGTAATATCCTGAGGAAGTATCATTCAACAAAGAAATAGAATGACTATGGATGGAGTCATATGGCTCAATCCTCACATTGGTTCAAATGAAAACTCATTATGCATCTCTACACTATCTCATTGCTCAAATGTCAATGTGTGAATGAGCTTATATAACCAACTACTTTTCATCACTCTATATGGTTCACTTTCTACTCAAGTGGCTTAATCTAAGTTCAAGCATGCATTCAATCTAATTCCAACTAGCATGACAGAATCTCATAGCAATATCCATTAGAATGATTCAAGTACAGTTCCATTGCTGACACAAAGTATATGATATGCCTAAACATGCATCCTATTTAACAAAATGCAAACAATGCAATTGGGAAAGTCAATGTTAACTCCCCACACTTGAAGATCACATTATCCTCAATATGATAAGTTAACCACCAAATAAAAGAAAATTACATGAAACCAAAAAAAGAAATTAAAACAAACAAATGGCATTAAACCGAACAAAAGAAAATGACATGAAAACAAAAAATGAAACGAAACCAAATAAAAGAAATAACAAAATTTAAAAGTAAAAAAGGTAAGAAAAGCTTATGAAGATGATGGTGGCGACAGTGTTGGAGAAGGAGCTTCAAAATTGTTCCTCTGAAAGAAATTGAGGAACCTCTTCTTGAAACTACACTGCTCCTTATGGACGTGCCGCATTTGGGTGCCAAGCTCGTTTAGTTAGGACGTCATTTGCTGTTAGTTGGAGGCCATCTGGTCGAGGATTTGTTGAAATCAATCGACCTCCACTAGTGCACTCAATTCCTCCTTTGCTGCTTCTTCTTTTAGCTTCGAGACTACTCGAGATGTGGAGGGTCGGGAAGCGGCTGTATCGATGCCTTTGCTGTTCCACACTGCAATATACGTCTGAGAATTTCGAAGTTCCATAGAATGAAACTCCAAAATCTTAGAGCGCCTCAAATAAAATATGTCAAACATATCGAATTGAGTTGTCACACATTTTCCACATTAAAATTATAAAACAAACCCAAGGCAGAAACAAAATGAGACGTTCCAAAATATAAGCTCTTCTTATTCACAATACTCACGATCGATCGAAAAATCCTATAAGATGTATTGAGTTTAATTTTTCGATCCATACACCACAAAAAGAAAAGTTCTTTCGTCGAGCATTTATTACTTTGACTTTTATTAAACACAGTTAAACACATAAATTTATGCAAAAGTAAATGCTCAGTACTACGGATTAAAGAATTTGGTGCATTACGTGAGTCAAAATGTTCTTCACCTGTTAGAGTTTTCCAATAGTTATCAACATCAAAATCAGTGTGATCATCTAGAATTTTTGTATTCGATAAATTGAAAATTTCACACATGACATTATAATCAAGTTTAAGAACATTGCTAGCAAATCTAAACAGAAAATATCCATTTTCGGGTTATAGCGGACTGTAGTGAAGAACTCTATAGTCATTGTAGGGTAAATAGGCATGTCACACAGAACAAACCTATTCCAACCTACACTTGCAGCTAGTTGCTCAATTTTTTGCGTCACTCCAATGTTTTCTAACACTTCAAAATCAAAATAACGAGGAGTGATCAAGTTCCTATCCTTAAGGTCTCGAAAACACATACCTTCTTCTTCTAAATAGATTGGGAATGAAGCACGATAAGTTGTCGCTAAATCAGACTTACCTTCACCGAAAACTTGAAGGTACAGTTCATCAGTCAGTTTCCAAGTCATCATCTTCCTTGGTGCCATTATAAGAAGAAAATCTGCAAAAATAAGCGAAAGAGAGTGAAATTTGTATTTAAGAGAAAGGAAGAAAATTCTTACCCAAATCCTTGTGTTTTGAATGATTAATGCATAAAAAGAGTGAAGGATTGTAAGATTAATGAAAAGAGATGAAGAAAATATCAAGAATCTAGAGAAACAATGAAGAATTTTATAGAGTGGGAGGAGAATTTTCGTGGGTTAGAGAGAGGAGTGAAATTTTGAAGAATAGGTGAAAGAAGAAAAAAGGGAGGGAAGCTTAAATTTCCCTCCAGATGGCATTCCCACGGTCATGGGAATTGTGACGGTCATGAGTTTTCTCTTCATAAAGTTTCTCGAGAGATTTCCCACGATGCCAATTCCCACAATCATAGGATGGGGTGATTCTCATAATTCTAAACCTTCTTTCAAGCTTAGTATTAGTTCTCTATAATCCCACAGCCTACAATCACATCAAATTAATATTATCAATAAGAATTTCAAAACGAAAACAAGTTGAAATTTAAACAAAAACCAAATTAAACATCAATCAAACTTAATTCAAGCACAATCATAACTGAATAAATCAAGCAAACAATTAAACAAAAATAATCAAAAGAAACTAAATATGCTAAGTTAAGACCATTAGCTTGACCATTCCTCATACATTCATGAAAGAGTGGAAGAAAGGAAAGAGATAACTTCCCTTTCTTGTGGATATGTCCCTCTATAATATGGTTTGCAACGATGCCCATTGACCTTGAATGTTTCTCCCTTGTCATTTTCCAACTTCAAAACTCTATGGGGAAACACTGGAAGAATTTTGAAGGAACCACTCTATCTTAACTTGAGCTTTCTGGGAAATAGCCGAAGTCTTGAATTAAACAAAAGTTTGAAGTCTCCACTCTTGAATTCCTTGTTCTTGATGTGGCTATCATGCCACTTCTTAGCCCTTTCTTTATATAGCTTGGTATTTTCATAAGCATCATATCTTAACTCATCCAACTCGTCTAGGTGTAACAATCACTTTTCTCCTGTTAGCTTCTAATCCATATTCAATTTCTTGATCGCCCAATAAGCTCTATGTTCCAACTCCAATGGTAAATGGCACGCCTTGCCATAAACAAGTCGATATGGTGTTGTGCTTATGGGAGTCTTGAAAGCTAGTCTATAAGCCCACAGTGCGTCATCCAACTTCAATGCCCAATCTTTCGTTAAAGTGCTCACTGTCTTCTCCAAAATCTTTTTTAGCTCTCTAATCACCACCTCCACTTGCCCACTAGTTTGGGGGTAGGATGGGGTAGCCACTCTGTGATGAACATTATATCTTCTCAGAAGGTTCTCAAACGGCTTGTTGTAAAAATGACTCCCCCCATCACTTATGATTGCTCTAGGCACCCCAAATCTAGTAAAAATCTTCTTAATAAACTTCTGAACCACCTTATTGTTGGTGCCTAGGTCACGGTGCTTATTTCGAGGCTACTATACAAGAGAATTGGGTGAAGATCCTATTCCTGAAAGGCTGAAAGGTTCACATCAAAATGAAAAATAACAGCGTCTACACTGGCAGACTTCGTCGCGGCACATTCAATGTTTCGCCGCGGCGAAACTAAGGAAATACTTCGAAGGACCTTTCAGGAAAAGTTCGTTGTGGCCAACGTTTAGCTTCGTGGAAGTGAAGTTCCAAGGTCGAGAAAATGCACCCTTAAGGAAAAATGCTCCGCGGCGAAAGGCTGACTCCGTCGTGACAAAGTTTTCAGATTTAAGCGAGAGCAGCTCTTGAGAAAGGTTTGTCGCGGCCAACTTCTGGCTTCGCTTCGGCGAAACCTTCGAAACAGCAACCCAAACTGCAAACATCCAACACTACTTAATACACATACATATAATTCTCACAACCATTTCCAATTCAACAAGAAGATAGAAATGAACATGTATAAAAGAAACTTCTTCAGTTCTTAATTTCATTACTAAATCAAATGAAGTTTATACATATTAATAACTACATCAATACTTAATACAAAATACAAATGGATGCTCATGTTTGATATAAAAAATAGTTGAACTAACTTAGTTACAAAGAATTATCTTGGCGTTTGCCCAAATGCCTTTGCAAGGATTGCTAACCTTCTCGTTCTGCACTTGAGGAGTGAGAAATAATGGGTTGAGCTACACGACTCAGTGGCTAATACATTTATAGCCATTGGTAACGAGCCACACAATCAAGTATGTATATATATATATATATATATATATACACACACACACACACATTTATATCTCATCGTATTCTAGCAATTACGCCATCAACAATTCTAACTCAAAGATTCATAGTTAAGGGTATAATCACATAAACGTATCATATACATTTAAGCATCAAAACATAACACTCAATTGCATCACACTTGACAATTCAAAGATGAAATGCACAAACAAATGGCTTGAGAGTCCCATGGGTCGCAATAGAGAAACCGAAGTTTACACCATGAACAAAATGAGTCTGTTTCTTAGGATCTCATATGCCACAAGCAGGCAGCCGGGAGAAGGCTTAAGTCAATGTGCACGTGACAAACTAAATGGTTTCTCTCTTGCCCAAGCACAGGCAAATTCTTATGCTCAATTCATTTCATCACATATTCATACTTCATGCTTTCATGCTTTTTCCTCTTTGATTATACAAATTGTCATACATCTTTTAAGGAATGAAATGAGAATACATCATAATACATTTTCCATCCTTTCGCAATAAGTTAAATTCAAACAATTTAGCATACACACACCAGTAAACAATTTTGCAATAACTATAAATATGTTACCCACCTAATTGGTTTGGAAAAAATCCAACTCAATTGTGCCCTTCCTCTTGCTCTTGGATAGGGTTCCCTTGGTTTCCTAAAACAAACACATTTTCCATTCAACCCACATTCACATGGAAATTCATAAAACTTCAATAATCAAAATAATAGAAAAAATAATCTTAACTCATTCCACCTATAGCATCTAGGCTAGAAAACTAAAACCTAGTTTAGAATATCTATAACAATCAAAAGGGTTTCTCTTACTCTCTTCTTTCCTCCAACACCAACCCATTTCTCTCTCTAATCTCTCTTGTTTTTCTACCCAACAAGAAGAAAAGATGAAGAAGATTACCTTAGCTTAGCCAAATCCTATTTTAGCTTAGCCAAATCCTCTTTCTTCTTCTTCTTTCCACGTTTTCTTTCTTCTTCCCTAGCTCTCCACGCACTTTTCTCTTCTCCTCTCTTCTTTCACAATTTTATTATTCTTTTTCTCTTCTTTCCCACGATTTCTTCTTCTTTCTATTTAGCCAAGACCACATTTTGCTTGGTTTTCCAATTTTACCCTCCTTCATTTAACCTAATGTCTATTAGCTCCTTAGTCCATTAAAACCCCATTATACTTCTAACATTCCTATTTTAAATTCTAATTGCTACTCATGCTCACTAAATTAATGGCTAAATGTTAGACCCCGGTTCCGGAGTCTAACTCTTACTTGCTCTAATACCACATCTGTTAGACCCTGGTTTCGGAGTCTAACTCCTACTTGCTCTGATACTATAAACTGTCCGACCCCGTTATCGGAGTCCGACTCATGACTCTTCATGCATGCTCTGATACCATAAATTGTCAGACCCCACTTTCGGAGTCTAACACTTTCGTGCATACTTGCTCTGATACCAACTCTGTTATTTTCATGCATGCAGACTATCTTAATACGTAAGTTATCACCCAATGA
>JAOQMS010000004.1:33052660-33092024 GCA_027563885.1 Erythroxylum longipes
GCTCTTTGAGAGATAAGCATCACGTATTAGGTTATGCTGCATGCAAGTTGGACTTCGGAAACGGGGTCTAACACTCTTGGTATCAGAGCAAGCATGAGTTAGACTCCGGAGACGGGGTCCAACACAATCATTATCTTATTTGAAAACACAGCCCTCTTGACATCACTCTCTTTTGTATAAAAGCTTGCATGCTTACTAGTTTTTCTCTCACCACATTCTTGATCTTCTCCTTTTTCCTCTCCAATCAAAGTTACTTCTTTTTCTCTCCCCTCAAGTTTAGCTACTCCTTTCTTATCACTTTTTTTTTCATTTTACTACTATCAGCTTCATTCTCTCTTATTTTATCACTCTCCATTTTAAATTTGATTGAGAATGAAACTAGCACTAGCTTGCTTACCTTAAGTTCCCTACAATCATTCAGTAATTGAAGTTTATATAGCCATGGGTACTTTGTAGTAGGTAACTTCAGCTTCTCCACTAAGGTTGTACTAGCCGTATTTGTGCAACTACCATTATCAATGATCAAGCTATATACCTTGTCTTTAATGTGGCATTTTGTATAGAAGATATTTTCATGTTGCTCATCATTATCTTCCTTCACTTGTGTACTTTATGCATGCCAAATAACCAATGTTTATCCTTCAATACTCCACGTCACTAGCATCCTCTAGAGATGGCATGGATTCATCATCTGATTCACTTTCAGTCTCAACATATCCATTCTCTCTTATAATCAGCACACATTTGTTTGGACATTGAGATGCAATATGACCCGTTCCCAAACATCAAAAACACTTAATATCTCTACTTTGTTTTTGTTGGGAAGAATCATTACCTTTGGTGGATCTCATGTCCGTGGCCTTGTAGGATTCATTTTTGTGCTTGGAAATAACCTTGTCTTCCTTTTTACCTGAATTCAGTTTTTATGATGAAGAGGAACCTGAATTTTGGCCAAACTTTGTAAGACCCTTCCTTTTGAGCTGCCTCTCTACTTTCATAGCTATGTGCAACATGTCTTCTAGCTTCACAAAATGTTGTAGCTCCATTATATTGGCTATATCTCTATTCAGTCCTTGCAAAAAACATGTCATGGTTGCTTTTGATTGTCCTTGACATTGGCTCAAATCATTGCAATCTCTATCTCCTTGTGGCAGTCCTCAACACTCTTAGACCCTTGAGTAAGGCCTTGCAACCTTTGATACAAATCCCTATAATAGTGATTAGGGATGAATCTCCTCCTTATGAGAGCTTTTATATTATCCCATGTATCTATAGGTCATTCATGATTTCTCGTTCTGCTCAAAACAATTTGATCCTATCAAATTATAGCATAATCAGTAAACTTCACAGTAGTAAGTTTTACCTTTTTCTCCTTGAAGTAAATGTGGCAATCAAAAACAAGCTCCACCTTCCTTTCCCAATCTAAGTGTGCATTAGGATCATTTCTCCCTTAGAAGGATGGAATCTTCATTTTGATGCTACGCAAATTGCGATCAACCCCTCCATCTCGTCTACCATCCCTCCCAAGCATATTTCTATTGAAAATGGCTATTGGAGCTTGATCTTCATCATCTCCATTATCACCATCATAGTCATCATTAGTAGCATGCCTCTCAAGACTTAGGGAGGTTTTGCAATTGTCCTGCTTACAAATTAGGTATAGTAACCTCTTGCTTCTGGATCCTATCTTTTATCTCTTCAAACATAGTGAATATTCGATCAAATTGCCTTTGCATAGCTTGTATTGTGAATGAATTCACTGGTAACTCATCTCCACTCACACCTTTAGAAATTATATTGAAAACCTGCAAAAGAACGTTAGAAATATCTAGAAATATCCTCTTAACTCTCCCTTACATGTTTCTCTCAATTAATGCCACTCAACTCTCGTATTTACACACTTTATATTTGGCTTTTCACTATAATGGAGCTTACATAAACTCTTGCCTTTTACCACTCTTAGAATTCCTCTTTTAGTTCTTTATAGAACTAAATAGACCAAATCAAGACAATTAAACTTGCAACAATTCAAAGCTGACTAGAATGAATCAAAGGAAACTAAAATAAATGAAAAAGGATCAAGAACAAATGGGCATAGTTGCAAAGGAATAAGAACATAAAAAATTAAGGATAGGAAAAACGAAATTGAATCACAAAGATAAGGAAAATAGGGGTTTAAAGAAACAAATTGCAAATATGATTTCTAGTATAGTAAAGATTAACAACTAATTTTGATTAAGAAACCCTTATTAAAGAGATATAGCTCTTATAATAGCTAAAACTAGCCTAGTTAGTTTCCTACTTAGTGTAATTAAGGTAGTGACAGGCCTGGTTGGAGTTACTCTTATCCAAATCTTTTCTAGTATGAATTTCTTTCTTAGCATTTATTGTTATTCATTGACATAGTGTACATTATTTTGTATTGCTTTACCTTTTTTGTTGATTTTTATTAGTTATTTTTATTTTTGTATGTTTTGCATTTTTTGCATTTAATTTTTTAATACCTTTTTGAATATGTATGCACATCCATTTATAATTTTGTAGTATCGTCATGTCACATTGCATGTAGGTCTATCGAAAACAACCTCTCTATTAGGTAGGGGTAAGGCTGTGTACTATCAAACCTCCCCAAATCTCATGCATCAACGGGATTTCAACTGGGTGTTGATGATGATGATATCAAACTTAGAGATCAACCTCAATCTTCTTCTTTTCTTTTCAAGCGAATATATATATCAGACCTTATAACACAAGAATTGAATGGAAAAAAATAGGAACAAAGATTGAACGAACGAAAGGAGAAAGGCCGAAAAAAGGAACAACAAAGCAAAACAAAAACAAGTAGAACGAAACTAAACAAACAGAAGGAAGCACACACTAAATTAAGGATAACCGAACTTGAATTAGTGCCAAGCTTTGATACCAAATGATGTGAACCTCAAGGATGAGTCTTAAAACCCAACAATCGCACAATTAAGAAAAGAACCCAAGAAACCTAAAAACAGGTTTAAGATAGATAGACCTTGACTTGATGTCTATAGAAGACAAGAACCAAAGGTATAGGATAAGCTTTTGAATGCCGCATGATAATAATCTTGATAAGTTCATGAGTTCACAAAAGAACCAAAGAGAAAATAACCTCACTCAATGAATTCTAAAAATTTTTTAGGTGCAGAGTTCACACAAAAACCAAAGAGAAATTAACCTCACTCAATGAGTTCTGAATTTTTTTTAGGTGCCTTGAACACTATAATGCTTGCCTTTATATAGGCATTAAGTTAAGAGCTAATTAAGGTAAGAAATCATACTAATTGAATAATTTGATGATAATCATTATTTAATTATGTTAAATAAGTTAAATAATCACCCTAATTGAATAATTTGACCATAATTATTATTTAATTGAGCTAATTAAGGTAAGAAATCACTCCTAATTTATTGGGATAGCTTGCACACATTTTTTAATGTCTCCCACAAATCTTGGAATGCTTGGAATAGATTGGAATAAATTAGACACTTATTAGGCTTCTTGACTCAACTTAGATCAGATTATTAGGGGTTGAATACTTTCTAAGCTAATAAAGCTTGTTTAGTTCATAAACCTTCAATTAGCCCATTTATAGCTTCCTTCATCTTCTTAGCTCTGTAATTGGGTCTCCTTGAATGTTCAATGGCTCCTTTAAAACTTTGCTTAGACCATCTTGGTTCTCATCAATGGGTGCCACCCGAATCTACCTTCCACCATTAATTTTGATGGAATATCACAACTCACCGCTTGGAGGCCATGCAGGCATGCAACGATACTTAGTGTGAGTTGCTGCCACATTTTGTTGACCTCATATGAAACAAATAATCCGCAACTATGAAGCTCGCTACATTACTTACTAGGAGGTCAAGCCATTTAATTCTTCTTCCCAAGGCCTTTTTCACCTTTACCTATACGAGGTAAGACATGGGACTCTCTAGCAATGGATTTCATTACCCATCTACCTCTTTCCGTCAAAAAATCAGCAAATTTTGTTGCTGTAGACTGATTAACTAAACATGCCCACTTCATTGCTTTAAGTTCCAATTTCGCAACGCCCATAGTAGCAGATCTCTTTGCTCGCGAAATTGTTCGGCTACATGAAATGCATTCTAATATTGTGTCAAACAGAGATCCCTTGTTCATGAGCACATTTTGGCAAGAACTTTCCAAAGCTCTAGGCACCACCCTTTCCTGTAGTAATGCCTACCGTCCACACTCCGATAGTTAAAGGAAGGTGCTTAATCGATGTCTAGAGGATTATCTACGTTGCTTTGTGTCCGACCATCCTAAGCAATGACTCTCCATCTAGCTGAATGGCACTGAAATTCTTTTTGGCGTTCTGCTATAAAAATGACTCCATTTGTGGCTGTCTACGACAGAACTTCAACCTTTATTATTGACTATGAAACTGGTTCATTGTTGGTAGTTGTTGTAGATGATTTACTACAAAATTGTATTGCTATTCTTAAACGACATCGTGACAACCTGCTTTAGGTCCAGAATCACATGAGAAACCGAGCTAATATAAGATGCCGAGATATAATTTTTTTCTCATGAGACCAGGTTTTCGTCACTTTATGGTCTTAAGTTAGATATAGAGATTTCCTATAAAAAGTTAGTTGTATGCTTGTTAGGAGGCTTTTAGCCAGCTAATTGGTGAGATTCCGTTATAAGAAATACTATAAATGTATCCCTTGTGAAGCGTTAACAAGGACAGAGAACTATTACTCGAATCATTTCCCCTTCTCCTTCTTTCTTACTCTCCCTTTCTTTCTTGTCCATTTTTCCTATCTTCCTCCTTCTCCGTCTCCTTCTCCTTCTCCCTCTCCTTGTCACTTACTCTCCCTCTCTTTCTTGTTTATTTTTCCTATCTTCCTTTCCTCCTCTCTCTCTCTCTCTCTCTCTCTCTTAACTCATCTTTCACCTCACTCCTTTTCTAAAGCAACCTCATCACTCGACTGCCATCATACCAGCAACTTAGGAACTTCTGCCTGTCCTCACTGATGCAGGGACTGTGCTCAGCTTTGAATCAGGTGATCATGTATAAACGAGACAAAACAGCTTCGTATACATAAATTATTTACCTATCACTCGTTCCATGTTGCAAATGTTGTGATAGTCACATTTGAGTGGATATCCCACGTCCAAAGGGAACGAAAATGATAAAAGTGCATATATACAAGGAAGGCCCATTAACCCACTAGCTTAAGCTTTTGGGTTATAGATGGTGTTCATTCTTGTATGTATGCAATCGCACATGCAGGCTCGGTCACGGGCTCATGTACTTTTCGAAAGCGATCTCTTTTGAAAGCGATTTCTCCAACAAGTGGTGTTAAAGTTGATGGTTCGGTTAGACAAAGTGGTGACGACATAGTTGGACTCCAATAGATGACGATTCTATGGTCGAGCAAGATGTGCGCTCCCATAGTTTTGCGGGCTTCCCCATGGTTAAGAGAGAGTTGGCACCAAACTCTCTAGTGATGCCATACTTGAATATGTGGAAAAAAAAAAAAAAGGCTTCAATTTGAAGGAGAGTGTGCTTGATGTGGACAGAACTCACATGTGAGGGGGAGATTGTTGTAACAGTCACGTGTGAGTGGATATCCTAAATGAGAATGATAAAATACATATATACAAGGAAGCCCATTAACCCAATAGCTTAAGCTTTTGAGTTATAAATGGTGTTCATTCTTGTGTATATGTACTCCCACAAGAAGGCTCGGGCACAGGCTAATGTACTTCCCGAAAGCAATCTCCCTAACAACAAAAGCTCACAATGCGTTCTAATGACGTCTTTGTTTGAAAATATGCTAAAATGTTTTTTTGACTTCCTTTACCCTTTGTTGATAAAATGTAACTATGAACACTTTACTGAGTGTTTCTTTCGGGAAAAAGTCCATCCTTTGAAGCTTCTTAGATTATTGGTTCACGCAAAATCTCGTCACAACAATTAGTTATCCTTTTGATAGCTTTAATTTCCTTCCAGTTATCTGGAATTCCATATTTCATAAATTCATTCAGCTGCTTCCTGCTGATCTTCTTCCTTCAAATGTCTGTGCGTTCTTTAATATCTGGAAAAATTTAAGTGCATATTTTAGGGAAAGATAAGTATTCTTTTTATAGTTCCCAATTGAATGTGAACTCCTAAACTAAGCCTGCATATATCTTACATATATCTGCATCATTAATGAAGAGGGTAGCAAACATTGAAGTTGGGGAAACAAACAACTCACATAGATAAAATCAATTCAATGCGGTCTATTCTTCTAACACGAATCAATATTTGGCCATCGAAACAAGGCAAACAAATTAACACGGGCCAATTCATGTTCTTTGACTGGTCATATTCACAAAATGATGCTGAAAATAACCAAAATGACTCAATTCTACTAACAGTAAAACATTGTAAGAAGCATGAAAAACAATTATCATATACATATCTGTTCAACAATATTTTAAAAGTTCATAAATTATTATACATACACCATCAGGATCGCTCAATTTGGCCTTCTATAGCTATTTGAACGTCATGCTTTCGTATAAAGGTCACCCTGTTACATTAGCAACAACCATTGCTTGGAGGCGGACTTGGAGGTTTGTTTGGCTGGACAATGTTTTCGTTTGCTTTAGGTGGCTCCGAAAGACTAGGAGGGATCTCCATGATCTGAAGGACAAATGGTGAAATTAGCTTCGGGAGTGGAAGACCTCATTTCCAAATTTGAGGTACTATCTATGGCAGCAAAAGCAGAACATCTTGTTTTTCAAAGTGATTCAACAGTTTGACATATGATAATAGTTCTAATCAATAAAACGTAGAAATACAATGGAAAGATTAAAAGATTCTGACCAGTGCCAAAATTGCAAATTGACTATGATTCCTTATTGATAGATTGGAGGCCTAATGTACTTCTCAGAGAAAAATGGCAAAATACCAACTTAAAATAACCGTGATCAATATGATAATCTTTTTATGGTACCTGTTGTTCAAAACTTATAGGCATAACATTTTTCTATAAGGTTTATTTTATTTCAAGGGAGCACCTTCAATACCAGATCTTCAAAGCACTTGTCTACATTTTCTCCAGTTTTGGCACTACCCTCTAGGAACAAAGATCCAAGCTCTTTTGACAGAGATATGCCCTCTTCTCTACTTACAGCTCTTTCAGACTCCTGACATCATTCACAAGTTTCAATAAAATAAACAGGAATATGAGAAGCAGGACACTATTTTTGTCTTTTTTTAACTTAAATAATTTTTTAACAAGGAAGAGAAGGATAAAATAAGAGAAAAAAAATTATAAATTCAAGGAGAGATATAATGGAGTCAGTCATCTGTCATCCTGTAAAATTCATTACTGAGGCTGAACTGCACAGAAAGCCAGTTCAAGGTTATACTTTCCAAGTGCTATAATGGGCAATCAATGAATCAACAGTTTATCCACTAAGGTGCTGCATTGGGACATTGTGGGCAAAAGTGTTAGAAAGTTAATCCCATGATAAGTAATTATAGTTATCCATTTATATTCCTCAACACAAAATGAGGGTAACTTACTCGATCTACTTTATTTCCAACAAGCATTTTCACACAGTCTTTGTTTGTGCTGTAGAGTTCAACTTCTTTAGCCCAGAATTGTGACAAGTTGGTAAAGGTTTCTCTTCTTGTCACATCATAAACTGTTGTAACAAAAAATAGTAAGTTAATCAACTAATGATTGACAGGTGATCAATCCAAATAGCTCTGAGCAGTATATCTACAGCTGAAACATTCACTTGTCTTTTTAGGCCATGGAAGTTAAGGATCAATCCAGTCCCCTAGAATGATGTGACATACCAAACAATCAGATAAGCATCCAAAGATAAGCTGCCAGAGCAACTTTCTTATTTCAAAAGTGGCTCTACTGTTTATGATCAAATTGAAAAAACAAAATAAAGGAAAACTAATGTTTAAATTATTCAAGAACTCTCCAATGCACAAGAAAAGTATTGCATGGATAAGCATTTCCTACATATGAGAGATGCAAATTTTCACGTTAAACACACGACACAAATATATGCAACATCTTTCCCTAATAACAGATCATTATTGTTTCTCGTCACTTATCAGCAACAGTATCGATAAGCCATTTCATATAAATTATACTAACAATAGCATACCAAGAACAATCCCCTGGGCATCCCTATAGTAAGAGCTCGTTATTGTTCTGAACCTCTCCTGTCCAGCTGCAAGAAGCATACTGATTGAGCAAATTAATAAATATAAACCTCTCACTTTATGTAATTCTGTTCATCTTTTGTTCTGCTACAGAAAAAGTACTCACAAGAGTAATTGATAAGTCATTTTGAGTTTATTAAATATATTCATAAAGAACCCCTCACTTAGATTTGATACTACCGGCCATGGTGAATTGTATAGGTAGTTTCGTGATCTTTTCTGTTATGCCAAGCATAATTTTCTCAAGCCATTCCCTTTTTATTGTATAGTTTACCGTTGCATTGGTATTTGGTAGTAAAGCTTGTAAGGCGTTGAAATGGCACAGGTTCTTATGCTCAGTACTGTCTAAAATGCAGTAACACAAAGTATACATGGCAAAGCGGAAACATGAACAACATAAGACCAACACGATTGCATACCCGTATCCCAAATTGTAAGTTTCAATCGCTTCCCACCTACTGTTAGATGCTTGATCTTAAAGTCCACACCTTTCAATAAAACCAAAGACAAAAAGTCTCAACGCATCATCACGTCGCAAACCATATCCAGATGCTTTGCTGATTGAAAGTTACAAGAAGAGATCAGCTCATCCCTCATATTATGAAGTTATGAGAAAGATCACGAATTGCAGAAGCATAATAAATAGCAGTTAAAACTTGATGTCGACAGAACTAAACGATTAACAGCTGATAACATCTAATGTATTACTGAATAAGCAACTAATACAAGTTAATCTAATAGGAGTTTGGATAATGTTTGTAAATCACCGAGCGTTGTTCATCTCAAGTGAGATCCACGATCATTGCATCCAACTTGCTGGCTATGAATCCAAGGGACAATTAACAAAAAATCAGCATTTACAGAAAGATATCAGAGTTGCAAGTACCAATAGTTGGAGGAAGATTCTCTACAGAGCTAGAAATGAAACTAACAAGAAGACTGCTTTTGCCAACACCAGAATCGCCGATCAACAAGATCTTGAACGAGAGATCGTACCCACTTCCCTGTCCTGAAGACGATCCCATTATTCAAAACCCAAAACTGAACTCCCTGCCTCTGTATCTCTTTTTCACTCTGTTTGTGTTTCTAAAAAAGATAAAAATCCAAGCTTGAAAATGAACTCCAAGTAAAGCTCACTCCTTTCTGTGTGATGATGATCAATACTTCTGTGTTTCGTGTCTCTCGTACAATGAAAAGGATATGTACAATAACGTGCATATAAGGACAGAGAGAACCAGGAAAAAGAGGTAAGTTAGTGAGGCATAGCATCAATGCTGTTTCTCTAAAAAAACGGCTAGGATAGAGAGAACCAGGAAAAAGAGGTAAGTTAGTGAAGAATAGCATCAATGCTGTTTCTCTAAAGAAACGGCAAAATAGAGAACACCTGACACCAACGTTATTCTTTACTTTTCGGTGCTGTTCAAGATTTTTTACGGCCAAGATGCGATATCGTATTCGTAGTGAAGAATAGCATCAATGTTGTTTTTCTAAAGAAACTACTTACTAGAGAGCACCTGACTCCTGACACCAACATTATTCTTTACTTTTCGGTGCTGATCAAATATTTTTTTACGGCCAAGATGCGATGCCGTATTCGTGGGATTTCCAAATAAAGGGACCGACCTACAGATTTCTGCTACGTGGGCGAGTGGGTACACGCTCCGGCCGACAGATGACTAGGTTTGGCAAACTGTTAAGATCAGCCATCGATCATCAGTGTGTTGTATTACAAGGGTCCATTATATTATACGGTGCGACCATAAACCCCTTCTGACTCCCTACTTCAAGATCCTTAAACCTCACTGGGAAAAAGAAAGAAGATGCACACGTTGTTCATGAAGAATGCGTTGTTTTGTCTGCTTCTGCTCGTTTGATTTGAGAATTTACAAGTTCAAAACCAAAGAAAATATGTGGGCCTTTAAGAAAAGTTCTCGGTCTTCGTCTAGTTTTGACAAAGCAAAGGAGTTTCAAGAGCAGATTATCCGAAATTCAATTGGGAATGTTAATTTTAGTCCAATCTGGTTTTAGGTCGTATTAACCAGATTGTAGGCTAAATTTGATCGGTGAGTAAAAGATGACATCATTTTTTAAATTTTTTTTAAAAAAATATAAGATTAAATCAGATTAGGTCTGGTCGGATCACAGGTCACCCAAATCATAAAAGATTAGGAGTAACCTAAAGCTGACCTGGCCTTACTCATTCATATCTCTAAGTTCAATTAAAAGATTTCTAAATTTATTATTTATATAAACAAAAA
Organism: Erythroxylum longipes; assembly: GCA_027563885.1. NCBI lineage: Eukaryota > Viridiplantae > Streptophyta > Magnoliopsida > Malpighiales > Erythroxylaceae > Erythroxylum > Erythroxylum longipes. Next base: position 33,063,159 of record JAOQMS010000004.1, read on the forward strand.
AAAATTCCAAACTCGACCGCGTTTTAACAAGAATGAAATCACCTATTTTACTCATTCCATTCTTATTTTATTCCATTTCATCACATTTATACATTTTTTTTAATTCTTACATAAATGTGTAGATAAAATAAGATGGAGCAGAGTAGGAATAGAATAAGTAGAACAATGTTGGGGTCCTAACAATATACACATGATTGCACTTTTTTTTGGGATCAAAATCTACTATTGTATCTTTTTCAATAATGTTTTCATCCTACTTAAATTATCATCGCACTTTCAATTATTCCTCACCTTTTAAATATTCATGTTTTATGTTTTTGAAAATTATTGAATTGTACAATTGTAATTTTATTTTTCTATGTTTTGTTGAGCCATAAAGGTTTGATCGAGGGTTAACTTTATTTCACGCTAATCCATTTGCATCATTCAAAAAGAGCCTTTATACTGCATGCTCAGTTTTACATATCAGGAATGTGATAATTGTAGGACACTTTCTATGGATTACAATTGTTTAACATAAACCCAAAATTGAGCCTGATTTTTTATAGGTTTAATTTAGTCCAACTTTTGATTGGACCTCGAGAAAATGAATACAAACTTGATTGAGTTCAGGTTAGGTTAATTGAGTTCAAGTTAGTTTAACCGTGTTAAGATCGGTTTGAGTCTAAGTTAAGTCAGATCAAATTAAATCGAGTTCAACTCAAAATAAGCTGGGTCAAGTTACGTATTTTGGATATAAAGTTTAATTTTTTCAAACTTAAGTTTTACCTAAATTTTGATCAAATTATATTTTATCAGTAGATTTAGATTAACTCGGATTAGGAGTAACAAATTAGTTCAAATTCAATATGGTCAAAAATTAACAGGTTTGGCCTAAATTAAACACGTTCAAGTCGAGTTTGAACTTTTCTAAATTTTGGACTTTGGATAAAGTTGGGCTTGACCTTTATGGTTCGGTCCAACCCAAATCTCAAATGTGTATATATATATATATATATATTTATGTATTTTGTCTGTTGGCTATCACTCATCCTTTTTTTTTCTTTTTTAACCACCACTCAAAAATTAAAAAAGCTCATAATTTTGGCTCATCCTTCATCATTAGCTACTACAAAATTGAGGGGAAAAAACATGAAAAAGACCCTAATTGAACCTTTCTTTGCTGCCTACCACACTCGTCACTAAGACTCTACACCATTTTCATTCTCTTTTCTTTTTAAACTACCTTCATCTCTGAGTTCTCATCTTCTCTCCTTTTTTTTCCTCTCTTTTTCGTAACCTCATTCTTTGTTTAAACCATACAAAATTTGTAAAATCTGCATTGACTGACAATATGTTTTTCTATCATAACTTGTTTGCTATTTCAATTGGTTGTTACAGCTAGAAGCTCAAATAAGTGGATGCCTCATTTTGGATATACCAAGTTGAGATAAGTTTGATAAGTAATGTGTCTGGTTTAATTAACGATAATAAATTTTTTTTTGTAATATAAATATAATTTACCTTGTTTTAGTTTCTCATCAATATTGCTATGGTATGTAATAAAATATAAAAATTGAGAAGGCAAAAAGATCATCTTAAGAGGTATGGAGGTGTATAAATTTTCACCATTTTAATATAATCTTATTGTTATCATTTCCCTTAAATTTAGTATAAGGTTATCAATATTATAGTCAACAAGTTTTCCTAAAGAAATAGTATAAAGGTACACTATAATGGATGCTTTTTACAAGGTTATCATTTATTATATGTTTTTCTCCTATGGCTCTAACAATTGGTTTAGGATGAGTCCTACTTAGAAAATTTGAAACTTACAAGAATCCTTCTGAAACAAAAGGAGATGTTCACCATAAAATGATGACAATTTTATGATCAAGTTTTGATATTCTAATAATACAAAGAAAAAAGAAGCAGGAAAATTAAAGATAATCAAGACCTAATTTGCCCATTAAAAACAAAGAAAACTAGTGAAAATGAAGAATCAAAATAGGAGATCATCGAAGTGCCTAAATCAATTTCAGATACCCCCAAATTCACTAAACCTAATTTCACAAAATCCCTAATTTGGCACTTCTATTATTTGTTTGTCTTCTTTGCTTTTGTTTCATGTTTTTCTCCTTGATACGCATTGCTTCTCTTCCCGTTACTTCTTTACGAATTTTTTCTCTGCTTCTCTATATGTTGCTTCTCTACTTCTCCGAATGATGCTTCTTTATATTGTAAAGTGCATCTCAGGTTCACGTTGTCTACTTTGTCTCGCATTGTTTGCTATGGGTTCACGTGGTAGGGTTTACATTGTCTGCTTTCTTATCTCCTTAATGGACAGTTTTTACAAATTTTATAGTTAATTTATGGTCCCTACTTATTAGTAGTCCTAACATGTTGTTTGTTATGAGTTCAACTAGTGGGAATTACATGGTTTGCTTCCAACTTGTGATGTATGCTCCCAATTTGTGTTGTCTGCATATATGTGATATAAATCATATGGTGTTTTATAAAAGGATAGTGAACTTCCAATCCATTAGTGTACTTAGCAAAAGCTTGTCTTTTATATTGCTTGACATTCATCCGTTTGATTAAATTAAAATACTCAAAGATGTGGTTTGGAAATTGCAAGGCCTCCTTATCAAGCTTAATGTTGTTGTATGTGTTTCTGTCGAGGAACCATTCTACGCTTTGTTTATTTTTCTAAGCAAAAAAACTACCATTATACCTAAGATCAGTGGCCTCTATTTAACCCACAAAATTTAAGAAATCATCAATCCAGTACTTCTTTTTTGTATTTTTCCTATCCACCTCTTGAGTTAATACAATATAATTGATGGTCTCATTGGCTTGAAATTGTTATACCAAGGAATCTTGGAAACCACAAGCCAATTAACCTCATTTGGAGCTCCATAAAGCTTAAAAATTTTATTCAATATTTCAAGATATAGAATTCATAAATGAAATTGCTTGTTACAATACATACGGTAAGGCCCACACATACGTATATAATTAATGCAATAAACACAAATAATGAGATATAACTAACTTGAATTTTCCTACAATAATATCCTTAGTCACCTCTTTAAATTTGCCATTAATCTGTGGTTTTAAGACTTGTGATTCAAGAAGTCAAACTTGTGAAGAATAGCTCATTCTTGTCAAGCAATAATCTTGACCATCACATATGATCAAAGCGTGCAATCTTCTATGCGTCTTCCATTTAATTTTCATATTCTTCATACATGCATATAATTTCCTAAATCATTATAGATGCATTTAATTTTCAAAATGTTTATTCCATTTGTTCCATTCATATACACCTTTTAATGTTAACCTTTTGCTTATGTAATTAACATTTACAAGAATGACTCACAATGGGTAAAGTGCAGAAATGTGGGACGTGGAACTTCAGGTTACAACAGTAGAAGGTGTAATATAACAACAAATGAACGACTTGTCAATGTAAGCAACAAGTGGTTTCACTAGATTATTGTTATTATTGTTGTATTTAGAATTTGCTTAATTTTACTTTTACCTTTTATTTTAATTTTTAATTTTAAAATTTATTTAAAAACATATTTTAAATTTAATTTTATTTATTTTCATAATCATTAAAGGATATTTTTTCTATTTTTATTTTTATCATAATATGAACTTATTATTTATTAGATAAATAATTTTATATTATTTTATGCTAAATAATAATAAAAGGTTATGATCATTTTAATTTACTTTTTGAGAAATACCATTATAATTTAATTAATCGATATTGACTGTTTTGTTTAAATTTACATTATTTAGAGTTAAAATTATTCCCAAAAAGCTAAAAAAATTTAAATAAATTTCAGTTAATACAATTTTATAATAAAATGTTTTTAATAAAACAACTTATTTTTTAAAGTTTAATAATTTTGTCAATTTTGTCAAATACATGTTACTCCAAAAAATTAATTTTTAAATATGAATTACTTGATTAAATTAAAATTAATATATTCCTAACTCTTATTTAGTGATTTTATTATTAATAATAACAAAAGTATAACCAACTAAATACTATAAACTAAATAAAGCTTTATTTTATAAAAAATTAAAATTATAATCACAAAAAAGAAAATAAAAATTATAATAAAAAATAATTTTGGAACCAAATACCCTTAAACAAATTCATATTCCAAAAGCTAATATATATATATGCATTAAGATATTCTTGTATGATCTAAAAAATCACTCCAAATGTTTTATTTAACATATTTTTGTTCAAATTAACCTTTTTATAAAAGAAATATATGAAACTTTCATTATCCAAAAAAAGAAATTTATAAAAGAGATGGATGGATATGAGAGTAACGATGTTGTAAACATACATATCTAGTACTGATAATAAAATATAACGTTAAACACAATTCCAGAGCCTATCTTATCTTCCAATGCAGGCCTTGGTTTGTAAAGATATATATAAAGTTGTTTTCAGTTTTTAGATTGTTTTCTTATCCATAATATCTTTTTTAGAATTGGAGAAGGATTAACCTTTCTAATTCACCAACATAAAAAGGAAAAAAGAACAAAGATTTGAGATGGAAGATAGTGAACAAGAACACCCTTATATTAAGAATAATTAAAAAATATACTTTTGGAGAAAAGTAGTCTTAAAGGTTTAAAAAAAACATTTTTCCTATTTTTTAAAAATTTCATTTAATAAAAATAAAAAATTACGAAAAAGTGGTTTTTTTTTTAGAACTTAAGAATCTTAACCTAAATACAAGGACCAGTATACAATTGAGAATTACAAGACAAAGAGTGAGTAGCTTTATTAGTTTGCCTCTTAACAAAATACACATTGACATTATTGTTTGAAACTAACATTGACCTACACTCTAGGATGATTCAGCCAAGTTCTTTTTGAAAATTATTGATTTTATTAACTATTAGTTGGTTATCAATTTCTACTATAAAATTACAAAAAGAGGAGAAAAGCAACTATTAGAAAGATTCTTACAAGCTAATGTAGCTAGGCGAGTACACCCAGGACTTTATGTTCTTACAGAACCTCCGATGGACTCGATGTATTTTATACTCCTAGATAGGCAAGGAACTATGTATCGCCGGGATATGACTATCGGTTGATTTGTTTTGTATTATGTTTTTCTATCATCTGTATTAAAAAAAAAGATTCTTATAGAGCTAGAGGTTTAGCCACTCTTAGTGGAGGAGTATTAGGTATGGTAATGGAGAAACCTGCCATAAATTGTTGATTATTACTGATGTCAATACTAATATTCACTATAAAGTTAGCCTAAAAATTTGTAGAGTCCATATTATAGTTTAAATCATTGTTGGAACTTGCTAATAAGTCCCTAAAATATAAGAGTAAGATGAAGATTGACACACTTTCTGCTTGCCTGAACAAGCTTCTATTGCTCCAAAAACTGAAGATGGTGGTCTGTGAATAACTTAAATGATGATATTCATTTTTATAAAGAGAATTATTCTAAAAATTACTAATACCCAATAAGATCATGCATAAACATCAGATTATGTCCAGAGAAGTTGAAGATAATAAACAAAAAAATCTTAAACTAACCCAATTTCATTAACATCGAGCTTAAAACCTACGTCAGACTAACCTTACTATACACTTGGACCTCGAAAAAAGATATAACTAATAGTCTTCAATTTTTTATGGCAACAAATATAATAAAAGTCCATCTGCAGCTTGGGCTTCACTATAGTTGATCGTATAGGCAGGCAATCATAAGGCAACCTCCATATAAAGTGTTTAACTTTGGCAGATATATTTAGCATCGAAAGACATGATCAATTCTTGTTTAACCTCAAGTTCTCATCACAGGTCACTACACCACAAGCAACTCAATAATTAAATTTATCATTGTACATGTTATTCTAACTAAAGTGACATATAAGTTGATCCTATCTTCTAATTAAATGAATATGAAAAAGGAAAAAGTCAAAAAAAACCCAAATTTTTTACCTAAAATTTAAATAGGATCATAACATTTTTTAAAGTTAAGAAACAACCCAAACATTTGATAAATGTTCAAAAGGACCATTGAGTTGAGTTAAATTAACCATCCTTTAAATACTTCCTACATGGAATTTCTGTTTTTTGTTTTTCTTTTAAACCCATTGCCACATGGATTATTAATCTTATATTTCCTAATATAGAACACCACAACTTAATTTTAGATACCTTTAAATTCACTAACCTTAATTTCCTAAAATCCCTAATTTGGCACTTCTATGATTGTGAGTCTTCTCTGCTTTTACTTCATTTTTTTCTCCTTGACGCATATTGCTTTTCTACATGTTTTCTCTCTAATTTGCATATTGCTTTTCTACTTCTCTATATGTTACTTCTCTGCTTCTCTAAATGTTGCTTCTCTATATTGTGAGGTGCATCTCAGGTTCATGTTGTCTACTTTGTCTCACATTGTCTATTATAGGTTCACGTGGTAGGATTTACATTGTCTGCTTTCTTATCTTCTTAGTGGTTGATGTTTAAAAATTTTATAGGTAATTTATGGTCCCTATTTTTTAGTGATCCTAACATGTTGTTTCTTGTGGGTTCATTTGGTAGCGATTACTTGGTTTGCTTCCAACTTGTGTTGTTTGCATGTATGTGATAAAAATTATATGGTGTTTTATAAAAGGATAATGAACTTCTGATGCATTAGTGTATTTAGCAAAAGCTTGTATTTTATATTGCTTGACATTCATCCATTTAATTGAATTAAACTATTAGGATGCGGTTTAGAAATTGAAAGGCATCCTTCTTATCAAACTTAATGTTGTTGTATTTGTTTCTATTGAGAAACCACCCAATGCTTTGTTTGTTTTTCTGAGCGAAAAAACTACCATTATATCTAAGATCAGTGGCCTCTATTTAACCCAAAAACTTTAAGAAATTATCAATCCAATACTTCATTTTTTTGTTTGTCCTGTCCACCTCATGAGTTAATACATTATAATTTATGGCCTCATTGACTTGAAATTGTTATACAGGGAATCTTAGAAACCACAAGCCAATTAACCTCATTTAGGGCTCCACAAAGCTTAAAAATTTTCTTCAGTTGATCAAGATACATAATTCATAAATATAATTGTTTGTTACAATATATAAGGTAAGGTTCACACATGCACGTAGAATTAATGTTAATAAATATAAATAATGAGATAGAAGTAACTTGATTTTTCATACAATAACATCCTTAGTCACCTTTTTAAATTTTCCATTTATCTGTGGTTTTAAGACTTGTGGTTCAAAAATTCAAACTCATAAAGAATTAATCATTGTTGTCAAGAAATATTCTTGTTTATAATATATAATCAAACCGTGCAATGTTCTATGAATCTTGCGTATAATTTTCATATTCATCATATATGCATACAAATTTTCTAAATCATTATAGAGGCATTTAATTTTCAAAATGTTTATTCCATTTATTCCATTCATATGCACCTTTTAATGTTAACCTTGTGCTTAGGTAATTAACATTTACAGGAATGATTCATAAAAGGGTCGTGTAGAAATGTAGGAAATGTGGATCTTCTGGGCACAACAATAGAAGGTCTAATATAACAATACGAAATAAACAACATGTCAAAGTAAATAACGAGTAGTTTAACATTATTTGTTATATTTAGTTTCCAATACTAACATAATGCATATTATGTTGTAGGTCTTAACAACTTCTAAAGAAAGGCAAATTTTTAGAGAAGGATTAACAATACCAACATCTACAGAGACACATTCTCAATTAAACTCGAATGACCTAGCAATAGTTAATTAAAGAAATATGGTTTTATGATCTATACTAATCATTAGACAAATTTTAATTTTAGCAAACTCGTATTGGCATAGCATGTCAATTAATTAGGAATGTATACCTAGTCAAGAAAGCATAGATGTAAGTTCAACAAATGCTTGATTTCTTAAATTTGTTGTCATTATTAGGTTCAAAGGTAAATATAGCATTACATTAGGATAGTTACAATTATAGCAACTAAAATGAGAGTAATAATTGGAGGTAGTAGCAAAGAATTAACCTTCCAAACAATTAAGCATATTGAGCCATAGATTATATTTTGGATTACAACTTGTGTTAAACCAAAAGCCATGGATTATAATTTCTAAATATATTTTGGATTATACTTTATGTTATCATCTCCTAGTTGGTATTGGATTTGATAGATTTTATTATCTTGGAATTGTTATAAATAGCAATCACTTCTAGTTGGTCCTACTTCTTATATCATTGCTTTCCTTTGTCCTAAATGTGCTAATCATTTCGTCACTTTCCTTTGAAAGAGATGATGCTAGTTGTATATATGATATGCAGTTTGAGATTAATATTTTAGTAACCAGAGGCATAGGTTGAGTATGAGCTTAAGCATGAGAACGCTTAAAATTTCTTTTAAGAAAACAATAAAAATTTCAATGAGATCACTATTTTGAGCAACTGGGACGTTTGGAAAACAACAAAATTTGATAGAGAAGAAAAGAAATCATAATGAAAAAGAATTTAATGGAATCAAATTTAAATTTCATACATCTATACATATGAAGATTGGACTAAACCTATTTTGCAACCATATAAAAGATAAACAACGAAAATAAAATTAAAATGAAGCCTAAAATTAATGTTTAATAAAATCAACCTCAACTCTTTCTTCTTTTTTATTAATATTTCAATTTCTTGTTCATAATTTTCATTGCTCATCAAATGCCTTTGTTTCTTTCAAACTTCTCCTTAATTTAACCTCCTTCTTAAGTGCATATATTTCTTTCCTTAACTTTTGAATAAAATAGACAGTTCTATCAAGAAATTGCTAGTCGTACCATTGGAAAAACGTGCAATTACCAACTAGGTAATTAGGACATCCCAAATCTTCTCTTGAATTATCATCACTCTATAAAGTCCTTAAAGAAGCTTTTGGCCCACAATAACAAATCACTTTTGGCCTATTATTATAATTGAAATTGCTAGGGTCTTTAAATTTTCCATTTGTAAAACTGTAGAAGTAAAATGAACTATATAAATTAGAACCTATTTGAATTACATTAGTCAACATCACATGACTAACTAAATAACATAGTCGCATTATATGAAAAGAAATGCTCTATTCGAGCTAGAATGCTCTATCTAAGGAATGCAAACATAATTGTTTATAAATAGAAATTAAAGAAGATACATAAAACATATTGCATATGGGAAAGAACACTAGATATTTTCTGCATTCCATGTTACATCTCTAGCATTGTAGCATATTTTGAACTTCCCTAAATTTTAGTTCTTAAATCCCTTCTCTCTCTTGTTTAAAATTTACAAATTCATAAAGATCATCTATGCAACATTATGATACAATATCCTTTATATGCATAAAGATCATATATGCAATATGATCAACACATATATAAATATTCCTCTACATGCAATTTTGATATCTACTTCACTACAGTTTTATATATTTAGTGCATACATAATTGTATGCATAATGTTCCTCTGTATAAACAATCATTAAGATCAATGTATACATAATTGTTCCTCTACATAAATGATCTTTATATATAATTATGCCTCTGTATGTATGATCTTTATATGTAATTGTTCCTCTACATAGATGTTTCTCTGTATAGATGAGAAACAAATTGTTGTGATAATGATGAAATCAAACTTTATATCTAGTTCACTTCAATTTTACAAGGTGGAAGAATGATTGTGCCAGGAAATACATATGCCAAAGAGTACATTGTATAAAGTTGCGAAAAAGTACATTATAGTTTTAGTCTTTTCATTTTTTATAATAGAATTTACTGCCTTAAAGTGATTAAGATTTAATATTGAGCCCACACTAAAGGGTAAGATATTGATAAGCGGAAAAGAATAAGAGACGAGATAGCACTAGACATAGAAGTAAGGCAATTTAGAGAAGCAAGCTAACATAGATAAGCAGCGAGAATAGAAGCAATGTGACAAAGAGAAGCCATCACGACATAAAAGCAATGTGATATAGAAGTAAAGAAGTAATACAACACAAACCGAGAAGCAACCATGATATATAAGTAGAAAATCAACGCTAAATAAGAAAAGAAGAAACATACAGAGAAGTAAAGAAGCAATGCATGTGCAGACAAGTAGCATGAAACAAAACCAACACCACCAAAGGAGATGAATAATGTAGAGGTGTTGAAAATAGGATTTTAGGTGACAAAATTAGGGATTTTGAGAATTGGGGATTTAGGGTTTAAAAGATTAGTTAATTTAGGGGATACAGATTTTATTAGACTTCATACTATGCAAGATAAATTGTCTACATGGCAATGGGGTCCTAAAGAAAAAAATAGAAATTCCATATAGGAAACATTTAACAGAGAGGTTAAATTTCTCTTAACTTGAGGGTTTTTTTCAATGTTTATCAAACGTTTGAGTTATTTTTGAATGTTCATAAACATTAAGGTCCTAATTAAATTTCAAGCAAAACCTTTGGGTCCTTTTTAAACTTTTTCATATGGAAAATAATAGTTTTAACCTTTGTAGAGAATAATTTCTACAACAATTTCATATTCCAAGCCTTATAGTGAAGAATCATCAAATCATTGAGCATTAAATATTCCAAACCAGAAATTACATGATAAAATTGATGAGGATGAGCATAATAAGTTGTGAAATGCTTTACTCAGTTAAATCTTAAAATCAAATGTGATTTTCAAGCCCTACTTTCTTCCACAACCTTATCATAAAATATGAAAAAAGGCTAAGATACTCTTCTAAATAAAACTTGGATCATCACTTGAGCTGTTGATAGTAAACCTTATTAAAATAGTATCTAACTTTGAGTGGCTAAGATATTAGAGTATACAAGTAGTGAAAGAGCTTCCATCCTTACTTAGCCAACATAGTTATGTTAAAGGGATGTAAACAATGAAAACTCAATCCACCAAATTTTTTGTCCATATACAACATATTCTATGATATCCAATTTATTCCCCTTGAACTATTATGTTTATACTCCACCAAAAAGAATTCACAATTTTATAAATCTCATTATAAAGTAACAAATAATAAAAAAGTGCTCATACAATAAATAGACATTGTTTTAACTAAGGATTTAAGGAGTATCTCTCTCCCTACCTTAGAAAAGAATCATGTTCTTTAAAAGGCTACCCAATTCCAAACTCTCTCTTTTAAGTATAAAAAAAAATTCTTGCCTCTTTTAATCAAAAAAGGAAGGCTAAGATATTTTTTTATCTCAAAGTTTCTTAGATACCTTAATGATTGATGAAATAGAATCCATGAAATAAAATGACATATTAGAGCTAAAGAAAATTCTTAACATTTGAAAGTTAATGGCATAGCTCGGTTCATCCTCATATTTCTTTAAAATGAATTTCATATGATAAGTTTTCTCGTTCATTACATTAAAGAAAAAGAGTCTATTAAATTATGTGCAATTGGAGGGGTAGTTATACAAATCTTATTTATATTAATCATTCCTTCCTTACCAACTTTGAGCAACATAATATATAATTTTCTGCATATAAAATAAAGAGATATAATGAAAGTGGGTTGATTTTCTGCAACTTATGACTAGGAATCATATGGCTTAATATTTCACCATTTAATTTGATAGAAAACCAAATAGAAGAGATAAATAATATAATCTAATTAACCAAAGTCTTTGCAAAATCTAAAATGAAAAGGATTATATAAAGGAAAGATTAATTCATAGGATCATAAGTCTTACCAATATTGAATTTAAGAGCCATATTATCCACCTTACCCTTCCTCTGAGACAAAATAAAGTAGAGAGATTCAGAAGCATCCAGAAAGTTGTCTAAAAAATCCTACCGAAGAAAAATGTTGACTAAAAGTTGTACACTAATTTAGGGAGAATACCTTTTAGTTGATTTGCCACTACCTTGGACAAAATGATGTTTTCGTATGTTTTTAAAACAAGTTTTTTATAATAAAAACAAGCTCAGCATCTTCTATATCTTTTGCGTCTCTGTGTCTTTTGTACTTCGATTTCTTCATTTTGTTTCAGATGCTTCTCTATTTCTTCATTTGCTGCTATTGCTTTTTAGGTTCTTCCTATTACTTACTTTCAAAAATTTCTGTGCATCTAGAATTTAATGCAAAAACCTACCACACTTTTCAGATGATGTTTATTGGCTTTTCTTCCTTTCACATCTGAAAGTGGGAAAAAGCATAAGTAGGATCCCTACTCATAAACCACATTTGCATGATTCATCCCGATATTCTTCCTTGCTTTCAAGATAAAATTACCAAGTGACAGGTAGGTAAGCAAATAATTAGGCATCCTTAGATGAAAGAGCGATTCTCAGGTATGATTATCCATCAACAGAGCAGCAAGTAGAAAAAAATCATGAGTTTGCTATTTGAAATTGGAAGTGAGAAGATCCTTTTTTTTAGTATTTGAGGGATCTTCAGTGGATGCAGTTTTGTGTTTTGGCATTGTCTACAAGATGTTTGATTATTTGTCCTAGTGATTCTTTTGGTTATAGGAAAACTCTTCTTTGTTGGGTTACTATTATATTTGAGTGTGGAAACAAATGTCAAAAATTATGTAGGATTTATATAGGTTTTGATTCAACTCCTCCTTTTGTCTCTACCATTTTGATAAAATGTAACAAAAATGCTTTTGAATGATAAAAGTTGTGAGTTTTTCATCTCGTCTACAGTTGGTGATATTGTTTCGTACTGCGTTGTGTGAGTTTGCCATCTCGTTTGTCTTCTTTTTTCTAGTTTTAGAGTTGAACGTAGCTTATGTTATGACTCTGTCATGTTTCTATTTAAATCATTTCATGTCTTCTTTTGTGTATAGTTGGATCTGTTATCTTGAACAATACTCTACCTACTAATAGGCAAGAAAGTGGAGTATATATGTTGATTTAGTGTTTTATTGGATGAGAATGCAATTTTAATATGTTGAATTAATATTATAATTTAAAATGATATAACTTATTGTGCAAATTTTGTAATTATATAAATTTGCAGATATTTTATTTCTAAAAGAATTAATTATTTTAAAAATATAATATAATATATTAAAAATTATTAAAATAACAGTATAATTAAAAATAAAAATAGGATGATAAAATTAAACATGTTTATATTTTAGTTTTTTATTACAAATCTTAACCAAACAAGTTTTTGTTTTCGATTTTTATATTTCAAATTTCAACCAAACGGGTTTTTGTTTTCTAATAAAAAAAGAAAACAAAAACTAAAAATCACAACAGAAAAACAGAAGTGAAACCAAACAGCCCTTAACCTTTCGACAAGAAAAGGAAATATAAACCTCTTGACAAAAAGAGGAGATCAATCATAAAGAGATATTAACAATAATAACCTCCCATCAAAACTAAATAAATAGTTTCATATCCAAAAAAATTTTCATGGTCATTAATTCAGAAATGAGAGTAGTTGGAGGAGATTGTTAAAAAGTTCAACCTTTTTTTTTTACAAGAATCGATGATTGGCATAAATTTACTCAAAATATCAAATAATCAACTTTAAGTGTCATATTTCTTAGTTTAATTTTTGAGGTATATTATTTGCTCAAAGGGAATTCTCGAGAAAAAAAAGGAGAAGAAGAATGTAATTATGGTAATTAAATACGACAATTAGGATTTTGAAAATTTTAAAATTGCTCAATACCATTAATAGAATACAATAAATCAATCAAATATGATATCCTCCATTAATGTTATTAAATTACAGAAATTCTCTGTCGAATCTATGCAACAATCCAATCAAAATACCAATGAATTTAAAATTGAAAAACCTAAAATTCAATCTCACAAGCTAATATTGCAATACACATAAATAATCCAATTAATCACTTCAAATTAACCAAAAAAACACTTTTAATAGAATTACAAATACAAGATTATCCATCAAATTTCATCATATAACAAATAAATGAAGTGCAATTCCTAAACTAAAAGCTTGAAAATTGACCTTTGACTGGACACTTGATCGTCTTGGTTCGTACTAAATTAATCTTGTAAGTTGTAACATATAACAGGCCTTTTGTTACATGATAGGCCGACTTGCAAATTAGGGTATTGAATTTGGCCCAGTAGGAAACAATCTCAATACGTCATGACGTCGCCATATTTTCACCTCCTCAAACGCAAACAACAAATCAATATCGTAGCCTTCTAGTTGTCAGACAAACGCAGAACAGAAAAAAAGAAAGGAGAGGAAGAGCAAATCACATCAATCAATGGACAGAGAATGGGGTTCGAAGCCCGGAAGCGGGGGCGCCGCCTCCGCCCAGAACGAGGCAATCGACCGCCGTGAACGTCTCCGACGTCTCGCCCTTGAGACCATCGATCTCGCTAAAGATCCCTATTTCATGCGAAACCATCTGGGCAGGTAAAAGATAATTATAATAATGAGAAAGGAATCAACTTTGGAGGCCAATTGATTTGATTTTGGTTGGAGTTTTGTTTGTTTGTTGGGTGTTCACCGTGTTTCTTGTTTGGTAACTGATGATGTAGTTATGAGTGTAAGCTGTGTCTGACTTTACACAACAATGAAGGGAACTACTTGGCCCATACTCAAGGCAAGCGTCACCAGACCAATTTGGCTAAGAGAGCCGCTCGAGAGGCCAAGGAGGCTCCTGCTCTTCCTCAACCCAACAAACGCAAAGTTAACATTCGCAGGACTGGTAAATTAAAGCTCTTGTCTTTACTGCCCTTTTTTCTTTGGTTCTTTATGTCGGCACTTGGTAGTTATTAGTAGTTTTGCGGAAATTTTAGTGAATTGTCGTAGAAAGATGAGAAAGTTTCATCTTTGGGAGCTAGTTATTTGATTAACTGGCTTATATGGTGTACCTGGGCTAACTGTTTCTGTTTTGTTTTTTTCCCCCCTTGCGTGGTCAATTGATGTCAAATAGTAATTCTTTTACCATTCGTGCAGTTAAAATTGGTAGACCTGGGTATCGGGTGACTAAGCAATTTGATCCAGACACAAAACAGAGATCACTTCTGTTTCAGGTTTTTTATTTTCATTTTTCATTTTTCCTTCTTCCTGTTTTTCCTTGTACTATGGAATTTTAGTAGTGATATGCAGTTATATTTCATTAATATTATGTAGATTGAGTATCCTGAAATAGAAGATAATATGAAACCAAGGCATCGATTTATGTCATCTTATGAGCAGGTACTATCTTCTCTCTTTTCTGTTTTGCTAGAATTGTTTGTTACTTGCAGTTATTATGATAAAATTACTCTGCTTTTGTGTAGCTTGTGTTTCATTGTGCTTGTGCTATTGTTGAATCTTGAACTTTCTGACCCCCATTGATCTTTATGTCATTCTTCTCTTCTTTTGGGAAGTAGTACACCATACTGCATAAAATCTAACCATATTAATTTGGTTCGCTTTGTCATGGATGCAGAAAATCCAACCCTTTGATAAGAGATACCAATATCTTCTATTCGCAGCAGATCCTTACGAGATAATTGCTTTCAAGGTAAACTGATATGAATTTGATTCATGGATTCAGTTTGACCATGTCATCTGTTCCAGTTTTAGTTATTGGTTCTTTTGTCATATCCTCGATTCAGGTTCCCAGCACTGAAATTGATAAGTCCACCCCAAAATTTTTCTCACATTGGGATCCTGACTCAAAGATGTTCACAGTAAGTATTTTGCCACTAATACTTGTCTTGACCTTGCCTGTTACGTTATGCATGGACTATGTTTCATGGTCCTCTGCTTACACTTGACCAATTAGCTTTAGTCTTGGTGTTAGGCACACAGGCATTCCTTGAAACTTTTAGTGGGACCTTGATGTCTTGATAAAGCCAACTTGACTAAGGTTGACTACAACATAAATTTGCATTTGGCCGACCCTAATCATACTATTAATACATGTTTCTTGTTGCTTTTGCACGCAAGATAGTTCTCATGCTACATTAGTATAGGTTGCTTGTGGAATATATATATTTCAGTTAGGTATTCAGGTTTTAGTCATGCTGTGACTTTAACATGAAGTTCCATTTTAGCTAATGCAGTCCTCAATTACAGTTGCAGCTGTACTTCAAAATCAAGCCACCAGAGCTGAACAAGCCTCAGCAGGCTACTGCTGTCAATGGAACAGCAGCTCCGGGGGTACCACCAAGGTCGTTGCCTCCTCCTCCACAAGCTCCACCTCCACCACCACCTCCACCACAAGGGCTATCAACAGGTACAAGACCTCCACCACCGCCAATGCATGGATCATTACCTCTGCCTCCACTGCCAATGTCAAATGGGCCTAGGCCTATGCCTCCTGGTGGAACACCAGCAGCTCCTCCTCCACCAACTGGTGGTAGTGCAATGTCAAATTTCACTCCTGGCACACAGGTTGGTGGCCCCCCATCAATCCCACCGCAAAGTTTTCCAGGACAACAGATGCCGGTGCGTCCACCCCCGCCACCTCCAAACATGGGACAGTAGATTTCTTGGCCTACTGGGTTCTGTTCAGGATGTTTTCTGTTGGAATACATCAATTGGTCTCTCAAATGTATCGAATTCCCTTGAATTTGAATGTATTAATTAACAGGTGCTAGAAGTTTTCATATAGAAAAATCTTAGCGAAGATAGAACTAGAGCGTCGAAGAAGCATCATCAACATGTTTTTGTTCATTTTCTGGTTGGAAGATATGTTGTTAACCTTTCTGTTCCTCTCTCCTGCTTTTATAGAAAAAAATATTTGGAGAGGGAGAGGTTTGGTCCTCCAGCTTCGATTTCAAATACGCAGACTATTCGACTTGGGAATCCTTGGATTTTGTTCATGCTTTTCTGTTATTGTATGTTTTCTTGTATCATGAAATTGTAGAAAGAGCAAGTCTCATTTCTCTAGTAGTACTAAATTGTGTAGGCCTTAGTCATCTGTTTCAATTTGTCATAAATGCATGCTCTAACATGCCAACTTCAATTTTTGGAGTTCAAAAATTAACGGATGGATTTCAACGGTCCAGTGCAATCCTTCAGGCAATTTGCTAAGTATCGTCTTCGACCAAGTTCATCAAGCTTTTAACAGCAATTTCACCTGCGTGGAGAATACTGGCACGAATTGTCATATGCCAAGTGAGGAAAATGAGGTATTAAAGTTGATTTTGTAATCATCCAAGACAGGCCCTCTAATGTTGCAATTGTAAACAATTTCACAAAAACTGAAAGGAAAGAACAAATTTACAATAGTTCGGGAAAAAGAAGGGGGATGAGTTCATATTTTTGTATAGACTCGATGTGGAAGGTGCTCCGGAATGAAGTGTTCATGGAACTCCCAGTGCACGTAAATACAACTGAGCCAAAAGACTTTTAAGATGCCAGCACATTTGGTGGGAAAACTTTTTTGATGAAGTCTAGGAACCGCCTGGAGTAAAATGTAGGATCAACAGCAGAGATGGACAAGGAATCATATTGAAGAGATTTGTATTTGTGTTCTATCTTCTTACACAAATTGTACTCTTGCAGTATATCGATTATGCCTAGGTAAAGAACTACGTCATATGCTTCATGAAACATCTGCTTTTCTTCATTCCCTGTTACCTGCTCTGCCCTTGCTGGCATGTTGACACCGAGTTGGATTTGAAGCCTGCTCACAAATTTCAAGAATGACAAAAGGGAACTCAATGGAGCAACTAAAACGACTAGCATATTTTACAGCAGTTCAAATGCATAAGAAATTTCAACTTGGTTGGACCTTTATTCTTCAGAATGCCGGCAAAATGGATGTGTTTACCCTTAACATAGAACATCTATATTCCTGCTTGTGTTAACTAATCAGGTTTATGCTAATTTTACTACCAAGAAACTCAACTATTTTAATGCAAATTAAAGTTCTTAGGCATGCTCGTATTATTCACAGGTGAAAGTATAAAAGGAAGGCGGAAAACTGACATTACAAGTCTAAATATGAACTACAATTGATGTTCTATGGCATGAATCCTTACGAATGGTTAAGGACAACGTACTTTGCTGTGCCAGGAAGAAGAAGATCCACTTCCTTGTTACCGGCAGATGATGCTCGCAATCGGCTACCTCTAACGTGAGGACCCACTACAATACTATTATCACGTCCACGAGGAACCAAGACAAGACCTTCTGGGTAGTTTTCATCTTCAATGGTATCTGCAGGAAGACATCAGAAACCCAATTCAGACATGAGAACATTTTCCTATTTGATTCTATAAACTATGAAGATGTAAATCGCAGGCAGATAGACAAGGCCAAACAGGACTAATGTCCTAGAACACATTTATGATCCATTAAATTCCCTTAGCTGTTTATACACAATTTACTTGTATACACATACATGTTCACATTCACAATCCTAACATGTACTTAAAACTTGCAAAGCAATACCAGAAACAAAACCAAGTGAAAAGGATCTACACTTTTTTGAGCTTCCAAGATTAGTTAAAGTGGACAACTAAGCCTATCATAGTTTGAGAAATTATTACTGGATCTAAGATGGCAAGCTTAGTTGGAAGTAGAAAATCTTGACTTGTTATATGACACGTGGAACTGTCACTTCAACATGCAGCTAATATCGATTTACCCTCATCCACCTTTCTTTTCCTATGCTGATACTAGCCTACAGCAATTAGTACCACAAGTGTTCTCTCCATAATAATTTGTCATTTTCCAGACTCCATTCACTGTCTCTCCATTTTTATTGAGGCAGAACACGCTAGAAACACCGGTAAGAGAAACATAATGTGTTTACTGGGATTCAAATCACCTGTACACAAATACCCTGTGCCCCCTGTTCCCCTTCAAATCCAACCATTCAATAACTAGGAGAGAGAAAAAATAGAAGGTTGGATTTGAGGGGAACAGGGGGCATAGGGTATTTGGATACAGGTGATTTGAGTCCGTTTACTGAGGTACCTGCCTTCCTCTGGAAGAACTCCCAAGCCTTCACCTCTTGTACCTTGGCTGTTGGACATTGAAGGCCGTAGATGTTGCGGGGCTCGATAATGCACACCTAACAGAAGGCTATAATCCATAATTTGCTGAGTTTCCAAAAATTTGCTATCTGTCTCTATCTGCCTGCATACAAGAAAGGAAACAATAATGCATCTGCATCTAGGAAAATCTAGGAACAACAATTATCACGCATATTCTGCAAAATTAATTGGAGACATAATCAGGCATGACATTATGATAACATAAATGACTAAGATGCCTCTATGTTTTGGTGCATAAATTCCAATTATTTTTCTCAAAGAACTTACAGCTTGAGCATGTATTTAGGCAATTGTTGCCCACTGAAACTCAGACAGAGTATTAGCATGAGAAGTTACATAATATTTTATATTATCTGCATAAGTGATTCACTTGTGCTATCGCATCAGTAGCACTGAGGTTCTCAGCATTCTCAGCAAAATGTAATTGCAACCTGGTCCAAGCACGGGTCAAATGGATGGTAATGTCAAGTGGTGAGCAGGGTAGTGTTTATCTAAGTCATTGTTCTTGATGTATGAAAATGAGCACAAATTTTGTTTTACTCCTGATTAGAAGAAAATATGTTATTTTAATTTAGAAAAGAAGAGGATCTCAAGGATACGAGCTGCCACTTCAGATATATTTCGACTGGTCATAGGTAAGAATCATAAAGATGAAATTCTAAAGCTTGTTGATTGTCAATCCTCCAATCTATATCTCCTCGTATGAAATAAAGACAAGTTTTTTTTCTTTGTCCTTGTTCGAGAAATCCAGAGAAAAAGGCTCTTAGGGAAGAGGAGCTGCTACCGTTAGTTATATAATAGATGAGTGAGACGATAGGCGATTTGTAAAAATGGAATTTAAGTTTGGAGACCGCACTTATGTAAGTGATATACTGACATTTTTCTATATGATACCCACCTCGGAGAAACTTAATGAAATTATAAGAGAGAAGAAGAAAAGAGAGTTAGCATATGGAAAAAAAAACTAATAATTGATAATGGAAATAATCCACAAACTTCAATAGTTAAGGTCAACAATATATAGCCCAGGAGATGGAACTTACTTTAGTAAAGCATCTTGCCATGAAGGCTCCAGATAGAAGTAGTAATTAAGGTCCAAATCCTTCAATGTGGTGTTCTCATCAATTTCGATCTTGTCTGCCGATCTTCCCAGTGATGAACCTTTCAAATCAAACCTTCGATGTATCCTTAACTCTGTGCAAAACATGTTTCCCATCACTACAAAGCGAAACTGCAATGCAGGAAAGAGCAATTACCACCAATTGTTGCATATTATAGCACATAATATATGAGAATAAACTTGTAACATGATATGTCATTAGTATGGAAAAGGACCAGTATCATTTAACATACAGAATAATAATAGCAATTACCTTCTGCCCACTTGAAGGTTTGATTCTATGAAGCCCAAAAAATTTGGTTATGAGCGTATTCTCATGCGATCTGACATGATGATGATAGTCTGGAAGCATTTTCACAAGCACCTACAAGTCAGAAAATAGTCACCAGAGCTCAACATCTTAAATCAAGATATTCAAAAAAATTCAAATAGCTAAAATTTCAGGATATTTTTTTTGTCTTTAGGAATGGCCACAATAATTCAATTAAAAGAATTACTTGAATGGATAATTATCATGGCTTGTGCCATTGGACCCACCCTGTGGACAGAGTCTAATTTAGATATAGTTCTAAGAGTCCTTTTTGTTAGTAAAAGTGTAACCCATGTGCTTGTCGTCACATTTCCATTTGAAATTTACATTTGTATATTAACTCAACTATGTCAAATTACAGGTAGAACTTTCTTTATATAAGAATTTTGTAGAGTCTCAGGCTGCAATCACCAAGTGGAAAGATGGAAGTTGAGAAATATAAGGTGCTCGTGTGCTGGTCGTAATTGTCTCCAGACCAAAGACAAGGTTGAAATAAAGATGGTAAACCTGGACTTCAGACTTTCGGAGTGTCTTAATCATGAAGCGATCATCTTGAGACAGGAAAAAGATGCTACCACTTTTCCCAGGAGAAGAGAGCTCCCTAAGAGTGTCATTTCCACAAATGGACATCATATAGTCAGCAGCATCAATCTTGAACATCTCCCTTAAATTCCTACAATGAGAATTAATAAGGTTATTAACATGGAACCTAAAGATCTAAAACAGATCAAAATTAATGAAACAAACTAACTGGTCAAAGAGTATAGGTTGAAGTTCTTGAAAAACTAGAAACATATATAACGAAGAATTGGACAGGTGGAGAGGTCTGATGATGCTAGAAAAATAGGAATAGAAGGTGACAAAAAAATATTACGCTTTCCTAACTATGTTCATTATAATGAACAGAACTATAGAAGGTTAAGAAAAGAAACCTGAAAACAATTGGGCAGTAATCTTTCCACTTGAAGTCGTCTGATTGATGAGGTGGTGCCAATTGGCATCCGGTTTTCGGAAAGTGCATAGAAAAACTTGCTTTTGGGACAAAATCTGATTGACGAACTTCTCGCCTCTGTACAGGAGTGATTTTCCCAACAGTGTATCTGATCATATTCTAATGCATATTCAACAACTAATATTCGTAAAGTAAACAAAAATGATACAGGTACAGAAATGAATATCATGTGTTTTCTCACTCTTGATATTGGATATCTCAACAACCTTATCTAGAAGCTAATTTACTTTTTTGTAACTCAAGGAATTGGAAAGGTAAATGCAACTAGATATCAATCACTACATTAGAAAGAAATACGTAAATGTGCTGGATCAATTCCTCCCAGGAACAAATTCTTTCACCAAAAGATGGCGCTTCAACAGGAAATGGACAGAGGAGTTAAGAGCTCAAGAAACTAAATTCTGTTGGATAATGCAAGGAACAATTCAGACAGATTATCTATCAATATTATGAGGGTTAGAATTGTAGTCATGTGGTTATGGATGTTACATAAGATACAAACTTGATCTACCTAATTCCAAGTTGCAAACTGAGCATTAGGTCATAACTCTTATGCCCTCTAATGATCATTTCACCAGGTCTCTTGACTTCTTTTGCGAGCTTCCTTTCCCGTTGTTTTGCTCTTCTAGACGATGGTGAAAAACTATTATCCAAGACAAGTTCACTAATCAAAACACCTTGAATATATTCCCGTTCCAAGATAGGTGGTATCTTTATCTCAACTTCTCTATCTATACCATCAGAAGTGGATTCCGCTAACTCAGTAGATAAATCATTTCCAATCACCTTTTCAATAGAAACCTCAAGACTCCAACGTCTTTCCAGGAAAACATTTTTGTTGCGTGACTGCTCCAAAGATAACAAATTTCCTTTGGAAAGTCTATCAGTATAATTATGACGAGATCCTTGCTCATCACAAGCCTCAACATTTGCTGTATCTACTGAAGATAAATGTTGAATATACATATGGTTGTACTTTTTCAAGTCTGGCAGTAAGCCTCTTTTCCTTAACACATTAAGATATCGTTCTTGCACTGCTGGAAATCGGCTGCCTTTAGGGTAAAATGATCCTTTCCCATCCTTTAAACCATGCGTCCAAGTTCCCACATAGCATCCTCCATCACTCCAAGTATATACACCAAATCCGTGCATCATGCCATTTAACCAGCTTCCTTCATATGAGTCCCCATTGATCCACTTAAGAGTCCCTTTCCCTGTCATTTTCCCTCCTTTCATATTCCCGATATATACATTTCCATTCGCCCAGGTATACTTTCCAGGTCCTTCTGGACTTCCCTGGATCCAGGAACCCTCAATTCTGTCTCCATGAGGATAAACTTGATATCCAAGACCGTGCTTGAGATTCAATCGCCATCTTCCTTTGTATGTCAGATTAGTAGAATCAATATAGGTTCCTGTACCATGAATATAGCCACTAGAAAATTTACCCTCGTAAATTGCTCCAGAAGGCCACAGAAGTTTTCCATTTCCATGTCTCATCCCCCTTTGCCATTCACCTGCATAAACAGAGCCATCTGACCAAACATACTTCCCATTACCCTCAGGTACATTACCAAGCAATGACCCAAAATACGATTCCCCGTTGGGAAGGACAAGCTTCCCTACTCCAATTGCATCAACTTCAGAATATGTATAGTCAGCTTCACCATTGATTGATATGGATTTACTATCTCTATCGGAAATAGCACCAACAGACTCTATTCTATCTGAAAAACTTAATGCTCCTACATTATCAAGAATGGCCACTGGACCAGACATGCATAATTCCCAAAAGAGTACAATTTCTAAATTCAAACACAATTATAAATGGTTTAAAACGTTCGATGGTTTATCTGACAGTAGTACCACCATGACAATGTAGGATTTGATTTTAATGCACTTGCTCTCTTATCTGTCAATCAAACAAAGATCAAAGATTTGTTAGCATGTCGAAAAAGAGAATTTAAACTCCATCAGAGCACTTTTCGGAAATATAAAACAAATGCACCTACAGAGCTTAATCAGATAAAACAAGAAGCCTATTTCATCTTTTACTATCAAAGGATGCAAAGGAAACAAATACACTCAACGATGGAATCATTTAACTCAAAACGGTCTTAACTTTAAGTCCGGCCCAGGACTGATTAATTGTCAATCCCGTATATTCTTCATAATGACTGGATTGTTCTTTGAGTTAATTGTATGAGAAACATATATCCACCAATTAACAATAAAAAAAAATGAATATGTATCTATGACAAGTGGATTAACGTGGTTTATACTCCACACCTTTTGTTTATAGAAGTTTGAATCTTGATATTCTTTCCCAGAGAACACTAATGACTCAAATATTTAAACAGATGAGTAAAGTTTTGGAACAAATAGGTTGTCTTCTCTCCATCAAATACAAACAAGAAACTAACCAGTGAAAAACAATAATACGCAGCAATTTAAAAAGATAAGTGATCTCATTCCACATCTGCAACATAACTCCATAAAATTTCACAACCTGAGTTATTCCTAATCGTATTAATCCTTCTCAATGTAGATATTAATAAAGATCTCTCTTTCCAATTTTCTATTACCTTTTGACTTATAGTTTTCATTGAACCACAGCATCTTTTCTTTCAACCTCAAAACAAGATAGATTTCTATCTAACAGAACTCGTGATCGACCAACGAATCGAACGACGCCAACGCTTAGCATTTGGAGTTGGATTACACCAAACAGAACTTGGAAGGAAAACAAACAAACATTTACGCAAACATGGAATGCTCAAGTTTCCGTCTCGTAATCCATACGAAACAAAACTTTCACAAACGCGGATTAACAGAGAGAGACCAGAGAGAACCTTGAAGAAGAGTGAAATTGAAGTTTTTCGAGTTTGGCTGAATGTTTGCTACACAACTCTGCTTAACTCAAGTATACACTCTTGCGTGTTTATTGTAAGCTTTTACATCGCACTTAGCTTCTCAGCTTCTAATTTCACTCTCTTCCACGGTGACTATTTATTAGGGATGGCAACGGGCTGGGCCAGCCCCTACCAAAATTTTTAAAACAATTTTTTAAAAATTAAAAATATAAAATAATTTATTTTTTAATTAGATTAGGGTCTGGGTTGCCCAGACTCAAGCTTACCCGAGACCTAACTCCTCTAAATAAAAAGATGTTGTTTTACTTAGAATAATTGGATCTCGTATTTGTTTGGCCTGGGCTTGACCCATGGGCTGACCCATTGAAAATAACTAAATTTAGGCTCATGGGCCAAAAATTGCCATCCCTACTATTTATTTATATGACGCTATTCCTTTATTTAATTTAATTTAATTTATAATACCCTTATTTTCCTTTTTTTTTAACGTAATTTATTGTTTGTATGTCATTATGTTAATTTAATATGTCATACGTGAACGTTTCATTTGTACGTACTGTATTGCTAAAAAAAAATGCAATGTGTACTTCCGTTTGTTTAGGACAATATAACCTATTACTATTATTTATTATTATGTCTTTTCTAAAAAGACTAGTTTGTAACTCTGCAATTCTTCCAAATGTAACAAGTTGTATGTTATGAATATTGTTCCGATATTGGCATCACATTATGGTACAATATAGTACTAATATTCATCGATACCGAGCACTATTGCAAATAATTTTTTAAAATTATTAAATAGTTCTTAAAATTTTAAATTATTAAATAGTTCTTAAAATTTTTAAATTACCAAATAATTTTTCAATATACTACGCTCTATGATTTTTAGTTTTACGTCAACATTGTCCTAAAAATCATAATAATATATATTTGAAGTAACAACTATCTTTTTATTTTCATTAATATTACTTTCACATATTTTATATATAAGCAACAACAAAAGTTAATAGAAGAAAAGATCATTTAATTATCTTACAAATATAAAATTAAGAATAATGTAAAGTATTTAAAATGTTATAAGTTACATTATATAATAAAAAATAATTACGTCAAAGCATCATATAGTTAGACTAATAAAGGTTCATGACCCAATAAGTTTTAAAACAAGAGTTGTAAAGTATCTAAAATATTATAATTTACATTATATAATAAAATAATTACATCAAAGCACCTTAGAATAAGAATAATAAAGGTTCATGACTTTATAAGTTTTAAAACAAGAGTTGTAAAGTATTTAAAATTTTATAATTTACATTATATAATAAAAAATAATTACATCAAAGCACCATATACTAAGAATAATAAAAGTTCATGACTCTATAAGTTTTAAAATAAGAGTTCTTATCGAGGAACATATCCAAATAGAAGTTAAACATAAAACAAAAACATTTATAATTAAAAGTTTTATATTTCTATTGGATATAAAGAATTTAACATATGCATCAAATACAAGTGAAATTAAAAGAAAATAGAAGAAATAAAAAACTTCAATTAAATATCCGTTCAAATCGCATTGATCTCAATTTTATTCGGTACAAAATCCTTATTATTGAGACGAGTCTCATCATCGTTATCATTCAAATTCGTTGCACCAAACAATCTATAAATACTATCTCTAAAACTATCTTCTAAGTCATTTTCATCTATTAAACTTAGTTCTTAAAACACTTAATCCGCTAAAAGATCGATATGATCAAGACAAATTAGATATGTAGAACTACTTGTCTATTAAGAGTCATAGTAAACAAAACAATTAAATTATTAAAAAATTTAAAAAATATATTTAACTTAATAATGATAACATCATTTTTCTCAAAATTTTAAATTGAACAAAGATCAAATTGTTCAATCTTTTATGTTCTAATCTATTCTTTTTCTTAAAATAGATGAATTCAAATATGCTTTAATTTCTTTCACACATTATTGCGCTTACAAATTGACTCAAAATTTAAATTACAAACCTCTATAGGATATTAAATTTGAATTCAAAACAATGGATACATCTAAATTGGTCCCATTAAATAACTATATGACAACAAAAGTAACTTATAAATAAAATAAAGTAATGAGTAATTTATAAGAAGTAACAAAAGTGAATAAATATATACCTGAATTAAGTTTGTCTCTTTGACGAATTATAATAGGTACCCCAAAATTACCAGAAGTTTCCTTGTAAACCTCTGTGGACTTAAGAGAACTTGCATCATCTCATGTGCAACAATTATTGTAATAGTTAACAACAGCCTTTATTAACTTTAGCTTTCATCGTAAAACTTGCTCTAAAATAGACATTAAAACTAAAAAATGTCCCAACTGTAAACAATAGAGAGTAAAGTTGCCTTTTATATCTTTCATTGATGATTGTAAGATAAAGTGTTTTTAAGGAAGGCCTACTTTTTCATATTGGCCTTGATTACTTCCTGCACCCTCTCTAGGATATCATAAAAATAACTCATTGTTACTTTCTCATCATTATCAGCTAGACGAAGTACTATCACCAGAGGTTTACAAACTCGAACGACAAATGAAAACTAGAGCCAAAATTTATGATCTTAAAGGATAATTATAGAAATCTCCATTACAACATTAGAATTGACATACTGAGATGTAACCTACTTGCCATTTGTAAACATTCGTCTGAGCTCCTTTTTCGTTAGAATAAAGCACTGGAATGATAAAAAATTAGTCTCAAATCTTGTAATAATCAGACGACATAAATTCCTAATATTGGTGAAACCCTTTCTCATTAAATTTAAGATCTATCCATGATTCTAGATGAACTTAGTCACTTTTCTTGCTTTATGCATAATTTCATCGAAGATAGGAAAGTATCTAGGATTTCTTATTTTTTCTAACATCAAGTCAGTGCAATGTGCAACACAAAGAGTGTAATAAAAAGAATCATACCTACTTTGTAATCTTTTTCCTGCAGCTTTATAAGAAGAATTATTATCAGTAATGAACTGTACAATGTATTTTAGGTCCAAATTTATGTACAACTTCATCAAATATTTGAAACAAAGTATAAATATTTCTAATAAATCTAGATGCATTAATAGACATCAAAAATATTGTCCCTTTAGAAAAATAAACAAAATAATAATAGTAATAATAGGCTTATGTCTTCTATATGTCCAACCATCACATATAATTGACACTTATAAGCTGCTAAGTCATTCTTCTCTCATCCAAATAAATTTTTATTTAATAAATAGATTTGCTCAAAAGACTACCTCTATAGTAATCAATCGACAGAGCTTTATATCCTAGACTATAAAAGTCAATAACATTCTGTATAAGCTGATAATAATAAGAATAGGCATCATTGAATGATACTTATATCATACCACCATCTAGTCATTTCCATGTCCATATTATGAGTTACTTCTTTAGATTGTAAGGCACTACGAATTGGAGATTGAGCTCCAAGTGTTGTTCTTGGTGTAAAAAAAGTTAAATACATGACTTCTTCTCTTTTTCTCATTAGGTGTAACATTCCTTTCTTGTTGGATACGAATACCTCTTTCAACATACCCAATATTATCTTGACCACTAAAAAAAGAATTTCCACTACCAATTTCGTGGTTCAGTCTTTGCCTTCTATCTTTTTAATACTGATACTCTTCAAGCAAAGTTTTCATTGGTTATTTCATATTATGACTGACTTTTTTAAAAGACTTCATATCACCGTTGATCCCAGCTAAATGCTTCTTTAATTTGATGATTCCCCTACCTTTCAAATATTTGTTACAATAAAAATAAATGATATAGTTCTTCATTCCAAAAACTAATGTAGAATGAGCCCAAGTTGGATCATCAAATCTTCCTAAACCTGAAACGGCCAAATTATCAAGAGTACTTAAACTTTTGTCCATTTATCTATAAAAATAAATAAATACATATGTCAAAATAAAATTAATAACTTCATTTTCAAATTAAAAGGCAAAGCTTTTATATATAACAACCTTACATAACAAATTCAATAATACATAACTATATAACATCATTAAATCTTTCGATCGATAATGCAAATTGCAAATAAGCTTTTATTGTACAAAATAAAAAAAATTCCTTAAAGCATTTATATTTTCACATTATATTGAGCAATGAATATACTTTCATAAATTAAGACATATCTTATTAGTCATTTTAATATAATCATAAAGAAATCTAATTACCTTAGGTTAAATATAATCAATAAGAAATTAAATTACCACTACAAGAGTTAAGACATTTCGTGACAATTTTTTTGTGACTAACTATTGTTTCGTCACAAATACGAGTTTTTTTATGATAAAACAATTAATTGACACTATTGTTTGGATTATCTGTGATGATTTATTTTTTTTACCACTAATACAATGGTAATTGTGACAGTTTAGTTTTTTTCAAAATTAAATTGTCACTATTAATTTATTAATAGTGTTAAAATTTATTTTATCACTAAGTTTTGTCACTAAAAGCCTATGAAATTTGGTGCCAAAATAATTT
>JAOQMS010000004.1:33125710-33154491 GCA_027563885.1 Erythroxylum longipes
ATAATGGCACCAAATTTTCCATTCTTGTTGCAACACTAACTAGTGACAGAATGTAGCTACATATCTGTTATAGTGACCGTTCATTGCAACATCTCAATAAGTCGTGTGGTCGAAATACAAATTTATTCTCCTCGCAATAAGCTGTCGCAAAAGCTTAATATTTAGTAACGATGCATTACAAAAAAATGCTAATAGCAACAGACATCAAAGGTATTGCTAAGATTTTCGTTGCAATAGCCATGTTGTTTTGTAGTGTATGTGAACTGAAAGAAAAATAAGTTATTAGGATAAACTTTGATTCCAATTATCATATGATTTATCTATTTAAGAAGAACTAGTAGAAAATTTTAAACTAGGAAACTTATTTCAAATATACAAAAAAAGATATTTGAAGAATAAAACATGCAAATTCAAATTAGATAATAATGGGATGATTAACGTTGTATAGATTAGACTGCATTAGTATAACATGTCTTGTAACATTCATGTAATAGTCTTAATCAATATAATGAAATTGTCATAATAATGATGATTTAAAATTTTATGTTTAAAATGAACTTTTAACTTAGTTTGTTGGAATATTATGTTAAGAAGTCATATTATGCTAAAATAAAATTTCACATAAGTTTTATAAGATTTAATTGAAATAATTGAATATTATAAAGTTTATGACTTTTTAAATTATACTTGTTGGGATCTTTTTCAATTTTATCATTTACTAGGCTTAGGCTTATGTTTTTGCCTATTGCATAAGTCATTAAAGTAACTATATGTTATTTAATTAATATTCAATTTGAAATTATATAATTCATTTCTCTTATACAAAATGTTTATTCTTTACTGTAACAAACATTTGTCAAATTATTTTAAATTATTTTAATTAAAAATTTTATACATAATATATAAATTATTAGTTATTACATAAATATCTAACACCAAATAATAAATCTTTTAAATGCTAAAAGAGAGGCGGCTATTGTATATTGCAGACAAAGATATGATATGTCAATAAACGAACCCCTTCTTTTAAGAAAATTTCAAATATTACAAAAATGTCACAATAATTATATTTTTTTAAATTTTTAGTACATACTTTTAGATAAATGTGTTTCTATTCTAATCTAATTATTAGTAGGCCTAGAACAACATAGTTTTGTTAAAAAGCGTCTTACTCATTTAAAAGTTAAAAAAAAATTAAAAATTCTACTCTCCAAAAATCATCTACTCCATAAGACCCTCATCCCGAATCGTTAAATTCTATTTTGGTGTGGAACATTAAATAATAGAATGTTTACTTTAAAATATAAAGAGGCTATCGAAACTTTGTATTGAAGCATAGAGTTTAAACGAAAAGTCAATGATTAAAATTTTAATTATATATTAGGATCAAATATTATTATATTAATCAAATAAAGCTTAAAATTTAGAGTAAAAAGCTTAACTATAAATTTTTCCTTTTCAATTTCTAAAATATAAAGTGTCAAAGAAACCTTTTAGTACATATAAACGTCTTAAAGCAAGAATATATTTATTAACTTTCAATTTTCTGCTTTTTTAGTAAGTCTAGATTATAGGTGCCCACTCGTTAAAAGAGTTGAAAATTAATAGGAATGGAAAAGGCAAAGAGTGTTTTTTTTTTCTTCCACTACAAACGGCGTGCGTTTTGTTCATTTCTTGCATTGGTAACTCCTAGTACTATTCAAAGGTTCAGTATCATCTTTGACATAAAAATTCACATGGTATTGATAAAATTAATTTTGTTAATTAAATCAGCATAATGGTAATATAATTATTAATTGATTAAAATTTTAAAAGTTCTAATATTGAATTGAATTTTTTTAAAAAATTTAACACTTCAAATATTATGAATTGATGGCCGAATAACTCTTTTTCTAATTGGAAATAGCCAAATAAATTGCATATGAAATAGTAATACGTGCCGCATCTGCACGTTGGGTGGATTGCGGTCTAGTGCGCCTGTTATTATTACTCACCATATTTCAAGAATTTCTTCGTATTGACTGGAGTTTTTAGTTTCTACTCTATTAAAAAAACAGTCAAATAAAGGGGCACGACTAAAAAAGATTGACATATTCAACTTTTATTATATACATACTATATTGTTAATTTCTGTTTTATAATTTTTTGGATAAAAAATATATTTCTACCATAATTAATTTTTTTAATGTTTAAAATTTTCAAAAAATTCTTTCTATTTTGCAATTTTTTAGGAATCATTCTTTTAAACTTTGCAACAAAACACATACCATATAAACATCTTGCATTAATTAATCAAACACCACTAATATCTTAACCCAACTAAACTTTTAGACTTGACACAAACTAATTAAATTTGACGTAAATTAATAATTTAAGATGATTATAATAAATTGTTTTTAATTAATTCAATTTGAGTTTAAAAACTAAGATGAATTGTCATATAAGCATCATTTTATTAGTATAAATATTAATATTTATGTCACTTATATTTCGTTGTTATATTTAATAGGAGTTTAAGAGAATGAATTTTTCTGAAAAATTTAAAATTAAAAAAGAATATTTTGAGAATTTAAAAAATTAAATTATTTTCAAAATTTTCTTAAACTACAAGAGATGTATGATGTATCTCTTTTACCCTTTTTTTTCTATCTCTAAATTAAACTTGCATTTGAACAATTCATAGCAATATGTATTCAACTTCAAGATCAAATGGTTGAAAATCATTAATTGGACGTTTCGTTTGGTCTAAGAAAAGTATAACACAACTAAAGTCTAAAACCCATGAGCTCTAGATAAACTTGCATTGCGGAAATGATCAGATTTTCTGTTCTGGTTATATTGTTTTTATTATGTTCTATTAAATCTCATTCATATATTTACGTGAACTCAAAATAAATATATAGATAAAATTTAATAAAATAAGATTAGAATAAAATAAATGAAACAGAAGATTTGATGTGTACCGTAAATACCAAAATTTTTGATCTTTTTCATTTTCGGCGGCCATAGTCATTCATGACCTATTTTTCTTCAATTAACAGGAAAGTTCAATACTTCGACCCTATATAAGGTCCGATCGCACTACAGATTGTGTTGCACATTGAATCCTAAAGCACTTTATTTGACAATGGAGACTCTAGCAATTTTTGGTCTTGCCTTGGCTTCTTCCTTCTTCTCTGGTACAATAATCTTTTGCCTTAATCATATCTGCACATATATGCATAACACTATATATGCCAATTTGAGGTTTAACGTATATTTTCTAAAGTACAGGATTCTGAAGTTTAATTGTTCTATTTTACATAGATTTAATTGTTCTATTTTACATAGCCTGAAGCTTTATACCGACACACCTGAAGTTCAATTGTTCTATTTTAGATAGATTTAACTGTTCTATTTTACACAACTGAGCTGTCTCTGAAAATTCATATAAAATTAAATGAGGTGTGACATTAAATATATCATTTATCGAATAGAATGTGCATGTGCCATGTCATTTCTCATTGTAGTTGAATACAATATATCTGACTACTTACGTTTTTTAATGGTATCTTTCTTACATGCAGGAGCTCTTGCAGGAACCTTTACTATTACAAACAAGTGTCCGTACACTGTCTGGCCTGGAACTCTAACCAGAGAGGGCCGCCCTCCGTTGTCCACCACCGGGTTTGAGTTGTCACCCGGCTCATCATCATCCATCGACGTTCCAGGTGATTGGAGCGGCAGGATCTGGGCACGAACCAACTGCGCCAATGATGCTACCGGAAAGTTTACTTGTGCCACTGCAGACTGTGGCTCGGGCCAAATCCAGTGCAATGGTGCAGGCGCAATCCCACCGGCGTCGTTGGCAGAGTTCACTCTCAACGGCGACCAAGGAAAAGATTTCTATGACCTCAGCCTCGTCGACGGCTATAACCTGCCACTCTCTATAACCCCACAAGGCGGTTCTCCCGACTGCAAGATCACTAGTTGCCAGAATGATGTGAATAAAGTTTGTCCGTCGGAACTAGCAGTAAGAGGGCCTGACGGAAAAACTGTTATTGCTTGCAAGAGTGCATGTCTGGCATTTAATAAGCCCAATTACTGTTGCACCGGTGATTACGGTACGCCGGATAAGTGTCCGCCGACTGATTACTCAAAGATTTTCAAGGACCAGTGCCCTCAGGCTTATAGTTATGCTTATGATGATAAGAGCAGTACTTTCACTTGCCCAACTGGTCCTCGTTACCTTATCACCTTCTGCCCTTGATTACCTCAATTCTAGATCTAGCCATGTTTACAGATTTCATGGCTTGGATCAATCCATAAATTAATGAATAATTACTCCAAGCCATTATAGCTTTTTACTCGTTTATGTTCCTTTTGTGCTGAAGAGTTACGTCGTTTCTATGTTGATGATTCATTAGTGCATGTCTTCATCAACATGGTTGTTTATATAATAAATGTGCATGGTTTGCTCAATAGAATCGTACAATTATGAAGCAACATTATATTCAATCATTTTGTTACTATTAGAACAAATTTCACTAAATCTATGATTCGTTTGAATCTATCCATCTCCCTTCAATTATAATATGATGTGATAAGTTGGTAATACAACGCGGGTTGCCTTGCATCCTTTTCATTACACCCCACGTCTTTATGGCATGGTACGATACGACCTTCTATTGACTTGATCTAGAGTTATTGTGCCTAAAATCTTCTATTGACTTGGCAAGGTCTAGGAAACTAACTAGATTATTTCAAGGACTAAAATTTAAAAAGTGAAAGTAGTTTCTGGGAAAGGGGAAACAGAAAAGAAAAGAACCAAAATCTGTCTAGTCATCTTAATTTTCCTGGAGCATGACCAGTTGGGTCAATAATTGCATAGTCCTTAAACATGATCGAGAAAAAGGGCTCGGACTGAAAAGTCATCTTTTAAGCATGATCTGTTCATGCTTCAAGAGGAAATTTCGATGGCTACACGGTAATTTGTCTGCATCGCAAATTCCGGCGATGATTGTATGACCATTTTACTTATTAAATAAACATTTTTATTTTTATAATTAGTTGGATGGATTAGGAGCTGGTGGGCCTGCCATTATTACACCCCATATTTCAAGCAGTTCTTCGTAAAGCCCACGTCTAGACTGGACATTAACAGTCCTTCACTCGGCCACTAGCTTTAGCTCAGATGCTACACAAGCTTCGGTGCCACCTAAATCCCAAATTTATGCTAACTGTGCCAAGCTCACATTTCATCATATCTTGTCTTCCCTGCTGGCAAAAGAAGCTCGTAAGAGTTCAACCAAGACGTGTTTTATATTAAACAACTGACTTCAAGAATTTGTTGGGAGGAATTAGCAGTGGATCCTGGGTCAGTGGCATCAACTCCATTATTAATTTTGTTTTGCTGAAATCACTTCAAAAAATACCAGTGCAAGGACACATAGGCAACACATCCGCTTTTCACAATCCATTTAGCTTGGAAAGACACAATCTTTCATTAGCCGACACATAGGCAACAAATCCGCTTTTCTCAATCCATGTATCTTGCAATGACACAATCTTTCAGTAGCACAAATTTTACGAGATAAAGACCATAGGACGTACTTTCTGTTTTCCAATGGCTTACATCTGCACGAACGAATGGGTGAATGACAGGATAAGTGAATTACGAAGCTGTAGTATCCAATAGGCTTTAGCTAAGCAGACTGTTGGACTAAGAGGACAGAGGTCCGGAGCTGCCAAAGGTGGTCCCTTTCTGCTTACCCACAAATTGTTGAACGTTGCTCTTGCTTGATTGCATGTCACCTTCTCATATCCTTCGCTCGTTTTCTTCTTTCCCCTATTAGGGCACACTATCTTCTGCCTTTCAATTCCAAAAACATGGCTAAAGTTAGAAAAGTTGAGAGTAAACGCAGAGAGAAAGTGGATACATGCTCAATTAACAGCAAACGAAATTGCGCGAAGCAGCACAAGAGCCGCTCAACAAAACAACTCAGTTTGTCTTTCTTGTTGTCTTCCTCCACAACCTATGCCTCTTGTCAGTCCAATTCAGGTACCTCTCTGTCTCTGCATCTCCCTGTTTTTGTGCGAATACAATTGCGTGCTACTAGTTTGTTTAGTTGCTGTATCAGTATACTGCATAGGTATATAGAAGGGAAATGAAGTATACCCAGTTTTTGTTCTCTCTTTTGTATAGTTCTTAGGAACTCAAATCTGTATTTTGTTCCCAAATCCAAGTTCTATGTTGAATCCCAACTTCAAGCTTACAGATGACTGCACTATAGAGATTTGGGTGCTTGATAGATTCCCTTTTTTGTTAACTTCGTTTTTGGCTCTCAATAAACGAGCATGTTGATAATGGGTTGATTGTTTGCCAATGCCATTGCCACAAGCTTTGTCTTCATGGATATTTATAATTCTCGTAGAAACATAAGGATCAATTAAGTCGTTTGACTATACCTTTTACATTGAAAAGGTTAAACATTCATGAATGTACATTCAAGTTCAGATACTTCTTTAAATTCATGTATAGTTATATTTATATGATGAAGATAGAAGCTTTGCCTATTGAATTTTCTGATTGATTTATTTGAACTGAAATTCTATCCGTCCCTGAATTGTGTTAATTGTGTTTCTTAATAGAACATAACTTATTGGCCAATTTAATGTACTTTGCTATTGAAATTTTCTTCCTGCTTATGTACAACTACTGAGTTAGCATTGGGCTGAAGGTTTTGCTCAAGGATGTGAAGGGTATTATCTTAATTCATTATTTACATATCTGTTGTGGGGGAACATGAAGAAGATGAGTAGGTTGGAATAAGACCTCTTAGGTTTTTCTTTATTTTACTCTTACATGCGTTGACATGATATTTCTCACAATGTAACTTATTGTGACCTTTAGGTTCTTAGATAGATTCTTGATGTTTTGTGTTGGAAATTCTATTATTGGTCAAACTATTGATGTCGTCTTTAAATATCTGATCCACAGGTTCCTTTAGACAAAGCTTGTCCTGTGTGACAATCAATGGTTTCCATAAGAGTAGTAAGAGGGAAAAATCGTTCAAGCACCCTTTGGTTCAATGCTCTAAATCCACTGATGAAAGATCAAGGCCACTATCAGATTTTTACAGAGACCAAGTTGAACAAGTCAAATCAGTTCATCAAATAGTTTTAGCTGATCCTTTTTGCAATAGGTATATCCTGTCGAATGCATCACAAACTCAGTGGAGCTGTTTGATCCTGGTGTGACTATTGTGTCTTTGATTTTGTTTGTCAGTAAAAAGGAAGTGGTTACTGCCATGACATCGGAATCTATCCCAAAGAAATTACAAATCAAAGAAAGCAATAATATTTCTTGTACTCCAAAAAATATTGTGTGTGCTGAATCAGCTTGCCAACTGCAGTTGCCTGATGGAGTAAGTTGTTAAATTCTTATGATGCTAGCCATTCATTACTCCTATATGCTTCTGATTTAAATTGAGTGAGATTTAAGTTAAGAGCTTTTGGCACACTCTTTCTATTGTACTGATAGATTTTGGATCTTGTCCACTCGTAAATTTGGCCCATATTCATTTCATGTATGTTTTGGACATAAGTTTGTGGTGCTTGATGTAATCATAAGTTTGTGAACAATGTTTGACAATTTCACACGATTGGAGAAAATCCTCTATATAGAAGTCAAAAAGCCAAGTCACTTTTGATGATCTGTTCAATCCATAGTAGTCATTGCCTTAGGTGCACTTCTCAATTTTCTATTGTCATACAGCTGAGAAATGTGGGAAACTTGAGGCTTTCATTCTCTTTCCAGAAACCTTACCCACACTGGTATGTGTTTTTCAGTGCCTGGGAATATCTGGTCAGG
Organism: Erythroxylum longipes; assembly: GCA_027563885.1. Taxonomy (NCBI): domain Eukaryota; kingdom Viridiplantae; phylum Streptophyta; class Magnoliopsida; order Malpighiales; family Erythroxylaceae; genus Erythroxylum; species Erythroxylum longipes. Next base: position 33,133,563 of record JAOQMS010000004.1, read on the forward strand.
GATGGCTTGAAACATGAAGATGTGAGAATTGGTTGTTTCCTTAGCTCCCTTGACAACTCCCATTACCGTTAGCTCCATTGGAATTCCCGTATGATTAGTTTTCTGAGCTTACCACAGATTTAGAGGATACCAGTATTCTATAATTTTTGTTTCCAACCAGCCATATTGCAAACAGAAACAATTTGCTAACCAGTGTCATCACTTTTGGAAACTTTTGCAATTTTTTCTTGTTAGGAAAAATGAGGCAGGGATATGGCCCTGCGTAGAACAATGTTTTTGATGTCTGGCCATACGTTGCTGATTGCAAAATCAACAATCTGATTGATTTTAGATTAGTACAAGTAGCACTTTTCAGAAAGTAGCTGTGAGCTTATGGAAAAAGAAGTATGCATCGGAGTGCATTATTTTATTGGATGCTTAATTATTGAAATTAAACTAACTTTGTATTCAATTTGTATGGCTTGTTGGTTTTAAGTAGGCGATAGAAAGGAAGGAAGATTTAAGTGTGCGAAGAGATTTGCTCGGAAGCCCTATTGGACACAAACAGCATTATGAAGCAAATAACTCATCTAGTATGTGTTTCTCCATTGATATACTTGCTTACTCCACAATGCTAAGAAAAGCAGTAAAATGAAATTGTTTTGGAATTCGGAACATATTTATGTTAGACAAATAGCATGATGCTCATTGTTGCCATAAAAGAAGTACACGCATTTCTTGGAAAAAAACTTCTACGTGGATGTTTTGATGATTAGTTTAATGCATGGAGCTAGGAATAGATGCGCTTATTACCACTAAGAGCTAAGTCATTGCAGTGGACAAGATTAGATCAATGGAGGAATGATATTTTTCCTTAAGAGAATGATGTAAAGAAGGAATGTTTCTGGTTTCTTGATATCAAGTTTGAATTTACAGTCTGTGATTAGTGTGATTCTATTTTGCAGAGGTGATATGCGTTAAACAACTCTCTACCTTGTTATGATGATTTCTGTTTCTTGTCCAAAACAGGTAAATGGGCATTTTCACGTATAACAAAAGGTTATCTCCCTAAAAGAGGAAAGGTGGATAGGGAACGAAAGCATGAAATCTGTTTTGATGTGAGTCATGACCTTACTTTGGCTTTCTCTAGTGATAGACCACCTACAGAACGTAAACATACCTCTGATGTTGTTGTTCTTGTTTTTTATTCATTTCTTATGCAGGAAGATGCTTTTCCACTGAATTCTGTCACTCAGGTTCGCCGGTTCAAGATAATGCGGCACCTTGGTCTTGTAGCTCCTATAGGCTCCCCATTTTGAGTTGTGTGATAATTAGTTACTTCCATGAACCCTAGCATTTCAAAAGTTTATATCTTTGATTTGTTTGTTCTGTGTACATATATACATAGTAGTATAACTGGTTTAGATCACAGCTTTCTCAAACCTAGAGTTGATTGGTGCTTTAACCAGACAACGCATCAACTCAACAATTATCACTTGTCAAGGAAAAGATATTGGAAGATCCTTCTGGCCAGATACTTCTACGTATGCATGCCTTCAAATTCATGACCTGAAAATTGAGAAACAAGAAGGAAATACTTGGGCTTGAATGGGAATAGATCTTTCGTGCCTAACCACATTCAGTAGAAAAGAATGTTAGGGGTGTCCCAGACGGCGAAGACACGAACAGGAGGCCTCCTAGGGGAAAGCAGTTACTTCAGAAAACACAAAAGAGGAGTTTATCAGCTGTATTTTAACTTATTGATTAAAAGTTAATTTTTTAATCATTTTAAAAAGTTATTAATATATGGTAAGTGACTTATTGGTTAACTTATTTAATCTCAATAAGTTAATTTTTAAAAATTTTATAAGAAGAGTTTTTTGAGTTAGTTGTTTACTTAATGACAATATTACTCTCTATTTTTGTTCCGTATATTTTTAAAGTTGATTTTTTTATTGTACAATTAAGTCGTAGAGTTTGGAATAATATAATAAAGGAATTAATTAAATTTTTTAATCTTTATTTAATCTTATAATATTAGTTTACATTTAAAAATACCATATTATTAAAATTTTGAACATAAAGAATCACATTAAATTAATATTTTTAGTGTATAACTATTATATATCGTATCTGTATCATACTATAATTATAGATGTTTTAATTTATTAAATAATAAAATTAATAAATATTATATGAAAAATACTAAAATGATGTAGTTTACTGTATCATTCATATTAATAGAGAATTTAACGTTAGATGATGACGAAGATGATGATGATGATTATTATTATTATTATTGTTGTTGTTGTTGTTGTTGTTGTTATTATTATTATGTTTTCTTATTAAAGTTATAAATTTAATTTTTGTAAAATTAAATATCTAAATCTAAATTCTTATATGAATATTCAACGAAATACTAAGAAATATAATATTCATGCTCTTATATTTTTTCTTTAAATCATAATCTCATAAGTCATTTTACACGTCAACAACTAATACTAAATAGTTAATTTTACCAAACATTTTTAATAAACAGCTGATGTTATCTGCTGATCAAATCAGCTAATATAATCAAATATCAACTAATCGTCGATAAAAAATTAACTAATAATTAATACAATCCGCTGTTTCAAAGTAGGCTAAAATCCTTTTGATATTCGAAAAAACATCGTACAAGCTTCCAACAGAAACCAACCTTGGAACTGTACCAAACTCCCCCATCTAAAGTATGTTCATGATCTCCGAGATTTACCTGCTCTTTTCCCTACTAGAGCTCAAAGAAGAAGTGAAAGAGAATATACATGATCAACGATTATCTATGGTCTTAATGCCTGTAAATGGTAACGGTTAATGAGGCAGAAGGTATACTTAGGTTATAATTTATTCTAAATGCATATAGGAGAAAACTTTGATCGAGCTACAGAAGCCTTCAAAATTAATTTTAACTTTCTAATAGTTGTGGAATTAGATTGAATTTTAATAAAACTAAAATTTAATTTTTTAATTTTAATTGGCGAAAAAGGGAGAGTTTATGATTAATTAACTAATAAATTAAATTAACAAAGAATTGCAATAAAAAGTGATAAATTTAATGGTACTTAACTTCCATTCAAGATAAATATCTCATTCAATTGTAATATTAATTATTAGTTTAAAAAGAATAATTTTTACAATTCAAGCAGTTAGCTCGAAATATATTAAGATAGTCATAATAAGTGTCAAATTTTCCTAAATTAATTAGTTCTCAACATTGAAAAAATATCTTACTATCAATTGATTGTCTATGATAGCATTCCATATTAATTAAATAATAGCAATAAACTACTTAGAGCATCTAAATTTGGATCAATACTGGCAAAAACATCTTTGTCAATTTAGAGATCATTTTGATTCCATTAGTAAAGAGGATTCGAATATCACAAATTGATCAATCAAAGAGAGATTCAACAACTAAAACTAAAAGAAAGATCGATTCTTTAGAATCCTTCTTTTCTTCAAACAGAATGAACAAAGATAGAATTAGACTGATTCTTTAACTACGTTTCTGGATATTCCTCAATATCCTGGCTATTCACGAAAGGTGAGAAGGAGATGAATAATCATCTGCTTCTGGAAGAAATCGAAGAATTTCTTGGGAATCTTGAAAAAGTCTAACCCTTAAATTAAATAATTGAGATAGTTATAACTAATGAATTTAGTTTTCTTGTTTCTCATAAGTTAAATATGCAACTTCATAAATAACATATTTGCAACTTGTATTAATCCTTCATGACAATTACAGATCGTTGAATTCATGGATAGCTATAGAATAATCAACATTAAATTATTTTGTTAAATCACTCAATATTAATTATTCATGAACTATAAGGACATAAAATAAGGAATGCTTGAATTATAACAAAAATCTAAGTTTAGAAGAAAAAAAAACCTTGCAAGGTTACAATTGTAGTTTTAAATCCCCTTGAATCAAAATATGTGAATTTAGCCACATATAATTTTTGTTTCAACATAAAAAATAGAAGAAAAAATGAAAGATTAAGAGAAAACTACTAACAAACGAAATAGAATGAAACCTAACCTCCTTCTATCTTGCAAAAATTTCTATCTAAAACAAATCTAAATTCCTATATAATAGGGATGGAAATAAGTTTGCTAATTAAATTTAGACTTTTGAGGTAAATCTGACATTAGGTATGATCTTGCCTTATCCCCTGTAATAATCTGTCCACTTTTTAAAAATTTGTGATTTTAACTAATAAGTCTATACTTCTCACATCCTAAAACAATTATTAATTTTCCTATTAAAGCACCAAAATATAGCCGAAAAAAAAGAGATAATTCCAAGTAATATAACCAAATAACATCTTATCAAATTCTCCTACACTGGACTCTTACTTATCCTCAAGCATACATCAATTTAATATATTAATCATCCTTATAACGACCTCTTATCTTCTTTCGTGTTATCTAAAAATATCCTAAAAGTTAATACACATTAAAGGTTTAGGATAAAATACTCATAAGACACATTTTTAGAATTAAAACATGGCATCTCATTAATTCCATCAAAATCAAATGAAACAAGACTAGACACCCCATGGATTTTACTCTTTATACTCAAAGTGTTTAGGGTTTATTAAGCTCTCAATCAAAGCATAGTGAGTTATTTTTGTAAGTTTGCTCATGAATCATTTCTCCACCACTAATAAAAATGAAACTAATGTATATTCAAAAGGACTTGATAAGGGTTGTAATGGCTTATATAAGGTATGACAAAAAGAAGTTTGTAGGTTAAATAAATTGAAGGAAATCATACAAACTTATTCACACAAGTTTTAACTCAATTTAGTCCAAAACTCACTTAGTTTAAATAGCATCCTTTTCAATTACCTCTTTTTTCTTTTTTCCTTTTTTTTTCATTTTTTAACATGAACATCAAAGAGGATTTTTTTATTTTTTATAGTTCTCCCTTATACTATATATAAAAAAGAATGAAAAATAAAAACAATACAACTTAAATTAGCTAATTTACTTTTCATAGAAATAGTCAAAATACTATTCAAATAAGTTTGATACAATTCTTTCAATTTAGGAGCTCAAAATTATTAAAGACATCAATAAGAAGAAGGGTAAAAGTGGTTTGTAATAAGGTTGGCATTTAAGAAAAGAAATGGTAAGGCTTAAATTGGTGTTCTAGTGGTCAAAATTAAAATAGGCTTGTCTAGGCCAAAAAATGGTTATCCTAAGTGTCTTTATTATCTTTATGCACAATTTCATCAAAAATATAGTCTCAACATGTATTCAAAAGCAAGTTCTCGCATAAATAAGCTATGGTTGATAATACATAACAAAAAGAAATGTATGATTACCAATATGATAAATACTCTGAGGCTCAAAGCTCACATAGGTGTCAAAATATATCAAGTCTTGTATACTTTCATTCCGTAAAACCAATGTGACACTTAAAGTAATTTAGTGAAAAATACTAATCATGCTTGTCTCTCTCATATGTTAATTCTTAACCAAACATGTATCCTAACTACGGGATTATTTGTAAATAGTAATAATAAAATTATGAGGCTATCATGAGGAATAATCAATATATGAATCATAGTATTCATGAGTTCAAACATAATTCGCAGAGTTCATCATAATATATATTCTCGCTCCCATAAACCTAAATCATATATATTATCCTAATATATGTACAATATGCTCACATACCAAAAAATAATCAACAAAAACAAAGTACATAGTTGATGACTCTCTTGGCTGTGATCATTTAAAATGAGATGTATTGTGGTGTTAATGGACATAGAGGTGTAAACCCCAAGAATTGAAGCAGAGCATCCAAATTCTTCTTTAATTTAGAAATTTTATGTTCCAACCTCTCCAACTAAAAATGATGCTCATGTTGGACTGGTAGAACCAGAAGAAAAAGAGACGATCCTCTTATTGTGTTGATGATGAACCTTTATAAGGGGGTCACATGGTACAAAACAAAATGCTCTATTTTGTTGCTTGAGTAACCTCATCCTACCTAAACAAACCATGTCTAACAGTTCCATCTCATAGGCCATATGCATATTAGTATCAATCATACAAAAAATTGAGATTATTATCTAGATGAGTAATAAGGGAACCAAGACATAAATTCTTATTAGAAGAGATAATAGTATGAAACTACGTAGCCAACTAAACACCTAAATTAACGTGTACTCTGCGTACCATACACCAAATAAAAAACAACTTATCTTTAGTGCAAGTACACGTCATGACCTCTCTTCCAAAATAATTTAAAGCTAAGAAACATTGCATATTAATCCATTCAAGCTCATTAAGATCACTGTCCTTAGATTTACTTGGATGATAAACCAAAAGATATCCACAAAGGTCAAACTCAAATGGTAGGAAGATAGATGTATTTTGAGCTATATAAGCATGTTTCCTACGGGTATTTGTGGTAAGACCAGTGTCAAATTGATTTTGTGTAGTTGAATTCACCTTAGACTTCCCTTAGGTTGTCGTCTGATTAGTATGTTTTCAACATCCTATAATTAAGACAATTATAAACAAGAAAACTAATTCTAAAAATAACTGCCTAAGAATAACTCAAATTAAAATTAAAGCAATTAAAATTATGTAATAAAAAATGATTCAAATAAAACTAGACAAGAAATGAGACTTTATTATGACACTATGAGGAGTTAGGTTGCTTTTAGTGTTATAGTTGATGGTGTTTACATTGGTGGGTCTACTGCTGGGATGTTGTGGTGATAAGTGTTATAGCTGGGTGACTATAGTGCTAGGTATAGGGTTATAACGACTTAGTTCAATGTGGTGCGTTGTGTTTAAAAGGCTATGCACATTAGGGCGACATTGGTATGTTGGAGCTAGTGCGAAATTGGCTAGGTGTGGTATGCCTATAGTTAGAGTGATATTGTGTTAATGGGGTTAGCATTATTGTGTGTTGCTGAAAAAGAAACAAAAGAAATTAGGGTTTTGCTTTTTTGTTTTTAAAATAAAATTTTAAGGACACTAATATCTATTTTTAACACCTATTTTTTATTATCATTTATTTAATTTTTACTTATTAAAAATTTACAATTATTTTTAAAACTAAACAGACTATAAGGTGTGATCATGCCTTATGAATGTTAATATTCTAGAATTTTAAGGGTTCCATTCCATAAAGCTAAATCTCATAAGGTGTGATCTCACCTTATGAGTTTTAGTATTCTAAAATTTTGAGTATTTGATCCTGACAGTTAAATTACATAAGGCGTAATATGATCTTATAAATTTTAGTATTTTTTAATTTTAAGACCCAATTCCTTTTAAGCTAATAAACTAACTTCTCAAAGACAAATAAATGAAAACTATATGTAATTAAAACAAAACTAATAAAAATTATCATGTTTTAGGTTGCCTTTTAAATAGAACAATTGTTTAACGTTGTTATGCTCGATAGGGTTTTTCTTCTTAAACTTCTATCTATCGGGGAGCTACCAAATTAATATCCACCAGATTTAAAACTGTCACCTCCTCATAAGATGGTTTCAATCTATGTCTGTTCACCTAAAAATTCTTCCTAGTATCTAAACTTTTTATTTCTGCTACATTATGAGGAAATATATTAGTGATAACAAAAGGGCCAAGTCATCTAGAATGTAAGTTACCTACCATAAGCGTTAATTAAGAATTATATAATAACACTTTCTATCCCACCTTAAATTGCTTCCTCAAAATTATATTATCATGGAACAATTTTTTTCTTTTTGTAAATTCTCAAATTCTCGTAAGCATCCAACCCTAGTTCCTTTAACTCTTGTAATTGCAATTTCCTTGTCTCCCTAGATTTTGACAAATAATGCCGTAACGTTGCATTGCCCAATAAGTTTTATGTTTAATCTCAGTCTGTAAATAACAAGCTTTACCAAAAACTAGTCGATAAGGAGACATTTTTATGGATGTTTTGTAGGTTGTACGATATGCCCAAAGAGTATCATCTAGATGTAAACTCCAATCCTTTCATCTTGGATTTATCTTCTTTTCCAAAATAAATTTTACTTCTCTATTCAATGCATTTATTTGTTCATTCATTTGTGGACGGTATATGGTGGCTGCTCAATGATATACGCCATACTTTTTAAACAAAGCTACCACTAATCTGTTACAAAAATGGTTCTTTGATCATTAATAATGGTTCATGAAACTCCAAATGTACTTTATAAAACCTACAATAACTGTAAAATCATCAGTCTTAGTGGCTTTTGCTACCAACCACTTCGAAACATAATCAACAACCAAAAGTATAGTAAAAAAACCATGAGATGAAGGAAAAAGGGCCCATAAGATCAATACCTCATAGATCAAATATCTCAACTATAAGAATTGAGGTTTAAGGCATTTCATTTTTACAAGATAATGTACATGTATTTTAGCATTTGTTACAACTTTTACAAAACACATAAGTATCTCCAAATCAAGTCTCTCCACACAATCCACTATCTAAAACTTTTCTAGCAATTCTTTTGGGGCTAAAGTGACCATCATTTACATAATTTTGACAAAAATCTAAGACAAAATGATGTTCATGCTCCGGCTCACAACGCTTAATAATTTTATCAAATTAGAACATCCACAAGTATGGTTCATCCCAAACATAATATTTTTTCTCATTCCTTATCTTTTCATTCTTAGACTTACTAAGGTAATTATGTAAAGTTCCAACAACTAAATAATTAACAAGATCTGCGTGCCATTGAACCATACCTTTCATTTGGAAGATTTGCTCATTAGGAAAGTATTCAAAAATAGGTAAAATATCTTCATCTCTTACTAACCAACTCAGTTGGTTTACCATTGAATTGTTTGACTCCTTTTCGATCCCTTATTATCAAATCAAACTCTTGAAGTAGCAAAATACATTGTATCAAGCTCGATTTGGACTCCTTCTTCACCAAAAGGTATTTCAATATTACATGGTCAAAATACATAGTAACTTTAGAGCCAAGAAAATAAGATCTAAATTTGCATAAAGAAAAATAATTGTTAAAAGCTCCTTCTCAGTTATAGTTGCACTGTGCAACACCTAATATTCTTGAAGGATAATAATAACAAGACTTTGTTTCCAAATCCTTTAGCCTAAAATAGCTCCCACTGTATAATTTCTAGCATTGCACATGATCTCAAATGGTCGATCCTGATTTAGTGGTTGAATAGTAGGTATACTTGTCAATAATGCCTTGAGTTTGTTAAAAGCTTCCTTATAATCCTTTTCAAATTCAAATAGAACATCTTTTTATTGTAACTTTGATAATGGTATTACTATCTTGGAAAAATCTTTAATAAACTTGCAATAAAATCCTGCATGTCTAAGAAAAGATTGAACTTCCCTAACATTGTAAGGTAAGGTTAGTTCATAATTAATCCACTTTTTCTCTATCAACTTTTATACCCCTGGATGAAATCACATATAACAAAATGATGCCTTGATCAATAATAAAATGAAAATTATCATAATTCAACACCAAATTCATTTAAATGCTTCTTTTTAGAACTTTAAATAAATGATTTAAACAATCATCAAATGAATCCCTATAAACAATAAAATCATCCATGAGTACTTCAATGCAATTCTCAATATACTTAGAAAAATACTCTTCACGCATCTTTGAAATGTACCTGTATCATTGCAAAGATCAAAAGGCATTCACCTGAAGGCATACGTTCCAAAAGGGCATGCAAAGGTAGTCTTTTCTTGATCTTCTTGAGCAATTGCTATTTGGCATAAACTTGATAAACTATCTAAAAACCAAAAACATGATTTACCCACAGGCCTTTTTAACATTTGATCTACAAAAGGGTAATAAGAAATGGTCATTTCTAGTTTCTAAGTTGAGCTTCCTAAAGTCTATACACATTCGTTACCCATTATATACCCTTTTTAGTACCAACTCATCATTCTAGTTTTGTACACTGTCATTTCTTTTTTTTTGGTCAAAATATGCAATAGACTCACCCATTCAATATCCAAGATTAAATAGATTATACCTGTATCCAAAAGTTTTACAATCTCTTTCATTATCACATCTTTCATTGTTGGATTGAATATTATTTGAGGTTCCCCTGTTGGCTTAGCATTCTCTTCCAAAAGAATCTTATAAATGAAAATTGTTGTACTCTTTTAAAAGGGTTACTAGCCCTTCCTTTTAGCCTGTAGTCATCCTTTTTTAGATGGTCGCAGGTAATGACTCTCCCACCTAAATAGACATACTTGAGGTGATCAGGTAAGGTCTTTAATTCTATCATTAGAGCTTGCAAAATAGAAAGCAACATTTTCTTGTGAGTTATAGTAAATTCAGCATTTAAAGTTTTCGAATCTGTTAGCATCACTGATAATGATTCTATAATTTCATAAGTTTTATCAACTTACATGTTCACTTCTAGTTTGACATTAAACTCGAACTCATCATCGACACTTTCTTCTTTAAAAATATCCTGCACAATTGAATCTACAAATCCATATGATAAATAGAGTGAAAATTATTAAGGTACTTTATTACCTCAAAAATATTAAACTTCACTATTTCTCCATCAAACTCAATGGCAAGAGTTTCCTCATCTACATTAATTTTTTTCTTAATCATCTTTATAAATAGCCTTCCCAAATAGAAGCTAAAATTTTAACATTATTACCATCCATTTTCAATATGTAAAAGTCCACTGAAAATACCAAACCGTTAACTTGGACTAAAACATCTTCTATAACACCAATAGGACACATATAAGAATCATCAGCTAGATGAATAATCATATTAGTTTCTTACAAAAAATTTAGATTTAAAGCTCAGTAAATATGAGATGACATTAATAGATGCACTTAAATCTAGAATGACACACTCAATTTTCTTATCACCAATGCCACACAAAAGTGTAAACATATATAGATCTTTGCATTTTTTAATAATTTCCTATTTATCACAGTTGATACGCACTTACTCAAAATTATTCTCTTCTTATCCTTCAACCTCCTTTTATTTGAACATAGTTCTTTCACAAACTTTGCATGTTTCGAAGCTTGATGGATTCTAGAAGTGATATATTGATTTCTACCTTTTTGAAGGTCTTTAAAATCTCTCTTTCATATTCTTCTTTTTTTGATTTAGCTAACTTGCAAAAAAAAGGAGATACATATGCATTAGTTGATATTGGTGAAGATAAATCATCTTTTACCTTTATTGATTTCTTTTACCCTTTGTCACGTTTTTCTAACTCCATTGTTACGAAATATCCAGATTAAATTTTCTTACCACTTCTCAACATCATTGCTCTCTCATTCTCCTTTAGATTTACCATCTTTTATGAAGGTAATTTTCCTAATGCTTATGCTTCTAATTTACTAACTGAGGTGGCTAATTGAGTGATCTGATTTCCTAAGTTCTAAAGGTTTGCTTTTGTTTCCTATTAAACTTGTTGAATATTAGTAGTAAGTGCCTTAACAATTTGTTCCAAAGATATACATGAATTTAAAGATTAAGATTGAGCATATTTAGGTGTTTAAGGTTGTCTATTGAAATTGTGAGATATCTTTGTTGCCGTCCTTGATTTTCATAGCTAAAGTTCAGATGATCACGCTATCTTGGATTATAATGATTCTAATAAGATCATATTTTCATTGAGGTTAACTCGAAAATCCCCTTATTGCGTTATCTTCTTGAAGAGAGTATTATTGTAACGTAGGGCAAATATCCTAAGATATCTAGAGAATAAGGATATTTTGCACACTCGTGTTGATTGCAATTGACTTATATCCATTTGAAGAACTAGAGCAATTAAATCCAAAATTTTATCCTCAAGGTTCATATTACTTTCCTCATTCACACGCTTAATAACTCCATCCATCCTTATCTCAAACTATTGAGTATTTTTAGTCATATTTGATATCAACTACCTAACTGCTTTTAGTGTTTTATTTAGAAAAGCTTCTCCACTAGCTGCATCTACCATACTCCTACTCATTGGTAATAGTGCTTTATAAAAGAATTGAATCAAGAGTTGCTCAGGAATTTGATAGTGTGACGTAACTCGTTAACCTATCCTAATATCCATACAATGCCTCTCCTAATATTCATACAATGTTTCTCTGGTGAATTGTCATATCCCACATATCTCCTTTTTATATTGACTGCTTATGATGTAGGAAAGAAGTTCTCTATTAACAACCTTTTTATATCATTCTATGTTGTCACTAAGTTAGAGGGAAGATAATATAGACAATCCTTTGCTTTATCTTTCAATGAGAATGGAAAGGCTCTAAAATTAATTTGTTCTTCCTTTAAACCTTATGACTTCATTTCAGAGCAGACAACATGAAATTCTCTCAAATGTTTATATGGATATTTACCTTCAAGACCATGAAAAATAAGGAGTAAGTGAATCAAATCAATTTTCAATTCAAAATCTACCTTAATGTTTAAAAATCATACGCATAAGGATTGTTGATTCAAATTTGATATCGCTAATTCTCTCAAAGTTCTAATGTTAGGATTTGTCATCTTTTCTTGAACTTTTTGGAAATTAGAATCTTTACTAATTATTGGATCTGTCTCAACTTTCACTTCTAGAGGTAAATGACCATTTTCTTGCTTAGTCTCTTTCCTTAAAAGACGCATTATTGTCTAAAATAGTTCCCTGACAATGATGTCAAAATTTTGATTAGGTTGTTAAGGCCCTCAAATTTAATTTCAATTCTCTAAACTTTTGTAATAGTTGTGGAACTAGATCGAATCCAATAAGAACTAAAAACTAGTTTCTTAATTTCAAATGATAAAATATGGTGGGGCTTTTGATTAATTAATTAATAAACTAAATTAGCAAAGAATTGAAATAAAAACTGAGAAATTTAGCGAAACTTACCTCCGATGCGAGGTAAATATCTTATCCAATTATAAAATTGATCATTGATTTAAAAAGAATAATTTTCACAATTCAAACAGCTAGTCCAAAACATATTAGGATAGTCGTAATAAGTCTCAAAATTTTCTAAATTAATTGGTTTCAAACCTAACATTCAAACTAAAATTTATCATCAATATATTTGGTATAATAGCATTCTATATCAATTAATGATAAAAATAAGTTTAGCGAAAAAAACTAAACCCTAAATTAATTAATTGGGATGGTTACAACTATTTAATTAAGTTTTTTCTCATATGTTTGTTAACTATGCAACTTTTTAAATAATTTGTTTGCTACTTGTATTAATCCTTTATAACAATTAGATATCACTGAATTCATAGATAGTTATATAATAATCAACATTAAATTAATTTTTTAGATTAATCAATATTAATTATTTATAAACTATAAGAATACAAAACATGGAATTCTTGAATTAAAATAAAAATCTAAGTTTAGAACAAAACCTTATAAAGTTACAACTAGAGTTTTGAATTTCCTTGAATCAGAATATTTAGATTTAGCCATATATGACTTTTATTTCAACACTAAAAATAGAAAAAAAAAAGATAAAAATTGAGAGAAAACTACTTAAAAATGAAATAGAAGATATGGAGAGGAGTTAGATGTGTTTTTTTTTTCTACTCAAAACCTAGCCTCCTCCTATCGTGCATTCCTATCTAAAACAAATCCAAATTCTTATATAACAGAGATCTAAATAAGTTTCCTAATTGAATACGAACTTTTAAGGTAAATTTGGTATTAGGAGTGATCTCGTCTTATTCCTACAATAATTTGTCCGCTTTTTTCAAAAATTATGATTTTGACCAAAAATGTATCAATTTGATGCAATCTTCATTCGGTACATCCTAAAATAAAAAAAATCTTAATTTTCCTATTAAAGCACCAAAATGTAGTCAAAACAAAAGAGATAATTTCAATTAACATAACCAAATAAGATCTTACAAGAATTTTAAGTTATTGTTATATAAAGAAATAAAATAAAGTATCATTAGCTTGTTTGTCCCTTTTAGCTATTTCGGTCGAGGTGAAAACATATTCTTTAAATCTTCTCTTTCCAAATCTTCGATTCCCATCTTCAATTTATGTATTCTTCCGGCTCAGAGAGCTCAATTCTTTCTTCTGGTAAGTTTTCCCTCCCATATTTTCTAATTTTGATTTCTCTCTAATCAAGAGCCTTGTTATTTTTTGTTTTTCATAAAGATAGTCAGTTCATACGATCGATGTAGTAGCAATTGTTTGTTTTCTAGTTTAGAGACAAGGTATCTCATCAGTTGATAGATGCTTATCCCACCTTGGTATTCTTTACATTTTTTATGTTTGAGGCTTCTGATGCACCGTGGCCTGTAATACAGGAAACTGCTATTTATTTTATTAGCAACGTGCTGTCACTCTCAGATGATCAATGCATTTTGGCACTCCGCTACAATTTCGTGTCAGGTTGGTGTTTCCTCAAGAATAGGTATATGACAGCTGTCTATCTTGGTGCTGGGGAAGATGATTCCATCAATAAATGTGTTAGTCGGAGCAACAAGCTCTTCTGTTCTGCCCTTGCCCTGTTACTCAAATCAACTAATTCTCTTTCCTGGAGAGAATGGCTAGACTTGATCGAGCTGAATCAAGTAGCAGAGGCCATGATTCCTAGTCTCGGATCCAGCACCAGGAAGGTGAAGAAAAAAAATAAAGACGGAAGTGACTGTTATTGATCATGACTGGAAGGCAATTGTTTATGAAATCTGTGATCCAGAAAGTATATAGATTATTTTAGATTAGTGAAGTACGACATGTAAGTCTTGTAAGTAGCAAGAACGCTCAAGGTGTGTATGTACAGCTTTCTGTACATGTACATTTGTAATGATGCTAGTTAATCATAATGCTTGTAATTTGCCACTTTGTGGAATGTAATGTACAGCTTTCTGTACAAGTACATGTGTAATGATGCTAGTTAATCATAATGCTTGTAATTTACCTCTTTGTGGAATGTACAGTTCTGTCAAGTAATGCGCTACCTTCCCTGTATGGTTGAATAGAGGATGATGGTGGGAGTGGAAGTTCCAGAATTTTGACAGCAACCCTTTTCCAAATTTAACCACAAGAGGGAATGCTGTCTTTCATTAACATTTCACGAAGTTTCTGTTCTTCAGAGCTATATCTTAAAGAAATCAATTTGTAGTTTGAAATAGGAAGGTGACTTTAAGATGCAGACATTTGAGTTGACTTCCACTGCTTCAGAATGGCAATCCAGCTTTTGTTTGGTTTTTTCCTTTGTCGGTTTTAGCTATTTGTTTATTATTCCTTGCTCAATTTTTCTAATTAGACAAAAGACAGGTTGTCACCTACTCTATTGCGCAATAAGAACACAGCAATTTTCTGTTGTTCAAATCACAAGAATAGTACGGCAGCTATGGATATGTATCTTTATATATATACAAGCATCTCCTACCCTTGCCCCTACACAATTTTGTTAGCATGTAGGCATCGTCATCCATGAAGCAATACTACACTATGAAGTGGGACGGATAAAGGTTTTTGACTGAAGTGTGCTCCCGAGGGTAAAAAAGAGCCATGAATGGTCTAGAAGGATAAAACTAGGAATATCAGCACTAGAGTTTATCTCTAAGGCGGCTCCTTTAACTTGTTGCATGACCTGACTCCAAGCAACCTATTGATTCTGTCACTAAGACATTTTTTTAAGTGTTGACTGTAGTCTGACTACTGGGTATTTCCACAGAGGGAAAGCATTTCTTTTTTTCCTACATTGTCAACTATGAACCTGTGCAATCCAACATACGAGTGTCAACGACTGGTAAAAACATAAAAGGTATGCATTTTTCATTAAGTTTGTTAATCATGGTTCTGTATAACAATGTTCTGATATCAATTAGTTTTCCAAGGTGGTGTAATAAGAAGAACCTGATTATATGAAATGAAAGCAGAGTGGTCAAGTCATAGTTGCAAGATTGACTAAACACATGATAAACGAAAGCCAACGGCAGCATGCAACTTGACGATTGATGGTGTTGGGTGATTTTTAGCCGCTGGACATGCTATAGAGGAAATAGACAAGTTTCCACAGCTTTGTGTTTTCGCACTATCTGAACGTCATGATGGGCATAACATGTACATGTTTGGTGGTGGGTAAAAATAAAATAAAAATAAAAATGAAAACCTTAATCACCTTAAACCGTCCGGCCCCTTCTGTCACATGCATGGCTGATGCTCATTATTATATATGGTTACGATCAGGAATCAAACAAGAGACACGGCCTGAAACTTATCAGATAATTTTCTTTAATACTTACCAACTCATTGAAACTCAAATCTCCAACTCAAAGGTCATAACCCCACCCCACTCCTTACTCCAATCCAGTAACCATGGCGTCGCAGCCTAATCAACTTCACTTTGTTTTGATACCTTTGATGTCTCCAGGCCACCTTATACCAATGACAGACATGGCCAAGCTTTTGGCAGACCATGGAACGATTGTTACCATAGTAACAACGCCTCTGAATGCCATCAAAATTAGCTCAACAATAGGACGTGCCAATAAGTCTGGTCTTAAGATACAACTGCTTCAACTCCAATTTCCAGCAACTGAATATGGCTTGCCAGAGGGATGTGAGAACATGGACAAACTTCCATCACGTAACTTAATAAGGAACTTCTTCAATGCTGCAAGTATGTTGCAACAGCAGTTTGAAGAAGTGTTCGATTCGCTGCGACCAAGGCCAAACTGCATAATCTCAGGCAAGAACCTTCCCTGGACAGTTAACACAGCTCTCAAGTTTGGCATTCCTAGGATCTTTTTTGATGCAATGGGCTGTTTTGCTTTCGCTTGCACGCAGAAGCTTGAAATGTCCAAAGTGCATCTGAGGCCCTCCAAGTTTGAGCCTTTTCTGGTCCCCGACATGCCTCATCTTATAGAATTGACAAGAGCCAAGCTGCCCGAAAGCCTTAATCCTGGTCCTGGGTCCTTGGACTTGAAGGATGTTAGAGACAATATTAGAGCAACTGAAGTAATCTCAGACGGGATCGTTGTTAATACTTTCGAAGAGCTGGAAACTGACTATGTGAAGGAATATAAAAAAGTCAAAGGAGATAAAGTTTGGTGTGTCGGTCCGGTTTCAGCTTGCAACAAATTAACGTCAGAAAAAGTTGAGAGAGGTGAAAAGGCTTCTGAGGAGGAAATTGAGTGCTTGAAATGGCTTGACATGTGGGAACCCGGATCGGTAATATACGCTTGTCTTGGTAGCATTTGTGGTCTCACAACCTCACAACTTGTGGAACTTGGCTTGGGATTGGAAGCTTCAAAACAACCTTTCATTTGGGTGATCAGAGGGGGTCAAAAATCAGAGGGATTGCACAAGTGGATTGTGGAGGAAGGCTTTGAACAAAGGACCGAAGACAGAGGATTTCTGATCCGAGGTTGGGCTCCGCAAGTTTTGATTTTATCTCATCCTTCCATAGGAGGTTTCTTGACACACTGCGGATGGAACTCAACACTCGAAGGAGTTTCTGCTGGCGTGCCAATGATAACATGCCCATTGTTTGCAGAGCAATTCCTGAACGAGAAGCTGGTAGTGGAAGTGCTTTGTACAGGCGTTAGTGTTGGCATTGAGGCTGCAGTGACATGGGGAATGGAAGAGAAATGTGGGTTGGTGATGAGCAGAGAACAGGTCAGTAATGCCATACTCCAAGTAATGGAGAAAGGTGTAGAGGCAGAGGAAAGAATAAGAAGAGCAAAAGCATTCGGAGACATGGCTAAGAGGGCCATTGAAGAAGGTGGATCTTCCTACTTCAACATGGAGCTGTTGATACAATATGTTCGCCATGCCAACAACGAAAATGCAGCTGATTCTGATTCGTGATGGCGATAGTTATCTCTATGCTTACAACCTCGTGTAACAAAGCCATGGACATTTTGAATGTGATTATCATTGATAAATCATAGCTCCATACCAAAATCTTCGTGACAGAATAAGAGATTAAGTGCTAACTAAAAGAATGATAATCCTGCTAAAAGTCATATTTATGGATTTCAGCCTAAGACATCAAATCGGCAATCATAAAAGATTTTTATGCCAATCCAGGCCAGACAAGTAGCCAAAGCATCAGCCTTATCAAAACATCTCGAGTGGTTGAGCCTTTAAATTTGTTAGAGAAGAGTCGTATCAACTGTATAAAGCTTTGCAATCTATCAGTGGGTTGTGGTTGATCCTCTCTTCTTCTACTGTGTGTAGCGGGACAATGGGTACAGAAGGGACGTGCACAATCCTGACATGGAATAAAGGCAAATAGAAAGACAACTCCACGTGGAAGATGCAGACACTAACGACAAATACCTCACCAGTACGTCTTTTTTGAGTTCCAATATCAAATCAACTTCTTGGGTTTCTGAACGCGTACAGTGGAGGCTCCCAACCGACTGTAAGGCCATATCCTAGCTCATATTAAAAATGGAAGGGAAACACTAAAATTGAGAAGAAATAGAATCCAATCTACTCGGAATTTTTTGCTCTATTTTGGAAAGATATTACAGTGTCACTCCAAAGAGTGATACTGTAGCATCTTTCTATTACCGGTCATTTTTTCAATTTTTTTCTTTTTTCAATTTAAGTAATTATAACCTTATAATAATTTTAAAGTTTAGTATCATGTTTATAAATATTAAAGTTTAGTTTCATGTTTATAAATATTTTCATTGTATTTTTATAACTTTATAATTATTTACTCAATAAATGTTTTAAATAAATAATTTAAAAAATATTCATTAAAAAACTTCAAACAAGTAAACCACAAATATATTGATATTAATAGTCGAATAATTTAATAAAATTTGATGTTAGATATTAAGTAATTATATTGTCATTTAATATAATTAAATAATATAAAATAGTGCAATATATCTCATTTAGTATTTCATTTAGTATTTTCAAATAATAAATTATAGTTTAATTGAAACTTTATTATTTATCATTTATTAACATAAAAATATAACAACAATAATATTTTGAATAAAAATATACGCGAAAAAGTAAAATTAGGTTAATTTTATAAAGTAATTTTAATAATCATTAATTAAAGGTAAAAAAGAATATGCTGAGAATATTCCTTTTTAGTGTGAAAAATAGAATTGTAGATTGAAGTGAAAAATACTGTAGCATCTCTAAAATAGAGAAAATTCTACTCTATTTTGGAGAAATGAGTTGGAAATGCCCTAACAATTAATTTATGTGCACATCTTCCATTAATAATAGAGAAATCATCCATTATTGCGCCAACCCCTTTGCATGGCAATTTCACTTAGCTATGTTAAAGCAAGATTTAATCTTGTCCCTTGATCATCAATTAGCCTACTCATTCTTGAACACCTCACGACCCTTGCAGTATTTCACTCTCACACCCTTACAAGAAAACTACGAAAGAACTAAACAATCATGGCAACAATAAGAATAAGAAAAAGATAAGGCTAAAAAACCAACTTTTACTATTTCCCTCAAAGTATACAAAGGAATACTCTTTTAGTCTCTAAGTGTCTCACACACTCACTATTAAGAAGAGCAAGACTCAAATGAGTTATTTATAGGCACATCTAGATGACTAAGTTAGAATCCTAATAGAACTCTACTAGCTAAGATCACAATCTTATCCTACCTTATCCTTATCAGATTATATCATACTAACTGTTAGGCTTATTAATGGTTTTGATGATGACCATATAATTTTTCAAAATTCAAATTGATTTATTTCCTTTTGAATGTAACGATATAATTCTTAAGAGGAAATAAAATCATAGGATAAATGCTTCCTTTCTAGTAGGAACTTTCTTTATGAACTTACCTCATTTATTTTACAAAATTAGAAAGGATCCTGCTAATTATATATTTCGTCAATCAGCTCCAGATTTCTCTTAACGATTAATTATTGCATTCTAGCAGAGATAGTATTGAAGATTCAAAGTCAACATAAAATAGAAATGAAGCAACGGATAGTTGAAGAAAATGCTTATTTAAAGAAGAGTCATTGCATTTTGCAAACGGGGGACAATAGCCAGAATCTTTGAAGTACTTCAGAAGCCTCAATATTCCCAAAAGTCATATCTTGATCAAAATCTCTTGTGTCTTAGAAAGTGACGATTCTTGTTGTGAGAGATCATTGAAGCTCATATGGAGTAAATTTTTTCTTCATTTGTTGAGAGCTTGTAGAGGATAGCAAAATACTACTGGTGTGGAAGGTTGGAGAACCTTGAGAAATATGTATTCATAAGCTTGAAGAAGCTCGTCAAATTACTACTTGGATTTTCAAAGTAAAACACTCAAGTTGGATACTTGGGAACTGGACATAGACTTGGTTCCAAACTAGTATAAATCGACTATGTCTTTCTCTCTCTTCTCTTAAGTTTTATATTTCCGCATTATATTGTTTGTGTGTTCATTTCAGCAAAAGGCTCCTTCACTGTTATAATAGGCTCCTTTTATTTTCATCTTGCTAAAGGTTCCTTTCATTTTAACAAGCACCTTTTGTTTTAAATTGTCTTAGCTGGATTTATCCTTTAACAAGCTCCTGTCATTTAACAGGCTTCTATTACTTAACAGACTCCTATTGCTTAACCAAGATCCTATCGCATAACAAGCTGCTCTTGCTTTGCAGGCTCCTATTGTTGTTTTAAACTTCGACAAGCCCCCGTCGTTTTATTCGAATTAAAAGTATCTCTTGCATATGTTTGCTCTATCACTAACTAATAGATGACATCCCTATCCAATTAGGACTCTATCTAAGAAGATTAAGCAGCATCATAATAACAAGATAAAAGATTACACTATTTAATAATGATTATCCATATCCATGAAGAAATCATCTATCTTTAGATGATCTGATACACTCATATTTTCATATATGTTTAGGGCTTAATTTAGACTCTTTTATATTCATTTTATGTCCATCTATAGCTGGTTTATCATG
>JAOQMS010000004.1:33154591-33179328 GCA_027563885.1 Erythroxylum longipes
AATTGTTTAATTGGAGAATTAAAGATAAATTAAAAGAAGTTTTAATTTATCTAATTCTAATTGTGAATTAGAATTAGGATTTATAATCATTGCCAATATATTAGGAACCTAATGGGTTACACATCAAAGAGCAATTTGTGAAAGAAAAAACAATTTAATTAAATTGGACTTAATTATAA
The DNA here is from genome assembly GCA_027563885.1 of Erythroxylum longipes. Classification (NCBI taxonomy): domain Eukaryota; kingdom Viridiplantae; phylum Streptophyta; class Magnoliopsida; order Malpighiales; family Erythroxylaceae; genus Erythroxylum; species Erythroxylum longipes. Next base: position 33,154,771 of record JAOQMS010000004.1, read on the forward strand.
AATTTGAGAAATTTTGGGGATCAAATATGAGATATTTTATTTTATTAAAATTAAATTAATTATAATTATAATTTTATTTTAATTATAATTAAAGAAATTTAATTTTAATAAAAGACCCTTATAATTTTTCTATTTAAATGAGAAGAGCATTTTAGAAGCTAGCACTTTTGTCTTCTTCCTCTCAAATTAGTTTGAGAATTTCTCTGTGGATACTATCAGAGACTGAACATTTGAACAACTCGTGATTGATCAACTGGGAAAAGTTTTCAAAGGTTTTTCAACAGAAAGACTAACAAAGTATGATTTCTAAATCATTTTATATTTTATTTAAGTTTATTCAATTATCAGGATCAGCTCGGAATCTGTAAAAGAAATTTTGTTTTTTGCTGCGCCCATGATTCGATCACGTTGGATTTCAACACATACTGCAACCTCTGCACACATTTTGGATCTTGTCTTCTCGACCAATTCTCTTCTCAATATTTTCCCTGAAGCTGACTTTGGCACGTTGTTGATAAATGTTATCTTTCGTTGTCTTTTGTATGGTGCTACCTATCAACGAGAAAAAGACGAATAATTAACTCGCAAGGTTGAACAAAAAACAAAGAGAAAGATTGATGAAAACATCAAAATGCAGGTAACGAAAAGAACAAATGATCTTAAGCTACTTCACCATTTATATGATGTCACTCATACATTTATTAATGTGATCCTTAAAAGACAACTGCAATTAGCTCATTAGATTTTATAGATAATGCAAGATCTTCGATAAATCATTATGACACATTGGACCTTTAGTTTTGATCCTTAAATCTAACCTTCGCATCAAGTCTGACCTGTTCTGCAATAAATTGCTGAATGTCCTCTTCATTTAGGGAGCTTTTAGCCGCACGAACAACGTAAGCAACTGGGACTTCACCAGCTCTAGAATCAGGGAATCTGCTCCATACAACATATGTCAAAGTTAAAGAGCACAATTTATAAAAAAGTAATGAATAAAAGTATTTTGTGATTTTCTACTTACGGGATCACAACAGCATCTAAAATATCTGGATGAGTAAGCAAAAGGCATTCAAGTTCTGCTGGTGCCACCTACAATTCAAGGAGAGCATACAAAACTTGATTTCATAAACACTACACATGTTAAACAAATGAGTTACCTGAAAGCCGTAACATTTTATCAGCTCCTTTATGCGGTCCACAACAAATAATTGTCCCTCATCATCAAAATATCCAAGATCTCCGGTGTGAACCCAACCTTCATCATCTATAGTTAGACTTGTAGCTTGTGGATTGTTTAGATAACCTGAAATTTCCAGTTACATTAGATCTTATATTCTTATTAGATAAACTGAATGAGGATACAGCATTAGAGTCCAGCTATCTGAATAATGTATGTTCTTTCCCCTTTTCTTTTTCAATTTCCGTTAGAGAAAACAAAAGGTGAACTTTCCTAGTGAAAACTTACCCCGCATCATGTTTGGCCCTCGAAGACATATTTCTCCCACTTGGTTTGGTGGAAGAGGCTTGAGTGAGTCTGTATTAACTATTTTGGATTCAACCCCTGGAACTAGTAATCCCGTTGAACCAAAGAAGCGTTTCCCTTCCCTTGAGTTCTCGATTGAAATAATTCCACAAGTTTCTGTCATGTCATATCCCTGTCAAAAAATCAATTATATTACAAAGTGTTGAAATGTTGGAGTGGGAATGTCCTACGTTGGAAAGGAAAAGAAGAAGAGAAGCATTTATAAGTCTAAAGGAGCCAAACCATAATGCCTTAGGCATTTTGGTAGTGGGTCTCCTAATCCAAGCTCAATCAATGCTCTCTCTCTCTCTCATGTACTCCTCCTTGTATCGGCCCGTCACCAGGCTTTGTTTCGGCTTAGAAGATCCTTGGAATCTTGCAAACTAAGACTTGAAGGCCAATAAAGAAGGGAAACCCAACAAAGAAGGCTTATTGAGGAAGACCCAAGCATAAGATAAATGGACCTGCAACTCAAGACTTGAAACCCAAAATAAGTAAAGAAGACAATAGACATATGGCTCAAGACCTGAAGCCGAAAAAATGAAAGAAAGAAGACCCAGGAAAGGCAAGAAAAAAGATAGACTTGTGGCTTCTAAAGTTCAATAAGAGTACAAGCTCAGACACAGATATGTGGCCTCTGGGCAGGCCAGGTAGGCTTGAAGGGGAGTGTTGAAATGTTGGATTAAGAATGTCCTACTTTGGAAAGGAAAAAAAGAAGAGAAACATTTATAAGCCTAAAAGAGCCGAACCACAATGTCGTAAGGCATTTTCGTAGCGAGCCTCTTAGTCCAAGTTCAATCAATGCTCTCTCTCTCATGCACTCTTCATTATATCCGCCCGTCAAATTTTTCAACGCAAAGGAACGAAAGAAACCTCTCCAAGCTACGTTCAATGTGGTTCTTCACAAGAACGTGCTCTTCCGAGAGATTAGCTCAAGCACAGGTTGCTATCGATTTACCGATAGGCAATAGCTTGAGAAACAAGGAACAGTAGTAAGAAGGTTGATGAAGATTAAATTCATTCGCAAACTTGGATCATCTAGGTATGATACTTGTTGCTACTCCTTTTACGTAGATCTAATTACAGATCATGGTGCAGAGTGATCAGGATTGCTTTAGGGACAAAATACAAGTTAGGTTTTGTTGATGTTACATTGAAGGTGGCAGCTGAGTGCTAATTACATGGCGACAAATGATTCCAAAATCTATTTGGAAGGACCCTGTTGGAACATTCATGTATAACTCTAGCTATGGCAAATAGTAGAATGAGATATGGAACGGGTTTGGTGAAACTAATGGACCACTTATATATCAGTTGCAAAGGAAAATTGCATCAGTTTGTCGAGGAAATGCTAGTATTATAAAAAGATGAAAAAGTTATGGGATTAATTAGTTGTTTTGTATATCCTTTGCCATTAGTTGTTTCTGTACCTGAATGATTTTTACATTGGGCAGAATCCTAGAGCACTCCTCCATCACATCCTTGCCCAGTGGCGCTGCGCCACTCCCGATCTCCTTCACCGACGACAAGTCGTACCTCTTCGTCACCGCACCCTGTTTCGCCAGAGCAATCATCACCGGCGGCACAACATACATGTGCGAGACCTTATACTTCTCGACCGCGCTCAACGCCGTCTCCAGCTTGAACTTCTCCATAGAAACCACGGCGTTCCCTCTGCGAAGCTGCGAGTAGACTATCACAGCAAACCCGAATATGTGAAACATCGGCAAGAAGCACAGGAACACGTTCTTCGGCTCTCCGTACCTCTCTTGATCGGCCGTTACCATCATCGACGTGGCGATGAAGTTCCTATGAGTTAGTATCACTCCCTTGCTCGTCCCGGTCGTGCCGGAGGAGTAAAACAGCGCTGCAACGTCATTCTGGTCCACATAGTCGACCGGCAACTCCCAAACTTCACCGGACGACTCTATCAAGTCGTGGAAATGTAATATCTCCAAACTACTTTTCGGATTGGTAGTAAGGTGGCGTTTTAAGAGAAGTACCGGTATATTAAACGGCGTCACTTTTTCAAGAAGATCAGGTACGGTGATGATAAGTTTTGGGTTACAATCTCTGACTTGGTTTTGGAGTTCAGTTGTTGTGTAGGCGGGATTACACGTGGAGGCTATGGTGCCGAGAGAGACGATGGCCAAGAAGCAGACTGGGAAATGGATGGAGTTGGGAAAGCAGATGAGGACGACGTCATTCTTGTTGATGTTGAGTTTGTGTAGTAGTGCGTGTGCAAGCTTGGAGACTTGGGATCGGAGCTGATGGAATGAGAGAGTTTGATGGGAGTGAGCGTCAATAAGAGCGATGGAGTGAGGGGAAGAGAGACTATACTAGAAGAGGAAAGAGGTTAGGGAGAGGTTGGAGGCTGTTGGGAACTGGAGGGGTGGCCTCGGAGATGTGTAGATATGGATTTTGGGGTCGCAGTCCCGTGGTTTCGCCATGATTGGTTTTTCTTGGAGAAAATTGACGTTGCATAGAGAATGGCAGTTAGTTGACTTTCGCGTGTTTTTACTTTTTATTGGCTTGAAATTGATTAAAAAATATTATTTTATATTTTTAATTTTAAAAAATTATTTTAAAAAAATTAATTGGGTTGCATCGTCATTCATACTTTTTAGGAATAGACACGCCTGACGAAGTTAAAGGATGGAAACATATCGATAGATATGCTAATAGGTCGGGCCAAGTTATGGTAGACGGTAGGCTATTCGGTCTGTGGTCAACCGGTGGTTTGGCGGGTTACGATAGAGTGTAGGCTATCCAATCTGGCAGGTTTATATATTTTTAATAAATATTACAAAACGCCGTTATTTTAAACAATAAATTTACATATTTTTTAATAAAAAATATAAAATGGTATTATTTTGGATAAAATAATTCTGTTTTGTTTAAAATGGGCAGGTCGTGAACTTGTTCGGGCCAACTCATAGTCCATGGCTCAACCTAAGCAAACTATGATAGGCCCGTGGCCCAACCTGAGAGGACTATAATAGGCCCATGACCCAACCAGCCCAAGCTAAAAAAGAGCTGAGCTAGATCGAAATTGTCATTCCTACAAAAAGAGTGATTAAGAGTGATTTTAAAATCTGACAAAAAATTTAGTCAATAAAATAAAAATTTAAGATTTAAAATATGTAATTGATAATAAAATTAGTTAAAAATTAAATAAATTTAAAAAATTTAAAAATAAAAAATTATCCTTATTTATAAAAAGTAAATTTTATAAAAAAAAGTAATTGTTAAATTAGTTTATAAAAATTTATTAATTTATAAAAATTTACTGATTAATTTATAAAGTAATTTTTAATAAAAATATTAAATTAAATTAAATTGAAAATTAAAATTTGAATAAAAAATTTTATCGATTTTTCGTATTTTTAAAACGTTGAAAATTATGTGAGAATAAAATTTGTCCGATAAGATGGGAAAAGAAACTTAACAGAACGGAACGGATACTTGGGAACACGTGTCGTGTTTTTCTTTTTCTTCATTTTCTTTTGGAACCATTGATATATTGGGTTTCTCCTAAATCTCACCGCCACAAGTTTAACTCTTCAAATATTATATTAAGAGAGAGAGAGAGAGAAGAAAACCCTTTTGTGTTTGTAAATGGCTAAATGCAAATTGAGCCACTTGGCGTCATCTAACACATGTGGCGTTAAAGCTCAACACTCTCGCTTTCCTCATCCCCACCCCCTTTTTTGGTCCTTTTTCTATTGCTCTCCCCTGTTCTATTCCTTTCAGATCCTCAAATTTCCAACTCCGTCCAATGTCGGAAACCTCTGCTCTGTGCTTCTACAACGTCTCCTCCGCCCCTTCTGTACACCGCTTTAGAGAAACAACCCCCTTTGTCTCCATATCACGTCTTCCCGTTTCCTCTTCCTCAATTTCTGGTCGCCGATCACCTCGTTTCTTTCGGTTTACTTTCAAGGCTTCCAATTCAGGAAACTTCTCATCAGAAGACTTTCTAGGTTCTTTCCCATGGTCCGACGGAGAGAATGGTGCACCCCTTTACTTTCCCTTTTTTCACGTTTCTTGTTATTACGTAATTTAGTTGCTCTATTCTTGTCTTTCTTGATTACCTTGTCCAAATTCTTAATCTTGGAATCACAATTTCTGAATATATGTTCTATTAATTGTTTAGTACATTAATGTGGGTTTCAAACATGGGGTTTTCTTTTTTATTCTTGTTTGCGCGATCTCCCAATTTCGAATAGCTGTAACTTTAAGAATTGAAAAGGTGCATTTTAAAGAATTTTAAATTCAAAATGGTTGCAGTTTTAATGTGAATGGTGTACATTGAGCGAAAGTCAGCAATTGAAAATTTGCTCTATAAAACGCTGAATACATGATAGAAGCTATTTGTGATAACTCAGCTCTTATTTATTCTCAATTCTACTTTATTTAAACGGGTAGATTATGTTGTTCCATGCTTTGGCAGCCATTGAATGGATTCAAGAGGATAGAATTACACTATTCACTGCCGATGGCCTCATTCACATTGGTGGCTCTGTCGTCCCTCGTCTTACTAGTTCTGATGATGTACGTCAGTAGCTCCTTTAGGCTTTAGATTCTTGGAGTTTTGCTTCTTTCATTGGAATATTGGTTCTTGGTTTTGCCGAGTTAATTACTTCTGACCATGGTTCCGGTGCTTTTTAGAGCAAATTTAACTCACTATCATCTTCGTTTGCTTTTGTTTTTCCTTTTTTGTTCATTTTTTTAATTTCCACATAAGCATGCCTTTATCACTACTTATTAATCAGCTAACAAAAATGTAAATTTAAACAGAGGAAGCAAGGGCGAGCAAATTCTACGCAGAGATATCAACGATTTCAAGAGAGTGATTACATGGACCCAAACCAGGGTTTGTGTTTGGGTGCGCTCTTTGATATCGCGGCAACCAATGTAAGAAATTCCTGTTGCTTATTTTTGAATTTTATTTCCAACTTATTTGACTACTACAATATTTTGTCATTATAGGGGCTTGATATGGGCAGAAGGCTCTGCATTTTTGGATTTTGCCGTTCAATTGAGATGCTAAGTGATGTTGTGGAAGACACTGTTTTGGAGCATGGTGGGGAGGTATGGAAAGGATATAGAAATTTGATGTCTTTACTTTTATTTTCATGAAGCTTGGAGTGAAATGCTACATAATTCCTCCTGGTGTTATCTGTTTTTGAGCATTTAAAATGGATATTGGATGTAATATTAGTAAAAGGACAATCTTGTGCTTTCTGTTCCAGCAGCACCAAGCCCATAAACGGGATCCTTCACCTCTCTTTCTGCAAATTTGATTGCTATATGTCATCACCATTTGGATCTTTTGGGTTGTATGTGGAGATTGTTGTACGGCTGGATAGGAATTCTGCCAATTTCAAACAGGATGAGGAAACTTAATCTGGATTGACAAGACTATGATAAGCTCCTTGAATGTTGGGCTTAGTCCTTAGGATCATTTTCCCTTTTTGGAACTTCCGAAATCTCAAAATAATGTTAGTGCGTATAAATGGCACCAAATAGTGGCTTACTTTTTGGTCAACATTCTACTAGGCTTTTGATGCAAATAAAGGTCAACTAGCTTATTTAGCCTGATCATTATTCTCATTGTCTCACCAAAAACAGTACAGGAATGCTTAATTCTGTGATGCCTTTTTCCTTTTAAGGCTGGTAACTTCGGAATGGAAATGTTCTGACTGCTTTAGTCACCTTTCTTGAACTGTCAGTTATGTCCACTGGACATATATGTTTTACATTTTAAAGTGTCCTATTGTAGTTAACGTGTCTATCAGCTGAATAGCATGCTTAATGTTTAGACTTTTACAAGCTATAGCCTTAATCTTAGGACATACATGAATCTGTATTTCTCAGATAGTTGCTGCAGAGAAGGCCATGAAAGGCGGTCTGCATGAAAAGCTCACAATGACAGTGGCGGTGCCTTATCTTTGGGGGGTTCCTCCTGCCTCTGAAACACTTCGGCTTGCTGTTCGGAGTGGTGGAGGAATTGTAGAGAAGGTTTATTGGCAATGGGATTTTTTGTAAATAAAAGAAAATTGTGCAGTCCTCCTAACCATCATCTTTATTTTCTGTACATAAATTTGTTGTATTGATATGTACAAAAACTTGTGTCTTTGACACTTGATTGTTAATATCTCATCGATGACATGAGACGCCATTCTTGTTGTTTTCCATAAATTCCTAAACGTTAGAATGCAGACTTTCTTGATATTTGATGACAATGTGAAAATTACAGTTGATCTAAGACCGCCATACTATTTGATTTGGATGCTGGGTTTAGCATAAGCTAACTGGTCTCAGCATGTCGTAATGGTAATTTGCAAGCTGTTTTTGTTCTCATTTCTAGCTCTAATGTGTTCTGTCATATATATATATACATGTATATCTTTGGTTAAAAATTTGATGTAAGCAGTGGTTATGTTGCATTAATTTCTGATAATAAGCGATTATTTGGAATTGGATGTTTCTTCCAGATTGGAAAGGTCCCCATATCTCAAAGGCATACTTTTTACCTGTAAAAGATGCAGACAAAAAAATTTAATTTTTTATTGTCAACAAATAAATAAATATTAAATTACATTAAAAACTTGAAGAAGCCGAATGCATAGTGCATACTCATGGTTTGGACATCCACTAAAGCGAGAATGCTAAAATACTTTATATTAGTTGACTGGTGCCAAGGACAATAATGCTTAAAGAATTGCCTTCCACCCTTCAATCCGTGGTGGTGGCTATGGCTTGTCCTTCAATTAGCCAGCCTTTGGGATAAGGGCTGTAAGCTGTCTGGTCCTTTTTCAATTATTTTCTCTTCTGGTAAAGTAGAAAGTAGAATCCACCGGCGGCTAGGGCTAATCCACATTATTTTTGCCTATAAGAAGTCTTTATTTGCACATGGTCTATTCAATTTAAAGATTTTAAAATAATTTAAATATAGAATTAACTTCCGACCAAATATGGATTAGTTATTTAGGTGATTTTTAATTAAGAAGATTCATTCACTTAAGATGAAAAAAAAATGATATGTCTAATATTTATTTAATTTTATACGTGCCAATAATATTAAATATAAAATTCTATTCATTTATTATAAATTGAATATATGTTTCTTACTTTTTTCTCTTAAGTTTAGAATATGCGAGTTTCTGAGTTTTCAAAATAGTGTATAAAAATAATTATCATTTGATTTGGAATTGTTTAAAAAAAAGTTGAGATATTTTAAATTATTCATTGACACAATAAAAATTTAATATTAATAAATATGATAAAAATTTCGAATTTGATCTAGTTTGATTTAATTTAAAATAAATAATTTTAATTATATTTTAATTAAAATTTAAGTATTTCTTTTGGCCCTAATTTTAATCAAAGTTTTGTGATGTTTGCAAGTTAAAGAGAGAATGTCGTTTGTATTCCGACAATATGCTTGAGAAAGATTGGAACTTTTGGTGAAAGGAGTTCATTGCCACAGACAACAAAACCTGTCAGCATTCTTCTTCTTATACTGTATCCAACTTCTCCAAAGCGACTCACCCATTGCTAAATGTCCCTAGCACCTTTCACAAAATACGGAGAAGAGGAATACCCAAGAGACCAGGACGCTAAACATCAAATCTAATGCAGGATTGTGAGACTTGGAATAGTGTAGTTCCATAAGGAAGCAGGGGACATTTGCATTGAAATGTTTTTATTAGGCTTGATGTTTGACAAGGATAAAGGGCACTGGTCAAAGACTCACTACTCAAAAATCAGAGGGTATCGGTCAAGACTCGCTACTCAGCTTTGTTAAAGGAAGACATGCTTTGTTTTCTTTTGCAAATTGCCATGCGCTTCTTTCACTCGATCTCCACGTACAGTATTAGTATACTTTTTTTTTTCGTAATTCAAGTATAATTAGTCAGTCTCTTTTAAAGATGCTTACTTAAACTATGAAGAATTATACAGAACGTGACAAAATGTTCGTGTACAAGGAACGAGAATTTGATCAATGTATGAAATCATATAGTGCTTCGTGTTCAGTAAACGAGAATCGAAATTGGACCAACTTCTTTTTAATTCAATCAATCTTAAGTTGGGTTTCAATTTATTAATATTTTTAAAAATTTAAACTTAAACTAAATTCATTGTCATTTCTAAATATTAAATTTTTAAAAAGAATCATCTCTTGTCTCTGTGGTAAGGTACACTAATCTTTTTATGAAAATTTTATTATTAAACTACTTATAGATTTTGGATATTTTTAACATTCTCATTGACCAAAGATTTTTACATAAAAATATAAATTAAAATTTAAAAATACCAAAGAAAAAGAATTATTCAATCTCATAAATTAAGCTTTTAGAATATGACATCTTTAAACTTTGTATTTGATTGTATCAAAAAGTAATTATTTAAAAATAAAATTTTAATAAACTAATTTATTTAAGATAAGGCAAATTTTCTCTTTTTCTTATTTAAAAATTACTTTTATCTTTGTATTTTTATAATGAAAATTCTTTGGAGAATAATGACAACTCGTAATATCATCTTATTTTAGATAAGCATCATATATTATCTTATCATTTTAGTTTGGATACACATCATATGATCATCTTAGTTTAGATTAAATCATGCTTCATGTACTTTAGATTGCATCAAAGTTAAATTGATTCATCTTATCTCAAACTTTATATAAATACAGTAAAGATTATAAAATAACATATATCAGAAAATCAATACAATATAGTCTAGTCTCAATTTTTTATGGCCACCCCACTCATAGAGCTTCATGCATGTTTTTCGTGGTCACAAATGCCACCGACACCGGCTTCTTAGTAGCTCGAAGCATAGTATCCATCTGGGCCATGCCAGAGCTCGAAGCTACTTCCGATGTGCCTGCACAGATGGAGCCACCATATGTTTTAACTTCTCCGAACATGCCATCATGCAAGCCACATTCGCTAGCCCCCATCTCATGGATTTTCCAACTACAATATATACGACAATCTCCTCTAGTCCACGTCGACCATCCAATTTTCAACTCACCACTATCCATTACTTTCAATCGCCTTGGAAATGAGCTTGTCAATGCTCCAAAACAAAGATCAAAACAAACATATCTCTAGTTGATTTCTCCAACGAGAAACTTCCATTTCCAAGACTTAGAAAAAAAAATTTCAGCCTTACTACACTACTATACTAGCCATAAACTCCGTCTACTATATCAGCCATAAATGCTACTACACTACTATACACAAAACCCCACAGTGAAGACTATCAACACTCCATTACTGATTACCAACATACCAATTTTATTACTACAACTTTCGACAACAACAAATACCGAATCGAACAAAATCAGGTCAAAGCCATACCACTTTCTTGTGACTTAATCATGATAGATCCATCACTCCATCGTCCAAGCACTATAACTCAACCTATGACACTTCATCTCTTTCATTAGAATTCTTAGAATGGCAAAAATCGGACAAATTAGTCCACTCCCTTTTTAAAGTTACATCACAAACTCAATCTTCTTTCGAACATTAACTTGCGGGGTTGATAACAACTCATTTGTTGTAATATAACTAATAATATAATAAGGTTCAATTCTTTAATAATAAAAATATGATTATTTGATATTTTAGCATCTTTTTATTATTAGTTGAGTAGAGATTATAAAATGGTGGGGACAATCCTTAATCTATCATTTCCTATTACAATTTAATTTATAAAAAACCACTATTTATCTATATTTTAATACAGTTACTACAAATTGATGGTTCTAACAAATCTAATTTTAAATACTAAAACTAATGAAATTAGATTTAATAATATAAAAATCATATTATAAATTTAAAATATGCAAATTTGTTTTCTCAATTTAATTCGAGTCTAAATAATTTAGTATAATTTTATTTGTTTACTATTTCAAATATTTTAAAATTTCGAAAATTATATCAAATTTAATTCAGGGGTACTATTTGAATCTATTTTTATTTAAAAAATTAATGATATAATTTAATTTTAAATCTATTTACTCGTTTTTTTATACCGTTCAAAATAACCTTAATTAGAATGCATAATAGACTGCAAAGAGCGGTAGCTTGAAGTGCATGCATAAGCGAGGCATGATTGAAGTCTTTCAGAACCCAAGAAATTGGCTTTAAGTTGTTGAAGGGGCATCAAATTCATGAAAGTATAGAGCAGCTTCTTTTCATTTTTATCTAAGATGTCTTCTCTTTGCCACTATCAAAGGCAAAACATGACTGATCATGGGACAAATATGATTGTTTTATTGTGTGTGATCTATCTCTTTCTCGTGTATACGAACCTTGCCTATAGGTCTAACTATCACTAGAAGTTTAACCAGAGGTAAAGTAAGTATTATTAAATCCTTGTATCCTCTAAACTTAAGTTAGATTTATATAGTAATTAGATGACAGAAGTTAATAAAAGAAAAGATGCCCATATCCTAGAAGCCATAGTTGTCAGTATCTGTTCATCCACCATAAAAGGTGGTGTAATTTAGTTTGTTTATTATACATTTCATCTAGTTGGTGCTATAACCTGCTTCTGATCCCCAATTTCACCTCTATTATATATACTTGCCACTCAATAACATGGTTTCCAGCCACCGTTAAGACATAGTTTGATCATTTACGTAAAAGTTGGAACAGCTTGAATTTGAAGTGATTTTGTTGATATTTCCAAAGTTGATAACTTTTAGTCTTAATGATGATACTTGAAACAGTCTGAAAATGTGAAACTTGAATGCTGCATGGCCTACTATAGCCATGATAGACCTATAGACCCTTTAATCTGTAGACAAATCCAAGTCTTAGTAGCCTAAGTGGATAAGTACGTGCCAAACTTTATTGACCTTTTCTTTTTTTAATTTTAACTCTCCACTGGAAAAGACATTCCTAGAAAATCCCTTCCCAGTGGCTACGAGACAATTTGATCTTTTGAATCTTGAATGATGCCTATAGCTGGCAGATCCCATTAGTTTAACTTTTAACCCGAGAAAGCAAACAAAAGTGGTGAAAAGGTCAATGCATCCATCTTTCAACATTGGCTTCTCTGGTTTGGAAAGAACACATAAAAGTTTAAGTTACCTGTATAAACAATACAACAAAAACCCATCTGCCAATAAGTGACAACCAAAGCATCTTTATCCTGAAAACATAAAAATTTTGCAGTCTATTGCACTGGTTCCCTATAAGGATTCTCTATTTGCTTGCATTATATTCATATTTTAAATTTCAAGCATCTGTCTGCTTCCCAAGTTTGGAATTATTCATCTCTAATCCATTTTCTAATCAATGGTTTTATGCACCTCCACACCGCACAAGTCCTAATCACAGGGCTATCAATAATTGAGACACGGTTCCCATGTGTCAGCTTACCTCTCATCAACCATCATATTGGAGATTAGAAAATGATTTGTCACTTAAACTTGTTCTCTTTTTACCCTATTGAAGTTCAATCAGAAGCTAATCAAGTCTTTAAATGATGCTGATTCTTGTTTGATGCCTGCATCTCCATGCTACAGTAGTCTGAACTATGTATGCATTAAGATATGCTTGTTTAAGAAGACTGAAGTAGGATTATCATCAAGTCTTTTTTAAATTCTTAATACGAAGGTATCAAGCAATATTTACGCTTATATCTTACCGGATGCTTGACCAGAAAAAAAAAAGAAATTATTTTAACGAAACCTTCCTAAATAATGAAACCATAGTCGATACAGATGTGGGAATATTCCAATGAAAATCAGTACAATAACAATAATACATAGGTTTGAAGTTGTATGCTTGAATTTTAATGTACCAAATTCTGCAGATATGTTATGACTGTACTAGCACATACATCATTTCCCCAAAAGATCAGAGGCACAAAAAGACCTTACCAAGGACGCCAAGCCCATGCCTTACCATTTCAATAGTACATGATCTTTTCCGCTGTCTTATTTTCATCAAACAAAAAGCTGTTACCACTGCTAGAGCTAATAAGCTGCTTAATCTCCTCCAAACCATAGTCTGATGGATTATCACCCCACAATCCATTTCGTTTCTCATGACTCCATTCTTCAGCATCACCATTTGAGAGCACTAATTTCTGTTCATCTTCAATCCCATTGTAAAAGTACTCCTGAAGTCCTGTTTGTTCACTGTTACTCGTACCACGACCTCCAACGTTCTCATATTCGGACTCCGTAACATGGTTGATCTGGTTATTGTAACTGCCATCAGAGGAACTGCAACTAGCTTCACTTCCAAACATTAGTAGATTCTCTTTGACTTGGTAATTATGTTGGGCAAAACTTTCTTGGGACTGAAGTACAGACGCAGAAGTAAACGAGTTGTTGCTCAAAGGACTAGATGAAAACGAAATAGGCTCAGTCGAAGAACCAGCCAGACGGTAATAAGTGTTGTTGCCGCATTTATAAGAGGTCGGTGAAGAACATGGCAGTTGTGTTACTGATGGTAATTCCCAAGCTTGAACAAGAGATGAAAGGCTATTAGCTTGGTAGTGATGGTGTCCTGCGTGAGATGCAGAATTAATCATGCCCATGAGCTTCCTCTTCAGCTTGGTGTTCCAATAGTTCTTAATATCATTGTCTGTTCTGCCTGGCAATTGGGCTGCTATGATTGACCACCTGCTTGGTAAAATTGGGAAGGTTTCGTAAGGACAAAGAAACGAAGGAACTTCACTTCGGAGTTCAGCTTAATCTTATTTATGTTGAAAAGAACTGGATTAATGATACAAGGAAGATATGACTCGCTATCAATTTCGTTACAGGGAATATAGATTATGTGAAACAAAAACAATTCACGATTCTGACGAGATGATTGGAACCTGGAAGGGGATACCTGCTTCCAATGTTAGCATACAGACTGCAGATTATCCTGTCCTCGTCTTCAGAGAACTCTCCATGTTTAATGTTAGGCCTCAGATAGTTCAGCCATCTCAGCCTGCAGCTTTTTCCACACCTTTTTAGCCCTGTAACAATGCCACATAATGATTCAGGATTGATTGTAAGAAATAACCAAAGAGAAGTAACAAAAGTAGTACCCAGGTTTAAGACATTTGTCCTTAAACAGCTATCAACACCCCAACATACTTGAGCAAAAGAAGTGATACAAAAACTAAAATGGCTTACCAGCCTTTTGTGGGAGAGCGATCCAATTGCCTCCAGTCCCATGTTTCTCTATATACTCCTTCAGTTTTGTATCTTCTTCTGGTGACCACGGACCTTTCTTCACATTAGCCTTGTCACAACAAGGTGCCCGCCCCATCTCTGTCTGTTTCTGTCCGCTCGTCTTTCTGTGTCTGCAAAACCAACAGGCTTGAATGATGCGAGAAAGTTGGTTTTTTTCCTTTAGAAGACTTGTGTTTTTGGAAACCAGGAGGCTATATTTATTAAGAGGTAACAGAGGTCAAAGGAAAAGGCCTTCTTAATTTCAATTATCAGCTTCCAACTCTTCATGGAGAGATCTCTCACTCATAAACAAGTCAGCAATTAGTGTGCTTCCATGGCTACCCCTCTTTTTTACTGGTCTCTGTCTCTAGTCATAAACTGAAACCAAAGTCCACTCAGGTAATGACACACAAACCATTTACAATATGTGCAAGTTACAACGATGGCCTATTCCTATGTTTCCAGAATTATAGGCCATGTCATAAAGTCGAACCCCTCCCCCTTTCTTTTCTTTTCTCTTTTTTCTGTTAATTAATTACTACAGCTCGTTATTTTCTTTTAATAGGCAGCCTAATTATGCATTAAAACGTGATTCATGTTTCTTAAAGAACAAAAAAGAAATGAAATGAAAGATAAAAATATAATAGTTGCACGGTTTACATGAACCACATATGCCAATAGAACTGCTGGTTTGTCCTTTTCTTTAAAACTAATTACCAGAGAAATACTGTGATTAGCTGCAGTTGGATCAATTGACTGTTAAACAAGGTGCAGCGACAGAGCTGCAATGGTACAAAATGGAATAGAATTTTCAAGCTTTGAATTATTGTATATCTATAAGGGTAAAGTGGTGAGAGTAAAATGAAGTTAAACAAGTGGCTATAGTTCTTCAAATCCTAAACCAAAATTTCCTTCTGAACTACTAGTAACCATAATTTGATAACAACATTAAAAAGAAGTGATAATGATGTTGGGTTCAACATAAAATTTGAATTATCTTACCATTTGAATCCTAAAAGAACTAGGAACATAAATTTTTGGTTGGTCAGTTGATTCGAGACCGAAATGTGCGACACTGGAGTGCATGGTATGCATTTAAGGTAACTGAAGTCCGTTCTAATGCAACAAAATCATTAACGAATTTCACACAGACTCACTGCTTTCATTTCAAGTTAAAGTATAAGCTTCGTTTAGGACGATCGTAACATTTTATAGGCCTTGGACAAAGTTAAAATACTGATTTTTATGATAGTTAAAAAGTAAGTTCTATTTTGCTTTATTTTGTTCTTTATAAAGGTTAAGAATGACCTTATTTTACTTTATTTTGCTCTTTACGAAAGTCAAGAGTGAATCATATTTTGCCTCATTTTGTTATTTATGAGTATCAAGATTCAAGAGTGAACCTTATTTTATTCTTTATGAAAGCGAGTTCTAGGTAGGTGCCCTTCCTACCCTTGCTAGGACTTAGGTTGGCTTTGTTTCAATTCCAGCTAAGTTTGGTTAGGACATTTAATATGTCAGTAAAATTTTTTTGTATCTAGCATAAACGTGATTTGGTTGATTTGTCATTGGTCATAGGTAACTAAGTAATGGTACCTTTTGCACGATAGAGATATGGTGTTCTCTTCACTAAAGCGTGTTATTTTTCCTAAGGAAGAGTAGGCAATTCTTACTTTTTAGGTATCTATTGTATAAATATGTATTGTAATATTAGCAACTCTCAGTATATGTACTATTTAACCCAAAAATAAATGACGGCTCCACTTAAGTAAGTGATTGACAACAATCTTTTAAAACTTCCATTTTGTTTTGTTAAGAAGAGAAGGCATATTAATGTTCATACAAAATAATTACTCGGCCAATATTAAGAAAGATGGTAGGCCATATCATTTTCATTTCTAGCCAGCTTTGATCAACGCCTGCTACAAACTAAACTATCACATGTCAACAGTGGTTAACAAGATACGCTAGTAAAGTACAGATTAATAATTTCAAGCATTGGAGACAAAAAATCACATGAAGGGGGCAACCTCTTCCTACTTTTTACAATACTAGAGAGAAAACTTTGTTCAAAATCACATCCTAATGAGTTGTCAAACCGTGTTCTTCATTGACATGCCTATGGTATGATATGTTTGTTTTCTTTTACAATTAACAGACAGGTAAAAGAAAGCTCTAAATTCAAATCCTTACCTTAATGCCTCCCATCTGAAATCAAAAGTCCAAAAAAAAAAAAAAAAACTGTTCTGAAAAGAATTGTATGGTCTGTTTTCGCTGATTAGGACACTTAGAACCATGTGAATATGTGTATAGGAAGCTGTATTTAGACATTAGACAACTCCATTATTGCTAGTCTTATAAGACTAACTTTTGATTGAGAAAAGCAAAACATGGGATTAGACTACTAACATATATAAAAACTCTACTAGGTCCCATCTGTTTTAAATACATCCAAAAATGAAAAACTAGACCATATCACTGCTGACCTTTGATCGATAAGTTAAAGACAGCAATATTTGTAAACCACATATAGTAGACTTGTGGGCGAGTGTGGTCCAATCATGAACTCTTAAGGCATATAGAGCCTTGGCTGGAGGTAGAAAAAGAAAGACTAACGTGTCACAATCGACCTTATTTCAACGATATTAATATGTAGATTGAAAATGTTCTCGGTGCCTTACTGTTCTTACCCTTCTACATGTTGACAATTGTCCCAGAGCCCAGAAGAAACGTTATTATCGACTTTAGTTGCTAATTAGGATTCCTTCTCTCAGAATTTCAACAAATTCAAGCAACGATAAGCCTTTGGAAGTTAAATATTTTTGTTCATACCTTTCATTTCTGCTAAAACCACATATCATATATTAATAGCTAGAGTGACATATTAAAAACTTCTTTATTGTATAATCAAAATGAACGTTGACCTATTAGATTTTTATGAACATAAACTTACATCAGTAACAAGAGTTTGGGTTATTATAATTCAAATCTAAGAGGGTAATAAAAAAAAGAGAGAGCTTTATACTTTTCAACCTGAATTTAAAATCGTATCCTTGGATTTTTAGCATGACAACCGTGAATGACATCTAATATTGACTTTGGGGGATACATAAGAACAAAGATGGGAAAAATAAAAGGAATTCAAAGTTGTTTACATTAGTAAAGGCTCCAATTACTATAACGAACAATGTTAACAGATGTGATGGTCTTCTCTGGGTTTAGACTGTTCCTATGGTAAACGTTCAACATGAAGATTTATCATCAATTACTAAAATAAAATTTGGTTTTTAAATTGTGAGATCTCTTACATTTGGTTGGTGCAATCGTCCATTTCACTTTGTGAACACGACACATTGACAGATGACTTGGTCTATCGATGAAACTGCGGGTCAATTTATACATGTATAGTACAGACAACTGTAAATGAAAGGAATATACAGGGGGGAAAAAACGGCGTTTTAGAAAGTAGACCAAGATTTTGAACTTCTACGAGGAGATATCACCTCTCATAATGAAGAACAAGCACATGATTTTGATTCTCTGTTAGCTGCAGTCCAAGTCTTAGACATCCTCAGGAGATTTTTATGTACAGTCTAAAATTACAAAAAAGAAATTAGTAAGGAAGAGAAAGCAAAATTTCAAATACCTAAAGGCTTTCCCCACACAAGGCAATCTTAGTGTAAAACATTAGGGAGTTAAAAGAATCCTTGTAAACAAGCTATGGTGAATGAGCTTTTTCGTGGAAATGAAACATAAGTGGTGCTTATAGTTGTTTTTCCTTGTTGTTTATCTTGCAGAAAAACTGTCTTACTTACAAAATTTTTAGTCATATTGTCATATAATAGTACGTTTAATGCCTTGAATTCATTGTAATATAGCTATAGTTTTACCTATAATTATAATTCTTTTCCATTTTTCAAAAAATAAATTGAACTTTCAGTTGTAGATCTCCATTTACTTGACCTTCAAATTTAAGCTTGAGTGAAACTAAATCCTAAAAACATAAGGCTACCTGCTTTACCAGAATAAGGGAAAGGTCATCAATTGTACGAAATATTTTATTTTTTGTTTTACAAAGAGACTGCTTCCGTGACTCAAACTCGTAATCTTTTGGTCACAAAAAGATAACCTCATTAATTATCCCAAAGCTCGTTCTTTATCCACATAATAAATTATATTCAAATGTTTAATATATTATATGCCAATTACTCTCAAGATTGTGACTTGCAATATTTTGATAATAAAAATTTAGTGGAGGTTAGCTGAATTTGAAAAGAAGAGGGAAGGACTTTAGAGGTCCTTTTATGTCAGGTGTATATATTATTTCAAATTGCTTTTAATTTGTTCCTTACCTGAGAGCACATATACTGAGCCTGGATCTGTCTCTTGTTTTGGTATCTTATTAGATGAAAAAATTCACTTTTGGTTGACATCTCTACTTCATGGTTTCAACAGCTTTTCACTAACCCTACTAACAGAATCCTTTTGGGGTTTCGGCAATGCAGGAGAGTCAAACCCTTCAATAGGCTCAGTACCAGTTTATCCAAGTGGTTGGACTACCAATTACATATCAACATTAACAAATTTATCTTAATTCAACCATAAGTTCATATCTACCAATTACATATCATCATTAATAAATTTATCTTACTTCAACCTTAAGTTCGTATCTACCTCCAAACACCGAAGATAATAATTCAAAGAAAGCAAGTATGTAAAGCATCAACCTGTTTATACCTAATCTAACCTTTTGGTGCGTATTTCTTCTTTGTAGACGATTTCTCATATTTGAAAAATTATGTGAACGGAAAGACTGTAGTGCACGGCATAGAACATAGAATACAGTGAACTTGTGCACAGGAATCTTTGATTTTCGGCTGAATTTTTGTTTAATTTAATCTATCAATGTCATTTGTTTGAATTTTAGGTATCAAGTAAGCCATTGCACTCATCAAAATTTGAATTGATCGAAAGGGATTACACTTGATTAAAAAGGGTTTTGTGAAGGAATACTGTTGACTGAAGATAAGTGCTAAAAGAAACAATGTATTCAGTCAACAGAGACTAATTAAAAGTTTGCTTAATTTGTCTCCAGACTTTGAAGCTTGTACTATGCTGCTAATATTAAACACATAGCGTGCAAAGCCTGCACATGTATTTAATTGGACATGCAGCACCTAGAAGGCTTGGAAACAAGAGAAAGTGTCTCGACCCGCATTGACCTTGGATTAGAGCATGTCGACAAATAATTGGTTCATTCTATAGATTGCCCCTATATCAGATTAGCCTTAAGAAATTATATACCTTTATTAATTACTGGATTGATACCGATGAGTAAGTTGGGTGACCTAAACGAGTCTGCACACAATCGAGGGATTGAAGTACCGAAAACACACGCTACAATAAGTTTTGGATGGCACAGTGTAGATTCCCTCAACAAATGGATTTGCCGTTAAGGAGTTGTTAATCACATTTGACTTAACTTGCCATGCATGTTCTCGTTGCTTGATAGAAGTTGACATATCACAACTTTAATGGCGAGAGTACACTTATAATGCTTAATTTGGAAGCGTTTAGTTAGGGTTGGTATCCACCCATTACCAAATTTGGCTTACTTGTAATTTTCTCATTGCCTATTGCCTATGCTAATGCTACCACTTTTAAGTTGTTTTTTATTTCTTGCTTTTCGTTTCTTTTTTTGTTTTTGTGTTAGAAATGTCAGCTTATATCCTTATAGTCAATTGATTGCTTGAAATTTAAGTATAACATTATTTATTTAATAAAAGTTATCTTTATCTTTATTTATTTATTATTATACTTTTTAATGCTTTATATCAAAAATAAGATTCATAGAATAACTGCTCTAAAACTGAAATTATTATGCTTTCATAATTATGAGATTAAATTTTATGTAAATATTATTCTTAAATGATTTCTATTTATAGTGTCATCAAGATGAGATATAGATAGAGTAATAAAACTGACGCATAATATATTTCTTTCTTATGAAAAATTGATAATAAATTTAATAATGCCTAAAATTTTAGGATTTTTTAATGTAGCGTCAAATTTTTAAAAGTTTTAAATTTAGTGGCTAACCTTTTAAAACTTGTATAAATCAAGTTAAAAAGTTGTTTTTACTGATGTAACCTATCTACCAAATGTCACATGCATGTCTATCTATTAGCTACATAAGAAAAAAAAACCAACATTTTGAATTGATTTGTATAAATTTTAAATAGTGAGTCACCAAATTAAAAAGTTTTAAAATTTTGATACTAAAATTAAAAAATCCCAAAATTTTAGATATCTTTAAATATATTATCCCTACGGAAGAAGTAATTAATTTCATAAACTAAAAAATAGATATTTTAAAATAAAATTTAAATGATTATTAGAAAGTAAGTCACTAAAATGAAATGCTAATGTGAATCTTAAATAGAACATTATTAGTGCGTCGATTGATGTCTTTATCGTGATAGTTATATAATTAATCCTTAGACTTAAATTGCCAAAATATCTTATATAGGAAGTAGTATGTTTTGATATTACTTATGCCCTATTTTATTTAGGATAGCTCAATTATTACTATTTTGATATATTATAAATTAAAGAGATACTAGAGTAAATCAACAAAGAATTTGTTACTTTAAAATAATTAGTGAGAATGTTCAACTATTCTTAATTAGTAAGGATTTATGAATTCTCTGAACATAATGAATTAAGATATAAAAAAGTTATTTTCAAATAACAATTATAAATTAGCTACTAATTGTTAAGAATGATCATGATTAAATTTTGAATAGAATACAACAATAATTTCATACTCTATACTAAACTGAATTATTATATAGAAAAATGATGAAAAACATATATTATAAATATGTACGGATATGTTAAGTCAATTGCTTTAATATTTGAATGGTCATAAAATGTTAATAGTAAGCAATATTAATTTATAACTATTAATTATTTAATTAAAAAATAAAGATAATTAAAATAACTTATCATAATTATGAATTCTAATTATACTTTATAATCATAATAACATATTAAAAACTTAGTTAGTAACACATATCGATCAATTGAAGAGAAAACATGAATTTTAATTAAGTAGAACTTAACTATGTAGTTTGGAAACTTTAGAGACAATATATGAGATATTTAAATTTATTAAAATTATATTCTAATTATATAATTAAAGTTAGATGTTAACCAATAATTTAGAATTAAACTTTAGTTAATGATTTGGTAAACCCTAATCTTTCTATATATAAAAGGGTCTTTAAAAAGGCTGTTAGGAATCCTTGTTAAACTATATCTAAAAAGTCCTTTTTAAGTTAAAAGAAATTGCATTAATGAAAACACCTTAAAAGGTGATTACAAGCATTTAAAATCAATATTAAAGCCATAACAATTTGCCAAATTAAAAACAAATACTAGCATCCTTTAAGAGGAGAAACAACTATCAAAACATGTGTGATCAGGAACCAAAATCCATCCTAATTAGAACTAGAGGAGGTTCCATATGTGAGTCATACCGTTACCTAGATTTGAAATGATACCTTATTTAAGATGATTTCCCTAATCTAGTTGAACTATCAATGTTCCTTGTTTTTATTTTTTTCTAAATTTTAGGATTTATTTCTTCCCATATAGTGTAAATGCTATAATAAAAGGATATCTCAAACAAAGTAAGGTCAGCCTCATAAGTGATTTGAATTCTTATTGCCTATTCCTTAGTACTTAACCATTAAGTTTATTGTTAATGTAAGTTGTAGCAAGCCAGAAGGTTGTTCCATAGACAAAAGAGAATTAATAACTAAAGAAGAGGTAATTATAGGATTCTTCAACTTGATTGTAAGATACACAACTCATATCGATTGGTTGGACAATCTTGATATGGTCTATGGTCCTTAATCTATGTTTGATAGCCACCTAACATATGAAGGATGATTTCAAGAGATTGTTGGGAACCAAACCATTTTCTACCATGTGACATGCAAGGATTTTTTTAAAAAGACTTCTATACATGATTTTTTATGAGAATGGTACCTAAACCAAATTACCTTATCTTCAATGTCTTTATTAGGAAAATATCTTAGAAGATTGTCTCTAATATTAATAAAGCTTCTAAAAAGAAGGGAAGATTAGTTCTTCGTTCTATCTATACCCATCTATAATGGATTCCACCTTGGTTAAAGTTATAAAGTCTCATATTGTTGCTCTTAAGTTGAAAAACCTTTAAAGAATACCAATTATCATACCAGAGCCAATGATATATGCATCATGGATTTTATGTGTTTTTGCTTGATTTTGATACTTTTGTTATATTATTGGTACTTAATTAGCTTCAAATGCTTTCATAGGTGATAATTGTCTTCATAGACTTAAAGGAGAATTTAGACAAAAACAAGGCATAAAGCGAAGATTTGACGCATATAAGCTATGCACGATTTTTAACGTAGATGGAGAGTCCGAATCTAAATGTCATCTTTAGAGAATAATTAGAGGACATCTCAAGATTTTCAAGAAGCCCAAATTCTTAGCTTTTCAAAATCGTTTGAACCAGCAACCATTTGTTCAAAGTAAAACTTATTTCTGCAAAATTGGCAGCCTGACCACTGGAACTTTACATGGATATATCTTAGGCTTATAAGATCCAAATGAGGTGATTCAAAAGCTCAAATTCAACCCAACATCTTGAGCCATAATTTCTATGTACAAATTAAGGCCCAAAAGTGATGTTTTGGGAGAATAAAAAGGTTAAGAATGAGATATGAAGTCTATCTATGCTCGGTATGAACTCTGACATTTTCTTGGTTTTTTAGCCCATAACTTTCACTACAGGACTTTGTTTTAAGAAAAAGAGGATCCATTAGAAAGATGAGAAGTGGAGACACGATTTATATATGGACATGGTAACCTAAATATGAAGATATTGAGGTCAAAAACCTGAAGGAATGCACTGTCAAGCATCTGCTAGTCCACTTTTGTAATTTTCAGACAATTTTGGTTATGCACGGTCTGATTCACGATCGTGCAAGAGATTATGCATCTTATAATAACTCTAAATTTTGTGATAAAAAGATGTTTTTGGGACAAATTGAAGGGGGTAGCCAAAGGAGATTTTGGGAGGTGATTTCTAGTCATGGAGTTGTTCCCAAGGGACAATTTTGGTCTAGAGAAGCGGAAAACACGAAGAAATCATTGAAAGATCTATTGGAATAAAAGATCAAGCCTCTACATCATAACAACATTTAATAGAAGACAATAAGAGCGATTTAGAATTATGAACCCATTATTTTCAATTCGTATTTCTGTTTATCTATGTTTGATTTTGTGTTCGATAATGTGTAACTAAACATCCAGTTAGTATTTAGGTTAGATGAACCTTATGTTAATACTTTGATATGATTTCATTTTAATTCAATTGTTTGTTTGATATATTGTGATCTGATTATGTGTTTTATTTATATTCTAATAACCTGATAATATTATGAAGTAAATCACACGTTAATATAGAAATTATGTACAATATAAGATATACACAAGAAGGGGGGGTTGAATTATGTATTCTTTTTGCGAATATAAATTCTTAAAATTTTCTTAATAAGAACTTCTTTGACTTGTTAAAAGAAAATCACTATCAAAAATTGTTATGGGTTAAATCGCAAATAACTTTTATATACTTGTTTAAGAACAAAATATACTAAGTTGAGAGATAGAGGATAAACACTGCGATTTTATACTGGTTCACCCCAAACCGTGGGCTATGTCCAGTCCTCAGAATTCGTCTGAGTATTCACTATACTTCAACAAATGTACA
>JAOQMS010000004.1:33189758-33222620 GCA_027563885.1 Erythroxylum longipes
CCGATAATGGTCAATGTGTTCTCTTTGGGAGATAACTTACGTATTAAGATATTCTGCATGCGAGTTGGACTCTGAACCCGAGGTATGACACCTCGGTAGTCCCCATCTTATTATACATGGAAACTTGCTCTCTAGCTATACTTTTATCTGACTTAAGATTCCTATAGTAGATTGTACAAGGTTAATACTTTGAGCCTTAAATCTTCGAATCCAAGCTAATAACACGAAACACAAACTTGAGTATACCCTCCCACAGCTTCTTCTGGACACCTTAAAACCAACTTGATAATGAAGAATGAAAAACTAGGCTTCATTTGAATCCCGTATTGCCAAAACACGAGACTAACTACAGAGAGCTGTGGGTACAAAGAACAATAAAAGGCCCATTCCAAGTCATAACTTTCTCGGCCTTTTGGCTAATATCAAGTGTAGTATCTATTCTTATCAGTTTAATATATGATACGTGGGCTATTGGCTCATATCATATTAAATTACTTTCTGTAAGGGGAAGACCACTCACAGTAGCTTGCTATTGTGGTCTTCTTGCGTCGCCCATGCCTTGCACTACTGTAAGGGCCTGGTGCACCCTCCAATTCCTAGTTTAAACTACCACAAAACTTCATTTTGATTATATCGCATTCGTAGAATGAAGTCTAATCCTAATTTGGCTTAGTTGAGGTGTTTTCTTTAATATAAAAATAGGGCCTTTCAGAATTTGTATAGGATAACAATACTCATGCTCCCACATACTTGCTTTATTTCCATTTTATTGTAGAACTCAATGGCTAAGAATTAGAAGCTTGAGTAAACTTCCTTGGAATGAGATTTTTATATATGTATTAACATGAAAATCAAATGTCATATAAAAACTAAAGTTGGTAAGCTAATTCATTTCATTATTTGAATCCAATAAATAGTATGTCAACAAACACCTCAAAGGAATCAGAAAAATAAAAAAGCCGTTGCAAAGCCATATTCTCACCATTAGAAACTCGACCAAACCATAAAACTGAGAAAATAGCCATTGAAATGTGATTTAGAAACAAACTAATTGTATCACTGAAGTTAATATCTGAAGTTCTTGTGTTTCCATTACTATTTCTTGTAACAGAACTTGGATTGTGTTCTACATTTTGGTTCCCCACCGGATTGAATTGTCAACTAAAGCTGTCACATTATATCCAACAATGGCGTCTCCATTAGCATTGGCTGAAAAAATGGTGTGACGCTCCTAAATTCTTAAACTACAATTAGCCAAATAATTTCCAAAACAAATCATTAACCATCAAATTCCTCATCAGTTCCAAAAGAGATGATTGTTTGTCAAACATAAAAATATTCCATACAACACAGCTACTCTAATTGTCACGTTCGAAACTATACATATATATTCTAACAACTATACAAAAGTAATCTACTGGCCTCACCTAATTTCCACTCTCTCAATCACGTATATTGGGATTATCGACAATCACTGGATCTTTTAAAAAAATAATGGCAATAGGTGAGTTGCCAACTCAGTGAGGATAACCAACCTTACCTTTAAAACCAAGTAATTCGATAATTAATTATAACACTTAGTCAACTAATTAAATCATACATATAATACATATATATACAACAATTCTCAGTCTAATCCAAACAGTTAACAAACATTTCAAATTTTCACCAAAAGATGATTACACAAATATTACTTTCAACTGTCATCGATGTTTTATTCCAATATTTAACTAAATTGCTTAGGCCTAGCTTAACCTAGTAAGCTTACATCTAATAATCTATCGACTCATCTTAACTCATTGTAAACTCTCACCAAGTGGAAATGTAATTAAATATATAAATATCAGCATAGGGTACCTCAATTTTTCAATCTCTCTTGGTACTCCGGTATTACTTCAGTACCTAACCACCGACACAGGATATTACCGAGACTCATAATATCCTGGTACGACTTTGGTACCTAGTCATCAGCACAATACATCCCTGGGACTCAGGATGCCTCGGTATCTGCTCCACAGACAAAGACCTAGCTACCACTCGCTCATATCGTCACAACCTAACCATCTAAGACCATCGAATGTAGACCATCTTAGGCAAGCTACTAATTCTCGATTTTCATCAATTATTCACAACTTATTAACCACCAATTTCTATTTAATTAACACATTTTCTATCAATTTACGAGCAATACACCTCAGAAAACATAACAAAATATAGCAATGAAACACCTTATACTGCATTAATTATTTGATAAATAAAATAAAGATATTTCATGTATGTAACTATTAATCATTAATTAAATTATTAAGTAATTCAAAATATAAATTACTATAAAAATAATTTGTTAACAACAAAACGGTACTCGATTTTAAGAGTAAAGTCTAAGCTTATCCTTATCTGGATTTCGGACTCAACTAATTGACAGTCTAAATTACTCCTTAATCTGACCTTCGAACCTAAAATTTACAAAATTTTATTATACTAATTTACGAAAAATTTCTAACCCAATTACTCTTAATGATCCAACGTTATTCTCTCTTCTAACTTATTCCTAATTATAAAAATTAATAACCTTGCTAACCTAACCCCCATAATTACTAAAATACCCTTAACTAATTAAAAGTCCTATCTTACCCTCACTCATTTTCATTAATACCAAAAATGCCCTTCTTACAACAAAATTCCATATTTATCCTTCACTTTCTGCATTCCCTATTCTGCCCTTACATGCAACTTAAATTTTCAAAATAATGTCATCATCTTCACCCTCTTCTCTTCTTCTCTCTTCTCTTATTTCATCATTTTCCAACCCCATTTTCTCCACTTTTATCCCTTAATGCAACTTCATATATTGTCCTAAATAACCACAACATAAAATCCAACTATAAGCTAGTGTAGGATGATCAAAATCACATAAAAAGAAATCTTCTCTCTTCTCGTCTTTCATCATTTTCCAGCCCCATTTTCTCCACTTTTATCCCTTTATGCAACTTCAAATATTGTCCCAAACAACCACGACATACAATCCAACTATAGCTTAGTGTAGGATGATCAAAATCACACAAAAAGACAAAAAAAATGGCTGCTGGAATTTTACCTAAGTGTGAGAACTTTTGATGTTGTTAACCACCACAACTTCCTCTAAATTTGCTGCAAAATAAACAAAATGTGGGAACCTATAAGGAAAGTGTTACATGCAGGAGAAAAATGGTACATTAAGACACATACCAACTGTAAAAGTTGAGAGAAAATGATGAAGAAGATGTTTGTCTCGTTAGTGTTCTTCTTATTTTCCAGATGTTGTCTTTTATACAACAAATTAGTTATGGATTGGTTTAGGTTGTTTTATTTAATTTACTTGTGGTCTTTACAGTTCTGCCCCTCTTAAAAGAATTTTGTCATCGAAATTAAATTACGCACCTGCGGATCTAAACAAATGAGGATATTGATGTTGAATTTCATCCTCTACCTCCCAAGTTGCCTCTCTTGGAAAACGATGATGACTCCACAAAACTCACACCATCAGAATCTCCCGTCTCTTTAATTTCCTAATTTGTCTATCCAACATCTCCACTGGCTCCTCCTTATAAGTCATGTCATTTACAACTTCGATCTTAGGCCTTGATATGACATGATTAGGATCCAATCGGTACCGTCTTAACATTGACATATGGAACACATCATAAAATTGTGCTAACTGTAGTGGTAATGCTAATCTGTAAGCTAACAGCCAGACACGTTGCATATTTTGATATGGCTTGATATATCTCGAATTCAACTTCCCTCTCTTATCAAACCTCAAAATTCCTCTCCAAGGTGATACTCAAAGAAATATCCTACCTCCAACGTTGTACTCCATCTCCCGACAATATTAATCAACATATTTCTTTTGCCGATCCTGAGCTGCCTTACCACCTTTATTTTCTCTATCATCTCTTGAACTAACTCTAGCCCCTATAATAATATGGCTCTCTCTATATCCTAACATATCGGATCTCTACAACGCCTACCATATAATACCTCAAATGGTGCCATACTGATGTTAGAGTGATAACTATTGTTATATGCAAACTCCATCAAAGGTAGATATCTATCCCAATCACCTTCAAAATTCAACACACAAGCTCTCATCATATCCTCAAATGTCTAAATCGTACGCTCCAATTGTCCATCCGACTGAGAGTGAAATGCAATACTCAAATTTAATCTAGCCCCCAAAGCTGTCTGTAAACTCCTCCATAATCGAGAAGTAAACTGTGGATCTTAATATGATACAATAGAAATTGGAACCCTGTGTAACATCACAATCTCATCAACATACAACTTTGCAAGCTTGTCCAATGAGTCTGTATGTTGTACAGGTAAGAAATGAGTTGATTTAGTTAATCGATCCACAATCACCCAATCTGAATCATGTTTATGTCTAGTCCTCGGTAATCCTACCACAAAATATATCAAAATTTTCTCCCTCTTTCACGACAGAATGGCTAAAGGTCTTAATTTTCCCGTTGGGGCCTGATGCTCTACCTTAACTTACTGATAGGTCAAACTCCTTGACACAATCTTTGCTATATCTTTTTTAATTGTTGACCACTAGTAATAAGGTCTTAAGTTCCAATACATTTTTTAATACCAAGATGTATAACATATCGTGCATTGTGAGCTTCCTTTAAAATCTCCTCTCGTAATCCATATACATTTGGTACACAAACTCGCCTCCTAATCACCAACGCTTCATTTGCTCTTACTGAAAAATTAGTCCTCTGATTTTGTTGATTCTCTCCCTTATACACGTCAGATAGGAATCTCGAGCTTGTGCCTCTCTGATCATATCTCCCAAATCTAGTTAGACCTGCAATGTCACCAATAAACCACTCAAATAATCAATCTCCAATTTCACATCCAATGCCCTCAACTCCACCAATGGCATCATACTGTGTCATTACACAAATATTAATTTCAACTGCCATTTATGTTTTATTCCAATATTTAACTAAATTGCCTGGGCCTAGCTTAAAAATTGCCTGGGCCTAGTTTAACCTAGTAGGCTTACATCCAATGGTCTGTCGACTCAACTCAACTCATTGTAAACTCTCACCAAATGGAAATATAATTAAATGTATAAATATCGGCATAGGATACCTCAATTTCTGAATCTCTCTTGATACCCCGGTACTACTTTAGTACCTAGCCATTGACACAGGATATCCCCTAGACTTAGGATATCCCGATACCACTCCGATACTTAGTTATGGGCACAAGACATTCTCAGGATTCAAGATACCCCGATATCTGCTCCACGAAAAGATACCTAGCTACAACTTGCTCATATCGTCACAACCTAATCATCTAAGACCATCGAACGTATTCTATCCTAGATAAGCTACTAATTCTCAATTTTCACCAATTATTCACAGCTTATTAACCACTAGTTTCTATTTAATTAACACATTTTCCATCAACTTACAAGTAATACACCTTAGAAAACGTAACAAAATATGACAATGAAACACCTTATACTACATCAATTATTTGATAAATAAAATAAACATAATTCATGTATGTAACTATTAATCAATAATTAAATTATTAACTAATTCAAAATATAAATCACTATAAAAATAATTTATTAACAACAAAATGGTACTCTGTTTTAAGAGTAAAGTTTAACGTTATCAGTACCTCGATTTCAGACTCAACTAATTGACAGTTCAAATTACTCCTTAATCGAAACTTCAGACCTAAAATTTACAAAATTCTATTAGACTAATTTACGAAAAATTTCTAACCCAATTACTCTTAATAATCCAACATTATTCTCTCTTTTAATTTATTCCTAATTATAAAAATTAATAACCTTGCTAATCTAACCCCCATAATTACTAAAATACGCTTAACTAAATAAAAGTCCTATCTTACCCTCACTCATTTTCATTAATACCAAAAATGCCCTTCTTACAACAAAATTCTAGATTTACTCTTCACTTTCTGCATTCCCTATTCTGCCCCTACATGTAACTTAAATTTTCAAAACAATGTCATCATCTTCACCCTCTCCTCTTCTTCTGTCTTCTCTTATTTTATCATTTTCCAACCCCACTTTCTCCATTTTTATCCCTTCATGCAAATTCATATATTGTCCTGAACAATCACAACATGTAATCCAACTATAAGCTAGTATAAGAGGATCAAAATCACACAAAAAGACATCTTCTCTCTTCTCATCTTTCATCATTTTTCAGCCCCATTTTGTCCACTTTTATCCCTTCATGCAACTCCATATATTGTCTCAAACAAGCACAACATGCAATCCAGCTATAACCTAGTGTAGGATGATCAAAATCACACAAAAAGACAAAAAATGTTTGCTGGAATTTTACCTAAATATGAGGACTTTTGATGTTGTTAACCACCATGACTTCTTCTGAATTTGCTGTAAAACAAACAAAATGTTTGAAACTATAAGGAAAGTATTATATGCAGGAGAAAAATGGCACATTAAGACACATACCAACTATAAAAGTTGAGAGAAAACGAAGAAGAAGATGTTTGTGTAGTTGGTGTTCTTTTTATTTTCCAGATGTTGTTTTTTATACAACATATTAGTTATGGGTTGGGCAGGATTGTTTTATTTCATTTACTTGTGGGCTTTACAAACTATCTATGCAATGGCATACCCTCTTGCTAGCTAGAAAATGTCGGTGCCACCTACTATTGACATCTCTCTAGGGGGAACTCATCACCGAATTTTTACCAAACAAACTAAGAGACCTATCATTGCGGATACCATCTGTGAAAGCAAGACTCATTGCCATGATCAATGACACATCATTTTGACTAGTTAACCCATGGATTCCTTGTGCTTGACCCACCAACTTGGAGGTCGAATCAACAGTCTCTGTAAGTGGGTCGACAATCATCATTATCTGCCTGAAAAAGGTCAGAGATTTGATTGTTCTTGTTGACTACACCGCTTTCATGACGGATGGGTTGTTGCCTCTGAGTGTGTCACTCAAGTAGAATTGAAGATTGTGTGTCATGTCTTTTCTAGAGACAACTCTTGTCACCCATGTCTCTACAACGTAACTTTGAGTTGATAACAAACGAGCAAGAAGAATAAACACAGTTTTACCATAGCTCTGAGCTTTTTTAAAATGTCAGGAGAGACAGGAGATGAACTATCACGTAACAAGAGCGCCTTTTAGTTCTACTTATATTTTTTATCATAATTTTTAGTTTTTATTTTTAGTTTTCAATTTCTATTTTTCTATTAAAAATAAAAATTTATTTAGTTGAAAATTTTAATATAAAAACTAAAAATAAAACTTATTTCGTTGAATTGTACCTAAAAAAACTAAGGAATATTTGATCTGACCCATTTAAAACCAACAATAGAGTGCTTCGTGCATCATCGACTCTCCTTTCTTCTTTGTATCCTCCATTTTTCAAGTACAATTTTCTTCCACGTCTTAAGGGTTTGGAAAAATTATAATGGAAAGTAATTACCTTTCTAATTTTCTATGAATTGTTGTAGTTTGATTTGCCGAACATGGGTGCTATGTTTGCGTTTCTTTTCTTTTTCATACTAATTTGTGTGCTTAATTGCTATTAAGCCCGAACCTCAAACTTTCCCATAGGTCACATGTAAAGTACTGCTAACCTACGAGAATGATATAATTGAATTGAATTCATTAATTTTATGTAATTAAATTCATTAATTTTATGTAATTGAATTCAATTCATGCGTTTAGAATGTTAAAAAAGAGATGACTTGAATTCAACCACGTAATTGAATCTCATTTTTTTATGAATTCAATTCACAT
Organism: Erythroxylum longipes; assembly: GCA_027563885.1. Taxonomy (NCBI): domain Eukaryota; kingdom Viridiplantae; phylum Streptophyta; class Magnoliopsida; order Malpighiales; family Erythroxylaceae; genus Erythroxylum; species Erythroxylum longipes. The sequence goes on from JAOQMS010000004.1 coordinate 33,197,582, forward strand.
CTTAAATGATACTATTTGGTGTGTGAATTGAAGAGTCATTTCTTTTCAAAACATTAAAAATTCTTTTTCTAAATATACAAATTACTACAAAAACACACATACAATGATTACATACTATTTTTAGTTAAGGATAAAAAATTCATATGAAGTAGTTGAATTCATTTTTATTGTGTTCCAAACAATGTAATTGAATTCAATTCTAATATTTATAGATTTATTCCAAACAGTATAAATCAAATTTAATTCAATCTCACAAATGTAATTGAATCCAATTCGTCAATGAATCCAATTCGAAAGTTTTCAAACAGCCTGTTAGAGTTTTTATTATGTGTTTCAATGCTTTTGTGGATTTGTTCTTTCGTTTCGAAATGAACAAAACTAGGCATATATGATTCAAGATCCAAAAGTTTGTTGGTTGTTTGTAACCATTGTGTTTTCTGTAGAGGGAGAAAAATTGTAAACCTGAGAAACTTGTTTTTGTAAAAAAGAAAACATGTTTTAAAAATTCACGAAAACGTGATTTTTACGTTTTCATAAAATTGATGTCATTTCCTTATTTTTAGAAATAAAAAATTAAAACAAGTTTCAGCTAACATGTTTTGAGCGATTGTTTCCGTTTTTAAGAAAACAATAACAAGAAACTAAAAAAAAAAAAAGTGGAACCAAACACTCTCCTAGTATGTGTCTCGAATTGTACGTGAAAAGAAAATAAACGGAGTAAATGTGAAAATACTTGTTTTTGGTTCCATCATATATTCGGAGGTGCTTTTTGAGGCTGAAACGAGCTTCTATCAACTAGGACCTTCACGAGAACTCCTCATTAGGACGTGAATAACATCTTTCTACAATTTTCTCAAAATGTGAGCTCTCCTAACGGATCAGAGAATCCGAATACTCACGAATAAATTGAACAACTTCAGGAAACCTTAACCTCTTAATATAGCTTTTATATCGGACTTCTCCATTGTAGGCTCAATACAGGTTCAATTTAAACTAATTGGGGTCTATTTTTTCTGTACTTTGACTCATTAATATTAGATCATTTATCAGATCACTTTATATTTTTTATCTAAATCAAAATTACGTAAATAAACCATCAAGTAATTTTTTAAAAAAGGACAAATTCCACGATTAAATATTGTCCACCAAATGAAAAATTACTAATACACAACCTTGGAGGGTTTTCAGGTTTAAAATAGGAATGTCAGTTCTGTTTCAAACATGAATTGTAAGGTTGGATCAATTGGTACAGTCCCTAGTTATTAGGTTGTCGTTATAGAGATGAGCGATCATGAAACATATTGCTATTTCTAGAATGGCAACAAATTGGTTCCGAGTTTGGAATGAGGTTGTTTATGGGCCGAGTTTAGAAATGCAAGCAACGGAAGATTACTGGACTTGGAGAAGCTAAAGACTAGAGTAGAACTTGAACTTAAACTAACTTTGGACGCACATTAAGACTTCCAAGGTCTTAGGATGACGGCAAATATGATGAGAAATTATTATCTAAAAGTAGTAGCAGATGCTAGACTTGGTAAGAGGTCTCATACAATTATTTGTATGAATGAAGTAGAATTGTAGCCTTTCGAGTCTAACATAGAAATGCTCCATTATCTGCATAGGCATGGTTCTACAAGAACACATCAGAACAATTACCTAATTTATGTCATGCAATTGACAACGAAGCAAAGGCGCAGACAATGATTAGGGTGATGGAGGCACAAAGGCACAGAGCTTGAGAATGAGAGAGGTAGAGCTGGAGATAAGATGAGAGAGGAGGAAGATGGGTCCTACCATGTGGTGGCCCATCAGAGTCTACCGTGAGATGAGATCCGATCCAGGTGTAGTGTACAAGACCTGCATCACTGTTAAGTGCAAGTGCGGCAGAAGATTGAGAGATCCATATCACCAACAACCACAACCACCACAACCCCTCTCTCCAAACAATCACCGTTTTTACCGAAAAGCGCGGTTATCAAGAGAGAGAACGTGAAACGAGCCGGAGCGAGTCAAATGACGCCGCGCTTTTAGACAGTTATATATACATAAACCAACAAGCACGTTCTGTTCTCTCCTACGGTTACTAGTGTACACGGTTTTCTCTCTAGAGCTTCAGGTGCGTCTTCTTTGTAACTGCATTGTTTAAAGGTAATTTGCATCTTTTTGCGTTTCTGTACCTGTGTTTGATTTGCCTCATTTTCTTGTTTTCATGATTCGTATCTTGTTATAGAATCATTAACTTTACTCCATTTGTACTTTTGTGTTAATTTTATCTTGCGTTAAAGAAGACTTTCCTTTCAACATATGTTTGCGTCATTTCCGTTTCAGATTATGTGTTTGGGATACTTTAATTGTTCATAAACTGAAGAATGAACATGGTTTTCGTGACTTCAAACTACAGATTGTTCGGAAATTGTCCTTTTTTAAAATTATTTCTGTTCAAGATTTAAGTTATGACTATGATTGTAACCGCAGTGTTTGTGATGTTTGGGATTAGCACCACAGCTATTTTGATTTATTTGGTTTGTTATAACTGCACCAACTGCAACGAGTGTCATCCACAGTCCTCTATTTAGATCGATCCTTGTTTCTGATGATTCTATTTAGATTTTTATTGTTTATGAACGAATATTGTTTTATATGCGTTGAGTTGATTGATTTGGATTCTAATACATTTGTACTTCTATAGGCATGGACACCTTCTTGTTCACTTCTGAGTCCGTCAACGAAGGCCACCCGGACAAGATCTGCGACCAAGTGTCAGATGCAATCCTTGATGCCTGCCTAGAGCAAGATCCGGAGAGCAAAGTTGCTTGTGAGACATGTACTAAGACCAATATGGTTATGGTTTTTGGTGAGATCACTACCAAGGCTAAAGTAGATTACGAGAAGATCGTTCGTGATACTTGCAGAGGCATTGGATTCACATCCGCAGATGTTGGCCTTGATGCTGACAATTGCAAGGTACTTGTTAATGTTGAGCAACAGAGTCCTGACATTGCCCAAGGGGTTCATGGCCATCTCACCAAGAAACCCGAGGACATTGGAGCTGGCGACCAGGGCCACATGTTTGGCTATGCCACTGATGAAACACCTGAGCTCATGCCCCTAACTCATGTCCTTGCCACTAAGCTTGGTGCCAAGCTCACTGAGGTTAGAAAGAACAAGACTTGCCCGTGGTTGAGGCCTGATGGTAAGACCCAAGTTACTGTTGAATACAATAATGAAGGCGGAGCCATGGTTCCAACTCGGGTTCACACCATTCTTATCTCAACTCAACATGATGAGACTGTCACCAACGAGCAAATTGCAGCAGACTTGAAAAAACATGTGATTAAGCCTGTCATCCCAGCAAAATATCTCGACGATAAAACCATCTTCCACCTCAACCCTTCAGGTCGGTTTGTCATAGGAGGACCACATGGAGATGCTGGACTTACTGGCAGAAAGATTATTATAGATACATATGGCGGATGGGGGGCTCATGGAGGAGGTGCATTCTCAGGGAAGGATCCTACAAAGGTGGACAGAAGTGGTGCATATATTGCTAGGCAGGCCGCAAAGAGTGTGGTGGCTTCTGGACTTGCGCGGCGTTGCATTGTGCAGATTTCATATGCAATTGGTGTACCAGAGCCATTGTCAGTTTTTGTGGACTCTTATAAGACTGGAAAAATTCCAGACAAGGATATCTTAGCATTGATTAAGGAGAACTTCGACTTTAGGCCCGGGATGATTGCTATCAATCTTGACCTGAAAAGGGGAGGGAACTTCAGGTATCAGAAAACTGCTGCATATGGTCATTTTGGTCGTGATGATGCAGATTTTACTTGGGAGACTGTGAAGGCTCTCAAGCCCAAAGCTTGAGGCCGTGGATTTGGATTGGCACTGTATTCAGGAACCCAAAAGTTTTATTTGTCGGAGAGAATAAAGTACGCTCCAGCACAAGATCTGGAATGAACTTGAAGTGTGTGTGCTTTAGTTAAATAGGCGGTTTACATCTCGGGAACGGATAGCAATTTCAGTAGTCGTTTTTGTCTTTCCCTTGTACTTCTTGTCACTTATGTTATCTCTGTCGCTATAATTTTTCTTCTTCACGTCATTTATTTGGATTTAACAGTTTTGAAAATATTGATTTACTGATTTCAAAATTATTAAATTACTGATTAATTGGACATTTGAAAATGGACCTTAAAATGAAGTAAGGTGATGTCAAAGTGGACGTACGTGTTCGTCAAACTATTCAACTCTCTTGGGCTCAGAGAAAAGGGGCTTATAGAGAAGAGACTGGACAGCAATTTGATATAAACCGAATGTGGATGCTTGTGATGATTGTCCGCTAAAAACCTGCATTTTTAAGCATAAAATTAAAAACAACTTTAACAAATGCAGATTTTTACTGTGATGAGCAAAAATATCTTTAATAGATACTTTAAAATAAATATCAATAATTTAAAATTAGACCGAAAATTAAATTAATAAAAATAATGGTTTAAATTTTAGAAATTTAATCGAAATTGTCATAAAACCGGTAAAATTGGTGTACATTGAATAAGGAGTACAAATTATAAAATAAATCAAAAAATATTGTATTAAAATCAAAATAAAATATCATTGTCTATGTATAATTAATTAATAATAAATCTAATGATTCTAACTAAAATTGAATCTCATATAATAATTAAGTTAATATAATAATTAAAATTGGGCTTTTAAAGAAGCTTGTGTCCCATCATCATAATTTGCCTTAAATGACAAGTAACATAAATAATATCATTGAGGCTTTGATATTCTAAGTGATTTTTTAAACTATAAATATGTTCAAAAACAGTTCTTTTATGTGTATAACCTAATGCTACAATTGTTTAATAACAAGTTTTCTTAATATTGGAGCAATTTTAACAAACGCTAACAAACAATTTCCACTAATCATCCATATTTTGAATTGAGAGTTATAATAAAACTTTAAAAATATAATATTGATAATTAAAGAATGAAATTAAAATTATAGAAACTTACTAAGCATTTTTTTAATCATAAGTTCTCTCTTTATAGATGATATAACAAAACACTGTAAAATTAGGATTATGAAAATAAGCTAATACGCTAATCCTTTGAGTAAGATGCTTATTTCATTAACAATCAAAAATATTTGTATAAGGCTTATATTACTTCCACTTCCTTTTAAATGATACACAATTGTCTTGTGAACTCTATACACTTGAAGTATATAAGAGAATCCACTATTTTTTTCTATTTTGTAAGAGAAAGTACAAATATATAGTATAACAAGTTTACAAAAGACAAACTAATAAATTATGAATTTATAACTAGAAGTTAGGGATCTAATTGGCTCTAAATTAAGAATATGAGAATATATTATAACTGTAATTCCAATGATTATAATATCTCAATACTTTCCCTCAAGTTTGTGTATAGATATCATACATATTCAACTTGTTAAGAGATTTTATAAACACTAAATTTGAGACTATTTTTGTAAGAAAATCAGCTAGTTGATCCTTAAAAAGAATCTTGGACAACTCCATAATTTTTCTAACTTCTCCTTAATAAAGAATTTGTCAATCTCATCATGCTTTGTTTGATCATAATGAACATGATTATGTATCATATATAGCCTTATTGTCATAATACAATCAAATTGGTTGCATGGGTGGGTAACCCAAATCTTGTAGAAGCGACCTTAATCATAAAGCTTCACGTAGTCAAAGTGTTATATCTTTAATTTAAGCTTTCGCATTGAGTGAGCAATGAAATTTTGTTTCTTACTTCTCCAGATGACAAAATTTCCACCCACAAATGAGAAGTAACCAGAAGTCGATCACCTATAATTTATCACTCTAGCCTAATTAGCATTAGTATAAATATCTATGTTTTGCCAATTTATATCTTTAGTAAACAAAATTCCTTTTAAAGAAGTAAATTTCGAGTACTTTAAAATTCATATAATTGCATTAATATATTGATCTCTAAGATTAAGCATATTCTGACTAACAATTCTCAATGCATAAGCAAGATCATGTTTACTTCAACACATAACTTCAAGCTTTTCTTAATTAGTGTATCAATCGGATGATATACTAACATACCAGTTTCTTATAATAAGTGTAATCCATACTTTCTTCGTGATAAGAAAATTCCTTTCTTTGATCTATAAACGTCAATATCAAGGAAATATTTCAAGAAACCAAGATTTTTTATTTCAAATGCTTTAGGCAAATGTTGTTGCAATGCTAATAAGTTGTTATTTTTGTACTAACTTTAGATATAAATCTTTTCAATGTGTTGAAATTTTTATTTAAAATTAATGAACTTGTTTCTTAATTGTTCTCAGATGATTTTCAATACATGGAAGATGAATTTAAATAAAACAGATGCAAGGAAAGCAAAGACAATTCGAATTCCTAGCTGGCAGAAAAGTTTTTGACCAAATGTGGGCACGTGCAAAAGGAAAATTTATCTATAGAATCTAATTTGAAACAAATTCGATACACTTAGGATTTTTTATTATTTTGGGAATCAAGTTGTTGTCTTTTATGTGTGGATCTGCTGCCTGATTATATGGGAAGTCTATTTGATAAAGATAACGATAAGAGAGAAGAGAAGAACGCTTCTAGAAATCATCTTTTCACGTTTTTCTTTTGTTTTTCTAGTTTTGGCTAGAGTTTTTGTATTTTTTTGGAAAAGTACAGATATGTAAACCATGTGTTCTGCTCTGTTTCTGTTGGGTTTTACCTCTGTTATGAGTTGCTAAATATTTCTTTTTGGTTGAAAGGAACTACGTTATCATCTAGTATGTGTGAGATTTTCTGAATAAAGTTTATTTCGTTGACGAATATTAAGTGTCTTTTGTATTGCTTTTTATGATTGAATTGATTGATCATTAGGGTGCGCAACTAGGAATTGATTGATTTAATTTACAGCTAGATTAGTAGGATTTGATGTTTAGTTTTGCTAATCCAAAGTGGCAATTAGGATTACCATCTTTACATTAGGGATCGAAAATTTTAAGAAAGATACTTATCTGGATTAAATACATATCGTATATGTATTGTCTTACTCACTGGTTCTCTTGGTTCTTAAAGCTATTAATTAATCAAACTTAAGATCGTATCTAAGTTGGTTGTTAATAAGAGTGTTTAAAATACATGTTTTTATTCATTTAATCCTAAGAGAGAACATCATTCAATGAGTATTTGTTTGTGGACTTAATTTTATATCGTTTATCCATATTAGTTTGATAACATAGGTGACCCGAAACTAAGGTTTGTTCATCAATTTTCCATATCTGATTATTTTCGATTATTTCAATTAATTTTTTAATTTCTTAAAATCACGTTAATTCAACCCCCCAAATTTGTTTTAGTTTTTAACTCATGAAACATTTACCAATAGATGCCTGATGCCTCGTGAGAACGATCTCAACTCTTCACTAACTACATATTTCATTATTAGAGTTGGTATTAATTTGGTTGCAGGCGACAGCGTTACCAAATTTTGGCATTGTTATCGGGAAATTCTTGACGGTATATGTATGTTACATGAGTAGACAAGACAACATAGTTGCTATTTGATTTAGAGATAAGAAAGAAACAGCCAAGAGTTTACAGAAGCAAACAAAATAGAGACAACAAGTGCAAAAGAATGAAAAGATGGCTGCCAATTGCACTCTTTGTGAACTAGTTGCCCGTACGGATGCTCAATACCCTCGTTGCATCAATTTTTCAAATTTGGGGGACAATAATACCTTTGAACTAAAGTGAGAGATGATTTATTTATTACCTATTTTTTGAGGTCTACCAAGAGAGGATCCTCACAAACATTTGAAGGAATTTGATGTGGTTTGTATGGGTATGAAGCCTACAAATGTGACTAAGGAGCAAATCAAACTAAGAGCCTTTCCATTTTCTCTCAAAGATGATGCTCAAGATTAGTTGTATTATTCTACTGGTGAAAATATGCAAAGGTGGGATGAAATGAAGAGACTCTTCTTTGAAAATATTTTTCAGCATCAAGAGCTGCCAATATTAGAAAAGAAATTTGTGGCATTCGACAACACACAGGAGAGACACTATATGAATATTGGGAAAGATTCAGGAAGCTTTGTGCTAGTTATCCCCATCACTAAATAAACGATCAATTTTTGATTCAATACTTCTATGAAGGTCTTTTGCTTACAGACATGAGTATGATTGATGTTGCAAGTGGTGGAGCTTTGGTTGACAAAATACCGACAGCTACAAGAGGTTTAATAACGAATATGACTTTCAATATACAACAATTCGAGATATGTTCTAGCCATAGTTCAAAATAAGTAAATGAGGTGAATGTGACAGCGTTGGAGAAGAGGTTAGATGCTCGTACATCTTAGGTGCAACAACTTACAATTATAAAGAAAGAAAAAGCAAGATTATGTGGAATATGTTTGATTTTAGGACACTTCACTGACAAATGTCTAGTTTCGTAGGAAGAAAGTGTAGAACAAGTCAATGCTGTAGGGGGATTTGCTAGAAAAAATCAAAGGAAATATGACTCATTCCTCTGACACCCATAATCTGAGTTGGCGTGACCATCCAAATTTGCATTATGGGAACTCTCAAGGACAACAAATTACTACAAATTTCTAGCAATATAGGGAACCTTATGTCCCTAGACAACATCAGCAAATAGAACCCAATTTTGAAGGTAAGTCTTCTTTGGAAGATATAGTTAAATCTTTGGTCACTAACACCATGGCATTTCAGCAAGATACTCACGCTGGTATTCAAAATCTTGAAAATCAATTGAGCCAAATGGCAATAGCCATCAATCGGTTGAAGGTACAAAATTCTAGAAAATTTTCTGCTCAAGCAGAAATTAATCCCAAGCAAAGTGTCAAAGCTGTCATGTTGCAGAGTGGTAAGGAATTGAAGGAACCTTCTCCAAAAATATCCAAGAGAGAAATTCAAGAAGAAGCAAGAAAGGAGGTATCTAACCAGCCAGAAAATTCACATTCAGTTATGCAGAAATTTATTGTATAACCCTCGTTTCCTAGTCAATTCACTAAAGCAAAGAAAGAGGAGCAAGAAAAAGAAATATGGGAGACATTTAGAAAATTCCAGGTAAATATTCATTTTCTTGATGCCATTAAACAAATCCCTCATTATACTAAATTTCTTAAGGAACTCTGCACTTCAAAACGAAAATTGAAATTTGATGAGAAAGTGCAATTCGGAGAGAATGTTTTAGCCATATTGCAGAAGAAAAAGTTACCACTTATATGTCAAGACCCAGGTATGTTCACTATGCCCTATAAAATTGGTGATTTGAGAATTGAAAAAGTTATGTTAGATTTGGGTGTATCAATAAATGTTATGCCTTATGATGTTTACAAGTCCTTAAACGTGGGGTCTCTCAAAGAAACTAATGTAGTGATTCAATTAGTAGATCATTCAAATGCTTATCCTAAAGGCATATTAGAGGATATCTTAGTTCAAGTGGGTGAAATGCTTTTTCCAGCTGATTTCTATATTTTGCATATGGAGAGTGATGATGTATGTTCTTCAACTCTAATTTTATTTGGAAGGCTATTCTTGAAAACCACTAGAACAAAAATTGATGTTCGTGATGGATCATTGACTATGAAATTTGATGGTGAATTAATTAAATTCAATATATACAATACCATAAAATTTTCGGATGATGAACAACCTGTTGTTTATGTGGATTTTATTGACACTTGGGTACAGGAAAAGTCATCATTAAATGGAAGAGATGAACTTAAGACAATCTGGAGATGGGAGATGCGTTGCAGTGGCAATCAATTGTAGAAATGTTAATGCCCAACAACGAACTTGAAGTTTTGCTTCGCCGTTTGGAGAAAACCAAGCAATTAATGAAGAAATTGCCTTATATGGAGTTGTCCTGAAACAGCTCTAGGCTGCTACCTTCGTTGATTCAACCACCTACATTGGAGTTGAAGAGTTTGCCTAACCATCTAAAATACATATTTTTTAGTGAGCAAGATACATTACCTGTTATTATCTCAAACCTACTCTTTTGCAGGAAAATCAATTGATTCAAGTGCTAAGACAACACAAAGAAGCCTTCGGATGGACAGTGGCTAATTTAAAAGGCATTAGTCTCACTATTTGTATGCACCGAATATTGATGAAAGATGAAGCCAAAGAGGTAAGGCAACCTCAAGATCGTTTGAATCCACGCATGATGCAAGTGGTGAAAAAGGAAATCTTGAAACTTCTTAATGATAGAATTGTTTATCCCATTTCAGATAGTAATTGGGTTCTAGGTAGTTCCAAAGAAAACTGGGGTCACTATAATAGAAAATAGTGATGGTGAGATGATACCCACTCTTGTTCAAAATAGGTAAACAGTTTGCATATATTATAGGAAGCTAAATTCGGTTACTAGAAAAGATCATTTTTCGCTTCCGTTTATTGATCAAATGCTCAAAAGACTTACAGGTAAATCTCACTATTGTTGTTTAGATGGTTATTCAGGTTATCACCAGATTTTGGTTGCACCAAAGGACCAAAAGAAAACAACCTTCACTTGTCTATTCGACATCTTTGCCTACTGAAGAATACCATTTGGGTTGTGTAATGCACCAACGACATTTCAAAGGCGTATGGTAAGTGTTTTCTATAATCTTTTGGAAAATTGTATGGAAGTTTCCATGGATGATTTTACAGTTTATGGAGAATCTTTTGAAACATGCATTATCAACCTTGAGAAAGTGCTTAAACGTTGCATTGCAACTAATTTGGTTTTAAATTATGAAAAATGCCATTTTATGGTTGATCAAGGCATAATTTTGGGTCATACAGTCTCTTCTAAGGGAATTATGATAAGGCTAAGATAGATGTTATCAGATCTTTACCTTACCCCACGACTGTGTGGGAAGTTCATTCTTTTCTTGGTCATGCAGGATTCTATCGACAGTTTATTAAAGAATTTTTGAAGATTGCGCAACCCATGTGTAGACTACTCCAAAAAGACGTGAAATTTGATTTTAATGAGCCATGCAAGATTGCATTTAATGAACTAAAGAAATGACTCACTATAGCCCCAATCATTCAGCCACTGAAATGGGACATTCCCTTCAAACTAATGTGCGATGCCTCAGATGATGTAGTTGGAGTAGTTTTGGGCCAAAAAGTAGACAAAGCGCCTCATGTCATTTACTATGCCTTCACGACACTTAACAATGCTCAGAAGAATTATTCCACAATGGAGAAAGAATTTTTTATTGTAGTTTTTGGGTTGGAAAATTTTCGATCTTACTTATGGGGTACATGAGTGATCATTTATTTAGACTATGCAGCTCTGAAATATTTGGTGACTAAGAAAAAAGCAAAACCAAGGTTGATTTGATGGATCTTACTCTTACAAGAATTTGAGTTGGAAATACACGACAAGAAGGGAGTTGAAAATTTGGTGGCCGATCATCTCAGCCGAATCACTCCAACCAATGCATCTAATATTCTCCAAGATGAATTTCCATATGAAAGTCTGTTTCAATTCAACAGGTAATTCCATGGTATGCTAACATAGTAAATTTCTTGGTGAGTAAGTCCTTACCTAGTGATTTATCTATAACTAAAAAGGATAAAATTAAATGAGAGACTAAATATTATATATAGGGTTAACCTCACCTTTGGAAATTTTGTGTTAATCAGATTATTCGAAGGTGTGTTGCAGATGATGAAATTCCTTCCATATTAAATTTTTGTCATTCATCTGGGTGTAAGGGACACTTTGGTCCTACAAGAACATCTTGTAAAATTCTTGAATGTGGTTTATTTTCTCTTAAATTATTTTATGATACTTACAAGTTTTGTAAGTGTTGTGATCATTGCCAAAGAACAGGTAGTTTGGGATGAAGAGATCAAATGCCACTTACAAATATCCTAGTATGTGAAATTTTTTATATATGGGAAATTAACTTTATGGGTCTTTTTCCTTCATCTTTGATAAGACTTATATCATTCTGACCGTGGATTATGTGTCAAAGTGGATAGAAGCAAAAGCTACTCATACAAATGATGCTAAGGTTGTAGTCAATTTTGTCAAATCTAACATTTTTGCCATGTATGGAATACCTCGAGCTATGATTAGCTACAAAGGAACTCATTTCTACAATAAAATTGTTAGAACTTTGATTAAAAAAAACATGGTGTCCCACATCGTATTTCAATTACATACCATCCACATACGAGTGGGCAAGTTGAAGTCACCAACTAGGAAATTAAATCAATTTTGGAAAAAGTGGTGAATCTGAACAAAAAAGATTGGAGCTTACGTCTGGATGATGCTTTATGGGCGTATCGAACTGCTTACAAAACTCCAAAAGGCATGTCACCGTACAAGTTATTTTTCAGTAAACCTTGTCATGTGCCTATGGAAATAGAACATAGAGCCTACTGGTTTGTGAATCAGTTAAATATGGATTTGGTAGAGGCTAGTAACAATAGGAAGTTGCAATTGCAAGAGTTAGAAGAGATCCATAACGAGGCTTATGAAAATGCACAAATTTATAAGAAAAAACTAAAGCATTTCATGATAAAATGATTTTTAGGAAGCAATTTTCAGTAGGAAAAAAAGTTCTTCTTTATCATTCAAAGCTTAAGTTATTTCCAGGAAAATCACATTCTCACTAGCTCAGACCATTTATTGTTACTAATGTATTTTCTCAAAGTGCGGTAGAAATTCAAAGTTTAAACACTTCCAAGGTGTTTAATGTTAATAGATACCGTCTGAAACCATACTATGAAAACTCTCCAGTCAAGAATGTGGAAGAGATAGTGCTAGTAGCCAAATCTATCTCTGACCAGGTAAGTCGATGGACACGTCTAGCTAACGACTTAAAAGAAACGTATTTGGGGGCAACCCAAAAATTTCATGCTCAATTTTATTTCTTTTTTTCAGTATTTCTCATTTTTATTTAATTTAATTTGTTTAAGTTGTTTTGTTTTCAGTTGTCAATTTGATTCCATTCCCTTTAATATTTTCACTTGTTAATAATTTCAATTCTAGGTTACTAAAAACACAAATTTCCCTTTCCTACCATTTTACCACCCATCACATTTTTACCTTCCCACTTTCATTTATCTCTTCCTCTTACCTTCACTCACTCAAAATTCCTCCACACCCACTGCCGAATTAGTAAACACCCATATCATTCCAACACAAAACCCAACGTTTTACCCTCCTTCCCACCGTAAACCACCCATTTCCCAGTCCAAATTTTTATTGATTTTGTGTTTGCATTTTCGTTTTTCAAAACTGCAAAATCACAACGATTGGCATCACGCGACGCAAAAAGAGTGATTCATGCAGGTTAGCTTCACCTATCACATCATTGGTGACCAACCGACCTCCATCGGACACCACAGTTAGAGCACCAACTCCATCAATCCCTCCGATGTCCGACCAACACTAGGCCCTTCAACAAGGAATTGCACTCAGAGCGTTAAGCAAGTCAAGAACATAAGCTAATGGAATTCACGAAGTGGAGCTTTCACTTCTTTTCAACTGTCAGAGGACAACCAAAAATTTCAACAACTAAGCCAACGTAAAATCTACCCCTATAAGTATGTTCTTACCAACACTCTTGAAGTTTTACAAGTTCTTAATTCTTTTGAGCAATTGGTTAGACAAATTTGTTGGAATGTGTTTGTTAAAATCGACTACCTTGCAAATGTTGAATTAACAAGAGAATTTTACAGCATATTTCAATTTAATTTTCATGAATTCGACTTGTTTACTGAAGGAATTGTGGAATTTATACTTATGGGTAAGGAATTTGCGTTATCTGTTGATGAATTTAACGTGGCTATAGGTTTTATTTTTAAAAATGAACTATTTGTAAGTTCCCGCTATGATTATCATAGTGATTTTCATGCACCTAAATTGTTAACTCAATGGCCCATTGACCCTCATCCATATAATGCAAGTGCATCTAAGAATTCATATTTAAAAAATCATGTTTTCAAAATCATACATCAACTCTTAGCGTACAATTTTTCAAGGCGTCAGAATTCTGCGGGTACACTTTCTAAGGCTAAATTTTATTTTTTATGTTGTATAGACAGAAAAAATCCTGTTAATTTGAGTTTTTCATTTTTGACACAATTTCAATCTGTGTTAAAAAAATTCAAACCATTAGTATTAGGGTCCCACATCACTCAATTGGCTCTTAATTTGGATTTATTGGACCTTGAAAGTATTGACATGATTGTGGCTTGTGCCATAGAACCTTTGGGTATGGAATGTTTGTGCAGGATGGGAATCATGGACATGAATCATGGAAGGATATCCTTCACTAATCTGGCTCCAACTGTCCCTTCCAACCATTGTCCAACCATAAAGAGTTGGGCTGTTCTGGATACACCGAGTAGTAGCCAACCTACCCAAGCCAATTTGGACACTTGTTTAACTCGACTTGAACGTCAGGTGCACTAAATGGAGCACAATTTGATAGCATGTTGGGCACATTAAGGATTCCACCCTCCTTACCCACCAACCCCATAATTTTAGTGCTTAACTTACAGAGAAGCTTTCTTTTCTCTCCTCTTTTTTATTTTTGCTTCTTTTATTTTATGTCATTACATTAGGGACAATGTATGGATTAGGTGTGGGGGTGGGGTATGTTCTATATAATTGATAGTTAGGAATCTTTGTTGAAAATTTTTAAATGATTATTGACTTGTTTGTAATTGGTTAGCCAACTTCGACACTTTCTATATTTCCATTTTTAATGACTTAAGTAGTGCACATAACTTAATTTAAATTTATTTTACGATAATAGATGTCACTTAGTTAAGAAATACAAGTGTATACACTTAGTTAAGGTTTGGCAATCTTATGATTAAACATGGCGTATAATTGTGGTGAACTGCATTAACTTGTGAGCTTTTGAGCCTTAAAGATTGAAACATCTATATCAATCTGTATTTCCTTGATGTGTGATTATCTTCTAAGGTGAATTTTTCTCTAGAACTTGCTTGGAACCGACTTGAGATCACATCTATACATGTGTGCACAAAAATGATAAAGGTCATCTTTGTTTTAACCCTTTAGCTTAAAAAGCCAACCTAATTCAATATCCTTTGTTAAACCTTTTGAGCTGAAACCTTTTTCTTGATAAACCCATAATAAACAACTAAAACCTCTCATATCTCCACCCATCATAAATGTAAGTAAGCATTCTAACCATAATTCATGTCAAACTTAGTTAGAGAAATATAGAAAGCAAGGAAAAGAAAAGGATGAAAGGAAATTGAAGAGATTGCGATTTGAATTATATGTTGTATTGCTGTCTTTAAATATCATTAATTGAAAAAAATAAAAATAATAATACAATAGTGAAAAACAAGTTATAGAGTGTAATTTATCTCTATGTGATGACGTTGTTGGCTCCTTAGTGATTGAAATTGTGTCTCCATAAGTGGTTAGATGTTTTGATAATGTTTATGATTTTTACCCTTTCCGTTTAGCAATCCTTACCTTTACCTATAACCCAATACAACCTTGAATAAAGCCCTTTTGATTTGTGCATGTTTCTATTTCTAGTGGTGAAAAGTTAGTGAAAAAGCAAGCATATGGTAGAATATTTGCATTAGAAGAATTTGAGTGAAATACTGAACTAGGAAACACTTGAGTGATTTGAGTGAAATCCAATCCGTGAGAGTTTGCTATAATTATGTGCCAGTTTTTGAAATATGATTGCCTTAAATTGACTTTGTTTATATTACTTGAATGATTAACTCTAGGGTATTCATTGGCTACAAAATTGTTTGACTCTTGAAGTGTGCACTATTTACTGTTGTGAGACTTGGAATAAAGGAAGTTAATTAGTTGGCCAATTGATTGCAAATATAGTTTGTCGAGGATGAGCAAAAGATTAGTGTGGGGGAATTTGATAGGTTCTTATTTTTATGCTAACTTTGGATATAAATCTCTTCAATGTGTTGAAATTTTTATTTGGAATTAATGAATTTGTTTCTTAATTGTTCTCAGATGATTTTTAACACATGGGAGATAAATTTAAATCAAAAAGATGAAAGGAAAGCAAAGACAATTCGAATTTCCAGCTGGCAAAAAAGTTTTGATTAAGCGTGGGCACGTGCAAAAGAAAAATTTATCTGTAGAATCTGATTTGAAAACATATTCGATACATTTAGGATTTTTATTATTTTGGGACTCAAGTTGTTGTCTTTTAGGCAGGGATCTACTGCTTGATTATGTGGAAAGTGTATCTGATAAAAATAACGATAAGAGGGAAGAGAAGAACGCTTCTAGACATCATCTTTTCACCTTTTTCTTTTGTTTTTTCTGGTTTTGGCTAGAGTTTTCACATTTTTTTTGGAAAAGTGCAGATATGTAGACCATGTGTTCTGCTATGTTTTTGTTGGGTTTTACCTCTGTTATAAGTAGCTAAATCTTTCTTCTTGGTTGAAGGGAACCACGTTATCATCTAGTATGTGTGAGATTTTCTAAATAAAGTTTATTTCATTGATGAATATTAAGTGTCTTTTGTATTGCTTTTTATGATTGAATTGAAATCTCTAGGGTGCATAACTAGGAATTGATTGATTTAATTTACATTCAGATTAGTAGGATTTGAAGTTCAGTTTTGCTAATCTAAAGTGGCAATTAGGATTACCATCTTTGCGTTAGGGATTGGAAATTCTAAGAAAGATACTTATCTAGATTAAATACATATTGTATGTGTATAGTCTTGCTTACTGGTTCTCTTGGTTCTTAAAGTTATTAATTAATCAAACTTAAGATCGTATCTAAGTTGTTGGTTAATCTTAGAGTGTTTAGAATACATGTTTCTATTCATCTAATCCTAAGAGAGAACATCACTCAATGAGTATTTGTTAATGGACTTAATTTTATATCGATGATCCATATTAGTTTGATAACGTAGGTGACTCAAAACCAAGGTTTGTTCATCAATTTTTCAGATATGATTATTTTCAGTTATTTCCAATTTTATCATTTTTAATTTCTTAAAATCATGTTAATTCAACCCCCCCCCATTTGTTTTAGTTTTTAACTCGTGAAACATTTAACAATAGATTCCTCGTGGGAACGATCTCAACTCTTTACTAACTATATATTTCATTATTACAGTTGGTATTAATTTGATTGTAGGCGACAACATTACCAAATGCCTTCCAC
This sequence comes from Erythroxylum longipes, assembly GCA_027563885.1. NCBI lineage: Eukaryota > Viridiplantae > Streptophyta > Magnoliopsida > Malpighiales > Erythroxylaceae > Erythroxylum > Erythroxylum longipes. The sequence goes on from JAOQMS010000004.1 coordinate 33,214,790, forward strand.
CATGCCATCTATATATAAGAAGTAGTGATTTTACTTTACCCCTTTTTAGAAATAAAGTATCGTCTGAATTACTTTAGTAGTATCCAAAAGCTATCATAAAATTTGTTAATCTTTGAAACCATGCTTTTGAGGATAGTTTCATCTCACATAATGATTTTTTTTTCAATACAAAAAGCTTTCCATTATGTATTTTTGTCGCCAAACATCCTAGTAAAAGCTCCATAAAAACTTTTCTATATAACTCACCATGTAGAAAGACATTTTTTCATCAATAATGGGCAATCTAAATTTGTAAATAAGGACAATAACACTATAACAGTATTGATTTTACCTATAGGGGAAAATGTCTATGTGTAATAAATTCCATACGTTTAGGTGTACCCTTTTGCTATTAATCTTGCTTTGAGTCATTCATTTGTGTCATTTGCTTTATACTTTATTATATAAATACATTGGACATTTAACGAGCTTCCACATTTTATTCTTTTGTAAGGAGTTTAGTTCCTAGATAATTGATTTATAGATTACTTATTTGATTATGATAGGTTATGATATGATATATAATGACTTATGGGATATTTAAATCTACTTGAAATTTTAGGTTCATAAGTGGGCTTAAGAATAACCTAGTGAGACATTTCAGTAATCAATTTCTAAATGGCTCAAGTTCTAGAATATAAACATCATTAATAAAAAAAATGGTGTGGCATATTAGTTACAGACTCAAACTTTTCGATTGATGGACTTACATCTTCTAATTTCATAAGTAGCTTAGATTCTAAAATAAGAGCATCCTTTATAAATGATTGGTGTGGTATATTAGTTAAGGATTTCAAACTCTTTGATTGACGGACTTACATCTTCTGGTTCAATCATTCCTTTATGTTCCAAGCGATCTTCTAGTTCACCCATTTTTTTTATGATCCAAGTGACCATTAACATGTCCCCCATACTTTAATGATCATTAACATTATGATTTAAATTTTCATTATTTATATCCAAATTACTAACGCTATGATCAATGAATTGACACTCCTTTTGAATTAATATTCCAAAGTTTCAATTTCTTTTTGGTTCTCCCCGTAAAGTTCAGAATTAGGAGAAAAATATAATAAGTTTTTATAGAAAAATATATATGTTATTATGAAGATATATTGAATTGGAGGATGATAACACATGTACCCCTTTTAATTTGTAACACATCCGAGAAATATATATCATAGTGCTCACGAAGCTAACTTATGGCGTTAGTGTTTATGGGTATATATAAATGCTATATAACTAAAGACATAAAGAGCTAAATTTGGTACTAGAAGAGCAACTAAAGCCTTATTAAGAGCTTTGATTGGTGATTTATTAAATATGCTAAATAAGGAAAGAACTTCTTTTTAATAGGATAATGGTATATGGGTTTGAATTAATGAGGCATAAACAACTTATAATAAGTGATGATTTATCCTCAAGGCCATCCTTTTTTGTAAAGGTATATCAACATATATAATTTCATTAATAATTTTATATGCTTTTGGATAATGCTTTAATTCAAAATTTTTATATTCTCTACCATTATCACAATGAAGAACTTGAATCTATACATTAAATTAAGTCTTAGTGAATTTGTAAAATTTTTGGAATAATAAATTCACTTCATTTTTGGACTTCATTAACCACAAATAAGTCATCTCGATAATCATTAATAAAGATAACAAACTAAGTAAAGAAAGTTGGAATTATATATATACCCTATACATTAGAATAACCAACCATAAATGGGAATGACTTTTATTTAAACTTAATGGAAATGAATTTTTATAACTTTTTGCACATTCAAAAACAACACAGTGAAAAGTAAAGACATCAATCTTTTCAAATAAAATATGAAATAATTTTTGAGATAATTGAAAGATGTATGCTTCAATTGTTAGTGTTGCAAGTAAAGTTTAGCTTCATTCTTCTCCACTTTAAAATCATCCATTATAAAACTTAATGCAAATTATCATAACTCGTTGTCTGTAAGTGTAAATAATACAAGTTCCTTTGCTTAATCTCATAATCAATTGTTTACTTTATTTGCATGTCCTAAGTCAGGCTAAAAGGTTGCAATACAAGATAAGGTTGTTATTATTTAACAAATAGATAAGAAATTATAAACTAAAGATGGGGCAACCAAAATAAAATCCAAATTCAAGGTATTATTGAGATAACCAGATCCTTCCCTTAGAATTAGGGCTTATTACCATTGGCAATAGACACAATTTTCTAAAAGGATTATTCAAGTTTTATTACCTTTTTAGAATCATCTGTCATATGATTTGTAGCACTATAATTAGTTATTCATGTACTATTAAAAAGATATGTGGTAATGTTAAAATTTTCACCAAAATTTTTTGAAGTTGCTACTAAAGACAAAGATGTCTCAGTACCATCATCATTTTTATTTTTTTCAACAACGTCAAAAATTTAGGTTCTCTTGGATTTTCTTTTTTAAGGTACTCAATTATGATCCCACCAGCCTAGATACCTTACAACTTTATAATGACAATCTTTGGTATGATTAGGCTAGTCACAATGGGTACATTTGTAGGTAGTTTTCTTAACACCATTAGTTGTCTTTTGATTTGCTTTGAGTTACCATAACTGTAGCTTTAGAATTTCCAAACTCTTCTTTTAATGTTTGGTGACATTCTGCCTCTTATTAAATCAAGGTGCAGCATTTTTCTAAATCTAGAATTCATTCCTTACATGGAATCTATCTATGAATATGTTCAAAAAAATCATCCAATCTAATAAGAAATATATGTAACATTAGTTTTATAATGGATTTTCGATATGCTATAACATCATCAAGTTCATTCATGACCAATATATCTCGACGATTAAATTCTTAAAATATTTACGTTAATTGTTCATAATATTCAAAAAGAGATGTTCTATTTTATTTTGTAGCGAATGCTTTATGGTTTAGGGAAAAGAGTTGTAACTAATCACCTTCATCATAGAAGACTTTAGACAATGTGCTCTAAATTTCATAGGCAATGGGTATGCACAAGCATCACTTCATAATCTTTAAACTCATAAACATTAACAACCACCTTTTCACTTTTTTATTTTCAGCATATCACTTTTTGTGCCCATCTTTCGATTTTGTACATGGTTTTGTTTTACCACGAATATAAGATAGTTTATCCCTTTCAGCAACATCTTCATTAATTTTGATCCATACAATTCAATATTAGTTAACTCGTTTTGTTTTCTAAAAAAAGAGGTTTATTAAGAAATATTTGTTGGCTATGATACCAACTTAAAATACATAATAAAGTATACTACTTTTTTTTATTCAGTGAAAGGAAGCATAAAGATATACAATAGAAACTAATTAATTACCAATTTATAGCTAGAAGCTAGAAATACAATTAGCTCTAAACTAAGAACCTAATAATATATTATAAATATATAATTCCAATAATTACATAAAAAGGATCTCACGGTATACATACCATCATATATATAACTTAACGATGGCTTCTCATCTAAATAAAAGATACTTAATAACCTTATTAGTAATGGCAAAATATTTACAATTATTAAATAAACATACTAAAATTCATTATTTAGAATAATAATAATAATATAAATATCTTTTCCATTCACAACCTTTGATAATTTATAACGCAAAAAGTGTTTGCTTATCACTAAATTTTAATGTACTTATTTATGATCATAAACAATTTTAATAGTTACAAATGTTGTTGCAGACCCATCAATATTAGTGTTGTGTATGTGGCTCATATACTGGTAAGGGGACAAGTGCTGGAGTGGAGGGGAGTGGAGTGGAACGTAAGCGCAACGGAGTTAATGTTGTAGGTGGAGTTAACGTTGTGGAGTCAGAGGACAACACTACATTATGGTACATAAGGTTAGGTCATCTCAACAAGCGTGGGATGACAAAATTGGATAACCGGGGTTTATTGCAGGGAGTCAACAGCTATAAGTTAGACTTCTGTAAGTTCTAGATGCTTGGAAAGCAGTCTAAAGTCAGTTTTAAGACTGGTAAGCACAAGACAGAAGGTATATTAAATTATATACATTTTGATGTATGGGGACCTACCAAGGAAATATCATTGGGTGGATCTCACTATTTTGTCACGTTTATTGACGATTTTTCTAGGAAGGTCTAGGTGTACTTCATAAAACAGAAGTCAGAAGTCTTTGCGAGGTTTGAAAGGTGGAAAGATGAGGTAGAGAATCAGACAGGAAGAAAAATCAAGTACTTGAGGTCAGACAATGGTATGGAGTACACAGATTCACAGTTTCAAAAGTTTTGTGAGGAACATGGCATTCATAGGCACTTTACAATGAGAAAGACACCACAGTAAAATGGAGTTTCGAAAAGGATGAATAGATCCATCATGGAAAGAGCTAGGTGTTTGAGGCTGAATATGGGGCTTCCAAAAGGCTTCTGGGAGGAGGTTATAAGTATGGTGTGATTTCTCATCAATAGATCACCACGGGTTTCACTTGAAGGGAAAACTGCAAAAGATGTAGGGACAAGAAACGTTGTTGATTATTCTAGTTTGAGAATTTTTGGTTGTCATACATATGTGCATGTTCCCAGTGATGAGAAATCAAAACATGACCCGAAGTTAAGAAAGTGTATATTCTTGGGTCATGTAAAAGGAATAAAAGGGTACAAATTCTGCGATCTATAGGCCAAAAAGGTGGTGATTAGCAGAGATGCTGTGTTTAATGAGAAGTCCATGGTACAAAAAATTCATGAAGAAGTTGGTCCAGAAACAGGAGAAAGCAACACTAGTTCAAGGCTAGTGAAGGTGGAGTTAGAATAGAACATATTAGATGGTGATATCATAGAGAGTTCTAGTACAAGGGCTGATGGTTCTAGTACACCTATAGGACAGCCGCAGACTATAGCCAATGGTCGACCCAAACACACCATTAGACCCCCTGTGAGGTATGGCTTTGAAGATTTGGTTTCATAAGCATTCACCATTAGTAGTGGAGACCCAGTTTCTTTTCAAGAGGTTGTGAGCAGTCAAAAGAAAAGTGGTTGGATGGGTGCTATAGCTGAGGAGATGGAGTCACTCCATAAGAACCAAACTTGGGAGTTGGTTGAGCATTCCTGAAGGGAAGAGAGCTATGGGGTAGGTGTATAAGAAGAAGCCCGCAGTATCAGAAAAAAAAAGGGGAGAGATTCAAAGCTCGGTTGGTAGCAAAGGGGTACTCGCAGTTAAAAGGGATATATTATGACGAGATATTTTCTCCATAGTTAGACACATATCTATCAGGGAAGTATTGGCACTAGTAGCCAATTGGGATATGCACTTAGAACAGATAGATGTGAAGATAGCATTTCTTTACGGTAATCTAGAGGAACAAATCTACATGTTACAACCAGATGGTATAAGCGATGGTACAATTAGATGGTCAGTCAACCTAGACAGGAACACTTGGTTTGTAGATTAAATAAATCGTTATATAGGTTGAAACAGTCTCCATGAAGATGGTATAAGCGATTTGACTAGTACATGATCAAGCTTGGATATAGGCGATGTGAGTATGATTGTTGTGTGTACTTCAAGAGCCTTGGTAGTAATCGTTTATTTTTCTACTACTATATGTGGATGATATGTTAATTGATGCAAATGATATTCATGATGTGATAAACTTGAAGGCTTTGTTAGGGCAAGAGTTTGATATGAAGGACTTAGGTCCAGCTAAGAAGATTCTTCGAATGGAGATTTGCAGGGATAGAGGCTCTAAAAAGCTGTGGTTATCTCAATGTAGTTATGTTGAAAAGGTGTTGGATAAATTCGGGATGAACAGTTGCAAGCCTGTGAGTACTGAATTGGTGAATCACTTCAGATTATCTCAAGAGCAGTGTCCTAAAACAGATGACGAGGTGGATGACATGTCGAGAGTTCCCTATACAAGTGCTGTAGGATGCTTGATGTATGCGATGGTTTGCACACGACTAGATTTGGCACAGGCTGTGAGTTAGGTTAGTAAGTTCATGGCAAAGCTTGCCAGATAGCATTTGGAAGTAGTTAAGTGGATTTTCAGGTATCTGAGAGGTACCGTTGATTATGGCATTATGTTTGGAAGTGAGCGTGGTGATCTGTCAGTTATGGGATATGTAGATTCAGACTATGCAGGTGACTTGGATAATAAAAGGTCTACTACAGGGTATGTGTTTACTCTTGTAGGAGGGCATATCTAGTGGAAGTCTACAATACAGTCTATCGTGACTTTATTAACAAAGGAGGCAGAGTATATGGCATTAGCTAATGGAGATAAAGAAGCTTTATGGCTCACTGGTTTGGTGAAGAAACTGGGTACTAAACAAGGTGGAGTTCAGGTATACTGTGATAGTCAAAGTGTCAACCATTTAGCCAAGAACTAGGTTTATCATGTACGGATGACATGGCAACGTGGTGACATGGGTTTTAAATTGTGTGTCGTTGTAACTATACAGTAGTTTTAGGGTTTTATACAAAAACCTAATGTACCTTGTTTGCGCAACTTGGATAATACAAAAAGTCACTTCACTCCTGGCGACGTAGGAAACACACGGTTTCTGAACCTCGTTAAATTCTATGTTCTTCATCTTTCTTTAAAATATCTTTTACAAGTAAGAGGAACAATGTCAACTCAATCGTCTTGCTTTCTTAACTAAGACAAAATAATTCAAATAATTATACAATAAAATCTTAGATGCACCTGAAGTAAAACTATAAATTTAGTCCATACAACTAATATCTTTTTTAAGGTAAAAAGATAAAGAGACTCTATTATGGTTTAACTGATTTAAAAAACTAATCTTTAAAATTATTAAAAACACTTCTTATGGTTTTAATTTTCTAGAAAACACCTTCTTTTATATTTCTATTAAGAACATGGTAGTGAAACATATATGACATGAATGTTACACATGGAACAATCAAATGTTACTAATGGACACCTAATGCATCTTTTAAACCTAATATGAACTAAGTAATTTTGACTCAAACCAATAATTTATTATATTTCAAATGTGTTGCTCATGTTACATGTGTTTCATCCTTATCTATTTAATGAAATTCTAAAAGATTAAAAATTACAAAGAATTTTTCGTTAACATTAATGATTAAGGAGTTCTTTAAAATTAGTTAAATGACAGAGTAGTCTTATTTAATTTACTCTATCTTTTAAGATGAGATGTATACAATAAGCATCATATAGAAACTAATAAATATGCTCATACTTTGACTGTAATAAGTACTCAGCTAATGCATAATTAGTCGCATTATCTATAACAAAGTCGATAATACCTTTTTTGTCCAACCCACTCAAAATTTTTAGGAAAGGATTCAAATAAACTTTATACATTTTTTCCATAATGGGAACATTAACAAAATTGATAAAAATGATTCTAACATTACAACAAACCAATAAATTAATCAAAATAATTTATCTTTAATCAACGCACTTATGTGCCATAATAATGCATCATATTATTGCTCAATTAAACTTATATGAATTCATAATCAACTAACATTCTTTTTCAAATCTTGAAACAAAGGCACACTAATCATAATAAAAAGTGTCATAAATCTATGACTTATTATTTTTAAAAAAGTAATTAATTAAATTTCACTGAAACAAGCTCCAAGGTGCTGCACTGTTGGCCCCATGAATTTTTTTTTCGTTAAATTAAACATAATAGTTTATGGAATAAATGCATAAGAATGAATTGAGGACATTTTTGGCATGTAACTTAAGTACCAAAAGAGCCTAAGCTTATAAGGAAGGGTAAAGTGGACTTTTGGGACTCATT
>JAOQMS010000004.1:33230328-33240357 GCA_027563885.1 Erythroxylum longipes
GACCTTAACCTTTATATATAGCTTCCATATCGGACTTCTGATCGGAAAGCCCGATATGGAAGCTATATATAAAGGTTAAGGTCTCCTGCAGTTGCCCATATCAATCGTAAGCATAAGAATTTTCTGACCCCTTAAGAGAGCTTACATTTTAAGAAAGCTGTAAAAAGACGTTGACCGCGTCCCGGTGATGGATTCCCGTAAAGACGGCTGTAGTTTCCCGCTTGTTTTGGCTTCGGGAAGCTTTTTGAAGTTATAGAACCGAAATCATGTATTTTTCACATTTCTTCGTTTATTGTCCTTTTACGTTCGATTCGAGATACGTAATTACAAGTATATGATTCCAGAGTTTAGAGGAAAACAAGAGATTAACAGAGAGTTCTAGGACAGCTTGTACCAATTAGCCTTATTCATTACATTTTAATCAAACTCTTAATAGCAGCTTGATTAGCTCGTCACAACGACTCGTATCAGCCACAACCATCGTTATTGCATATAACCACTACTGTTCTTTGTTAAATCATCATTAAAAACAATGCAGATTTCTTTTCAAAAGATTAATAAACATGGAATTTATGCAAGTCATCATGCTATGTTACGAGGCTTAAGGCTTTAAGCAAATGTCAAGTTCTCAAGAAGAATATCTCAAATTTTGATATTGAACGTATATCTCCTTTAATTACACATATGAACTGTGATAGGATAGGATTAGGAATAGGAATAGGGCCATCCGTCATAATCATGAAATTACGTATATTTTATACGTTTGGAAGAGTCACAGTCACGGCTGAGTCAGAAATTGAGACCTCACCCGCCCCCCACTCTTTCTTCTTCTCTCCTTTTTAATTGCGATGCTGACTAATGCCATTCTTTTATTAAATTTGCTTATCTTCTACTATTCATTTTGCTACAATAACTATTGTGTTACCATTTTTACCCACTTATGTTTCTAGCTTTAGAACAACCGGTCACTTCAATTTCTTTCCACTTAAACCAAACTCATCATATCTGTCTCTTTAGAGTCAGTAACTTGGCAAGCCTTTTTTCTTTTGTACTTCTTATTCCGCTCGTTTTCATTTTCTTAAATATACAAAGTATACTTTCATGAAGTTTTGAAGTTACAAGAGAACATTGTAATGGAATTGAATCAGATCTGGAAAAAAGAGGTCCTATAAAATACGAGGTTGATTTAATATTTCCTTTTTTTTTTTGGTGTGATATTGAGGTCCTACAACATTATTGAATCCATCATTTCTTATATATGGAATCTCTGATCCTACAAATCTTCTTCTTGTTGCAAAGCATGGTGATCTTCGATTCCATAGCTAGCCTAATCAAGTACCAGAGACCATCATATTGCTATGACTATCATAAGATATAGCGACTGTGATTTAAATACACCATCTAATTTTATAGGTGAAGATTGTCTTATCAATTATCAGGTTAATTTGACTAAGATCCAATTGCAAGCACTCTGAACATGACAAAAATATATCCTATTTATACCGCATGTGACTATGACACTATATAAAGTAATGCATAGTGTATTCAATAAAAGAACCATATTCTTGCGATACATCATAAACTTTAAAGATTGCACGCACTATATTTAAGATATAAAGAAAGATGTAAGAAATGAATGCTTCAGATAATTTTCTTTAGCTACCAAATCCATATTCCTGGTAAAGTATATATATTGACCACATTCAGCAGGCTGACACTGACAACGTTTTTTGTGTAATTTGATGTTTGTGGGATGATTACTCGTTTAAATTATAACCTGTTCTTGTCCAGCTTCTTAATTAATTTGTTTGTTTATAAATGGACGGGTACAAGTACTTGTCTCACACGAGGGTATGTACAAAGTCATAAACTGTCGGTGCAATTAATGAAGCTTATTGTTCCTATGTGGCGATTTGTGTTATTATTTTTGTTAATCGCAATCCATAATTATGTAGTTAAATTAGTGAATGAGGGTATCTCTGAGATTATTAAAACTACCATTACATGTTAACATTATGCACTAATTAATTAACAATGTTGATAAAGGTTCAAATTGATTATGTTGTATTAGTCAAGCAAATTTGAAGCTTATATATGAATTTATTCGTAGATAATGACAATTAGCCACGTCTCACACCCAATGCCAATAGCGAGAATTTTGTTTTTGCTCGATTGTCCTTAATTTGCAGCATAATTCTGATTAGTTCAAACAGTTAGCTGTTGACACTTGCAGCATAGTTCTTCTTTCAGGAGATGTGTTGCCATTTGGAAAGTTGATAAGTGCAGATGAATCTACTTTTATGTATTTTACATACTAAGCAACTAAAATCTCTACACATGAGTTATACTTGTATGGTGTATGTTAACAACCGAATAAAGATACTTTTGAGCAAAATCGAGTCGTAGTTGGGAGGAACAAGTCTCCAAAAGAAAGCGACATTGATGAAAAGTTTGGGTAAAAGATTTTTTTTTCTTTATTGCTTTATTCATGCCAAAAAATATCTTTGTTATTTATAATTACTTAAAACACTTGACATTAATAAAAATACACTAAGAAATATTTTATTAAATTATTTTAATATAATTTGTTAATAAAGCTATACCATAGCGATTATCAGGCATTTATATAACAATTTGTGTTAAATAATTTTATGGAATTTTGTAAACAAATTTCTTTTTAAATTTTTAATACAACAAAAAGTTAAATAACATTTTTACAATAACATTATTTTTAAAAATAAATGAACCACAAGCAAAATCCACATCTTTTACTTTAAAGAAAAAGATTTGAGATGCTAATATAAGATTACAAGAGCAAATCTTAAATCATTAAATCGATTGCCTACTAGATATTTCTTACTAAATTAAAACAATTAGGATAGATGATTATCTCAAATAATTGAATATGAGACCAATCAATCAGCAATATTGGAAGTTTATATTGGCTTTTCCATCTTTTCAATGTTTGAATCAATTAATTTTGTGGAATGTGGATTAATATGTAAGAATATTGTTTTCGTTCCTCCCCATACTTGGGATTTTTGCTGTGATTCTTGAAATATTTTGTACACTCCTGCCAATAGAATATGGGCCTACAATTAGGTGTCATACTTTGGATTGGAGTAGTGTGACCTCACTTTTTCAAGAAATCTCACCAGAAGCGGCATGCTTATTTTCATTTTTAATCTCACACTAGTCATGACTTAGGCACTGACATGGGAATCCAATACTAACAGTTCCATTATGTCCAGTCGGCCTTGCTTTCGAGTCAAAGGGTGAAAGACTATCCACCTTGTGGTGTCATGTTAAGAAGGAAAATTTTATTTAGTCCTTTAAACTTTTAAGAAAGCTCATTTCCTTTTACCAATTATATCATGGCATTCAAACAAGGTTTCTAATTCTATACATCAAATCCAAAAAGTGGGGACGATAGTTAAATGTTTGTGTTTTACAATAAAGGTATATAATTAGAAACACAAATTCGAACAAGACAACACGAAGGCGGAGTTGTATAACATTTCAAACCTTGGGGTATCCCTATCACACATCTTAATCAAGGTCTTTGAAGGGTTACGATGGGGTCGCTATTAAGCAAGAAAAAGGGTTTATGCAAGCACATGCGTATATACTCCTCTCTCCCCCCATGATTGTCTTCTTACATTGTCTTGTTTCGAGCTTTACAAGATTATATGCCACATCGACGTAATTTACACGTCAAATTCCACTTTTAATCTCAAAATATATGGCTTTATGGGGCGATCGTACTGTCTGATACTTATATTCATTTGACACGATAGGCAGTGCTAGTAACTCTCAACATGAACCGAAGAGGACACTTTCCTCGATTTTGTTCTTGTGGGTTGAAATTTCACAATTGTACATATTTTGGCAATGTAATGTCAACAAAGCCATCATATTAACTTTTGACCCGGATGGTTTGATGATAGAAAACTTTGATAAGATTGCTTTCAAAAATAAGATTTTATGCTTTGACGGATTTCATTTATTTCAAGATCCGAACGGATGCAAGTATATTAGTGAGCAAATTATATAAGTTTCTTTTCAAATGATTCATTGATGTTTGTTTACTTATGACACACTTTCGTCATCAAATTGTCCTTAGTAAAGATACCAACTTACTCACTCAGCTGCTATCGTGTTTGTCCTACCAACTTGGGATAGAGTCATGAATGAATGACGACCTATCCAGGATAATGCCGACACCATGTGAATGGATTTAAGAATCCGAGACTTGCACGCTTCCAGCACAAACCAGGGATTATTTTGTTTTACTTCATAGAAATGTTTCCAATATTTATTGGGATATTTGAAATTCAACGTATATGTTTTATTCATTCGAATACCTTTAATTTACGATGATGTGAAGGGTTAATCAGGGGCCTTAAACTACTCTCTGGGGTTTATCAAGAAAGATAACGAACGTCTAATTTGGTTGCATCTTCCGCTATGAACCAGTCAAGAGTAGAATGTGGACTTCGAAAGCAAAACTGACAATTAGACGCAAGGACCTGTTCGTCGGGAGTGGACCTTTTCAAGATTGAATGTACCAGGATTGGAGAAATAGTTTTTTTTTTTAAATAAAAAATCTCAACCCCACGTTACCCTACTTAAGAAAACTTATGCCCAAAACTTTGAAAACAAGGAAACATATGGGCATAAAGTTCTCTAAGGCACAGTCAGTAATGATGCCCTTCATTAATAGTCAATCATGTGAAAATAAAATTTAAAAACTATTTCAATATTGAAAATTACTTTTAAAATAAATTTTAATATTAATAATAAAAGAGATTTTAGCTTGTTTTAAATATTTTAACAAAATTTCCTACTACAATTTGGTTATAACGGTCATGCAAACTATATCATATACTTGTTAGTCGGCTGCATAATAACTTATGCTAAAATAAATTGATATGAATTGAATAAAAATACTGATTTTAAAATATTTTTAATATCAAAATGATGTTTTAAAAATAAGTTAGTAACAAAAATATTTTTAAAAATAAATAAAACTATAGTAAAGATTCATATTTTTACAATTTTCCTTTTTGTTGTATGTTACTTCCAGTAGACATAAGCTGTTACCGTATTTGTTTGTATGCATTTTTTTCTCATTTAATAAATCAAATTAACTTATAGGACGTTCAAAAAGAATTTCCACTTAAGAAAGTGATAGAATACTGAATTGGCCCTATATTGGTGTTAGTGGGACAAAATTTACTAATTAGAATCTACATGTAGGCTTTAATTGTGATCGAAGAGGTAAGCATTTTATGGTCCTTTGCTTTGCATGAACTTGTAGGTATGGTATTGACGATTAAAAAGGACACCACCAATTAATACTATTTAATTTCATCCTGCGACTATTATCTAATCTTCTTATTATTATTTTAATTAAAATTTTGGCGAACGGAAAACAATTCGCATGCCCTACCCGGTTGGCGTACATTGAACTACCTAATTCCACCTTCCAAGCTAACAGGAACCTACTATAGTGCTCCCCGTCTTGATAGTCCATGGTTTGACACGTTTACAACATTTGTAACACAATGACCGTACCAAAATCATTGTTGTTCCCAAATAGTGCGTTCTTGTTGTACTACAAAATTGCAGTTAAACAATGAGTGATTAACTAAGGTAAATGGAAATAGGAAATACATAACTTACTGGCCTTAATAATAAAATTTTAGAGAAGAAATAGAAATGAAGGCGTGAACTGTAAGAAGAAGAAAGCAGGAAGGTAAGAGTAAAGAAGTAAGCAAGCGTGAATCTAAAATAAAATATCCAAAAGGAAAAAGTCAGAAACATGGGGAAGATAAGATACTTTCAGGACCATTGAATTCATATCTGACACGACGGAGAATAGACAACTGCACAGAATGATAATTATGATGGGTACAGAAAAAAGTCCCTATTGTATTTGGATTTGGATTCATTATTTTCACGCATTTCTTCTGATCCAACTCCAACATCCCCAAATTTGGAATAACATAGTACTATTCACCATTGCTCGGGTGGCTAGTTGTACTGCTAGTTTACTACACCATTGCCATAGCCATTACGCATTTCTGGTGGGAAGCTGCTGTCAGTTTGTTTGTTGTAGAAATTAAGCATTTTTAGTTAGACCCACCAAACCAGCAGTCCACCTATGACCCAAGCTTCCTAAAACCAATCAAATTAACTGACCAACAGCATCAAATGAGACAAATTCAAATTTAATTTATACAAAATAAGCTACAGCCACTCCTAAGTGCCTTTGTTTGACCACTCCATCATCATCTGCTCTTTTTCTGACCAAACAAGGCCTTGAGCGATTGGGTCATAACATTTAGAATACAAAAATACCAACAAATGTTGCTAAAATTGTACTAGTAGTAGTAGTACCCGTAGTAAAAGAGAACATACGAAAGAACCAACCATGGAACCGGTCCGGCCAGCCAACTCGGCCGGCCTGCCCTAACCCTACAACAACAATTCTAAAGTCCTGGTAACTTTCTCCGGCGAAGCTTCATGCATTTAAATTTCCCTCACCAGTACACTTTTTCATTTACAGTTTCTCTTTTAACCGTCCCGTATTCTCACATGAAGGTACAGGAATTGGGATTCTCGTCGCTGAACATTTGGGGCGCATGCATGCTGTGATGGTGCATCACGTACCCATGATTGTCCACCACGTATCCTTGCTGATGATAATGATGATTCACCGCATACCCTGCATCAACGTACGGCTGAACGGCGTAACTTTGCCCGTAACCACCGTCAAACCAGTAAGAAGGACCTGGTGGTGGATGACCATAGTACTCCATCTTACTCACCTCCATCTTACCACCACCACCATCCTTCTTGCCACCATCTCCTTCTTTCTTCTCCTGCTTTGCATCACTCTCCTTTTTATCACCCTCTTTTTTATCACCCTTCTTGATCTCGCCATCGCCTCCACCCTTATCCTTTTTGTCGTCTTCTTTCTTCGCCGGAATCACGTCTATGCTTCTCTTCAGCTTGTCCTTAAGATAGGGCACAAGCTCCTTGACGTCCATCGTCCCCGTCAGAGTGACCAACTCCTTTGCCTTGTCGACGGCCACATTAGTAACTCCTGTTAACAAACCGTTAAATGAGTTATGCCACGTCAGACTGCCGTCATACACAATTATATTTCCTGTTTTGGTTAGTTTACTAATTAACTAATTAAATTACCTTTGCTTTTCGAGATGATCTTCTTTATCTTAGAGATGCAACCATCACAGTGCAGCCTTATTTTCAAAACGACGGCGCTCTGCCAGCAAGAAATTTAATCATAAGGAATTATACATGCTCAAATCATAGTTTAATTAACGACAAAATACTGACGGCGTTAATATTTAATGGCTATTTAAATACCTCCTTAGGCGGTTTCTTCTCTTCTACCTTTTTCTCCTCAGGTTTCTTATCGGACTTCTCGTCGGCTTTCTTATCTCCTCCACCACCGCCATCTTTTTTCGGCTGAGACACGATGTCGACCTTCTTCTTGGTTTTCTCCTCAAGCCTGGCTTTGATTTTCGCGGCGTCGACTTTGCCAGTCACAGTTAATTTGTTGCCAGCAGTGTCCACTTTCGCATCTTCCACGCCTTCAACAATGAGAACAAACGGTTGAGTTTGATAGTGTGAAATTAAAAGATTTTGATCTATGGAAGTTAATAAGTTAGGTCATTACCATCCATGTGTTTAACGACGCGTTTAATTTTCTTCGCACAACCCTCGCAATGCATGTCCATCTTGAAAACAGACACAGCGATCCCCGAAGACTTTCCATCGTCCTTCTTGTCCCCTCCACCATCCGCCGGCTTCTTCTCGGCACCCATATAGATAGCTTGTAGGAGCACTTGGAGTTCTTTAGATCACTTGAATGAATATTGAAGTCGGGAATGACAATTTGGGACGAACAGAATATATATATAAAGAAAGAAGCAAGGTAGGCGGCTTAGAGAAACAATCAAGTGCGTCTGCTATGTATTATAGACGATGGCTTGTCTTGTATTAAGTACGATGTACGGTGGTAGATGAATCATAATAAATGGGTTGATAATAATGAGGTCAGCATGTGCGGGCGTGAGCTTGCCGCCTCGTTGGACAAATTGTTGTCGAGATACGAACAACACATCATCTGGTTTTGGCTTGACCCTGACATTTGATTTGAAACTACTTGACTACCCTCCTAAACACTTCTGGTATTCGTTAATCATGCTAGGGCAATTTCGGAAGTCGGCGGTTAACGAGGAAGTGATACTGCGATAGTAAAAGAGCAAGGGTATCCATTGATTTGTCGTTATTATCCGGTTCGAATTTACGTTTTTGCCACTCCAATAGCGTAATCAAGCGCAGCTATTGTTTACTTCTGTTTGTTTCTGTTCCAAATTCCAATTATGCGCATGGTTTAGTATAAAAGCATATTGGACAATTGTATCTTTTTCTTTTATTTCTTGGGTTAAGCCAAGTAAATTCATAAAATCAGGATCTGGATACTCATTGTACATATGGTGGATTTAAGCACATATCCTATACGGATATAATTTTATTAATTGCCGAATAAATTACAGAAAATTTTCAAAATGCATTGATTTGTTTGGTTGCATTCGGTCTCTTAAGTTCTGAAATATTTGGAAAAGATTACATATATCCTTAATTGCAGTTACTATCCCGATAATAAACTATTTTTTATCATACATATTAATAATTAAAAAATTTGACCCGTTCGATCGGTTTAATAATAAAAATTTTAAATTATTTAATTTTTTGATTTGATTTTTAACTTTTCAATTCGATTTATTTTAGTAACTCTTATTATTAAAAATTGATAATTTTATTAATTAATCAGTTAATTTTTATGGACTACTAAGTTCTTATAAATCAAAATAAATAAATAATTTTTATTTAATAATTTTTTAATTAAACTTTAAATTGGTTAATGGTGAAGGACAATTTTTTTCAATTATATTTTAATTTTATTTAATCGTTAATTAGTTGAATTATTTAAGTCTTAAAATCTTTTTTTGTTCTGTTTTGTTTCAGTTATTGCGACTCAGGGCCCTAACTAGTTTGGAGTGGAAAACAGGGTTGACAAAGCTGAGGGAAATTGAGAGGCAAAGGGAGTTTGAGGTTCTAGGAAACTTGAACCAGGCGAAATTAGCAGGAAATGAATATTAATGATAAATATTGTTCTGGTAGTTTCTTCATATATGGATTTGCAAAAGAAGTATAAAATTAATGTATGTTTCAAGTCCAACTATGTAGGTAGGGTGTGCTGCAGTTGGGAGTTGAAAGTCGGCGGAATTATGAACACGAGCTAGTTCTTGCGGGAGACTTTAGAAACTTGTTTGTGTTAACAACTTCTCCTCGAAACAAAGCCCAAATGGAAATTGATCTGATGAGTGAAATGAAGCCCATACGGGTGATCATTTTAATTTTGAAAAATAAACAAGGCGGAGCGCCCTCGCATTGCCGCACCAACTTTCGGGAATATCTTTGTTTGTGGGATAAACAAACAAAACATTTGCCATTTTAGAGAGATGCAGGGATTGTGGTAGAGGAAATCAGCAAGGTAACTCCTCTCCCTCTCGTTTTCTCTCTTAATTTTTGCGGACAATTGGTTCGATCTGTCTGGTTCCTGTAGGAATGTCGCTTCTTTTCTGGAGGATTTAGGTTTCTTTATTGTTGTTTCAATCGTTTCATAGATCTGCAGGCTTTCTTTCAAAATAAATATAGTTATCAGTCCCATGTAATCCATCGGTCTTTGATGAGGCATTGCCATAAACAGGTAAGCCTTGAGCTAAGACGAAAAGACATGTCTTTTGAGGAATTCCAAATTGGTAGATGATTTCCATTTTTTGTAGATCAGCATCGCTGATATTGTAACACTCTTTACTCTGATTTACTGGTTAATATCATAGTTCTGTGGTTGCTTTAACTTCATGGTACTAACATTCTCTGACATAATAATTGTCATTAGGGTAACGTTTTGAGCATACTCGAGTATAG
>JAOQMS010000004.1:33240457-33266596 GCA_027563885.1 Erythroxylum longipes
TTATTCTTTTTATTGGATGTTTTGATGTAATTATTATTTATTATATAATAAAAATTGAAATTGTAATATTTTAAATATTTTATATTGTTCTTAATTTTATATTTGTATAATAATGATTGCCTTTTTTCATATAAATTATGGTTATTATTTATATGTGAAATATGTGAAAATTATTATTATTTCATATTAATTGTGATTATTATTTTTATTTTGATTTTTGGAGACAGAGTTAAAAATTCAGGACTATTTTGCAATTTTAAAAGAAATTCAAGGACTATTTCATAAATTTAAAAAATTATCCAAAACGGTACCCGGTATTTACTGATACCGGTATAGTACCGTACTAGAACCTAATCTAATGTCAAATCTGGTACAGTATTCATACCATTGGCTGAACACTATCTCACAACTCACGAGGATACAAATACTCTTGAACACTAACACACTCTGCCTCCCAGTGTTGTTCTAATCTTCCCATCTACCAGCTTTCTCCACAATTAGAGTTTTGGCCCACACCATCCCTCCCTGCATATAAAACTATGAGGACTGATTTCAATCTGTCAAGCTTTTTTTAACTTAAGGGTGGTAGTTATCCTAGTTGTAACTATAAATACATACTTTTGAATCTGAAAAATCAAGAAGTTTGGGAACCCACTTCTCCCTCTGGAGACATTTTTTGCAGCCGAGTCAGCAAAGATTCATTTGCATTTATCGGAGATTGCAGATTTAAATTTCATTTCTGATTTTATAATTAGTATTAATTGGAGTTTTAAGCATATGACAGAGAGAAAATCCGGATTCTGGAGTGAAACATGGGTACGAATGCAAAGTCACTCAGAGCTTGATCAAATCTACTATGTAGTGATTTCATTTCGCAAAATATAATTGGTATTCACGCGATCTTCCAAGATCTAGATGAATTTCAGAATTGTTTCGTTAGAAGGAAACATGTCAAGCTAATGTAGGAAGACCCTTCATAAGATTTCTTTTCAGAATCCTTTGAGTTTCAATTTGACGTCAATGGTTTCTCCATTTGTTTTCTTTTCACTATGTCTATAGTTGGTCGACCAAATGAAGTCATGGAATCTGTGCCAAAGTAACATAATTGCACGTTCTTGCCCACCATCTTTGCGAGTTACAGGTTACGATTTGAACAAACCGTGGAGGGGCTTGAATTTGTTGGGTCTATCAAATTCCTGATGAAATTTGATTTTTTTTGTACTTGGGGGACCTATTATATAAGGTCAATTACAAAATTACCCCTGAGGGGTCAAATGTGAGACTGAAGGTAGGGTTCAGACTCATTGAATGATTCCTGCCTTTCCCTAATCCTTAACTGGAATGCACTGTCCTGTGGTGGTTGGTGTGGTGATGGATTGATGGTTCGAGAGGTGGACTCCGTCGTCTTGTTGTGGGCTATGTTGGATTGCAGAGTCTGTGGTGTATTTTGCAGATCTCTCCTCTGGGGAGGTAGGGGGTAGACGACAATGTTGTGGTGGGTATTTTGCAATCCCAATTTGTCTAGGGCATCTGCATCTGAATTGAGCAGCCTGGGGAGGTGGCTGAGTGACGATGTTTCGAGCTCTTGGATGAGGTGTTTGATTTCCCTAACAATAATTGAAAGGTTAGAATCTCCTTCTTGCTCTTTGAGGATTAGATCAACTGCTTGAGTACAATCTGTGAATATCCTTATGTTCATTAATCCTTCGTTTTTTGCTTGTTGGAGGCCTAGCAGGATGGCCCATAGCTCAGCTTGAAGAGCATTGCATTTGCCAAGTTCCTTTGAATAGGCTGTTAACCAGTGGCCGTGGGTATTTCTGATTACTCCTGCTGCTGCTGCTATTCCAGTCTATCTGCTAGAGGCTCCATTGGTATATAAGGTAAACATTTCCAACTCTCTAACATCTCGTGAATTGTGGTCATTATGCAGTTGATGTAAAGTATGATTCATTGGCCTGTTTTGGCTTGAGTGCTCCATCTGTGGTGTTTTGTTTCGAGGTTGTGAGGCTCTTTCCTTGGTCAAAATCTTAACTTCGGCTTTGATTCTATAATACACCTTTGTCTCTAAAACATGCTTCTCCTGAAACAACTCCCTGTTTCTGGTTAACCAGAGGTTGTGGCAGGTTGTGACAAACCAGATAGGCCACATTTTAGCATCCTGTATAGTAGAAGATTGTAGGTTAGTAGTTATCCATATAATAAGATTGGTTTGAATTCAGAAATTGCAGTTTAGGTTAGGGTTAATTTTAGCCCATATTTCTTTAGCCCTAATGCAATCTCTAAAACGTGCATAGAGTCCTCAATTAGGTTGCAATAGTGGCATTTGGGATCATCTGTGAGGTGTCTCCTGTGCTTCTCCTGATTAGTCTAGATTGCATTATTCAGCATCTTCCAAAGATGAATTTTGCAGTTCTCTTGTACCGGTGTGGACCAGATAATGTTCCATTTAGGTTCAATTTCTCTCCAGTTGTGTTGGCAAATGGAGTGATAAGCTGACATTACAGAGAAATTGCCCTTATAGGACCACTTCCAGCATGGTTTATCTGAGTCATAGTTGGGGTTAGGGGGGGTATAGCTCTGATGTCTTCTAAAGTTTCAACTGGGAGGTAATAACTCAGTTGCCTCCAGTCCCAATTTCCTACAAGATCAACAAAACAATTAGTGGTTAGGTATAGTTCACTGGATGGAATGGGTTTAGTTGCTAGTTGTATCAGGGGTTGGTCTGAAAATGTCCAGCTATCCAGCCAGAACATGGCATGGTCACCCCTCCTAATTTCCCATTTGATTCCCTTGGTTAGCAGCTGCCAAATCTTGCTAATTTGGTTCCAAAAGTAGGAGCCCTTTTCTTAAGGTAGTTGGTCCTTATCTCCTCCTATGAAACATTTTACCTTGCAAAACAGATTTGTTTCCAAAGTTTGTTGCTATCTGAGAACAGGTCCCATGCAAGCTTCATTAGTAGTGCCACATTTGTTTCATGAGTTGGTCTCAGGCCCAGCCCACCTCTTTCTTTGGGTTGGCAGACCTACTCCCAGTTGACCATTGGAGCCTTTCTTACATTCTCATCAGTTCCCCGTAGGACATTTCTTCTTATTTTGTCAATGTTCCTGCAAATGCCTTTGGGAAATAGAGTAGATTGCATTAGATCGGTAGGTAAAGAACTTAAGATAGATTGACAAAGTGTGAGATGTCCTGCTAATGAAATTTTCCTTAACTTCCATCTTGTTGCTCTCTTTTTAACTTTTTCCACTGGATTTGTGAATAGGTGCTTAGTCACTCTTTGCATGATTAGAGATGCTCCTAGGTAAGAACCTAGGTCATTTACCAGGGGGATATTAAGAGCTTCCCCTATTTCAACTGCCTCTTCTTTAGGTACATTAGGGGAAACATATAGAGACGATTTATCCCTGTTTAGAGTCTGTCCTGAGAACATAGAGAATATGGAAACAACCTCCAAAATAACTCTTGCTTGTGCTATGGAAGCCTCGCCAAAGAGAATGAGGTCATCTGCAAACAGCAAATGAGAAAGTTGTGTTTTGTCCTTGCCAAATTGGAGTGGCTTCCAATCATTTGAGGCTACTTTGGCATGGATGACATGTGGCAGTCTGTCTATGCATAGTATAAAAAGTATTGGAGAGATAGGGTCCCCTTGTCTTACCACTCGATTAGGAGTAAACTGCTTGCCTGTCAGTCCTTTCCAAAGTACCTGGGTCTTACCTGATCTGAGTAGACTTAGGATGACATTTGGTAGGAATGCAGGGATAGAGGCTTCTTTTAGAGTTTGTTCTATAAAACCCCATCTTAGTTTATCAAATGCCTTTGCTAAGTCAACCTTCAGGGCCATCCACCCCTTTTTTCCTTTTTTACATCTCATGGTGTGAATTACTTCTTGGGCTATAAGAATATTTTCAATGATGCTTCTGCCCTTTATGAAACTGGATTGATTAGGTTGAATAATTTTAGGCATAATAAGGGACAACCTATTTGCTATGATTTTAAAGATGATTTTAGCACCTATGTTGATTAAGCTTATAGGTCTAAATTGAGAGATTGATTCAGGGTATTTGTTTTGGGGATGAGGGAGATCATCCCTTTGTCGATAGAAGCATTTACTATACCTAGGTCAAATGCTTGAAGAACCATGTGATGAAGGGAGTTAGCAATGATGTCCCAGTTGTGCTGGAAGAATCCAGCAGGTAGTCCATAAGGTCTTGGAGCTTTAAAAGGATCCATTTGGAAAACTGCATATTTAATTTCTTTGTGAGTAACTGCCTGAGAAAGCATGCAATGCAACCTCTGTGACAGTGGAGAGAACAGACTTTTGAAAGGATATGACTCTTGATTGATATGCCCTTGATTGTATGGTGTGTTGTGTGGGCAGTATAAGTTTTGGAAAAATGTGGAAGCTTCATTGCATAAAGTAGTTTTTTCTGTGCACCACTCCCCAGTTTGTAATCTCAGTTGCTTGATTTTGCTCTTCCTTTTGTGTTCTTTCTGTGAATTGTGGAAAAGTGCAATATTCCTGTTTCCTTATGTTAGCCACAAAAATCTTTTGTTCTGGTGTTCCAAAGTTTCCTTTTGCATAATTGATTGCTCTAACTCTTCTCTGATTCTAAGTTCTAGCCTGTATAGAATAGCAAAGGATTGAGTAGCCAGTTTTCTTTGTATGCCACTGAGTCTGACCAAGGCACTTTTTTTTCTTTCAAAAATGTCTCCAAAAATATTGATTTTAGCACCACTTAAGTAGCCGATCTACGGATTGTGTGGCACATAAACGCAGCGTTTGGTTCCTGTCCCTGTTAGTGGGAACAGATCACAAAACAAACAAATCCTGTCATCTGCACCTGTTTGGTTGTTGTCCCCCGACTTTTTGTCTTCAATCTCCGGATGACAGAGACAATAATTTTTGTATCTCCGAAAACTGTAGGACAAGGGACATTATGTCTCTTACTACGAAACGTTAGCTCAAGCGTTGTCCAAAATAGCCCCATCCTCTCTCTCGGTTGTTGTCTGTTGTCCAGCTCGTCTCGTCTCCCTCAACCATCGCACCACTCTTGTTCCATTGTCGACCCACAACCCCATCACTCGTCTTTTGATTGACCCACAATCGGCGTACGTTCTCTCACACACTGCCCTTTTTTCCCAACACCTTCGTCTCGAGGTTTGTCTGGTTGCAAAATGGATGTCGATAGTGTTCTTCTTCTCTGTTTCTTGTCTGGGGTCGGAAATGCATTATGTTTGTGAGAGGAATGGAAATGCATTATATTTTTGTTCTATCCACTGCAACCAAACACATTCTGTCCTCGAGACGGAGACAGAAATTTCTGTTCTGTCCATCACAACTAAACACCTCATTGTCTCCAGTTTTTGTTCCGTTCCGTTCCGTCCTGTTCCGTTCCATCTACAGATACCGGAAACAGGAACCAAACGCAGCGAAAATGTCAACTCGGAGTCCATAGTTGACAGGAAAAAAGTCATACCAAGCCCAGTCCAATACCAAGCGTAGTTACGCATTCAACTGACCTTCACTGTTTTCTTTCTTTTGTGTTGCATAAGAAAGCAGAAAGTTTTCACTGAAATTTAGATATCGAAAAGGTAATAAGCAACATTGATCACTCAAATATCAAAAGCTTTCCCCTTTTCTAAATTTATCTGCACTCTTGCAGAATCACAGACTATCACGCGCACTACAATCCTGCAATATCAAAATAACTTGTGATTTTTAGTGCCCTCTCTCCGGCAGGTAGCATGATTCCATTGTTTTGGTTTGTACATCTACGCAATGACAAATCCTGGCAAAACCGCCCTATGAACCATGATCTAATAATCAGCATCTCAGTTTAGACGACCAAAGTTGAACTGTAATCATATGGAATGAACAAATTCGGGACAGGCATGCTCTTATTACAAAGTAAACATTTCAATTTGAAGGATCGTGAAAGTACATAGTTGGTGGAACCCAACCGCAACGTTGGACTTGGTAAACCAACAAAAGAGATGAGCTCTCCGAGCTTGGAACAACTGGCAGAGATTGGGAATTACACCGTCCAAAAATCCTTTCTTAATGTCCCACTTTCAATTATGAGTATTCATTTCGCAAGGCGAAAGCCCCAAACTTTCAGAAAACCAGAAACTCCTTTTTGTCCTTCTTTTAACCTTTTCGTGAGGTCGAAGCTTCCTGTAAACAAAACGGGGATGCCAGTAATTTCTCCAATCATTCTTTAAACTCCCCAAACCATAGCATTTTAACAAATTTATCACAACCTGTAGAAAGTTACAGGTAGAATAGAAATGTGACTTGCAACTATGAACTCACATGTCCTCTTGGTCTTTCCTTTTTTAACCTTTTCTTTTTTCTCTTCAGTACTATTTTGACTGGTTCGTTCAAGACGTGATAGCGCTTATCTTCCGCATGAGGACGAGGGTAGCTAACTAGCTTTATCACCCAAGTAATAGTATATTTTCACTCATACTCTTCAACCACTGTTTTAGTTTATGGTACCTCTCAGTCCCAGTTGTATAATAGATTGTACCGTTGAAACATTGCAACCAATTCCTTTGATACTTTTAGGGTCAATGTAACCAAATAAGCTTGAAAAATGGACAATCTAGAAAACGGTTTCATTCTTTTATTTGGTGGATTTTCTAGTTTGGTCCTTTCATTTTCACTATTTTCAGTTCAATCTAGTGTATTTCTCGATAAAACTTGAGGTTTGAAGAAGTTCAATAATATGAACTCTTATTCTTGTGCTTTTAAAACAATTAAAAGTGGCACAGAGCTCCAACTAAACATAATATAATTTTGTGTTGAAAAAAAGAACAGAGAGAAAGACAGAAACATAGTCCAAATTGTGACATGAGACCTAAAAGGCTAAAACCGATAGAAATCAAGAATTGGAGTGAGTAGCAGGCATGGGCGGTCATTAATATTTTATTATCCCCACTAAACAAACACGTTCAATTCTATGATAAAACTAAACCCTCAAATTTTCCCTCTTCATTTTACCTGCAAAACTTTGAAACCCCCGACTCAACACACCCATCTCGTCTTTACCCTTCCAATTCTCAAGTCACCCGTTTCAACCTCTCTTTTGATTTTTTTCTTCTCCTTCACATTTCATCAAACACCAACCAATCCCCTCTCCTCCCACTCTCTCTTACCCCTTAAATCAATCATCTTAAAACCTCTCTCTCTCTCTCCCCCTCTGACTACCATTTTGTGGTTTTGACTTACAAATGGTGACTGGTGGCGGGGCCCACCCAGACGATGGAGGCGATAGGAACCGGCCGGGGTCTAGAGGATCGGCGGCTGTAATAGCCACCAGGTCATGGGGTAACACCACAGTGTCTGGCCAATCGGTCTCGACTAGTGGCAGCATCGGTTCTCCCAATGCTACACCGGCTAGTGACAGCACTTTTCCGAGGTTGAACCACGCCGACGACGCTACTACTCAAGACGCTGCCGGGTCAGTCTTATATTATGCTTTTGAGGGCCTTTTGGCTTTTGTCTGCGACCCTGTGTTATAAATTCTTGGTCTTTTTTTATTTTTTATTATCATTTACAATTATGTTAGGATTTTTATTGTACAATGCCTACTTTCAGTTTAAAATTGCGTAATGTCAAGTCATAATGTTTATAATACCCATGAAAGCTGATAATTACTCGTCAATTGTGAATTATTCACAGCTGAATTTTGTTTTCTGGTAATTCTGCATTTGTTAAACTTTTTCTGCTAATTGAATTTAGTATGCTTGATTACAAGTGCAAGTTTTGCGAAAGTTCATAACTTCTCAAAATCTTTTATTTATTTGTACTTTGTAGCTGTGGGCTTATGTCCATTCTTTTCCAATAAATTTTTGGCTGGAACTGAATTATTCTATAAAGCCTTTGTTAATTATTTCATTGAATTATATATATGTAATCTTATTTCATTGTATCTGCTTTTGTTATAATATAACAGTAGCAAGAAGAAACGAAGAGGTCAAAGAGCAGTTGGAGCTGATAAGACTGGTAGAGGACTTCGTCAATTTAGTATGAAAGGTATTTGTTTGGTCCTGGTGTCCATTTTCCTGTCGCAGCTTTATAAATCATGCGAAAAGAATGTCTTGCTCCTTTGCTCTCCATGACGAGCATTTTAGCTGACTTAATTGCTTCACTGTTTTGGGCACTTTCAGTGTGTGAAAAGGTGGAAAGTAAGGGCACAACCACTTACAATGAGGTTGGTGGTTTCTTGAAATGATTCTTTAGAGTTTTCACAAGTTGCTTTATGACTCATTGTTTACTATCCTTGTTTAATTGTAATGCCAAAAAGTCTATTTACACGATCATTTTGGTAGTATTTTTTAAATTGTGGGTGAAGAGTGGATCCACATTGCTTCCGCTTTGGATGTTGAGAGGTCAAATGGATAAAAGCTTAAATGTTATAGTCTGAGAACTGGAGTGGAGATAGATGGAAAGGATGAAATATGTGTTTCATTTTTTTGCTTCAATTGGAACTGTGGATTTGTAAGCATACATTTCAATACTTATGTTGCAACACCTAAATGTGTTTTTTTCTTATAACACACCATGTTGACATTTCAGATAGTTCAAGAATTTGTCTCCACAAGGATTTCATTAAAGAAGAGTTGTGCCCTGCTGTCATTATAGTAGATTTATATATGTTACTGGAATCATGTTCACATGAATTGTCATTGTTGAGCATAGAATGCACCAGTTGGATGTATTCTGTCAACTGATTCAATCCTTTTTGGTTGATTTATATATTTTGATAAATTTTACTTCTATAGTCATGCTTCCTCCATTAGTCTGAAACAAAAATTTTATGGCTACAACATGTTTTTCAATGTATACCAAGTCTGTTCTCTCTTTTTCTCTTTACTTTCAATTGCTTACACTATGGTTTATCTAAGAGTTGCATGCAATTACTAGGTTGCAGATGAACTTGTGGCAGAGTTTGCAGATCCTACAAACAGCATCTCGTCCCCAGATCAGGTTTCGTGTTTTTCAACCAAATATGATTAGTAACTTTCGCCATTATTGATTTTCAAGGAAAAATTGGAACTTAAATAGGTATTTCTCCTTGAATTATATGTTTTCAGCAACAATATGATGAGAAGAACATAAGGAGAAGGGTATATGATGCCCTTAATGTACTCATGGCATTGGATATCATATCCAAGGATAAAAAAGAAATACAGTGGAAAGGTCTTCCTCGAACTAGCCTGAGTGATATTGAAGAATTAAAGGTGCACATTCATCTTCTATTGGCATAATTAGTTTTCCTAACTTTGTTGTGGATCACATATGACATGATCCAATTCCTTGAATGTGACTTAGCAGGCAGAGCGTCTTGGTCTGAGAAACAGAATTGAAAAGAAGGCTGCTTATTTGCAAGAACTGGAGGAACAAGTAAGGATTTAGTTCTATGTTTTCAACATGCAGTTATGAGCTCTTAGGCTGGGGCACTCTTATGTTGGAATATGTGGCTAATCTGTATCTGTGCACTAATTTCTTACTTCTTTAATAAGTTCATAGGTCTTCAGAACCTGATTCAACGTAATGAGCAATTATACAAATCAGAGAATGCTCCCAGCGGGGGTGTGTCCTTACCTTTTATTCTGGTGCAGGTAAATCGTTCTCTAAATTTGCTTATGCTATGGCTTTTCACCAATTCAGTGGAGAAGTTTTTGGCTTTCAACCAATGATTGGTACACGCAGGATTTAAGAGCAGTCCTTTCATGCAGAAATGCTGTAGGGTAGGACTGGCTCCTCACTTCCCTTAATAAGAGTCCTACTCAGTGGGACAATAAGTAGGCAGCGCCTTTAGTATGGATATTGTATCATTGTCCATTGTTTATTCTTTCATATACGCTTGCTTATATTTATTGTCTCATTTGTGCGCTTCCACAAGTAGGATGCTTTGAGGGTTGGATGTTTTTTATGGATAAGCTAGATTTTGTACAGCCAATCAATTGACTGATATGAACATTCTAGGTCTAAGAGTGTTTGTTAAGGTAGGTGGGATGAAAGTCATGTGTATATTATACCTTTTTCTAGACTTCTGTCATCAATGACGGACATGTACTGTGAATAATTTGAGAAGTGCCAAAAATTTGCACATTTAGACGGTGTGTAAAAAATTGTGCATTGGTATTTAACAATTATCAGTATCTTTGGTGATAGTTGAAATTAAGTGATATTAACATTTTGGATGGGCTCTTAAAAGCTTGAGAACTAGATAGAGAGAATAATTTATTTTCATTGTGATTTCAGGTTGTTTATTTGGGATATCATCATTTTCAGAGTTTCATGTTTGATAATTATGAAAACTAGTCTGATCAGTTGCATTCCTGAAGGAGTAACTGACAAGGCTGCTCTGAAATGGAGACATTTTGGTGGCTGACTGCATATAGTTGTATGGATTATACATGTTTGCTCAAGAAAATTAAATGGCTTTTGTATCTAACTATTAAGATTGAGCCTGTCTTTTCCAATTCAAATTTTGGTATGTGCATTGTTTGCACCAAAAATTAATATGGAAATTTGCGAAATGTGCCATTCCCAATAGGCATACATGAGTTCAGAAGAAATGCAAACCATTAATCCGAGCTCAAGCTTAGGATTTTTGGGTCAACCTTAGTTATTTGACCTTGTAAGGCCTAAGTTCCTTTTAGCTTTACCTTGATTTAGGCCGAGGGAAAAAGGTCTATTGTCTTTCTAAGTTGAAATGTATTCAATATAAATCCATGTTTAGTCTTCTCTGTGTAATATACGTGCTTATGAGATCAACTTTCTTTCCCTGTGTGAACTAAGCATGGAAATTTGATATTCGAATATGCGTTTGATTCTGGTGTGCATTTCATTTGTCTGATGCCTTTTCATTTCTTCCGTGGATACTGATTGTAGACACGCCCTCATGCAACTGTTGAAGTTGAAATATCAGAAGATATGCAGCTTGTGCATTTTGACTTTAATAGGTAACGACTGCAAACTTGTTAGTTTTAATTCATTTCCCCTTAACCAAGAATGATGTAGGTAGAGTTACTTTATGTTGTGACTGTCTGCCCACTGCACAGTAGCTATATCAACTATTATTAGGTGGCACTTTACATTTTGTTGGTCTAGGGGCCGTGAGATAACACATCCATCCCAGTTTGAAATCTGCAAAGAGCATCTAATGTTAGTCTGGGGAGGGTGCGTGGGCTATTGGGTGGGAGGCTTCATGGCTATATAATGATGCTACATTTATATTGCAACTGAGAAATTTCTGGATGCATGTTATTTCCCCACTTGCTAAAATATTGCCTAACAAATACCTAATATTTCTCTGTTATTCTACTTGCAGCACCCCTTTTGAGCTGCATGACGATAATTATGTTCTCAAGGCAATGAAATTTTGTGAGAGACCAAAGAGCCCTGATATGACTACGAACCTTAGTGACGTAGGCGAAGGTTCTAGTATATCCAATATGTACCAACCCCAAATTTGTCCCCAAAATGCGAACACACCTGTTAGGCCTTCCACCTCACCCCCTCTTCCAGGAATTATAAAAGCACGTATCAAGCATGAGCACTAATTCTGGTCTCTACCTTAATTAGTTGTGAAGGATTTAATGTTAGCTACATCTGTATATCTTGTAAAGTATTTCATTAGATGGGTGCATTCACCTTTTCTGATTTTGCCATCGTCTGGAGGGATTTAGGTAACAAGCAGGTCGGCCCCTAGCTTCCAGACTTCAGTGTAATGTTTGGTTCAGTCAAGTTCTCATTTCGGATCCATGATGATCTATCTGTAATCGTCAAATCGTCTTTTTGCATCTGTATTCCTAAATGTAGTAAAGATGAATTAATTTTGTAGTTTGTATTAGAATAGACTTGTTACATGCAGAATTATAGGATGAATTTGAGAAATTGGACATCTTTGTATTGAACAATTCATTTATGTTTTTTTTTTAATGTTCAATAGCAAAAGTGGCCTCTTTTTAATCCTCTGAAGGGAATGGATAAGGCGAACCATCTTTGCAGTGGATTTTGAAGCTTATTGTCTTATTGTCTGATAGGCCTTAACATTCTGTTGCTTATTGCTTTAGTTTGTTCAATTTGGCTATATTATTATTTCCCAACTGACTAGCTGGGTTCTCTATTAGTTCTGTTGGCTCCTTGGTGCTTGTCTTTTTGGGTGTTATTTCATTTGTTTTCCTTGGTGAAGATGCTGGTTTCTTTGTTGAGCATGGCCAAGCAGCTGCCTGGGAGGCATTACTATTGCCAAGCGGGTCTCACTGAATCATTGGCGAGGAAGACGATCGCAGTTGTGGAGTATTGTAATGGTCCCACCCAAACTCTGGTATTGCTTCTCTTACCCGTAAAATTTTATACTTAGCTCAACTAGGGGCTGTTCGTTTTACTGCAGTCTTTGGTCTTATTTTTGTTTTTAAATTAAAAATATTAACACCCTTGTTTAAAGGGGTTTGCGACATTGGACCTCTTTAGTTCTTTTCTCATAAATTTTTTGGGATATTAACTCTACCAAGTATACTTCTAATATTCAATCTTGTATCTGTTTAAATTTTCCAAAAATTATCAATGAAAACAAATGTGAATGATCATGTGCAACATTATGGTAAAATCTTTCACTATTACTAATGTTAGAGTAGTGCTTTAAAGGCAATCGCTGTTAGCATTTTTATACAAACATTATTTTGATTAATAAAGTGAAAGACAATTTTCATTAATTTGATATTCATATTTATGAATTGATGTCGATATTAAACTGAGTTAATGAAGTCGGTGATACAAAACATAACAAGAAGAAAATCATGATAAGATCATAATAATGAGATTCTTAACATGTGTAATTATGTTAGTATCTAAATTATCTCTAGTTATAGGATTAATAAGACAGGACATTGTTAATCCAGATAGACTGGCATATGTTATACTCTTTAATTTGATCAAGCAACGGATCTCATAAGCTGTAAACATGAGATATTTAAAGTTAAACATGTGGATGCTTACTAAGAGTAGTAAGTACATCGAATGACCCGCTATGAGATTATCATATAGATGATCTATCATATGTCAGTGATTAATCTCATCATAGCAATGTTCCAAATATCCTTAGGCTTGAATTATTCAAGGATATCTTGGATACTGATCATGTGCTTTGACACCACTTTTTGTTACCTTAAGATGAGGTTGCTCATAGGATGGTGATTGGGTACAGCTATTAGTATTCAAAAGTAATTGGGTAGTCAATAAAGGATTCACCATTCCTAATAGAAGGAGATGATACCTACGGCCCATTATCGGGGTCATTACTCAGGAAATTCTGGCCAGAGTAGATGTGTCATGAAGAGAGTTTTCAATGACAAAAAGAATAATGAGATTCCCAAGACGAGAACTAATATCACTTGGACTAGATGTGATTTAGTCAGTCCAGTGGGAGTTGACACGTGGCCCATACTCTGAACCAAGTTCGATATAGAATAGTGAAAGGATGAATTACATGGTAATTGCCTATGGAAAGGTTTGTAAGTTGGATAATTGACTATCACAAAGTTCGTATGTGAATCCACTTATTTTTAGGTAAATTGGCGTCATGAAACCATTTATGAATTGCTCGGTTTAAAAGATAATTTAATGGCCAAAAATTGAGAATTTAAAGGGTCACACGCTTAGGAGATTGAGGGAATTTTTCAGGATAATATCGCGATATGATCGTGGTAATAAATGTTGAAAAGGAATGTACGAAGCAAATGTCAAGGTGGAGTCACGATCATGACTAGCTAAGTTATGATCGTGACCCACTAATTCCAGTAACATATATAAGTGATTTCTTATCAATACTTGGATGGTCTTATATATATCTCACATATATATTCAGATAGTTACTATAACTATATGGCATGATTACGGATGCCTCAATTAAATTGAGTTTATGTCCATAACCACCCTATTAAGCCTTTTTAACCAACCTTTAAAAAATATCTAATGCATGTAACACACAAAGGAGGTTTAATTTAGGTTGTGACTTAACTATGCATCAAAAGTTCGTGATTCGATTCAATTGTTGAACTGAATCGGGTGCTAGGGTTAGTCTTGGCTAATTTAGATTATGAATGTGATTTGATTAAGAAAATTTAATTATTTTGATTTCCAAATTAAACATTTTAATCGTAATACACATACCTTTTCTAGTCACACTAGAAATGCAATGCTCTACTTGGATTAATTCTAAATTAATCCTTAGGGTTTTCAAAATTTCCAAATACCAATTAGTCACCTAAAATATCTCTAGGTCATCTCAAATTTATCAAGACAATTTCGGCACAAGATAAAAATATCTTAACGGACAAAATTATCAAGATAAATGAGTTAACTTACTAGATATTAAAAAGACCGATAAGATGTCTAGAAATTTTCCGGAGCCCTATTTCAAGCACATGCAAATAACATGCTACTAGCATCAAAATAATACATTTCTCATCTCATAAAAATGTTTCAAGGTCTTATAATCGAAACTCATACACATAAGACATCAAACAAGTCAGCCCCATCAGCTTTCTAAAACCTGACCAGTGTTGACTTTGACTTGATTTATTAATTGAATCAAGTTCAATTAATTCTAAAAGAACTTCATAGTCTTATACACATTCTATATATATATAATAAAAATTTCAGAAACTAATTCTAAGGAATTCTTTATGAACTAAGTGGGATTAGCCATCACTATATGTGTCCACTAACACTTGTCATATTCATCGACATGCATGTAAAATTGAGAATAAAATATTAACCACTTCAAAAATAGGTGTCATGCACCTTATACACGTGGAAACATGATATGTACATGTTCATGAAGGAAATTCATAAAAACAATTGTTTATAAAATTATTTCGGAATTTACAAGCATGCATGTTCATCAGTTTTCCAAAATTTTCTAGAACTTTATACATGCATCACGTTGAAATTAAAATCGTAATAAAATATCAAATAACATTCAATTGAAATTTCCTTTGACAAAAACATAATATAACACCTTATAAGCATTTATGTTAAAGAAAATTAGATAAACAATTTTTCTAGAATTATTACGAAATTTTCAAAATCAGCATATGCATTCTGTTTTCCAGAAATTCCCATAAATTAACATATGAACAGACTGGAAATTAATTTGCAATAAAATAGTAAATAACATTCGATTGCAATTTTCTTTGACCTAAATATAATATAACATCTTGTAAATATTTATGTGAAAGAAGATCAGAAAAACCATTTTCTACAATTTATATGAATTTTTCCAAACCATGCATGTCAGTCATAACCCAACAAACAATTTGCACATGTTCAATAGATCATCTAATACATGCATAAGTGGCTTTGATACCACTATTAGAGAGGCCAAGGATTATGTATCACGTGCATGGCAAGACAGCGAAAGTGTCAGAATCAAAATTCCAATTCCTAGGATATCTCTATGAACCCAGAATCCATGTTCATGTATAAAGAAAATGTAAGAACATGAAATTACAGCATATGTACCTTGCAAATGCTCCTCCTTTCTTGAATCTTCTCCTTGTTTAGGTTGTAGTAAACATCAAACACCTTCAACAGCCAGTGAAGAACATGCAGAGATGAAGAAATATAGTGTGTAGGGAGGGATTGAGCACCGAATAAGATAGAAACACAAGTAGGATGCTCAATAGGAAGGATAAAAGAGAATTATATCACATGCAATAAAGATCAAGCAACCTTTGCTTGACATGCAAAGAAATTCTTCCTCTAACTCCCTCTAAATGTCCATAATGTTTCTGGACTCCCTAGCTATTAATCTCCTTGTTTAAGTGAAGAGAAATCACTTATATATGTTTCTGGAATTAGTGGGTCACGATCGTGACTCCACCTTAGGCATTTATGCAACATTTGCTTTGTCCATTCCTTTTCAACATTTTTTACCATGATCATATCGCGATATTATCCCAAAACATTCCCTTAATCTCCTAAGCGTGTGACCCTTTAGGTTCCTAATTTTTGGCCACTTGAAATATCTTTTAATTTGAGCAATTCATGAATGGTTTCATGACGCCAATTTACTGGAAAGTTTGTGGATTGACGTGGATGATCTATCAAATGTCGGTGATTAATCTTATTATAACAATGGTGCAAATATCTTTAGACTTGAAGTACTCAAGGATATCTTGGATATTAATCCTGTGCTTTGACATCATTCCTTGTTACCTCAAGACCAGGTCACTCATAGGGTAGTGATTGGGTACAGTTATTGGTATTCGAAAGTAATTGGGTAGTCAATCAAGGATTTATCACTCCTGATATACTCAGGAATCTCTGGCCAGAGTAGATGTGTCATAAAAAGTAATGAGATCCCCAAGACGAGAACTAATATCACTTGGACTAGAAGTAACATAGTCAGCCTAGTGAGAGTTGACACGTAGCCCATACTCTAAACCAAGTGGAGTATAGAATGGTGAGAGGAAAAATTGCACGATAATTGCCTATGGAAAGGTTCGTAAGTCAGATAATTGACTATCAAAGTGTTCATATGTCAATTCACTTACTTTTCAGTAAATTGGTGTCATGAACCATTCATGAATTTCTCGAATTAAAGGATAATTCTAGTGGCTAAAAATTAGAAACCTAAAGGACCATATGCTTAGGAGATTGAGGGAATGTTTTGGGATAATATCCCGATATGATCATGATAAGAAATGTTGAAAAGGAATGGACGAAGCAAATGTTGCATGGATGTCCAAGGTGGATTCACGGTCGTGACCCACTAATTCCAGCAATATATATAAGTGATTTCTCATCACTTAAACAAGGAGATTAATAGCTAGGGAGTCCAGAAACATTCTGGACATTTAGAGGGAGTTAAAGGGAGAATTTCTTTGCATGTCAAGCAAGGGTTGCTTGATCTTTATTGCATATGATATAATTCTCTTCTATCCTTCCTATTGAGCATCCTACTTGTGTTTCCATCTTGTTTGGTGCTCAAACCTTCCCTACATACTATATTTTTTCATCTTTGTGTGTTCTTCACAGACTGTTGAAGGTGTTTGGTGTTTGCTACAACCCAAACAAGGAGAAGATTCAAGAAAGGAGGAGCATTTTCAAGGTATATATGGTGTGATTTCATGTTCTTACATTCTGTTTATACATGCACATGGATTCTGGGTTCATGGGAATATCCTAGGAGTTAAATTTTTGATTCTAACACTTCTGCTGCCTTGCCATGCACGTGATGCATGATCCTGGGCCTCTCCAATAACTAAAGCATCTACACTTAAATTATTTTTTAAAGTGAAATGTAAAATCTTACCATTAACCAAACAAGTAATTATGGAAGTACTCTTGAGTGGATTACAAATAATTTCCCAAATTAAAAAAATATGTTATAATTACTCATATTCTGATTATTACTATAGATCTTAGTTCTAATTTCTTTCTTTATTATCTGCATTATACTATTTACAACCCTTTGCTTTTTATGAAACACTTTTAAGGTTCCTTTCATACCAAATGTGGTAAATGGAACCATTCAAAATTGCATAATAAAACTTCTGTAAAATTCTAACAGATTTAACATTCCCTTTGCTAAAAAGAAGAAGGTCATCAGCAAAACATAGATGACACAACTGAATATTCTTGCAACCTGGGTGAAATATAAACTCCCTATAAACACTAGTTAATTTTAGGGCTCTTGAGAGGTAATCCATGACTAATAGAAAAGGAGAGATATGATCTTCTTGCCTGAGTCCACCACCATTGAAATATCCACATAAATTATCGTTAACAACCATAAAGAAAGAAGTAGAAGTGATACACTTTATAATCCAATTAATGAATTTCATGGGAAAATTAAGAACCATAATCAATTCCTAGAAAAATTCCTAATTAACAGTGTCATAAGTCTTCTTTAGGTCAATTTTAAGCAAGCATTTTAGAGAGGGCATTCTTTTTGTTGTAATGTCTACCCAAAACTTGACTAATCAGAATATTATGCATTATTGATCTATTAGCAATGAAGGTAATCTGATTATCTTGAATTAAATTAGGTAACACTTCATTAAGCCTTCTGCAGATCATCTTGGAAATTACTTTGTGAATCATATTACAATAAGTCATTGGTCTATACTTGATTGCAAAACAAGGATTAGATACGTTAGGTACCAAAGCGATGGATGTAGCATTTATCTGAGAATTTTACTAGTTGAAAAGAACTGTAGAATAGCATCAACCACATCGTCTCTAATAAAAGACCATGCTTCTCTATAAAACTTGATAGTGTATCCATCCAGGCTAGGACTTTTTCATCTGGAATGGAAAAGATAGTTTGCTTTACATTTCTTTTGAGATGCTTCTGATTAGCTGAAGTTTTTTATTTGTTGAAATCTTCCCCCTTTGATTAATAAATTCTTGACAAATTTTTTCTCTTATAGGAATTGTAACTCCCAATAAGCTTTTGAAAAAAAGCACAAAATGATTCTTAATTTCTTGAGGATTAGATAAAATCATACCATCAAGTTTTTGCACGCTAGTAATTCTAATCTTGTGTGTTTTCTATCTAAGAGCCGAAAAAAAGAAAGTAGAATTTGTGTCACCAACTTTCAATAATTTATCTTTACTTCTTTTCAAATAAAATTCGTGAATTGCAGAAGAAACTTTTTTAAACTTAGAGATAGCTACCTTTTTCTATTAATGGAGATCAACATCACTCGATTTCAAATTTATCTCCTTCTGAATTCTTTCTACCTCGTCCTAAACTAACATAGCTTGCTTTTCAATGTCTGAAAAATGCTTTATGTTCAACTCCTTGAGAGATTTCTTCATATTTTTAACTTCATAACAACCTTAAACATCTTACAGCTATATACATTTTACGTCCAATTCTACTACATAATGCTGATGAAGTTATCATGTTGACACCACATATTGAAAAACTTAAAATTAGCGTTATTATATCCTCTATCAATTGAAAAATCAAAGAGTGATAGGTGAGTGATCAAAGATATTGTCAATATAAAAGTGAGCCATTGAGTTAGTAAATTGCAAAAGCCAATCTTCATTTATTAAAACCCTATCCAATTCTCTAAATATTCTCGAGCCATTAGTATGTTTGTTTCAAGTGAAGAAACATCCTCTCTAGTTCATTTATTGCAATTCAAAATCAACAATGGAAGATTTGAATTTCATGGCTTCATTAATGTTTATCTCATTACCCCTACATTTTTCCTCGTCAGAAAATGAGCATTTAAAGTCCCTATACTCAAACCAAGCTTTATCCATATGTGAGTAGATGTCCTGCAAATCAATCCACATCATTCTTCTTTTTTCAGCTACATTCAAGTCATAAATAAATGTGCATTCAAAAACAAAATTTTTAGATAAATGATTGCAGGTACAATGGATAAACCAATCATTCATTCTCATAACAAAAACCTGAATTTTATTAGCTGTCCAAATAACTGATATTCTGCCACCATTATGATACTAAATATTAGTAGATAATTTCCATCTAAGACATATGTTATTGTACATGTTACGAATAATAATCAAAGTACGTAGCAGACAAGAGAGAAGAAGAAGAAGAAGAAGGATGTTGAAGTACATAGCAGACAAGAGAGAAGAAGAAGAAGAAGAAGAAGAAGGATGTTGAAGTACATAGCAGACAAGAGAGAAGAAGAAGAAGATTGATGTTGAAGAACTAACGTTCGTAAATAAAAAGTAACACATCGTATCTGTAACGATTGTAATAACCCAACTATATATGAACCACGTGTCATCACTTTAAGAATACTAATACTATTTATTAGTTGTTGTAATAACTACCTAATGAAAAATCTAAAATGAATTAGCTATTTCTCCCTCCCTTATTTCTTCTTCTTCACTTATTCTTCATTATCTCAAACGCCTAGAAAAATATTCCATCAACTATTTAGTGAGTGAATCTCATGAATAAAAATATCATAATAGTTGGTACCAGAACAGACGACCCTTGGTAGTAGCCTGACGGCAAAGCACACGATAGGAGTAGAGGTACGTCGTTAGAAAAAGGAATGAAGAATCTATTAGAGGCATAAATGAGAAATGAAAAGGAGAACAACAATATCAAGTCCATGTTCCAGCAACTCATGCAAAAGATGGGAAAGGAGGATCACTACGAGAAACCTCGGAGATAATGAAAACTATATAGTGCTGACTAGATTTAAGAAAACAGGCTTTCCTACATTAGCAAAATAAAGGGAAAGTCTTAGAGCAACAGGTAAATGTTACTCCTTTATGACCCTCTCCTAACCATCGCAAGGTTGGAAGCCTTATGCACTAGGGTAAGTTGACTTTGACTTTGACTTCAGACTTTAGACTTTAGACCTTCCTACATTTGATAGGGTAAGGAGCTGGATCTATTAATGCAAACAAATTTTTGCAATCGATCACACACCAGAGGAACTAAAAAATGAAAGTAACATTTGTGCAACTAGAAGGAGTAGCGTAGGAGTAGTACCAACGGATGATAAAGAACATAAATGGAGGAAAAATGCTGAGGTGGGAAGAATATCTAACAATTTTGAGAACAAAGATTTGACGAAGATATCTTTGAAGACCTAATAGGTGATTTGAAAGAACTGAAACAGGAAAGGCCAGTGCTATAGTATTATACTTAGTTCGAAAGATATTCGAACAAACTATCACTACCAGAAATCTACTTGATAGGTTTCTTCTTGAAGGGTCTTGAACTGTAGTTGGAGCTCACAGTCAAAATGAGGGATCCCTAAACACTCCAATAAGCTTACGTAGTGACTAGGAAACAAAAAGCGATAGTAGAAGCCATCGTGCCTGTATACTTTAGAAAAGAAGTGAAGTTATTAGGGTAGAAAGGCGGAGGAGCACTTTTTACTTGCAAAAGTGCAAATCAAATAGTAATTCCAACTAAGAACAATCGGGAGACAGGATTACTTCCTACACCAAGAAACCAAGGAAGTGTTAATAAACCCAGCTACAACGGGAATTCACGGGAACAAAGTTAATGAGCAATAGAGACTTCAATGAGAAGAGAGTAAGAGGGCTATATTTTTTGGCATGACGAGAAGTACGCTCTAGGACACAAATGTAAGAAAAGACAGTTCCAACTATATATGGTGAAAGATGAAGAAACAACCGAAAGGGAATAAGCAAATGAGGAGCAGGAGGAAGGGGCACCATTTAGTCTCAATATATCCTTAGAAGCGATGTAGGGTCTAAAAGACCAAAAGGAGTTTAAACAAATGAGGCTCATTGGAAGTCACCAAAAGAAACCTTTACACTTCCTCATCGATAGCGGATGTACTAATAACTTTTTAGATGAAAAATTGATTAAGAAAGGAAATATAAAAGTGGTGGAAATGTCACCCTCAAACATTACGGTGGGAGATGATTTAAAACTAAGTTGTAGACAAATATGTAGGAATTTCAATTGGAAAATGCAAGGGCTATAGTTCACCACTGACACACTAGTCCTTATGCTGGGATGATGTGAGATGGTCCTAGAAGTTTAGTAGTTGTTGACCCTCGACTACATACCATGCAATTTCAAGGAGCACACCATGAAGTTTTAGTGGGAGGACAGAACCATGAAGCTGATAGGCAATCCAGAGGAAAGGGCTAGAAAAATCTCAGGTAAAGGCCTCCACATACTAATAAAAAATTCAAGTAGAAGAATATTGTTTATGCTACATCTATCATACCCGGTTGAGTTCCATATGTAACAACTTATGTTAGAAGATAAGACTAATAACAAAGAAGAATTCGAAAGCTTGTTTGCTTAGTTCAGTGAGGCGTTTCAGGAGCCTAAACTATTGCCTTCGAAAACAACCTATGATCACAGTATCCTTCTTAAATAAGGAGTATAAATCATAAACATATGATGCTACAGGTATTCCGGATAACAAAAAGAGCTACTGAGAGGTCAATGCAAGAATTAATGGAACAAGAATTTATTAGGAAAAGTGTTAGCCTTTATGTTTCACTAGTGATTCTCGTTAAGAAAAAAAAAACAGTACATGAAGGGTTTGTATAAATTATAAAGAGTTGAACAAATATACAATTAAAAGCAAATTCCCTATTCCACTGATTGTAGCATTGTTAGAATAGCTAAAAGGGTCTAGCTAGTACTCTAAATTAGATTTAAGATCCGAGTATTACTAGAACAGAATAAGGAAAGAAGACATACCAAAAAAACATTTAGAACTCATGAGGGGCGTTTTAAGTTTTTAGTGATGCCTTTTGGGCTCACAAATGTATGCTCTACCTTTCAAATTCTTATGAATAAAATCTTCAAACCTTATTTGTCAAAGTTTTTGTTAGTTTTCTTTGATGATATTCTAGTTTACAGCAACTTTTCGCAACACTTAGAACATTTACGGTAGATTCTACATGTCTTTCAACAACAAGAAATTTTCATTAATAAAAGCAAGTACATTTTTGAAGCTAGACAAGTTGAATATTTGGGGCACTTTATCTCTAAGAAAGGAGTATTTACAGATGTTCAAAATATCAACATTATCCAGCAGCTCAGGGGGTTTTTAAGGTTGACAAGGTATTACAGATGCTTCATAAAGCACCACGGGGTTATAGCCAGGCTTTCAACACATTGTTAAAGAAACAGGGAGCAGGAGGATGAGCAATAAGAAGCCTTCGAATAGTTTAAAGAGATGTTGATGATAGCTTCAGTCCTAGCTTCACCATACTTTTCACGGCTCTTCAAAATGGAAGCAAATGCATGTCAGAAAGGAATTGGGGCGGTGCTCTAATAAGAAGGGAATCTAACATTTTTTCTAAGCAAGGCATTGACACCTAAACACCAATTATTCTCAACCTATGAAAAACAATTTTTTAGCCATTATCAAAGTTGCAAAGTAGTGGCACCACTACCTAAATAGGCAACTTTTCAAAGTACAAACTGACCAAAAGAGCCTGAAATACACACTAGAGCAAAGGATTTCTACACCAGTTCAGTAAAATTGGTTACCTAAGCTAATAAGGTATGATTTTGAAGTGGCACACAAGAATGGGAAGGAGAATATTGTGACAAATACCTTATCCAGACTCTTGAGTCAAGAGTTGTTGATGATGACAGTATCCCATAGTCAGACAACTTTAATGAGGGGATTAAAGAATGATGGAAGAGGAATGCCACCATCCAAGACCTTATAAGAAAATTGGAGAACCAAAAGGTGCAATATGGGAACTATGAATGGAAAAAAGGCTTATTAAGATGGAAGGTGAGGATTGTTATCAGCTGCGATGATGGACTCTGGAAGAAAATCATATCCTCTGCACACAATAGCCCACAAGGAGGTCATTCAAGTGTGACTGCCATCATCAAGAAAGTGCAAAATTTATTCCATTGGAAGTAATTGGCCAGGTATGTATAAAATCATGTAAAGAATTATATTACTTACCAACAAAGTAAACACGATTATGTAGCATATCCCAGACTACTTTAATCCCTTCTGACACCCAAAGTCTACTAGCAAGAGATAAGTATGGACTTTATCGAAGGATTACCCCCATTTAAAGGTAAATCCTCCATTTACATACTAGTGGATGAAATGACCAAATATTTGCACTTTATGGCAATAAAAAATCCATATACAACCCAAGATATTGCTTAAGTGTTTATAGATCATGTCTCAAGCTATATAGTATTCCTTAAGCTATAGTAAGTGACTACGACCCTTTGTTCCTAAACACTTTTTGGTAGGAAATGTTTAGGTTGCAAGGTGTGAGTTTGAAACTCTCTATATCCTACCACCCTCAGACAGATTGACAATCGGAAGCTATCAACAAAATATTATAAATCTATCTTAGGTGTTTTTGCAACAATGCTCTGCAGAATGGCAAATTGGCTATCAGTGGCCGAGTGGTGGTATAACATGCATAACGTCGCCATTAAAACCAGTCCCTTTGAAGTTCTTTATAGTTACCCATCACCTCTTTATGTACCTTACCTAGCGGGGAGACTCTCGTAATATTCTGATAGACCAAGCATTACAAGAAAGAGAGGCAACACTTCAAATAGTGAAATTCCACTTAAACAAAGCATAACAGAGGATGAAACAATATGCAAATAAGAGGTTATTAGAAAGATAATTTTAAGTGGGACAGTGGGTTTTTGTAAAGTTCCAACCATACAAACAACATTCCTTGTAAAGAAGAACCAACCAGAAGCTAGCTCCACTACATTATGGCCTATACCAGATCACTGCTAAGATCAACAAGGTGGCATATACTTTAGAACTTCCTAAAGAATCAACAATTCACCCAAACTTTCATGTCTTCCAATTAAAGAAATTCATCTCTAAAACATTACCTATTTCTTCACAACTACCAGTAATGCTAACCAACATCGAAAAGGTACCTATGGCCATATGAGGAAGAAGAATGATCGAATGTCATAACCAAGCAATAATATAAGTGCTTATACATTGGCAAGGGGAGATTAAAGAAAGCGCCACATGGGAAATGGTGTTTGAATTATAGAAGAATTCCTAGAGTTAATTTGATAGACAAGTTGGTTACTGAAGGGGAAGGAGATCTTACGAATAATAATCAAAGTACGTAGCAAACAAAAGAGAAGAAGAAGTACAAAGTTGAAGTACGTATCAGACAAGAGAGAAGAAGAAGAAGAAGAATGATGTTGAGGAAATAACATTAGTAGATAAAAGAAAATGCATTATATCTATAATAGTTGTAACAACCTAACTATAGATGAACCACGTGTCATCACCTTAAGGCTACTAGTACGGTTTATTAATTATTGCAATAACTAGGTACATAATAAAAAATTTGAAATGAATTAGTTGTTTTCTCCTTCTCCTGTTGCTTCTTCTTCACTTATTTTTCATCATCTCGAACACCCAGAAAAATATTCCATAAACTCCGTAAGGAACGAATCCCGTCAATAAAAATATCATAACATAATAACATGTCCATATTTTCTTATTTTTTTACTTTTGTTCCTAGGATGCCAAACAAACTGATATTAAACATAAAGCAAAAACCTTTTATTTCTTTTTGCTTAAGAGGCCCATTAAGGTCATTTATATTCCAATAACTCAATCCATCCATTTTCTATAGGAGAATGCTTTTACCATATTTCCCATATGTCCTATAGCAAAATTTTCATCATTTGATTCAATATCTTCCAACATAGCTTGCTTTTTAGATTGAACATCAACACTTTCAATCTTGTTTAATGTCACACCATTAACATTCTTAGGTTCTACAAATTCCAATTGTATACTAGCATTAGGAAAATTAGTAGTATCAAATAAGGTAGCCCAAGGAATTTTGGTTGCTACCTCATAATGAGCTCTCTCAAATTTATCAGCCAATTTTTGTTCAGGAGTACCAACATTCTTCACCAAATCTTTAAGCATGTTTTGCAAAGTGTTATTCCAAGCCAATTAATTTTCCATATGTTGAGATCCCAATTCAAAATTCCTCGGTCTCAACCCATTAGCTTGTTGCAAGTCCAAATCAAGTTTTCTTACACTCCTATTTATCAAACTATTTTTCTCATTTGAACTATTATTTCTACTCAAATTGTGTTTAATGTTAGACCCCGTTTCCAAAGTCTAACTCCTACTTGCTCTGATACCACATTTGTTGGGCCCCGTTTCTGGAGTCCAACTCAGAGGTCATATCACGTGAGCTTATTACCATAACATGGGCGTAATCCAATGAAAACATCTTAACCATTATTAATTCCTCATCATGCTTTTATCCCATAACGCATCTTACTTGTATGTAACCATAATTCCTGCTCAAAATTTATCATCCATTCATAAATCATAATTCATTAACATCAAAATATAAGAGTTTTTCCACAAAGCCATAAAGGCATTCCAACCCACAATACATCCATATCTCATAATCCCAAAATACCTAAGGTACTTGAACTAATAATACTCAAATGTAACTAAAATCCTCATTATTACAAACCTAGCCTAAGATACAAAATATGTAACTTGAAGCGATGCCTTGACCCTCTTCATCACTCGATCACATTTTCTTCACCTGAAGATGGGGTAAAAAGGGGGTGAGCTTGAAAGCTCGTGGGTAACAGTTTATAATAAAGGATA
>JAOQMS010000004.1:33282167-33293519 GCA_027563885.1 Erythroxylum longipes
TTACCAGCGGTAGGATCATAGAATCTCTCAATGAGGGAGACCACAGTACTTTTTCCAGAGCCACTGCTACCAACCAAAGCAATAGTCTTGCCGGCAGGGACATTAAGTGACAAATTGTTAAGAATTCGAACCTCAGGTCTTGATGGGTAAGAGAAGTCAACATTTCTGAGCTCTACCAACCCAGTAACAGAGTCTAATTCTAACCCAGATTCACAGTTACGATCTATAGAAGGCTTGTGATCAATTATACGAAAAATTTT
This sequence comes from Erythroxylum longipes, assembly GCA_027563885.1. Taxonomy (NCBI): domain Eukaryota; kingdom Viridiplantae; phylum Streptophyta; class Magnoliopsida; order Malpighiales; family Erythroxylaceae; genus Erythroxylum; species Erythroxylum longipes. The sequence continues at coordinate 33,282,428 of JAOQMS010000004.1, forward strand.
AGCAGCTGCAACTTTTGCCTTTGCCAATGCACTCATGCTAGGGGCTGATTGCCCTAAACCCCTGGAAATTTAACAATAATTCTCGTGAACAAGTTTCAAGTGCAAAAAAGGAAAAAAAAAAAAAAAGGAGGAGAAGAAGAACCAAAAATCTCAGTTCGTTGACACTTACAATCCTCCTACCATGACAGCGAACATGGTGGCAATGGCTAGTCCTCCATTGGTGTAATGGTGCCTAACAAGGTAACCTCCGTACCACAGAAGAAGAGCATAGCAACAGAAGACAACAAAATAAGTTGCACCTAATCCCATCCCTTTCGCAAATCCACTCTTGTATCCGATTCTTTGAGCAACCTTCAGCGCCGATGAATAGGCCTGCAATGCCCTCGATTCCCCAACAAATGCCATAACGACTCGAATTTGAACTATTGTCTGCAATTTTGCTTCAAATTACCGATGCCCAGGTGCTAAAACAGAGGAAAATTGTCAAACAAAAAAAAAACTTGGATTACACGTCCTTGCCTGTTCTACTATGTTTCCGGCCTCCGATAGTGCATCTTGACTCTTCCCACTAAGCTTGGCTAATGTGGTAGTGTGCACAGCTCCGATAATGGCTATGAGAGGAACCACTGCCAGAGTGACCAGCGCCAACTGCCAAACGGCTGTGAAACCAACCACAAATCCAGAAACAAAAGTTGCCATGTAGTGAATGAAATTACCCAACTGCAAAAAAACCAAAGAAGAAAACATTTTTAACCAACAAAATCTAAAATTGACAACCAAGTACGAGACAGAGTATTGTTCTGTTTCACCTTCTCACTGATGGCATCCTGCACAAGCACTGCATCGGTGTTAATGGCGAGAACTACATCTGAGGTTCGGACCTCTGTATCAAAGTACTGAATGTCTTGGTTAAGTGCTGCTTCAAGGTATTTGATTCTCATCTTCGTTGATTGCCGCTCTCCGGTCCACATCCAACACGATATCTCTGTCATCAAATTTAAACATCTACTTTATTTACGTAAGCTATGAAAATGGCAACCAAAAACCAAATCCTGAGAAAATTGAACGAGAGAACACTGTTTCAGAACAACCTGCCCATGAAGAAGCCCAGATTGCAGCACCAACAACGAGAAAGTAAAATGCGTACTGCAAGTTCAAAACAGGGTAGTTTATTTTTCAATGTTTTGGCGGATTGATCACATAAAGATGGAATCTTTGTGAATTTGAGTTTCACCTTTAAAACCTCTTGCATCATTTTGTCCATGTTATTGGCATTAGAACCGAAGGAGTTAACGAGATCGGCGAAAAATCGAAGAAAGATGGGTAGAGAAGACCCGTGTACAAATGCACCAATCGACCCAATTGTCATCAACACATAATCCAACCCATCAGCAAATCTGAAAAGCTCACAAAAACCAACCGTAGCTACATCCCCTGGTTTCTGTCCACTACCACTGATGCCATCTTTCCTGGGTTCAGAACGGTCCATATCTCTTCTCTGTAGTTCAGTTTCTTGACAACTAGATTCTTTTTGTTGGTGGTGGTGTTCTTGCTCTCTTGAGAATGAGTTTAATGTTAGAGTTGGCGTTGGAGGTGTGGAGGGGTTGCTTTTATAAGGGTCAGATGGAGGAGCAGACACGAGTTCAAGGCCTTGCATTTCGGACCATTTCCATTGCTCAATCGTCTTTATCTCTTGAGACTCTTGTGACATTTGCAAAACTCTCTCTTTGGCTTTGGCTTAGCCTTAGCCTAGCTTTTTATTCAACAACAACAACAAACGCACCACCACCACCCTTCTCTCCTGTCTCTTTATTATCTCACTCTACCTGGCTTTTCAGCTCATGCTCGCTCTTTCTTTTGTTTTCTTTTTTATTCTCTTTCTAGTGGGTTGTTTTTCTTCTTTTTTTTACCATATCGTAAGTTAACTTGTTCTCTTTCCGTGCCTGTGTTGGTATTTCTTGCAAAGTTGGCAATTTTTCATCCATGTCACTCCCTAGAAACAAGCACATTTCACTGACGTTTTTCAATGCTTTGTACAGTGAAACAGACCAATCATAAATAACCAAGGGAATAATTATAAAACATAAAAAAGAGAGAGACTTGAGAGGATGAAACTACCGGTTTAAGGTTATTACGAACTGGAGTTAGTGGGTTACGTGGTTGCTTCAGTTTTGCTTATATTGTAAAAAACATGGAAAGTGACGGATGATGAGCTTAGCAGATACAGTGTGTAAGAGAGACAGAGAGAGGGAGATTTTCCACCCGACAAGGAATACTGTATGAAACTTGGAGATGAGTTTTTGACCAAAACACATTGATTGTGGTGGCAACCCAATACGCCTTCACTATTTCTTTTCCTTTAATTTTTCCTCTTTAGCTTATATTGTTTAAGTTTGAGAACAGTTGTTGGTCTCTTCTTGCTTCCATTTCAGACTGGGAAGATGTGCACATCCCATACCCTGCCTCTGTCCCTTCCCTTCAAATCCGCCGTCATTTGCTATAAAATTTTGCTAGGTTATAAATTAGGAGTAAGACGTAGTATTATTAAATTTTTTTAAACCTTAGACTCGTAATAGGTATTATTGTCGTTGTTATTATTGTTGGGTTAAATTTAAAAGCTGAGTTAGATTATCATATTAATAATATTTACTATTTTTTAATTGAAGTTTAGGAAAATAATTTTTCTAAAAATTTGAAAACTATATAAAAAATTTAAAGATTAGGAAGTTTATCAAACTAAAAGGAGGGGTATATATGTTTTTATCTTTGATCTATTACTTATCATGTTTAATGTTCTTACATAAATGGTATAACCATCATTGTCAATGTTCTTATCGTAATTAATTTAATATCTAAGAGTTATGTCATACGATTAAAAGATTAAAAATCCAAGATATTTTCTCCCTCTATATATATATATATATAATATTTAATACTAATAAATCAACTATTGAAACCATTGATTTAGTTATTATTTTATTTTCCATTTAAATCAACAGGCACCGACTTCTGGTTGTTCACTCCAATTTATCCTGAGACGGTGTAGTTTTTTAATATATAGGTAAAAAGTGTCAATGTAAACTCTTGCTAGAATCGTCAAAGGACGGCCACGAGAAAGACTGCTATACTTCGTTGTCTGGTTAAGTTTCCAACATTTTTAGTTTAAAGATTTAAGAAAAGAAATATATGTCAGACCAAACAGCTATGATCCTATAATATCCTAACCATTCTTGTCCTGGAATCTTTACCCGTGTAAATAATCTCCAGTTTCTTTATTTTAACCTGCCTGACTAATAATATTTTGTTTCTCCACTCACTGTAATGAGATTCCAGGAAAATGTCAGGACATCCTGGAAAATCTCGACTCTTTGTCTAAAAACGACAGCGATTTCTCCTATTTCTTTAAAGTGGAACCATCTTTTCCTCTTTCTCTTCCGTGCCTTCACAACCTTGGACGTTGGGGTCCGAGGTATTGCATAAAAGGGCACTCAAAAAAATTTATAAGTTTCGTTTAAAAACAACCTGTTAAGAATAAGGTTGTTACTATATGTGTTATAAACTTATAATACTACGGACGCTACAATGAAATGTCCTACTGGTCTATTACAGTTTATTATGGACCGAGCTGTTTTTTTGTGTTGGAACTGTATAATACAGTGGAGATTGACCTATTCTGTAGCTCAATCCTATCCTTTACAAGAATCGACAGTGTTCATGTTCTGTGTCAATCGTACGGTATATCATCTGTGTCAAGTCTCACCATACTGCACGTACTGATGTACCTTGTCTCGTTATATTTGAGGTTGCTCATATCGGAGTTATGGGCGTAACCTTAAATATAAGAAAAAGGTTTTTGCGTCATTATTTAGTAAATTTCAAACAGAAATTTCACACCCGCAGCCCAAGGAGTTGAACAATTCAGGATCGAGGAGTCTGAAAGTTGGAGCTTCTAAATATACTGTATATCAAACTGTGAAAAGCTTGACCGATAAATAAAAGCCTGTTACTTCAAGGAAGAGCGTGATCGTCATCGGTTGCTTTAATCAATGCTGTCGAAGTTTAATTACAGTGAGAGTCCCTTCATAATGTTTTATTTGGACTTAGCTTGAAATAGAATAAAGGAAGACTGACACCTGAGAACGTGAATTCCCTTAAGCGGGAATTTCTTTTTCTTGATGGATTCCTTTTCCCAGTGGGATAATGTGGAACTCGAAACTTATGCATAACCTGTGAAGGGTTTCATCTATGAGAAGAGGAAATGATAAGAGAAGAATGAGTCTTGTCTCTTTTTTTATTTTTCTTAAAGAGAAAGTTGTTTGATATCTTTCTCTCTTTCCACGCATTACCGTACTCTTTGTTTTTATCTCTACAAAGAGGAAAGTCCCTTTCTTTGCTACAAGTTCACTGCTTTCGCACTCTACCCACGGGCACTTGTCTACTTCTGCTCCGTGATGCAAGTACTCCTAACCTGATACTTGAACTATGATCTTCTTCTTCTTACTCTTCTTCTTTTTAACGAGGTATGGTACGGCATTTCTGGTAAAAAAAATACTAAACATAGTATTGGTTGAATATTTATGAGGGTATTTAAGATTTTATTGAAAACCGGTGAAAATGAATGAGATGTGAAATTGACATGACTCGTAGAAGGGTTACTGCCTTAAGTTACCTTGACTCGTAGAAGGGTTACGTCGTTTTCGTAGGTTTATAGGTTTTACACTCAAGTCGAGTGGCGACATGGCGAGATTTAGTCAATAATTGGTGTGTAAACTAAGGATGGCAATATACCCTTGCCTAGAGCCAGGCCAAGCTACTGCATCAACTAAGTTTGATAAGTTGTTACTCGTAAATAATTTAAATTAGGCATGAGTCCATTCTTCTAATATCCTTAACATTAATGTAGTAATTATATAATTCCATAAGAAGTCCTAAATAAGCACCTTCGTAGAAATAAAAACCAGGTGAAAAAGCAACGTCTGAACTCTGAACCTGAAGTGACTGAGAACGACTTTAGTGCTTATTGATGTCATGATATTACTGGTTATGATATTTCATTCGGTGACTGATGGAACATTCAATTGCTGGCAACCTCTGTACTGTACTCCATTATTTTCTACCCTTTTATTTCACAAATACACAGCACACTGTGTTTTTTTTTTTTAGGTTATTTAATTATCAACATGGGGTTAGGTAGAATCTTGGATTAAGTTAACTCATTTAATGAATTATATACAGATTTGACTGTACTATTCTAGGTCAATCAGCTCATGTTCTATTATCGACCAAATTGATGGTCGATAGTCTTCATCTCCAATACTTATTTTAAGGGGTTCGGTAATCAGACATATTTCTTAAGAAGCTGGTACTAGTGGTGCCTAGGGCTATGCAGTTTTGACTTTATTGCAATTAGTATAGAACTTGGAAGATTCCTCAGCACTCGCATAGGCATAGTATGTAACCTAACAAAGATATTATGCTCACTATTTTTCACTTTCCTACTCATTGTTTGGTGACTCATTCATAGACCTAACAGAAAAAAGCAAGTATAGAAAGGGACGTTATCATCGGAATGGGCAAATTAACCAATCGTATAAGAAATGGATACAATCCCTAACAAGGGTTCCTTTCCTTAGTAACTTCTTGATTTTTACGCGCAAGGTCGTTGAAAAAGTAGGTACAAACAGTGATTTAAGTTTGTTCGCAGAAGTTGAATAGGCTCTATTATGTGTTAAAATTAAAAAAAAATAAGAAAAGAGGGGTGGTCCCGTCCAATTTATAGGGATACCTCCGAGAGTCCTGGTCCAAGAGTTGAAAACTTAATAGGAAAAACGTATAATGAAATAACACCCAATACTCGAATACCCACTCAAACCGAACACTCATTAAAAGTGTTGCATGTGGCACTCATTATGCCATTCCATTGTCTTTCTTGTGGTCAAGTACGTATTATTCTATAATCTCAATAGATAATAGGATTAGGCAGTCTTCATTTACAAGATATGATGATTCTATGGGTCGTAGTTACTAGTGCATCCATCCACATGATATGCTTGGCGAGTTGGTAACTTAGCATCCTAACAACTCTGTTGACTATAAAGGGGTTGTTTACTTTCAGTAATAACGTTAACATGAACCAAAGTTTCTACCTTTGTTTCTTTTTTTCCTTTTCACTCTTTGCATCTATCACTTTTTAATACTAAAACAATCATAAATGTTAAACTTGTATTTGATTATAAAAGAGAAATGACGAAAGGATGATCCTAAGAACTACAGAAGTTAAGCACAAATAAAAGCCGGTAATGATCAAAAGTTTGCATCTCTTGAGCAGTGGGCATCAATCAATAAAAGGAATATATAGTTGGCCACTTGTTAGACATGTGATGTCAAAGTTGAACGGCTACTGTACTCATTTCTTTTATGTTTTGTTTTCCCTTGGCGAAGATCAAAGTAACACTGCCATGAAAAAGTGTGAAGTGGAGAATTGGATTAGGGTCCACCATTGTTGAGACTCTGATCTCCATTTGACTTGCAAACCCCAATAATGAACACCAACAGGATTGTACCCTACATGCCTTCATATCTGACCATTCTCATTTTGGTTCAAATCTTGCTTTACACTCTCCTGGACCCTATCCTACAACACTATATAGTATATACTAAATGCTCTGCTCTTTCGTATATATATATCAGACTCAATTCTTGTAGAATGAAACATTTGCTTCACTCATTATCCACTTCTTTTCTTCTGATTTAGAATACTCTGATATTGTACCGTTACCCTTATACTTTATAACTTATCCCCATATTGTTGGAAAATCCGAGGCAGTGGGACACGTTACGTGGGATTGGTTTGTTTATTGGAGCCTTTTTTTATTTCTTTCTCAAGGATTTCTGCAAATGGTGAGTAAGGTGAAATCTCCACCTTGTCACTTGTTCTTCAAAAGCTCACTTATGTCTATACATGTTTATCCACACACATGCGTGTGCCCTTTCATCATATTACATACAACTTTGAGTAATGTTTGAGATACTTAGTAATCTACTAAAAGTCCATTGTATATATAAAACCTTGATCAATTTCATACGTTTATTTAACCTAGAGTTACTTGCATATCGAATCATACCATTTTTACTAACAAATCAAAGACAGATTATTTATAATAGTAGAGTAGTAGTTCTTGTTGCTGTCCCACATCTAGCTTTATTCATACCATCTCAATGTTACTTTAGAATAATTTGTAGGTTAGATATTTTCCTATAAGGTGAACAACAATTAATTACATTTTAACAGTTTTGATAAATTTACAAGTAAGCGAATCGTATTTGATCTGGATAAAGATAATAAAATAGCTCAATAAAGGACTTGAATTAATGGGTTGAAGTCCAACGAAGAAAATAAACCCTAGTCAGTGTGGACCGAACCTATATTGAACTTGTGATGGGAGAGCCCGATATGGATGCTATATAATAAGGTTAAGGTCTCCTATAACTGCTTAAACAAATCGTAAACATACGGTTACTTTGATTCATTCAGAGAGGCTCACGTATCAGGAAAGTTACAGAAAGGCTTTAACGCATTGTGGTGAGTAACTCTCAGAAAGATGTCGGTAGATTTGCACTTATTTCGTCTTTGAAAAACTCATTTGAAATCATGGAATCGAAATTAAGTATTTTTTGTATTTATTAATTTTTTTTCTTTCACGTTCGATCCGAGATACGTAACTAAAACTCTTATCATGTACTACATTATGTACATTGACATCAAGTTATTAGCAGCAATAAGTAAGCAAATAAGCAACAACCAAGTTTTGCATTTTAGCATAAATACACCTACAATAGCAAAAGGTAAGATGTCAGAAATAAAAGGCGAAAATCATAATTAAACATTATGAACAAATTAATTTAAATTAACAAAATTTATATCCTAATCAATATGAAATTTAAAATTAATTATAATTTTTAAGAATTATTCATTTTAACCTTTAATGGATATATAATTATTAAATATTACTAATCAGATATTAGGTAACCACTAATACTATAAATACCAAATTCATGTCCGCATAAATCTTGGATAGTGATCCTTTATCCCTAGTATTCAACTACCATTCTTCATTTCAATTCATGACACAAGAAATATTACACCTAGATTATGATCAAATTAATGCAGCAAACATCTTCCTTAATACTAATGATAGATTTTAGAGTGTAATCCATTTCTTTGGAATCTTTGCCTTGGTGACCGAATTTGTAAAAGTGACTAGGAAGCATATAGAATCAGATAGTTTAGTATGTTTAGAAGCATCAAAGGAAACTTTATCGTCTCATCAACTACCATGTTCATCACATAAAACACTAATCACAATATATGAAATTGCTCAGAAGAGGATCTGATTCGCTTGTGTACAATAAAGCAACCAACTAATAACAAGGGAATATTCCTACTCTCAGGTTGTATCCCATGCTTGCTTAACCTTCCTGGAAGAAGCCCCACAAATATATGAATACAGAATATGAAGATTTCCGACTTTAGAGTTGGATTTAAGGATATTAAATTGTATATTACACCACTCACTTTTAATAATGCAACTATTAGAGAGAAAAAAAAAAGGGGGGGGGGGAAATCAGATCACCAAAAGGTCACACATTATTACCAACTCATTTGGATTCATTTGTCAGGATTTGGGATGTGATTCGTGTCAATGTGCATGAATCATTCAGAGTTCTTCACCTTAGTGGGCACGGCAAAAACAAGCAACCAAAATCCAGCTCAATCTGTATGGCTTTGCCGTACGCATATAACACAAGAAAGGAAAAAAAGGGTTAAGTACGTCACGTTATTTATACTGGTTTTTTCTTTTAGGGTGTAGTTTTATAATCGCCATTTGCCCATCTCCTTCTTATTAGGCTTTTGATGTTAAAGAAGAGTGTATTATTAGACACTTGGTTGCCACTATCCTAGTTGGAAAAGAAAAGAAAAACAAAGTATCCTTAACGGTAGCAAAACCAACACCAGATCATGAAACAAACTATAGATTAGATTAATTAGTCAAACAAAACGATGTTGATGTTCCTGATGATGTCTTCTACTATGTGGTTAACAAAAAATAACCAACAAACTATAATTGCTAAAAGAAAGTAAAAGAAAACTATAGTAATTTTTGTCTTTTTACAAAATGAACAAGGTGAAATTGCTAATTGATGGAGGTAAAAAGACAGAGAGAGGAGGGTAAAACTTTCAGATGTGTCCTTGTGTTGTGTGGTCCATGGTCCATGCAATGTAATCCAAAGAGTAGTAGTGTAAAAGGAAAGAAAAAAGGAAACAAAGCAGAGAAATGAAGGGCCCATGTGGGGTTTTGATCAAAATTGACCATTTGGGTGAAGTGACAAAAAGATGGGTGTGTTTAAATGATGAATGACTATTTAGCTATAAACAAATATTATGTTATGTATGTGTTTGCATATTGAAAGTTGGTTCCCATGTGTGCATGTTAGTGGTGATGTTTAGGAAGCCACCACTTTTGCACGTTCCTTCCACTTGAGTCCCTCCCATGCCCTTTTTGTCCTTCTCAGACTCACTACTAATTATTATTACCTTACCTCCTCTTCTCTCTTTTTTAATTACTTAAATTTATTTTTTAAAAATCGTTTGGCATTTCTTCTTTTTGTCAAACCTCTTCCCGCAACCCAATGTTGATTGTACGGTCATTGATTGGCTAGAGCTATATAACTATTCTTATAAAAATCATATAATATGGTCTTTTTTTATAATTCAGTATATGCATGGATAACACCTGGCCCTTGGCATGCATATGTACATATATGTATATATATATGAATATACATAGTGCTGAGGCCTAGTTTTCAATTTGCAGGCCACAAGAGAGACTATTGCACGCAGATCCACACATAATTTGCATAGCTTTAGATCCACCACCAAAGTAGAGAAGAAAAGGGGGTCCAATGAGGAAGGAAAAGATGAAAAATTGATGTGATGCAATGAGGCCAAGGGCAGGAATCTTTGAATAAAGTTATATATATATATATACACATTAACGTTGTCAAGTCATGTCTTTGCCCATGCTGATTTGGTACAACTGAATTATGAGATTAGCGATCCTTACAATGACCGCATTTGGTTGATATCAAGCAAAATCTAACTCAGCACTGTAAGTAAAGAAGACTAAACAACATATTAGTTAAAATGTCTAATCAAAGGGTTGTAGGACCGACGATTTAAAAACTGAAAAGATTGAATTGAAATATAGGGTTAGACAAATGTTGCTCAATGAGTAAGAAAAGAAGAGCATGCATGTGCTACTGAATTATTGAAGTTGTTGTAAGTGTAACATTTGGATAGCAACAATGTGTACAGGCATCTTTTAGGATAGGGTAAAATCGAAAATGCCCACTTAACGATTTGGATCCCCACTCGTCTCTCTTTTAGGTTTCGACTTTATACCTAACAATGGTGTTGCACTCCAAACATGATTTTCCTCACCTGTTAATTCCACTCGAGAAGTTCCTAAGGTTTCCTTCAATTGATTTGCTGTGACGTATATAATTTTTCTGTTATTGTTAGTTGTTGCCAGTAGGGATATGAAAAACTCGAAAGAGACGGCATAGAATCTGTTTGGATGAGTCTGTGTCCACCTGTAGAAGAATTCCATTGGCCCAATTCTGTATGGTTTGCTTCTAGCCCCAAGGGAAGGGGAAACATCGGTCCATTTTCATATTAGGATTGGATCAACGTTCAATTATTTCATATTGGATTTGCATTTCTTATTGGACTTGGATTCAAAGCTTTACTAAGTGCACTTATTATATTCGATATACATTATAATGTGTAGTCACATCCAAAAAAAGAAAATATAAAGAAATCCATTACAAGCTATAATTTACAATTAATCTATTAACATTATTTTAAACTTTAAATAAATTTTTTAACTTTATTTAAAAGTTTAAGTTTGTTAAACTTATACTAAGTAAAATTACAATTAATCTAATCTTAAAATTGATTTAGACACTACAAATTAATAATAATTGAGTGTAAAATATTTAAATAACTACATAAACATATTACATTCTGCTC
>JAOQMS010000004.1:33293619-33307216 GCA_027563885.1 Erythroxylum longipes
TTAATTATATGTTGTTATAATTTAAAGTTGTCACATAATAGGGTACTTGATTTTATTAATTATATGATACATGAATTTATTAATTATATGATACATGAATTGGTTATATCAACAATTTTTTAAATTTATTTTTAAAAATTTTTATTTTAAAATTTCGGGTCAAAACGGCCAGCGAGAGGCCCGTGGCCCAGGCTGGGCCTCTCTGCGGGCCACCATTGCCGCCCGCATGGGCCGGGCCCCGGGCCGGCCCTCTGCGGCCAGCCCCGGGCCGTAGGCCGAAATAGCCCGAGGCAAAATTTCAATGGGCCGCCCGGCCCATTGACATCCCTAACCGTAAGCCACTGACTTCACGCCCTATAATCAAGCGTAGAGCAGATCTGCCGGCTTCGTCCCCGTCATGTATTCCTGTTAGGAAGATTGTTGTCCGGTATAAACTAATTTTAGACTATCAGTTGTTATCAAAATAGATCAATAATATTATTACTTTCGAGTTTCGAAATATTATCGTATATAATATTATTGATCTATTTTAATTAATTTTATTTAATATTTTTAATTATAATTTAAAAGTTTATATAAATAAAGATTTTTAATTATTTAATATATAGTCTTTAAAATTTTAAAAATTTTGATGATATCGACTTAACGTTTGTCCGATTTTTAAATCACGCGCTCCGTCTTTAGCCTCATTCTCAATCCCATCGGAAAAAACTGGAACTGGACTGGACCCCTTTTGTGGAAGATTATGGCTCACATCAAGACAGTAGGTGTTGTGGGTGCCGGTCAGATGGGGTCGGGAATCGCTCAACTTGCTGCCGCAAACGGCTTCGACACCTGGTTGCTTGATTCCAACCTGGAGGCTCTCACCAGAGCCAAGGAACTCATCACAAATAACATCCACCGATTGGTCTCCAAAGGCCACCTTTCTCAGGTAAATACGATAATTAGAACCTTAAAGACTTGGCTATAATCAGATAGTAATGAAAGATAAAGTTTTTCGTTAATTATACTGGTACAACGTGAAATTCTTGGAAGATTTGGGACTTGCGAGACTTGATCGGATCCACTTTTTCGGTGAAGTGAAGTGTTTTCCTTCGGTGGCATCCTTTTGCATCGCGGACTAAAGTTATGATCTTTATGATTTGCTTAATGAGTTCACTCTGACTCTGAGAGTACGATTCAGGCTGAGTGGACATATGCTACAAATATGTCAATATGTATTGGGTTTTGCTCCTGTTTGTGATGATTTTATTCGTCTTTATCCAAACCTAGGTCGCTACAGTGTCACAGAGATTGGTCCGAGTATAATATCAATTTTAGGCTAACGCGATGGAAAGCAGGTCAAATCGAACAGGACGTTTCTCCCAATGGAAAGTAGCCCTTCCCTTTACTCCAAACCATACGACATCAAGGGGGAGTTTAGGCTAGAAACTTCTTAGGGGTTGTGGGTTTTGGATTCGTTTCTGTTAGATGCACGGCATGATGATGAACTGACCTCCGATTCAAATAGTTTGTTGGATTATACTTGTGATGGTTTGAAACCGTGTCTTGTGAAAAATGGTAGATAGTGGTTCTATGCATTTGTTGGAAGTTTTGCAAGTCAATATAAGCAAGGAGATGTAACTGTTGAAGTCTTAGTCTTCTTAGCTACCTATCTTCTTATTTATTGTAATACACGTATTTCTACTTCTTCTTCTCCGACTGTAATTAAAAGTTGGCATACCAGCTGTGCAGTTCGTTAGAAGACTGTTAGTTAGTTAGATAGCAGTTTATTAGTTTTTCAGTTTTTGTTCTCTCGTCTATATAAACAGACTCTATGTACGTTAAAACAGAGAATTCAATACAGAGTAAAAACGATTTTACTCTCAATATTCAGATTTTATCAGTAACACTATGATGATTTTCTTGCTTGTACTGCTATAAGTCTTCAGTTGTAAGTCAGCATGCTTTACATGTGAGGCCTTGAAAGAAAGATATATCGGAACTTGCAAGGAAATTGAAACCTTTTGTTTGCAAACATAGTAAATGCTTTATACTGAATTATGAAAGAACAGATGCTAGTTGCAGAAATAAACCTCAAGTGCTTTGATTTCGTGCTCATTGACTTCCATAGTTATGTGATCCGACTTGACAGGCGGATGGTGATGGTGCTTTGAGCCAACTAAAATATTCCTCAAACGTACAAGAATTATCTTCTGCAGATATTATCATCGAAGCTATTCTAGAATCTGAAGACGTGAAAAAGATGTTGTTTCTGGAATTGGATAAGATTGCAAAATGCTCTACAATTTTAGCATCCAATACAAGTTCCATCTCCATTACTCGTCTAGCATCTGCAACTAGCAGACCTATCAAGGTTATTGTTAGAACTTCTGAACAGAAGACTTCTTTCTATTAATATAGAATGACATTTGAAGATTCTGATAATGACTGGGTGGAAGAAATATCTCTGCAGGTTATTGGCATGCATTTTATGAATCCTCCTCCTACGATGAAATTAGTTGAGATTGTTCGTGGTGCTAATACATCGGATGATACGTTTTACGCAACCAAGGCCTTGGCGGAGAGGTGAGTGAGTTGTATTCACGTTCTAAATTTTATTTTGTTTAAAGTTGCTTCAAGAAATCAATGTATGTCTTCAGAGGACAGCTCACTTGATGACCTTATGATCTTCTATTCTCATTAACATGATGTTGGAGGAGCATTAGATGATTTCTAAGACCCACTGGCCTCCTTACTCCTAGTGACCCAAATACATATGCTTTTCCTTCTCTACTGGCTGATGCTCAGTGCTGAGAAACACTGCCTGGCCTGGCAGATCAACCTGGAAAACCGAGGACCTGTAGCACAAACCAGGGGCTTGGACACCTGTAAAACATTCTGGGCTGGTCAATCTGAAAACTGGGTTGAACTGGCAAGCTGGTGAAATCTGGACTGTTCTTTTCAAAATTTTAAGATTATCATATCTAAATCTAGGTCGACCTTTGTTAAGCTCCAGTTTGCGTAGACCAAGTCAACTTCCAAGTCAAGTTTGACAATGTTGCTGATGCCTCATGGTCCTTGCAATAATTTCCCCTCTAATGGGGACCTATTTTGTGCGTTGATTATTACTAGCCGCCAATCATTGAACTATTTAATATATTAACTTGAGCAGTAGTTTTGCAGGTTGGGCAAGACAGTAATATGCTCTAAAGACTTTGCTGGCTTCGTTGTAAATCGGATCCTAATGCCTATGATAAATGAAGCGTTCTATGCGCTTTATACGGGAGTGGCGAGTAAGGAAAACATTGATACAGGAATGAAGCTTGGAACAAACCATCCAATGGGTCCTTTAGAGCTTGCAGATTTCATTGGATTGGATATATGCTTGTCAATTTTGAAAGTTCTTCACAGTGGCTTGGGAGACAATAAGTACGCCCCTTGCCCACTTCTAGTGCAATATGTTGATGCAGGACGCCATGGACGAAAACGTGGCGTAGGAGTATATGATTATTCGAAATCATCTCAGAAAGGGAAAACATCATCTAAACTTTAAAAAGTGGTGCGAGTTCTTGACGAAATGATACATACATAGTGCAATTCATGTAATGTCACAGCTATCTTAACGCCTGGCTTATGATGAGATACCATTGTCAATGTTAAAAATCTAATTTTCTGCCTCCTCCCTTGTAATCAGTAATAAAGCAGAGGAAAGGAACCTCTTTGGTTGTCCTTGTAATTTTCACTTTTTAGAGTTTAAATAGTATATCGATTATATACTGTTCATCGAATACTTTGACGATTGTCTGAATCAGTTACAACTGTAGCCTAATTCGCATTTCAGACACTGAATCGCCTTCTTCATTCTTATGTATTTGCTTTCGTAAAAGTGGCCTGGCAATGTCCGAACACTATTTTAAAGTAAGCTAAACAGTATGCACCAGCGCAAAAGGTTTGTAATAGGTATCTCATAATCATTCATAATACTAGGTATGTTTCTTTTTCCACTCTCTCAAATGGATTTAGTCTCATTGCCTTCTATCCACCCATATGCTGTCCTTTAAAACGGAAAACAAAGAGAGAGAAATGAAAAAGAAGATTAAAACCATTTCCTATACTATACCTTGAAGAAGAAACCAGCCTTTTAACAACTGTATGATTAACCGCATATGCTTATGTAAAACTTACGTTCCTGATTGCGTGCCAGCTTGGAACCTCTTTATCAGACAAATAATCGAACGACCCATTCGATTTCAAGATAAGTGGCCAACCAAAGCTAGGAGCAATAAATTTCAAACGCTCATGATGTCCCCACTGGAGGTCACACTTTTCCTTATCATTCTAAAGCTGGCTTTATTAGGTAGGCAAATTCTTCATTGAAAGTGACTGAATTGGAATCCGATGTGTGAATTGAAAGTCACAAGATAAAAGAAGCTAACATTATTAGATAAAAAAGGGACACTAGAAAGGCTTTTTACTACATAAAGGAGTTTTCTTTTGGATTGTTTTGAGAGCAGGTAGAAGCAATGAAGTTCTTGTTTCAGTGCCCTTGTTGCTCATGTTTCTGCTTCATGAAGCCCAAGAAGGGAAAACCAAGAGTGAAGGAGGCCAAGCAGGAGGCAAAGAAGGAAGAGAAGAAAGAGTAATGAATGAAATCACGTTGCTGGTGCAAAACTGATAAAATCTACTTCCATGTGATTTTCTTTTTCTTTATTTTTAATTTTTCATTTATAGATAGTAATCGGGTAAATTTCTTGCAGCATCCTGTTTCTTTCTTCTAAACCATACTCGAGGCTTCTGTTTCTAATTGCCATGTAAGGGAAGTAACCACTTTGGCAAAATAAATGTCATCTTTTTGATTCTGTTGCTCCAGTGCTCGCATAGTTTAGGATCACATCCAAAATAATAAATTTTGGGAAGATGGCATCTTCCATAAAAGGAATATAGGTGAGTTCGTGACCGTTTAAAGACAATTAGTTTAGCAAAGTGTGAAGTTTATATAACAATGCCAGTCTGCCTAGTTTAACCTAAGCTCTTTTTAGATTGTGCAACTAATTTCTGGCTTGTTCTGAAGGGCAACTGTCTATACCTTGAAGCTTTTATGATCCTGAACCATTTGGTTCCCAATAATTAGCTGCGTAGACTAAATAACCATAAGAAAACTGCTGTTTAATCCTGTTGATGGCTAACATGCTATATACTCGCCCATGAACTATAGTTGCTTTGTTAGATGCTCTTGAAGGCAAGCAAAATCTAATTCTTATTGTAAGATGGACATGGAAGAGCACGAAAGGCAGTTTGTTTTTCCGGAAGAAATGTTGATATTTATCTTTTTTCCTGAATTGCCTTCTGGTTGAAGTGTCATTTTGCACAAGTTGAAATGGAAATGGAGCGTGAGGGTGTTCAACAAAGGTTAAACATGACGGGGATCCTTGAGTGGGTCACTGTAGAAAACGACCTCAAAAGTTGTTTAAAAGTCACTCAGTGATTTTTTAAATACGTTTTGGCTTCATTATGCTGTCTCACTTTATAATTTTTGAATCAACGTTTACATCATCCTCGTCCAAAACTTCAGAGTTATAATCAAGATTTTAAACTATGATCTGTAATCATATATTGTGACAATTTCACGCTTATAGTCGAATTCGTTGTCACGAATTATTATAATTAACGTCACATCAAAAACAATAATCGACAATTGTAATATAACCCATAATTCACATTTAAAATTTTTTAAATATATAACTTGTATTATTGCTTTCATTATTTTCTGTCGGTTTCATCTTCAAATTCACAGTGAGGTCGATATTTCAAACGTAAGAGTATGAAATTTTAGAGTATGTAAGAGACAAGAATAAAATTTTTATTGTAAAATACTCTTTTTAATTATTTATACGAGTATGTAAATATTTATTAGTCTTTTTTTTTCTAACAAAATAGTATTACAACAAACTATGACATAAAAGAGCCTTCATATTCTTCTAAAATCCACACTTCCCCAAAACAAAATTTTGAGAATTGGACATCTAGGATGAAGGTCATTCTCGATTTATAAGAATAATGAAATATAGTCAACAAAGATTATGCAAAGCTTCACGATGAAGCCACTTTGACTTGAGTAGAAAAAGAAGTTTAGAAAATCTAGATTATAACTAAAACTATCTCACATTAATAACTCTATCTTGATACATATCTTTCTACCACACTATGAGATCTGTATCATCTATTAAAGTCTGAATAGAGATGTATGAGAAAATAGCTAATAAAATCACATAAAGGATACATAAGAAATTCTCCAGGCCTGTTTAGTTGGTGGGAAAGTAAAGTAAATTTGAAATTTGATTCTTAGGAAAATAAATTTATGGAAAGTAAAGATATTCGTATGTTTGGATACTTATAAAAATTCTAATAAGAAAGTAAAGATATTCGTATGTTTGGATTATTATTATTATTATTATTATTATTATTATTATTATTATTATTATTATTATTATTAGTAGTAGTAGTAGTAGTAGTAGTAGTAGTAGTAGTAGTTATTTTCTTCTTCTTCTTATTATTATTATTAATTTTTTAATTATTATTATTAGTTTTATTATTCTTATTAATTTTATTATTAGTATTATTAATAATGATAATAATTGTTAATTTTCTACTAATTATTAATTTTATTAAATTTATCAATTAAATTAAATTAAATTTATTTTTATTTTTATTTTTATTGTTATTGTTATTGTTATTGTTATTGTTATTATTATTATTATTATTATTATTATTGATTTTATTATTCTTATTAACTTTTTTATTATTAAATTTCTGCTTATTATTATTCTTATTATTATTAATTTTATTAATTGTCTTAATTAAATTTAT
The DNA here is from genome assembly GCA_027563885.1 of Erythroxylum longipes. Lineage (NCBI taxonomy): Eukaryota > Viridiplantae > Streptophyta > Magnoliopsida > Malpighiales > Erythroxylaceae > Erythroxylum > Erythroxylum longipes. Next base: position 33,300,469 of record JAOQMS010000004.1, read on the forward strand.
TATTATTATTATAAAAGAGTTGTCGTAGAGTTGAGAGAGAAGGAATGGTTGAATTGGCTAACGTATTTTTTAGATTAAATTCTGGAGAAAAGTAATCTAAATACTAAGGAGGTGATGAGATTTAGAATCCAAGTAAAGTGTTACTACTTTCTCTAGATTGAGAAATTTTTTACTTTCCTAACTACTAAAAAAATGAACCAAACATGTAATATAAATTTTAAGAAAAATATTACTTTTTCAAGCAAGATTCCATGCTAATCAAATAATGCCCAAAAGTCAATATCAGAAGTTTATAGAGTAAAGAAGGTTCGATTTCAAATTCTAAGGACTGAATATGAGATATTCCTAATAAAAGATGACGAGTCCATTTTGAAGTATTGGAGTCCTAGGAGTTACAAATCAAGTGAAGAGGCTTAGTGAAACTATCCAAGATGTGAAAATTATAAGGAATGTCCCGTGATTTCTCAACTTGAAATTCAATTATGTGGTAGTAGATATTAACGAATCTAAAGATGTGAGCAATATGAAAGTTGACGAGTTAAGTGGATATTTACTAACTTATGAAGAAATGATGGATCGTGATATGAAGGATTTAAGAGAACAAGCCTTACTAGCAAAGTTTTCATTAAAGTTCATAGACAATTACATAAAGTGGAAAAGGGCAATTCACACGTGAAAGGGGACATGGCTGTGGACAAGATCATAAACATTTATGGGGCCAAAGGAAAGGAAGAAGTGAGCAAGACACTTCTAGTGAAAATTAACCTCAAAATCCTCCATATGGTTAATAAAAATGAAGAGGTAATTTTAAAGGAAATAATATGAGAATCACAAAACCTAAGTTGAATGTTACTTGTACAACAAGCATAACCGTTATTCTTGGGAATGCTTTTTCAAGAATGATGTTGAGGTAAAATTTCTAAAAGCTAATGAAGATGCATGAGAAGAAACTTTACTACTTATAGTAAAGGATGGGTTAAAGGTGAAAAGAACATACATTATCTTGATATTATAGTTAGTGGTCATATGACAAGTGATAAAAGCAAATTTGAGGAATTAAATGATAAAGTAAAATGGGTTATATGTTTAGTGATAATACAACGGTGGAGATCAAATACAAAGATAGGATTTTTCTTACAAAAGCAAGCTCATAAATTTCTTTCTAATATTTATTTTATTCTAAAACTAAAGAATAACATTTTAAGCATTGGCTTTAAAATTGTGATCCTAATTTTGTTAATAAAGTGACTACGACTAGTAATATGATATTTTTATTGAACTTGCACGCTAAAAAGCATTTAAATTTTAAATGACTTACAATTTTAAAAGAGAAGAAAATAGTAAGATGCATTTCAATTATAGATCATCTTGAACAATTATATGAGATAGGCTTGCTTAACTAGCATTTAAGCAAAAAGTTTGTAAAATAATAAGTTTCAAAGCTACCAAGTCATTCTAACTTGTTCATGCAAATGTTTGTGGTCCCATCAACCAACTACATTTTGGTAAAAGATCTAACTTTATTCTATTCATTGATAATTATAGTAAAAAGACATGGGCGAAAATTTTTAAAGTACAAGTCTAAAGTTTTTGATGCGTCTAAAAATTTTAAAGATTTGGGTAAAAAAAAATGGTAAAGCTTTGAGAACTGATATAGGCGAAGAATTTACTTCTAATAAATTTAAGAGTTATTGTGAATTGCATGAGATTTACCTTCCTCTTGCGGTGATTAGATCTTCTCAACAAAATAAAGTCGTAGTGACAAAGAATTGAACAATCTTGAATATAATGAGAACCAAGTTGGAAAGCAAAATAAATCTAAGGAGTTTTGGGCTTAAGTGATTGTATATGTAGTTTATCTTCCAAATCGAGACCTAAAAACATTTAAAAGATGTCACTCTACATGAAGTATGGAGCAAACTAAAATCTTCCATATCAGACTTTAGCGTGTTTGACTCTATTACATATGTACGTTTCTAATGCAAGAATGATCCAAACTTGATCAAATTAAGCTTATTGTATATGACACAAACTTAAAAGATTATAAATTATTCAATTCAGGCAATAGATAAATTGTAAATTGAATTTGATAAATAAGTATCGTGCGACTGAAGCTTTCAAGTGAAGAGATTTTATAATTTCCTTTTATATTTTGAAAATGAAGAAGAAAGGAGGTTGTTTAAGAAGTTAAATATTGAAAAATCGTAGAGGGTAGTAATTTCACAAACTTTCCGATTTTATCGTGGACGTCTATGGCACAAATAAAACCAAAAATCAATCAAAAGAAAAATAACAGATGACACCAGAAATTTGGTAATACAGTTTGACACTCCTTGCTTACATCTGCGGGGCCCTCACTCAGATTAATAACTTTCACCGAAGTACAATAGATTTACCCAAGGCTTTACTGAGCCGACATCACTTAGCCCTTGACACTATCTCTCAACCTCACTTCTCATGAAAGAATTTCACACCCAATAACACGATCTACTTGTGTTAACTTCGACAGAGAATTTTTCTAAACAATCTTATAATTAAAGAACACTAAATAAATGACTCAAGTGATTAAATAAAATTTAACATAGATAAAAACACTTGAGAAAGAGACAAAGAATAACTTCCTAAATTTTCTGCACTCTACTACCGCAAGATTGATTCACGCAAGAGCCAAAAGCCAATTATGGCTGCACCAACAAAATAATCAACAACACTCCAATAGCCAATTCACCGACGTAGGCACATCCAGCAAGATAATCTCATCATTAACAAAGCTTCAGTTGAAGAGCCACCTATGCATATGTAAAACCTTGAGATAGATGCAGCACCTTGACTTTTATTTACGCACACTGCACTAAACACACACCCTACATAGTTGCTGCTGGTTGCCCTGGTAAAGTCGCCTACGTATATTGCTCTTCAAAAAGTCATTTTTTTCTTTAAAAAACCAGCAGCTGCCTTTTATCGCTATTTTATAGATAGAATTCTATTGTATCTAAAATATTATCCAACTAGTGTTTGAATCCAAGATGATATAAAATATGCCAATTTTAAAAAATATGCCAAAATAAAATAAATAGATATATTCAACATATATCTAACAATCTCCCCCCTTTTGGCATATTTGTCACAAATACGAAACTTCCCTTAAATCACATAATTGGGCATATAGAAATTGAATCCACAATCCAAGAAGTCCCCCTTAATCCAACATCAAGTTCTAAAGAACATCTATAGAAACAATAATCCAATCATCCAAATTTCTCTCCCTTGGGACAAAAAATGCCAAAAAGCAAGACGAATAGTCACACTTATACCTTGAAATCTCCCCTTCAATTCCATCTTCGTAAGATTGATCAAATTCATAAACCCAAGTAAATAAAGATGAATGTTGCCAGTGCAGTGAGAGAGAGAGATACCCGAGAGAGAGACCCATACTGATGAGAGAGCTGAAAAGTTTTCGGTAAAGCCAAATAAAAGTCACAATGCAAACTACTAAAAGGATAGGATGACAATCGCAACATAAAAACTAAAGAACTACTAAAGAAACATTTTTTTTACTTTTCTTTTCCTTTTTTTAAACTTTTTTTAACAACAAAAAAACTTCAAAAATGTAAAGAAGACAATCCCTGTGCCCCTTGAAGAAATTCAAACCTGGGCTTATTCCTCATCAAATTATCTCGGTCATTAACTGTCTGAGTGACTTCTTCATCTGAAGTAACTGACTTATCCTCAGTTTGAACAGTTACTTCAAAAGCAGTAACTAACTGTGAATCTGGACAATTTCTTGTTTTTCCTTCACTACATATTTGTGCTTGTCCTTGACCCTTTCTAACCCAAGTGGATTTCGATACTAAAGGATAATTCTAAAATTTATGTGAGGGATATAGGGTCCTTCGATTTTGGCTTCTTTGAAACAACATCTGCAGTAACTTGTAGCATTTTGGCCTTATGTGCCCAATAACTCCGCAAAAATGACACGTGGGTATAAATCTTCGATTGCTTCTCGATGTTTCTTCTTCTCGAACAGATCTGGGCATATCATTTTTTTTCTTCATTCACCTTAGAATACTCACCTTGTTAACCAATGTCTTGAAGATCTCCTTTAACCTTACCGATTTCTATTAACTTTTCTAGTTTTTCTGTGCCTCCATTCAACATTCTCAATCCCTTTTCGGTACTTACTAATCTCATTCTAGCTTCACCAAGCTCATCTGACCTCAACGTTAATTTCTTTTCTAACTCTTGGATGGTGTTCTTCAAGGAGAGATTCTCTTCCTTAAACTTTTCATTCTTTCTACATATTTTCACCCATTTTTTATATATTAATTCGTAAGCCTCATAAATGTTCTCCTTTTTATCACTTGAACCACTTTCATCACTTTCATAATCTGAAATCGAGCTTTGAGTTGAATCATTTGCGTTTTTCCCGAAATTTTCCAATTTTCTCACTTTTTCATCTTCAATTACTTCCTTCTCAGTTACTGTTAAACAAGTAACTGGACTTTTGCTATGTAAAGCAACTAACACAGCATCAGTAGTGATTTCTTCTTCACTACCATATTCATTCTCGGATTCATTCTTACTCTAAGTGCTAGTAAAGGATTTTCCTTTTCTCTTCTTCAAAGTATTAGCACATTAGGCTTGAACGTGCCCGAAACCTTGACACTCATGACATTTGATTCTCTTCACCTTTCTTTCTCCTTTTTGAGTTTTAACCTGTAATGCCAATCATTTGCTTCTTTCTTGCCTACCCCTTAAAAGATTCATTTCGAAATTTGTAAGAATTCCGATTACCTTCTCTAATGACAGAGCATTGATGTCGTGGGCTTCCTCTATTTCTGCAATTTTCAGAATAAATCTTAGAGGTAGTTGTAACGCCCCATATTAGGGGTTAGAATATTAAGGAATTTCAATTCATGGTATGCTTGGCATAATTGAGTTTTTGCTTATTTGTGCATATACATTTTTGGACTCATACCCATATTTGTGCATGCATTTATGACATTCTGGGTATAATTGAGTTATTAACGCGAATAAAATGTGATTTGACAGTTTTGGAAATATTTCGGATATTTTGGAATTTTTGGTGAATTTTAAAAAAAATATTAAAAGTTGGACCAATCCTAGTGTGACATGTGGACTGATTAAAGATTGACATGTAGCACTTATATATGGATGAAAAATGGCCCACATACAATGGGGCCACGGGTCAATGGGTTGTTAAAGCACATGTCACAAGTTGTGTAAGGTCAAGTTACTAAAGCTCTTTGTTATTTCTTTTCGGATTGTCTGGTATTTACCAAAAGCTAATACTGAACCTTCATCACTGAAACACTAGTTGGATTCTTATATCAGTATTGTACTTTGCAACACAAATAATTAAGTCCAGCTGCTAGATTGCTTCCCTCTAGTCTTGCTTTTTAGCCATCACCAAACCTCACTGCTGGAGATTTATTATTCTTCCACCGAAGATTACTGTTAGAGTTTTTGTTAAAACAAGGTTAGTAAAGTTTTAACTTTCAGAGTTTTGTAAATGATTTAGATGCTGTGTTAGAATTGGAAATAAATGCATTCATGAGTTGAATGATGTTTTTATGTGCTGGAAATGATCACATGCATGAGTTGCGTGTGACGCTAATACGGTAACAGTGATGAAAGATAGGAATTTACAGTAGAGAGAGAAAGTTGAAAATGGTTTCACGTGCATGCATCGGTTTTTAGTATTGGATTAAAAACTTAGTTTTGAACGGTGTTGAGAATGAGTTCAGATGATATAGAAGTAGATTCGGAGATGTGTATAACTTGGTGAAAGTTTGAAGTGAGATGGAGTTGAGATATGCAGAATTTTATTGAACATGCGTCTGTCTTTAGGGTATAACTTGATCTGTAAATATCCAAATTGGATGAAGTTTGATTTAGAGTAAAATAGAGGCATATAGTTAAATTTTTCATGAAGGAATCGAATTCGAATTCTATCCTTTAGAGTCTAGAAAATTGGCTTGAAGTTAAAATCTGGAAATGAAGTATGCTTCTGTTAAAGTTCGCCGCGACGAACTTGAAGGATGAAGTTCACCGTGGCCAACTCTCTTTGGTTCGCCGTGGCAAACTTAAAGGATTTCATTTCTTTGAAAGTTCGCTGTGGCCAACTCTTGAGTTTGCCGCGACAAACTTTTAAGAAAATTGTGAAGAATTTTGCTATCTGGAAAGTTCGTCGCGGCAAAGGTTCTTGACAGCTTGAACATGTTTCAGTATTTTGGGCATAACTTTCTATATAGTTATATAAATGAAGTTATTTTTGATTTGGAGTAAACTAGAAACATAAAGATACAATTTTTTTGAAGATATTAAATTCTATTTCTGCCTTTAAGAATTTCATAATCTGATTGGAAATTGAGATAAGAATTATGTTGAAGCTTAAGAACAATCTGAAATCTTTTGAGTATAACTTTCAGTATACTAAACCAAATTTGATAAACTTGGTATCATTGGAAACTTAAGATAAAGAGGGACAACTTTCTAGAAGGAAGTATTACCTAATTACTTCAATTACCTGATGAGAATAATTGAGCAAAGTGGAACTGAAAGTTGGTTGTGAAATAATTCTAGAATGAGGATTTGAGTATGTTTTTGCATGATTGAGAATGCAACAAGATTAAGAATAAGAAACCCGGAATTTATCATAAACATGCATCATACATATTCAGTATACATGAATGTGCATAATTGAATTCATGATTGTGCACAATAA
>JAOQMS010000004.1:33332395-33344086 GCA_027563885.1 Erythroxylum longipes
TTATTATTATTATTATTATTATTATTATTATTATTATTATTATTATTATTATTATTATTATTATTATCATCTTTATGTCAATTTTATTTTATTTTATTTTTAGTTATTATTATTTTACTTTAATATGTATGTGCATATAGATTTATCGAAAACAGCCTCTCTATCAGTTAGGGGTAAGGCTACGTACTACTGGACCTCTCTAGACATCGTGGTTTAGTTGGACCCTCATTGAGTTATTATTGTTATTGTTGTTGTTATATATTTGAGGCATATGTTAAATTCTATATATGTAATATAAATATAATTGTAAATGTTTTGTTTTAGGTTTCAATTTAGTTGATTATTTTCTCATCATGAATTTTTTTTGTAGATTACAATACTTAGAGAGTTATGAATATTTGATTATTCATTTTATTTAATGTTTTGAGGTAATATTATTTATTATATGATGAAATCGTAATATTTTAAGTACTTTGTACTATCTTTTATTTTATATTTGTATAATCATTTTTTATTTAATTATGATTATTATTTTTACGTTAAATATGTAAAAAGTAACATTAATAAAAATTAATATAGGCAGGTTGATGTAAAATTATAAATTATACAATATAATATATTGAGAGATTATTTTACCATTTGTAAAAAAAATTAGGGACTATTTTATAAATTTAAAAATTACCTGAATGGTACTCAATATTGATTAGTATCGGTACAGTATGATACCAAAACCATATCTAGTATCGGTACCAATATGTTATTCATAACATTGGTCAATAGTCCTTTAACCTTTTTAATGGCCCTCTTATTTTATAGTAAGGATGGAAAGTATGTGCAACAAAGAGAGGTGGATGAGGAGGTATGTCATAATGGGTGGGCATTATAAGTTATGACCTTTTCAAGACATACGTAGGAAATGTCGCCATAAATGTGACATGGTAAATGTCGCCATAAATGTGACATGGTATGATTCCTTGAAATCATTTAACTAACGTAGTAGTAGGCTTATAATTGACTTAAAAATGGGACCTATAATTGTTGTTAGGTCCTCTAGAACTTTGATGGCCCAAACATTAGGCCACCATGCATCACTTTCCCTTATAAAACTTAAGGCAAACTTAAGGTCGTCATTTAAAGTTATTGATGATAGGCTATTGTGTATTGACAAAGTGGGAGGGAAACCTATTTTTTGAAAAAAATTCTAGCGTGAGGTCATAGAAAGTGCAAATTTCTCGTGATCCTTTTGGAACATTGGTTGTCTTTATATAAACCCCCTTATTACATTTCACATAATCACCATTTTTAATCTAATAAAATTGTGAAAACAACCTACCTGATCTTTTTTAAGACCTGGAATCTACTGAGAGGTATGTCCAACTCTAATAATAACAACTTAAGTAACAAGTTAACCAATTCATTAAGGTTTGTCAAGAACTAGATCTCGAGATGTAAGAAGAAAGAGTGATTAGCTAACCGAGTGAGCGGAAGGACATAACCTACCTTTGGCTTTGGAGATAATTTCTAGGAGTATCAACAAATAGGAGGCTTAGAGGTATATTGAGAGGTTGAGGCCTGCAAATTTCAAAGAGTTGTTGGCCATATCATTAACCTTAAGACACTAAGAGTACATATTTTCTTAATCCTAAAGAAATCATGGCTTACTTTGAAGATTTTCAAGAATAGTATGTGGCTTACCTTTTAAGATAAGGTCCATAATATCTTTGATAACACAAACTTATGCCTGAGTCCACCATATACCCATTCGTAAGGAATAATTGCGTGTTTTATTATGGTTTGTAGCTTTTGGGACATTGAATTGTCTTTAAAGCTATTATAGTTTATGCATTAAGACAAGTTTGCAAGAAAGTATTCCTAATGTTATTATCCTTAAGTCTATGCCAAGAATAGAGCTCTCTCTCTTCCAAAGGTCCCATTAGTGGAAGAAGAAAATTTTGTTTCTTATCCTAGAGGATGGTGGTAATTGGTTGTTCATATATGTATGTGTGATGTTAAGCCCTACTTTAGAAAAGACATAAAATTCACACAATGTTGTGAGACTAATCACAAATTCTCTTAGATAAAAACTTTTACTTGTCCCCTACAGATGTGATGTTGGACAAGGAAGTCCAGTTAGAAGTTAGCGTCTTAAATAGAGAAATATGTATATTTTATCCTTTTTACTTTTTCCCTTGATATATTTGACTCCTAATTTTTCCTTCATGGTATAAAAATGAATTTGTTGAATTTTATAAACAAAGTTAAGAAAAAAGGAATAAGCAGTGTTGTTGGCAACTTTAAAGAAGAGGAAAAAGGATACTTTAAAAGGTTAAGAGATCATCCCTAAAGAATCAACCACTAATGTTCTAATTGACTTCATTGGTGAAGCAGTGCTAGCCATCACCCATCCCCACCAAATATCTGACGCATCCTAGTAAGATTAGGAAGAAGTTTCTTACCTTTTGTGGTATGTGAAAATGATTTAATCTTTTTTTACATTAGTACTGTTGGGCATAGGTTTGTCACAACATCTTCTTCTTGATAGATTGCTTATATATGAATATGAGGATATGAGAGAGCATTATACTTTAATAGAAGACATGGTGTGTCTAAGTCTTTTTAGTGTTGCACAACATTTTATTCAATATTTATAATGTGATTTTATTATATTCCTTGAGTTATATAGCCACTTGTACCAAGTGAATTATTATAAAGGCAGAGAAGTCTATGTAGATGAAGAACCAACCTTTGTATGATCTTAAAAATTTGGCTAATGACCTCACAACTCTAAGGAAGGTGAAGGAGAGGGAGATTAAAAAGTTGAGGCGAGATTATGAAGTGCTCATATTTGAATTTCAAAAGTTTAACACTACCAATAAAATGTTTAATAAGGTAACACATAAACAAGCTATAACAAAGTATAAGCTCTATGTCCACCGATACTTTAAGGAGAGAATGACCTTTAAGTCAAAAAGATGCCATATTCTTTATAGATGGCTTCGTCGATTTTAAAAATTGTTAAAGAAGAGGGATAAAGACCTCAACATTGATGATCTACTTCCTTAGGACATGCCTATCAAATATAATATTATTGAGGGGGCTATAAAAGATGATAACATTGAGGATGAATTTGTCTCTTTGCTTTATAATTGCAATGAGTCTATCTTTTAATGTTTCCCTTGTATTGATGATGAAGCCACTCCCCATGCATAGTTGCCCTTTATAGTGCAAAGGTACAAAAATGTACTCTTTAGTTCTACTGTGGTCTTTCCTATTAACTTTTGATAATAAATAATCTTTCATCTTATTTTTAAGTCAATAATTTTAATGCTATTTAAAACGATGATTTAATTATGATTGTATTATTGATATTCATACTAGCTCTTTGTTCATCCTTATTGAATTTAGTTATATTCAAATATTGATGTAACTATTGTTTTGGTGCAACTTTTGTGTGCAAACTTAGTTCATTTTTATGCATGATCGCCTTTTAGAAATCTTCATCTCCTATGTGAGAACTATTGGTTCATTCAACCATCTTTGACAAATCTTTATTTTTTGTGCATGAACACCTAGTTCCTCTTTGGTGTGTGATTGACTTAGGTAGATTTGCAAAAAGTACAACTGTTCAATGACAAAGATTTTTGGCTCAAGTAAATGCAAAGGGAGATGGACTCATTGAAGAGGAATAGACCTATAAATTAGTGAAGCTTCCTAAAAGTAAGAAAACTTTGAAGAATAGATGGCTGTTATGAAATTAAGAAATATGGTGACAAGCTGGTGGAACGTAAGGCAAGGCTACTAATAAAAGGTTATAAGTAAAAGAAGGGCATTAATTTTAACGAGATCCTTTCACCAGTGGTTAATATAGAGTTGATATGCACTATATTAGGTTTTGTTGCTATATTAGATCTTAAACTCAAAGAGCTTTGTCAAAACTACTTTCTTAAATGGAAATTTAGACGAGGAGATTACATAGTACAACTGAAAGGGTTCAAAGTAAAAAGGCAAGAGGACTTTGTATGTAAGTAGTCAGACAATCTTTATAGGCTCAAATAAGTACTAAAATAGTGATACAAAAGGTTCGATTCGTTTATGACAAGCAATGGTTATCAGCAAATGTTAGATGATCTTTTTGTCTATTTTAGAAAATTTTATGGTGGTAACTTTGTCATCCTTCTCTTGTATATGGATGATATGTTGATATTTGGACAAGATGCTGACGTGATTTGTAAGTTAAAGGAAGACTTATCTAAGTCCTTTGACATGAAAGATTTAGGTCCTGCAAAACAAATTTTAGGCATGGATATTACTTGTGATAGGAAGGCTGGAAATTTATGGTTATCACAGGAGAAATATATTGAACAAGTGCTTGAGAGGTTTAATATGAAGAATTTCAAGCTAGTGAATACACTTTTAGCTTTTTATTTTATGTTAAGCAAGAAAGCTCGTCTTACCACCAAAAAAGAGAAAGAGTATATATATCCTCTATTTTGTACTCTGTTGTTGTCACTTTATTGATCTATGCTACAAAATGCATTAGACCAGACATTACACATGTTATTAGATTAGTGAGTAGATTTGTATCCAACTCGAGAAAGGTACATTAGGAAGTAGTAAAATGGATCTTTAAGTACTTATGAAGCATTACAGATTGCGTGGTATAGGCTAAAAACTCATCTAGAGTTTTACAAAATAGATTTTGTAGGGATGCCTTAAGAGATAGAAATTGGACAGTTCCTTGATACAAACTAGTATGTTATTCCTAAGCTATTCCTAACATAAGTTTTATTTTATGGTTAGCAATCAATAAGAGGCTATCAACCAAAGATAGGTTAACTAGTTCCATACCCTCCACATAACACTTCCATATTGTGTTTAAGTTTTAGAGCTGGTGAGCTAATTATAAAAAGGTATATAGATGTGGAAATGGCTAGCGATCTTGAAAAAAAAAAGTCAACCTTAAGATATTTGTTCAAATTTGTTATGGGAGTTAGTTCTTGGCAATCTAAGTTACAGAAGTGTATAGCTTTGTTTGTTATTGAGAAGGAATATATTGCAACTGAGGAAGCTAGAAAGGAGATGATTAGTTAAAGCGATTCCCAAAAATTAGACTTGAAACAAGATGAGTACATAATTTTTTATGATATTCAAAGTGCTATAGCTATAAGCAAAAAGTCCCTGTATCATTCCCACATTAGGTATATTGATGTGAGGTATCATTGGTTACAGTTTGGTTAAGGAGAAACTAATAAATTTAAAGATTCATATTGACAAAAATAGTGTCAACATATTAAGGAAGGTAGTTTCAAAGAGTAAGCTTGTCAGGATAACTTTCAAGTGATCGATAAGGTGGTTAATTTCTCCTCCAAAATGGGCTAAAGGGGAGATTGTTGTAGCTCTAACCCCATTCTATAAACATCTGCACTATAAAGTCTTATCATTTTGAGATTTAAAGAAAAGTTTAAGAGACAGTTGTATAGGACAGAACAAACGAGATGATAAAAGAGGTTTATAGTCCAAATAGCTTTCGTCAACTACAATTTTATTAAAGTTTGAATTTTATAATTTGTTTAGGAGTAATATTGGTATATATGTGTGTATGTCTGTAAGTGTATCAATTTGTACTCAATTTTAGAGGTAATTTAGTACAAACTAAAAGTCTTTTAAGAGAGTTTTAGAGAAAGCTAAAAGAGCTAGATTAGTTGTAATTGCCTTTTGAGGTGTTCTTGAGTGAGAGAACTCAAAATCTTTATCATTTGTATTCTACCATTTGATTTAATGGATTTTATTATCAATTTATTCTGTGATTTTTACCTCAACACTAGTAGGTTTTCCACGTTAAAATCCTATGTTCATAATTTTCAGTCATATTTATTATGTAAATAGTTTATCATTGGTTAAGTGATCTCAGAGATCTAATGAGTGTTATTACTTGGAGCCTTAATAAATGGATATATGCTCTATCAGTTGGATGAGTGAGATCTAGCTCTATAGTTCTCCCTATATTCGGATGATGATGAAGAGCACTATAGAATCTCTAGGTTTGTACTTTCTGCTCAGGAAGTGAGATTCAAAATGCATCATGAGCTATGTGAATCCTATGATAGACTTATATGGTAAAGTTTGCTACCAATCCCTTGTAACACATGTCATTATTGACGAGGACTTTTATTTTAATGTGTTTAATGTTGGATGTAGGTTTATAATTTTTTTATAGTAAAATATGTAATTCGATGATTTCGTCATGTCTTTTTAGATTTTGAGGAAGAGGTTCTTAATAATTTTAAGGCAATGATTTGTTTACAATGAATAAAAGGAAATGACTATTATAATCAAGTTCCTAATGACCCTATTGCGACATGTTTGAAGGTAAAGAATTAATTGTGTTTTCCCTTCATGGTTTTCTCACTGAATCCCCTATATGTTAGTCTATAAGTGGTTGCTTCCTAGCAGAAGCATTTTTTCCTTGTATCAACTCAGTTAGAACTCATACATGCTTTTTGGGTTCTTTGTTCATTCACTTTACTAAAAGTAAGTGAGATGACACAACTTTTCTTTCAATTTTCACATATAAATGCCAATTGATTTTCCCTCTACATTGACTTCTTGGGCGAGAATCGATATTTCTTTTAAATGCCCTTTACTGGGCTACATCATCTAAAAGAATTATATCATTTGAGATGGCACTGACATCTCTCCTCCTACTCAATCCTCTCAGCATCCCCCTGATTAAGTACATCCAAAGCATAGATCAAATTACCAATTCTCCAATCAACTCTGGTCCAGCAATATCATCTCTTGAAACCATCCTAGATAAGACAAGAATATATTATCATTTTTTTAATTCACTCAGTTTATCCCTAGAAACGTAAACTCACTGTGATACCATGTGGATGTGATGCTCCAAAATTCTTAATTCACAATTTTAAAAAAATTTCAGAATTACATCATTAATTATCAAAATCTCATTACTCTAAAAAAATGATATTCATCGTCACAAAAAAATTATCTATGCAAACATAACCATCACAAATTATCATATTCAAAAGTATATACATAAAACAAATGTACTTAATTTGATATATTGGCCGCACTTAGACTTTATGATATCAATCATGTGCACTGGGATTATCGATAATATCTATATCTCCTAAAAATATATATATAAATAAAAGGTGAGCTACCTACTCAATAAGAATACCCTAATCGTACCCTTAAAATCAAATAACTTAATATATGTTGAAAATAGTCAAATGAAAAATATACATATAATACTAAAATACACAAGCAATATTTAACTTGTCTAAATACTCAGTAAATATCCAGAATTTTATTATTAGTAATTATTAATAGTGATATTATATTATTATTACCATTTTTGTTTTACCTCTTTATTAACTGAATTAACTGGGCCCTGCTTAACTTAGTAGGCTTACATTCAATAGTACGTCAGCTCATCTCTACTCATCATAGTCACTCACTAAGTGAAAACATAATTAGATGTGTAAATATCGACACAGGTTACCTCGATCCCTCAATCTAATATGATACCTTGATACCACTCTAGTACCTAACTATTAGCGCAAGATATTCCCAAGGCTCAGAATACCTCAATATCACTCTAGGACCTAGGCATCAGCACAAGGCATCTTTCGGACTTAGGATGCCCTACTACCTACTCCACAAATAAGTATCTAGACACAACTTGCTCATATCTTAACAACCTATTAATCTATGACCATTAAATATAGTCTATCATAGGCAAGCCACAAATTCACAACTTTCATAGTCTATTATCAAATCATTATAAACCAGTCTCCCTCTAATTTCGTGGACATGATTTATCTTAGCCTCATATTCTTAATTATACACATGCACAATTGCAAATTATAAATATCATATATTTCCTTGAATTATCAGACGATACACATCATAATATATAACAAAATATAAACACTAAACATTTGGTACCTTGTCAATTATTTATTTAATAAATAAAATTCTTACAAAATTAATATATTTCATAAATCCACATAGTTAATTATTGATATTTAATTTAATTAATTACTGATTCAAAATATGACTTACCATAAAATAATTTACTAATAAAAAATTCACAATTTTTACAAGTCATACACAAATATAAGGATATAATTTATGAATATCACTTCTTGATTTTTAAACTCAACTATTTTTATTGGTCTAATTTACTCACTAATTTATCCTTCAGATCTAGACATTTATGAAATTCTATTACGCTAATTAAAAATTTTTAAAACCTAATTACAATTAATAATCCAAAATTATCTCATTTTTATCACTTTATTCTTAATTATTAAAAATATCTTTACTTTATCTTACCACCACAATTGCCAAAATACCCTTAACTATTAAAATTTTTTATTTTTCCTAAACATTTTTATTATTACTAAAATACTCTTCTAAGGCTTAAATTTCAATTTTACTCTTAAAAATTCACATTTTTTATTTTGACCCTTAATATATCTTAAAATTTTCTAAAATTGTTTTCTTCTTCACTCTCTTCTCTTCTCTCAATCTCCTCTTTTTTCTCATTTTTCTAGCCACCTTTTCTCCATTTTTTTTCAATTTCATCAAAATTGTTATCACAAATAAACACAACATAATTCCAACTATAACCAATTTAGAATGATTGAATATCACTAGTAAAAGGAATGAAATTTGAAAATCTTACCTATATAAAGTTCTATATTTTTAGTAGATTTTAAATTGTTAATCTCCTCAATTTTTCCTATAATCTACTTTAAAACGAATAAAATGAAGAGATATATGAGAAAAGTTTCAAATTCAGGAGAAAAGATGATATTTTTGCACACTTACCTCCTGAAAATGTAGAGAAAAAGAAGGAAAATAGAGCAATTTCGTTAGTTTTCTTTCAATCCACCAACTATATATATATATATATGGTTAATTATAAAACGAATCTCAAACTCTCGTTAATTTTGCAATTACAACCCGAATTTTAAAAAGTGACAATAAAATGTTTAAATTTTAAAAAAATTTCAATTATAATCCGAAGTTGATTTCTCCGTATAGTTTGTTGAATTGACATGTCACGTGTCTAGAAACTTTTATTATTGGTACACGTCAGCACTAGTTAACAGAGAAAATCCTGATTAATGAAACAATATCGTTTAATCACATAAATAAATGACGTCTTTTTTTAAAATGACCTTAAACGACGTCATTTCGTTAATCAAAATTTGTTCTGTAAACTACTACTGACGTGAACTAATAATAAAAGGTTTTTGGACTTGTGGTATGTCACGTCAACAAACTTAACGGAAAAACTAACTTTGAGCTAGACTTGAAAAAATTTGAAAATTTAAACATTTTATTGTCACTTTTTAAAGTTCATAATTACAAAATTGACTAAAGTATGAGATTTTTTTGTGCTTACATGACTCTTAAATATCTATCACATAAAAATAATAAAATGACTTTTGAAAGTATGAACACATACCAATGTGACTGATTATAGATTTATCCTCTTAACAGATTGCAGGTGCACTACTAGTTACACGTGTAACACAAATTATACTTTGATATTGGTCTTGTGGATGCACTTGAGCTGTCGTGTTTATATGAAACTGATTGAAAGATAAAAATATTTACTACAGCTCTTGTTATACCCTTTGACTGAAATCTCCAACAGTGTTCTGTCATATTTGTAAAAAACGTTCTGAAAGGCTCTGAAAGTACTGTTCATTTCAACCAAGCTTTCCACAGCATTCCACCGCATTCTCGCCGGCTTTTCTGATTCATTACACAGGTTACATACATTCACATACCGAGCTAATCGGGGCGAGTACTATGGACAATGACATAGAGACTCGAGCTGTCCTTGAGACAGAAACTCGAGTCCCAAAGGTTTTAGACGGTCATCCAACAAAAAAAGTCTGAGTTCGAAATCGTGAGGAAGACCCACCTCCACGAGAGAAATTCTCCTACCGTGCAGCAGTCCTGGGCACACAGGGTAGGGATGAGGAGGAACCGGTACTAAATTGGCCAACTGAAGACTAGATAGAAATCGAGGAGGGAGACATCACGCTCATTTAAAGTGAATCTGGGGGTAGCATTGTACTATTCACATCCCTTCGGTCACTTCTGGACCAAAAATGGGAACGAGCAGTTATCGTCAAATTAATTAGCTGAAGTGTGGGATATAACTTGCTCTGCTGCCGGCTATACACCATGTGGAAACCACGCGGCCCCATGAAAGTTGTTGACCTGGATCACGACTTCTACCTGGTGAATTTCATCGATGAGTCCGACTTCCTCACGTCTTTAATGCAGGGTCCCTGGGTTATTCTCGGACACGCACTGTCTGTGCAACATTGGACCCCGGAATTTTGCGCTTCGTAACAAAAACTCACCCGAGCTGTCGTCTGGATCCGGTTCCCAGATCTGCCCATCGCCAGTTACCACCCACAGATCCTCAACGCATTGGGAAACATAATCAGAAAGACAATCCAAATTAACGAACCTACTTTACTCACCCAACGGGAAAGTTCGCCCGAATCGCTGTGGAGATCAACCTGAAGATGCCACTTCGATCCAAGGTGGAGCTGGATAGGGAGACACTACTGATCACCTATGAAGGGCTACCCCAAATCTGCTTCCTCTGCGGACAGGTGGGTCACAACAAGAGTACATATCCGTCCCGCCCACTCTCTCCCACTGGGCAACATCTACCTTCGAACACCCATGGCACTGCACTGTCGACGGCGAAGGGCGAATAGAGCGCTCATCCACCCGAGCCGGTGACGGAGTGGCCAAGCGACACTTACGGACCTTGGATCCAAATCCATCGGAAAACTTCCCGCCCATCATCTAGATCACACGGTCTCCAAGAGACGATCCTCCAGGGAGAGGGTCTCGATACTCTATGCTATCAGAGGTTGCAGACGAGGGCGGCTCAACGGTCACATTACCAACGAGTTTCTCAGCTGTTTACGTTTCTGAGACGAGTAGAAGGAGTTTGTCCTCTTTAAAGGACGCGATTGGGTGAGCAGCTGGGCCGTGCACGTCTAAGTTGCGCGGTAAGCTAAGATCGGGCCCAAGAGCAAGGAGGTGGCCCCATTGACTAAAAGGATAGGATGTGGCCCCATATCAAGCCCATTTGGGAAAGGACTGGATAGTGGTGTTAGTATCAAGTCCCTGAACCGCCCCATGGAACCCCACCCGGCTGTCCGTATCGATTCCCCTCCCGAATTAATATGTGACGCCCGAGCCGCACAGGAATTACAGGGGGGAGAGTTAGGACTGGACAAGGAAGACCGTATGCATTTGGACGAATCCTATCTTTATAGCACACATCAACAATTACTCCTCCCACATAACCCTCCAGATCTTCGGCCAGAGGACACCAAGATGGTAGATACTATGTAACATCCCGTTACCTATACGGCTAAAACAATTATTTATGAGACACTTATATGACTTAAGATAAATGAACGATAGACATAAGTTATCTGTGACTTACATATTGTTTGACTCATTCATACGATTGTATATGCTTTCATGTGGCAGTTCCGGGTAAGTATGACAAATTGTAATTATGACAAATGGTGAATCATTGTTTAAGTTAGGAAGACTCCACTACAGGTTGTAATTATGACAAATGGTGAGTCAGTGGAGATAAATAGTACA
>JAOQMS010000004.1:33359786-33390133 GCA_027563885.1 Erythroxylum longipes
AATATTTTAATTAATGAATGAATTATATTTTTATTAATTATCACAAACAATTAAAGAGCAATGATACCCATTCCTCTCGATTAGGAGAGGAATGGAAGATTACCCAAAAATGGGTAATCAAAATAATGACTCTATAATCATAATCTCTTACTAAACTCAATTTTTTATTTCATACCAATTTCTCTTTTTTCATACCCTCCAAACAAGTACACCCTAAGTCTAGCCGCATGTTACTATTATCTTACAAGTGAGATTCGGCGGCCCAAAGCCCAACTGGATCCATATAATCTTTGCTTATGTTAGGTGTGTTGGAATTCCAGTGAATTTTGAGTAAAAGGACGTAAAAGAAGGGTCGTTTTACAGGGGATAGACAGTAAAGGTTCACAAACGTTGGTCCTGGTACTGGTATTCAGACCAGAGGACGGACCACAAAATGTCAAGCTCAAGTAGAGCATTCTGCCTTGTATTGGCTGGACTGCTACTAATTGAGACACGTTTACAACCCATCTTAACACACACTTTGCATTGCATTTTTATTTGAGGGCAAATAATAACGGTAGCTTGCGATGCTCATCATCTAACCGCCTTTTATCTATAACGTGATTAAACTTATGCGGCGGTTCATGTGTTTGGAAGCGAATGAAATAATTTTTAAAAATAGTATTTATTTTGGGGTTTTCAATTTTAGGAGAATGAATTTATCCCATTAAATTTGAGAATCTACTAAATCCACCAAAGGGGTGAGTATGAGTTTTCATTCTAATATAACTTTTTATCACGTTTTTTTTTTACTCTTTTATTCCCAGCTTTTGTCCTACCATCCTCTTTACCTCCTTATCGCCTCTCAATTCCTTACATTTCCTAACCTGTCTTATCGCTTCTCATTAACGAAGGAATTTTTTGTTCTGCGCCTCCAGGTATATTTTCTGAAATCCTTAGTTTTAATTTAATGTTAAATGAACTGGATAAAATCTGGTTTCATCTCATTGTAAACTAATTAATTTTTTTTACTGTAAGTTAAATATATGAAGATAGCCCCAATAAACATATGAAGGGCAAATTATTTTCATTTTTATTGAGGGTAAAAATGGTATTATATTATCTTTCATTCTCATTAATGCAACAAACCAAACAACATTTTTTTATTTTTCATATCCATCCCTATCCCCATCCTCTTCTACTATTATAGCCATATTCATAACCAACCCCGTGCTCAAACCAAACCAAACACCTAATTAGTTTCGGTTTTAATCCCTATCTAAAAGAGGGATATTTTAAATAGTATGCTTTAAAGCAACTGATAAAATTACTTTTTTTGTTATTATAAAATTATGATCGTAATTTTAAATCATAAAAATAACTTTTTTGTAAAAAAAATAAAAAAAAACTTCCCTCAAATTTTCACAAAGCAGAAATTTTGTACACCAAGTAGGTTGAGTTGAAAAAGGTATATGTTAAACCCTATTATGTTAATACGAATAATCGTTCAAGATATGCAAGTTACAGGTATATACATATACATACATGTATACACATAACCACCTTACCAAAACTAGTAATTTCCCAAGATTTTAGTGGTCCCAAATTATAATCCAACATTTATGAATTTTCACGTGAGAAACTCTTTAGTGGGATCACTTACATAGAAACATCTGGGACCCTGCAAGCCACGTCACCAAAAACCACACCTATGACCTAACATCGGACACACAGCTTAAGTTAAAAACCAGCTGAGGAATCAAACTACAATCAACAATCTACATACCCAACAAAACAAAACTACTTTTCTCTCTTCGCACAGATTCCTAGGACTGTTAAATCAACCTTTTGGTGGGGTCAATAGAATCCCTCCAAACCCAGTTCTCTTCTCTGTCTCCTCCTCTACTTCGCTTACTATCACCTTTCCAAACCCTAAAAGATCCTCCTTTTGCCTCAGGAATGGGCTCTGAAATGACACTCCCTGGCTTCTCCACTTCAGGTCAACAACAAGATACTGATAAGCCTAACCTCAACTTGTTGGCTCAATCCCAACTCGACCCAACCAAACGTACTCGAAGACCCAGCTCTTCCATGTCCAAAGACCGTCATACAAAGGTTAACGGCAGAGGCCGGAGGGTACGGATGCCGGCTATGTGCGCTGCCCGGATCTTTCAGCTGACCCGAGAACTGGGCCTGCGCTCTGACGGAGAAACGATTGAATGGCTCCTCACTCAGGCGGAGCCCGCCATTATCGCCGCCACAGGGACTGGCACCGTCCCCGCCGGCCCCATATCCACCGCTTCCCGGTCCATTCCTATCTCCGCTTCTCCACCGTCAATGCCGTGTATGGTGTCAACCACCGGTCAAGCGATTTTTTCTCTCACAGCGCCACCAAGTTGTCGGCTGGATTTGGACTACCGTCACATGCCCTTTACGGCTTTGTTGCTACAGCCTGCGGCCGCAGCTGCGGCGGCGGTGGGGGAGGAACCGCAGCAACAGAACGGAGGTGTAGATTCAGAACAGCAGAATCGGCAAAATAGCGTATAGGGTACATATTGGAGGGGTTTAAGCTGATATAGAAGATTATGTCTATGGTGTGTTCAGAGACTTGGAGAGCGGGGCCTGTTTTGTTTGTCATTTTTAGTGTTATTCTTCTACTCGTGTCGTGTTCAAGTAAGGTCTTGGCTATTTTAGGTCGAAGAGGGTTGAAGTTTTCAGGTGTGTGTAAATTGTTGACTGTTCCTTTTAGCAATGGAATGGAGACAGAGACATAACGTATTAAGAAAATGTTAGAAATATGGAGTTTGTGGGCATTACAAGCTGTCGAAAGAATAAAGCTTGGACCACCAACAGAAGATGTTTTTTCGAACTTGTAATTATCTTTCATTTCCTTCTCGCTGCCTCTCCATACATGCAACATGTACGCAATGTTCAAGAAGCCATTTCAATGAACGCAATGGGCATATTGTATTTAAAGAGACTAATAATTTCCAGAAATAGAACGAGATGGCAGGTCTCGCTGTTGCTTTTCTTCCATGAAAATAGGAACAAACTGAAACATATACAAACGGACACGGTTCCTTTAGCTGAGGAAGGTATCTAAATTGAAATATATAACTTTTAACGTAACATAATAACATAGATAATTTTAACAGTTACCTACCTGAAAAAGTAAAGCATGATTTCCTTCTTATGATTTATGCTTCTTTCCAAGGAATTCAGGCATTCCTAACCTACGGTTTGGATTTCTAATGCACTGAAGAATGGACCTTTGCGCTTGTCAGGAACAGGCAAGTCTCAGGAAAATTATCCATCTCATAAAATTAATGAGACACGATTTAATAAAATGAAGCTCAAGATTGGATTTTCTTTCATCTTAAAAGATCCGTATGCAATTCCATATTGTGTGCTTGCCAAAAATTATGACATCAATGATAACAACGTGCATATGAAACAACTGATCTAGACAAGATGTAGCCATCTAGGACTCAAATTTATGGAAAGATAAAGAACAGTAAGAATGTCCAGCACGGGAGGGACTGCATGTGTGTCACACAGCAGGCTCGGCTACAAAAGAATATGGGGAACTTTCATTCCAACATAGCCAACTTGTCTAGTGCTTGTTCCCAAAATTCCACCACTTTTTCTTCCTTCTAAACTCACCAGATGACGTATCTGCATAAAACGAAACCTTATAGAGATCAGGAATTATAATTTAGAAAATTTCCTCAATTACGTAATTTACCTTCAAGAAAGTTTCTCCGTAACATGTGGAACAGAAACTAATGTAAAGTTTATCAAAAGCTAAAGCCACTGGTGCATTGATGGACTTGCAATATATTATATAGAAGTTTTATTGTCAGTAGTCAAGACCAGGCAATCACCTGGTCTAGGCAGTCCCTGGCTTGCCCTTATGGTCAAATAGCATAAGCAAATCAAAGCAAAGAAAAAAACAGTACCTCCTTGAAAATAGATTGAATTGTAATGTACTTCTGCCCAAAAACTCAAGAAAATGACTGCACGAGAGACACAAGTCCATCAAATAATGTAGAAATAAGATAAAAATAGTGATGAAACAAGAGACAAGCTACGAAGTAACTGAATGGCATGAGTTGGAAGCAAAACAAGATGATGGTTGTGACCAAAACATATGATAAATTTGTGCCTAACTTCACCCTAAAAGGCACCTTATAAGAGGAGACTTGTCATACATTTATAAACCATTTTAACATTCTTTACTTGCTCAATGTGAGATTCCTAGCACAATCCCCTTCGTCCAAAGTAGGGCTGGACACCTGATGGGCATATTGGGCAAAGGGTTACAACAGGTCAAGCACAAGTTTTAAGCTCTAATACCATGATAAATTTGAGCCTAACTCCACCTCAAAAGGCATCTTGTAAGGGGAAGTTTGCCATACATTTATAAATCATTTTAACATTCTTTACTTGCTCAATGTGGGATTCCTGACAAAATGGACAAGACAGATGTTTGTCTACAATTACTGATGAGATGATATGCCAGTTTGGATTACATGGAATGCCACAATAAATTCACTGGTAGCATAACATCAACAGTTTTTTAGTTATAAATTCAATAGTCAACATCAACATCCTAGTACAAGTCTCGCTTTATCCCTAACTGGTAGAAGGGCTATTTCCAATTTTGTAATTCTAAAACTACTATGACATAATGCTATTTGAAAATGAAAAATAAAAGATATGCAAAAAAATCTAAAACTTGAGCATTTCTGACATAAAAACAAAATACATTGACCAGCAAGCAAATCTAAAGGAAAAAGTCTTGCAGTAACTAGTAAATTATAACTAGAAGAGAAACTGTAAGTTGAAGTTATCACCTTCTTTAGTCTTCTGGTTTTCAGGAAGAATCTCTATGTAGCAGGTGTCCTTAAAGGAAGTCATAACGAGTATTTTTGCGCCATACTGCAATCACTTATTAAGTTTTATTAAAAATGGACAAAATGCACCTTTTAGAAGGTTTTGTGAGCAAATGATAAACGTAAACATGCATGAGATCTATGAAAAATTCCATTGGAGTCAGGAACGAAGATGCATATCATACCATTAATTAATAATTTCACTTATAAATCAAATGGATGGCTGGATTTAATTTCGAACAATCAAGTTGTCGCATTGAAAGTTTGCAACACTCACCAACAATAAATTTGGTTAAATATAGAGCTGAACAAAGTGCTGAGCTGATAATGTAAAATACCATGCCACCTCTCTCTTAATCTCACAAAATGATGTTAAGAGGATGGTGACATAGTAACAAATAATACAAGAACATTTCTCAATTTTTAGAAATTGAAATTTAGAGAACCCCATGAAATTAACCAGCAAGTGCACGAACAAGCAGTAATTTTTAGCTTAACAAATTAATTTAAACAAGGAAAAAATAAAGCTCCTAGTGGCAGTGAAGGAGTTGTGAAATATATACCAAGTCAGCAGCTGCTTGCAATGTAACATGATCACCCCACTCGCCACTCCTGGATAAAAAGGCATGAAACTAACATAATTTTCCCAATAAAAATGTTACCGAACAGGGAAAAAGGAAAGAATCTGTTCACACTTTGACATCTTCTTCAAATAGTCACCATACTCCATGGGGACATATCCCTCGTAGATATCTGGGTGAGATCTAAGCTGATTATGCAAACCATTAATATGGAAAATGCATCAGGTCTCATAAAATATAAACTGCAAATAGCTAACCAACATTAACAGAAAAGGATCAACCAAAAAACCTGATTAACAACATGCCGTCTCACAGTTTTATGACGATCAGGGGTGTGAAATATTTGATCTGACAAAGCACGAAACTAAAAAAAGAAAGGAAGTTGATTATCAAATACCAAGAAAGAACCTAGGTTGTTCTTTTCTTAATCAAGGCTTCCAAACAACAACAACAACAAAAAATGACTGGTCGTAGAAAGGAGAGATGAAATTTGTTCTAACCTGACAATTGCCATCCCCTTCAACCTTGAGCTCCACAAAGCCATATAACTGCAATCTAAAATTAAGATACAACAATGAAATACCTAGTGCAGACATTTAACTCAACTAGAACCAAATCTTAAAAAAAACGGAGATAGGGTAAATATATAATTTCCAAATTATTGGACTTGGTCTATGCTAC
This sequence comes from Erythroxylum longipes, assembly GCA_027563885.1. Lineage (NCBI taxonomy): Eukaryota > Viridiplantae > Streptophyta > Magnoliopsida > Malpighiales > Erythroxylaceae > Erythroxylum > Erythroxylum longipes. Next base: position 33,365,923 of record JAOQMS010000004.1, read on the forward strand.
TTAGTAGTTGTCATACAGCAATGATATGCCTACAGGAGAAACTTTTAACTCAACTACAACCAAATCTTTTAAAAAACGGAGATAGGGTAAATATATACTTTCCAAATTATTGGAATTGGTCTATAACGACAATCTGTCTGAGGAAGTCAGCAAAGATAGTGCAACATAAATGAGACACAAAGACAGAGCTCCTTCAGGAGAAATCCCTTAGGATAATCACAATTGTGACGAAAGTGTCAAATATTCAATACCTGTTTAAAAGCCTATCATGATCCGAGGTTGCTTCATCGATGGAAGGTATTTCTCCATTTATTCTGGGAACATGCTGCAGAATACAGACAATAAATTTATGCACGAAAACAGAAAGATAATGGATTGAGGAGTTAATGTAAGTATCCACATGCATGTTGATAAACATGCACTCTGACTTGCACTCAACAAATGGCAATTAAATGATATAATCCAAACTATTGGCTCAACAAGACTGTAATACAAGACTGCATGACATATATGCTTGTCTAGACAGGCACACGTGACAACAATCTATCCATCAAAATCTTCAAGTTAAGTAGATAAAGGAGATATCCATTAAAGAATAACTTTTGGCCACAGGCGTCTCAATTGACAAACAAAGGAAATTCAACGTTAGACAAGATTTGAGTTGCCACAGAAATCAACAGCATTCGAATCCATTTGAATGAACAGGAAATCCAGAGAGACCTATGCTAGACTTGAGTGCTTCAACACAAGTTAAGGCAAACTGAACTTGGAAGCAATGCTATCCATGCATGAAGTCAATCTCTAACTTCTAAATTGTTACTATCCTGAACTTGTAAGTGGCATAAATGAAATCCATAAATTTCTAGCCCAGCCCCATATCATAAGATTTAATTATAAGTATCTGCATTCGATTTTACGATACCTCTAGACTGATCCAACCTGGTTTATGTATACATTGCACATACAATATTTTGAACATTTTATGCAGTATTAATTATTAAAAGCGAAACAAAATGAAGTCAAGATGCAGGTGATCAATCAACTCCTAGATATCCATGATCAAACCAGCATAACAACTTAAAACAGATAAACTTACGGGAATAGGAATCATTTGATTCAGCGTCTTGCCTACTTCTTCATCCAGTTCATTGTCATCAGAATATTCTGGAGAATAGAGATATTCTTCTGAAATTCCAGGACTAGAGCATGAAGTGGAGGGGACTGTCTCATCTGATTCTTCGACACTATACTCATGGTCTACACATTAAAACACTAAAACGTCAACAAATTCACTACCACAAGACCAAATCAGATACAGCCACCAGTTCTCTACTACCTGAGTAGTGGTTCATAGTCGGTGGGCAATGCCAATCATGTAGTTGAACCGATGGCTGCATATATTCTTCAGCTGCCACCGAGTATCCAGAGGCTTCAGAAACTGCTAGCTGTGAGAAATCTTCTTGCAGAGTACGAGCAATTATTTCATCATTCTCTACATGATTACAGTCGGTGATGTCATACTGATCTTCAACATACTGTTGCTCAAGGTAGCTGTTACCGTTTTGTATTGCCTCATCATAATACCCAGGATAGAACGGCGGGTCCCCGTCTAGAATACGAAGACCCCACTGAATAACATCTGAATCTTGCTCGTAAATAGCCATTCCCTTTCACCCTTTTCTCCCCCTAAAAACCTGAATCACTGAGTTAACCATTGAATAATCAGTTTCTTTCCTTTCCAAGTTCATAATCTTGACTGCATCAACAGCCTTAGACCTCCATCATAACTCAACATTTCTCTACAATCGAGAACTACCACTTTAATCTACACAAGCTTAAGTTTCGGAAGGGATAAGTTGCTTAGATCATACTATTTCACCAAATAACAACTGTTGACGTACGACTAATGGGTGTTTTAAGAATATGAACGCAATCTGTCTAATTCATTTCCTCAGCCTCTTTTTCCGCATCGTGTATAAAACAAAAAGAATCAACAAAGCAATGAACTTCGGAACAGATAATCCTAATCGGACCATAAAACATCGTAGAAATCATCAAACTAATCAGACAGCCCAAACAAACAGCGAACCTTTTCGCAGCAAACACCAAATACAATCGAACATAAACAAAAACAATGAATATCAGCACTAGATTAACAACTCACCTAAATTTGCTTCCAACTTTAACCAAAACTTACAAGAAAGAAACTAAAAATTGAAACGGAGAACAGTGAACAGTTTTTAGACATTTAAGCACTAGAAAATAAACTATGAACTTTTTGGGTGTGAAAAAGAAACAGAAGGCAAGAGGGAACACCATTTCGGAGCATTTTATATACTAATCTGTGCTGCCCGCGGCGTTAAAGGTCGAACGCGTTTGGACGGTCCCGATTAGCTTCCAGAGGCGGCGAGTTGGCGTCGATTTAAGCCGGCTGGAGCGGGGTCCTAAGTCTTTTGCGTAGGGACCGTTGATGTGGACTCGAGGTTCCCGTGGCAGTAAGGAGATTTCAGATTTCTGCGAGCGTTTTAGATCGAACGGTCGTAATTGGTCTGTATTAAGAAAGTTGGAGATTTCAACGGGTCTGATTGGTATAAATTGGCTGCTACGAACAACGCTCCGTAGTTGAATATCATGTATCAATTGAAAAATTAGATCAGTTCTTAGTTCCTTAAGATTCAATTAACGACTAAAGGGTCCCACCTAGGCCCTCTTCATGCTTAGGAACACTGTAATTGAATTTGACACCTAAGCCCAATTAACGACTAAAGGGTCCCACCTAGGCCCTCTTCATGCTTTGGAACAGTACGAATATTAAACAAGAAAAATGAAAACTCTAGCACGTGTAGTGCACTCATGGTGCAGATTTATTATTTTTATGATCGTGGTATGTATGAGATACTTCTTTAAATAGTTGAACAATTTTCCTATTATCCCCATAATAAAAATGAATATATATATATTTTTATCAAATTTTATATATTTAATAATTAAATATATCAATTTTCTTTTGATTCAATATATTTTAAATTTGACATACAATATATAAAATATTATATTTAACTTCAAGGTATTATTTTATGATAAAATGACCTAAAATAATTATCAATATCACTTTATTTTATATTTTAAATAAATATTAGATATAGGGGTGGTACGAAACTTCTTCTAGTCATTTGTGATCCACTCTATATGCATCAATTGTTTTGATGACAACTGTTGTGGAATTTGAATAATAATGATCTCATTTTAAGATCTATCTGCTGTCATGTGAAGACAATCTCGTATGACGTTTGGAAAGTTTAGATCTAGAGCATGATTTTGCAATATGTAGATGGTTTGATGGTAGAGTGTGGCTATGATGACGGTAGGGTCTTGCTCTGCTCCAACAATTTAGGTATGGACTTTAAGTCTTGTGGTTAGTGTCAGATTATTAAGTTTGATATTAAAATCTAGAGCAATGGTCATAATAACACTTTCATTGTTGAGCGTTGTCAAGAGGATGCCAATCAAGACATTCTGGTAGGATGTGTACGTCATATCGAGAGAGAAATTCTAGTTGTTGTTAGAATTCTTTGTTATTTTGATATAGTATCTTTGGAAATGACATATTGTTCAATTCTATTGTAAAAAGATAAGGACTAAGGTGAAAGTCAAACTTTTCTATAAATCTCTTTGTAGATTGCTTAATAATGTCTTTCTAAGGGTTTCCGTTGCCAACTAGCATTTTCCACAAAAGGACCTTTTCCGTTATATCTCCTCTATTAAAATTGCTCCCTAGAAATCTTCACTAGCATTAGTCTGCAAGATTCCTTTTCCTTTTTCAGGAATCTTTAGTGGAGGTGGATGTTGATTGATAAAACTGCTACCAGAGAGTCAATTGCTTCGATGGAAAGATTGGTTCTCTCGCTATAAATTCATAGTCCACCACATCAAAGGCCACTAAAACATCCTAGCCGATTTCCTCTCTCAAACTCAAAAGCATATCAGCCTTATCACTTCCTCCAAAAAATACCTCTCCTCCTCTCAATGGCTGACCTACCTACCACAATAAAAACAGAGAAGTTCTTCCCTCCTATCGCAAGCACACCCACTACTATTGGTGAGAAAGTCTCTCTTGCCTGGCTAAGCTTGTTGTATTATCTCCACCTCTTCCCTTAACTAATCAAAACTACATTGTCGTCCGTCCCCGTTCAATCTATAACCTTTATATCTCACTATGTTTTTCATCAATGGCTTGATTTTAGAAAATGCATTATGGTATCTATGAGCACTCTCTACCCTTTATGCATGTCCCTTACAAGTTATCAACACTTGTGTGATAGAGAGAATGAAAATTCCCTCTTGTGGACTTTCCTTGAGTATTACCAACCATCAGTCTAATGGAGAACGCAACTTGTATAGGCTATTGAAAAGTCCATATAACACAACATATAATGGATCCATCTATGTGCGATTCTGATTGTGAATATTGGATAGATGACGATTCTGATAGTGACAATGAGGTTTATGCCCCTCAATGGCGAAAAGAGCCAAGTAGAAAGTCAAAATCTTCATGCCAACCACCAAGGAAGACCCAACTCAAACATGATGAAGATGATGATTCGAGGCCTTGGATTGGTCTTAAGAATCCTAAGTCTAGACTAAAGGATCTCTTTGAACTATTGAGAGCAGTTGGAAAAAAGCATTTGATCCAACAAAGGTGCTCTTTGCTTTTAATTCCCAAAGAAATCCCCAAGTTAGTACCTTGTATGATGATGGGATCATATCAGAAAGATTTTTCACCTTGGGAAGCTTAGACTAATAAAACCACTGGAATATCTGTAAGGTCGTATTTGAGATCCATAGGTATTAGTCTAGATAGTAATCATGTACTTGTTTCTCCAATAGAAGTTCTCAATTGGCAAACACAAAATGTTGTGGTTTAAAACAATGTCCTTCAAAGAATCGATTCAAAGCTCAATGATCTGTCTCAACAAACACAAGGACTAAATTCAAAAGTTGATGTTATATCTCTTCAAGTACGACAATTACATTAAGAAATACTTAATCAAGATGGCCCACTTGATTCAAAACTAAAAAGATATACTAACTAACATTATTGTAGACTAGAGTTCTCTAAGAAAGAAAGAGAACTTCAAAAGTTTCGAGAAGAGCTTAAAATAATTGAGTTAGAAGCGGATAAAGAACATTCCAGAGTTATATATGATCCATATCCATTAACATTTCCAACCACACGACCCACTTATAACATTCCATCCTATCCCGATGCTACTGATTATGGAAAAGTCTTTAAAATGTCTTATTCTTTATTCAGACAAACTCTTGCAAAACCATCAAAACCTTCCAAACCAAACCCTCCAATATGAGACATTCTATCAACCTCTACATACACCGCCACCTTCTCCACCAAAAGAAAGGTCTTCCTCAGACACACCAAAAAAACCAATACCCAATCAAGAATTCAAAGCTACCTTTCAACCAATACTAGATAGCTCTAATAGCCAAATTGATAGCCAAGATTCTGAATCTTTTATAGAAAATTCAGAAAGCTCAGAACAACTTGCAGATATCACTCAGATATCTCAAATGATGATGGTCATTCCATACTCTTCACAGGCAGAAGTCTAACTTGAGATTAATGACTGAACTAGTCAGACCGCCTATAACTCCTTTCTACAAACCTACTTTAGGTATATGGTTAACTTTTGATGACGACAAAATGGAGAGATCTACTACATGAATTTAGTTTTTGGATAGATCTTAAAATGATAAGGTCAGACATGTCTCATAAAAATATCATAACAAGAACTTTAAGAGAATGGCTCCAAAGCCTTGGTGAATACAGGCGCACGCAAATCTTACAATTAACTGAAGCCAGCTCTTTATTAGGAATGATCCATAAAGAGTTTATTGTTGATTTCCAACTTATTGATTGATAAAACAGATATGAGTATTTTGAAATGAAATGTTGCTCTATAAACTGAAAAGATTTACAGAAGCATTTCTGAAGGATTTCTGAAAAATATTACATGTTTAATGACTTCAATGATGTCAATCTTTAGTACATATTCATTACGTCTCTACCTGATGAGTTACAGCCTAAACTAAAAAAACAATCAATTTTCTTCACAGTGACATATCTGAAATCTCTCTTAGAGAAATCTATCAATTAACTTTGGTGACTCTTCTTCAAAGCGATGCTCAAAGGTGGACTTGAACTCAAACAAGAATGCAAGAAGTCGTACTTAAAGATCAAATACAAAGACACAGAAAAATGTGTATGTAATACAAAGAAGGAGAAACACTTCAAAAGAAAGATGTTAAGACTTCATCCTTTTAATAAAAGGAAGAAAAAAAGGATAAGATTCTTTAAGAGACGTGTTTTTGATGCTAAAAAGCCATATAGTTGTTATTTTTATGGAAAACCAGGCCATGATGCAAAAAGTTGCCCAAAAAAATCAAAAAAGGATATGAAAATCGTATAGTCCATAGAAGCCATAATGCCTATTAGAGATTATGAGGACATCGAGTATTTTTTTGAAAAACAATCGAGTGAAGACGAAGAGACTCTATTTGCAATTCCTGATAGTGAATCTTCTGATGACGACGTCTCTTCCCTTAAAAAAGAAGATGAAGAGCCAATGTACATGGTGAAACAGTCTTATTTCAAGCTAAAGCCTAAGAAGTCAGTAGTCACACAACCTTATGTCAAGCTTCAGTTGCTTCTAGAAAAAGTATCACAAACCAATCCCAATTATTGGTTACATAGATATAGGCTATTGTGGAAGTGTAATGAAACCATATATTCTTCCTACAGAAGAATGGCAACCCTATGAAGAATACTTTATTACAGTTGAAGAAAAATCCTTTAAGATTGATCTTATCAAGAAGAGAAGGATTGTGATAAAGTTCTTTCCGAGCTTTGTTATCTGGACAAAAATATTAGGAGGTAATCTTCCTGGTCCTGACATACTTATTGAGATGGATGTCTATTACCAAGCAAAAAAGTTACAAATCTTGCCAAAAGAGATTTGTTACAAATAAGATTTTCATGAGTACACCGAAGATTGCAACATGTTCAAACTACAAGATGTTCCTAGAATGAAGATATCAAAGACCAACTCCTACAATATTGCCTAGAAAGTCATGATCATCAATCATCCACATCCATTACGGAAAAATTCAGAATTATATGTCCATTACCAGTCAAGAAGAATAAGGACATTAATCCAACGAAGGCCACACATCCGAGGATGAATCCAGATGACCTAAAATTAGCACAAGAAGAATGTTCAATACTTCTAAAACAAGGATTGATTGAGCCAACCAAGTCAGATCGAGCATGTCAAGCTTTTTATGTTGATAAAAGAGCATAAAAGAATAAAGGGAAAAAGAGGTTCTAAATCATTTTCTTCAAGATGACAAGTTTCTTCTGCCTAATATCAATACACTGGTACTATTTTTGAAATAAGCCAAAATATTTTCAAAGTTTTACTTAAAAGTTTGATTTTGGCAATTGGGTACTGAACCTAAAAGATCGACTTAAGACATCATTTTGTATTCCTAATACCCAGTACTAGTGGACAGTAATGTCTTTAGGTTAAAAGTCTCCTCATCATTGTTTCAAAGGGCTATGAAAAGAATCTATGATGGTATCTTATCAAGTGCTTGAATTTATATTAATGACATCCTGCTTTACTTTCAGATCCAGCAAGAGCACCAAGCCCTATTGCGATAATTTTTGGATCTTATAAGGAAATATGAGATAATGCTCTCAGCCTGCAAAAGCCAAATTGGTTCAACTTATATCAAATTTTTGGGTATGAAGTTTCATGATGGCTTTTACCAGCCTAGCCCACACGTAGCTGTTGAACTGCTAAAATTCCTAGATATGGTAGCTGTTGAACTGCTAAAATTTCTAGATATGAACCTCACTATTAAACAGATCCAACTGTTTCTAGGAATCATGAATTATATTAGGGATTTTATCCCTCATGTGTTAGAAAACCAATTATCAAAATTAGTGAAGAGAAAATCACCTTCGTGGGGCCTAGACTAGACAAAAACAGTCAAGCAATTAAAGAAGATTAATTAGCATTCACCTTTATTGAAGATTCCTAACAAAGGAAAACGAATCTTGCAGATTAATGCTAGTGAAGACTTTTAGGGAGAAATTTTAATAGAGTAGATAGAAAGGAAGAAGTTTTACTGTGGACATGCAAGCGGACAATTTAAACACTTGAAAAACATTATCACGTAATGTACAAATAGATTTTGGCATTTAAAAGAGGTATAGAAAAGTTTAACTTCCACCTCAGCCCTTATCTCTGTACAGTATAAATGGACAATATGTCATTTCCAAAGATACTAGATCGAAACAAAAACTGCTATTAGAGAGCTAATTGCTTCATTGGAAAGACTAGTTATCTCGCTGTAAATTCATAGTTCACTACATCAAAGGCCACTAGAACATCCTAGTTGATTTCCTCTCTCGACCTCAAAAGCACATCGGTCTTATCTATCCCTCCAAAAATATCTCTCTCCTCCTCTTAATAGCTAACCTGCCTACCATGGAAAAAACAAAGAAGTTCTTCCCTCCTATCACAAGTACACCTACTACTATTGATGAGATAGTCTCTCTTGCTTGGCTAAGCTTATTCTATTAGCTCCACCTTTTCCTCAACTAATCAAAACTACATTGTTGTCCGTCTTTGTTCAATATATAAGCTCCATATCTCACTATGTTTTTCATCAATGACCCGTTCTTAGAAAATGCATTATGGTACTTATGAGCACTCTTTACCTTCTGTGCATGTGCTATCTCCCTTTCTCTCTTACAAGTTTATCAGCATTTGTGATAGAGAGAATGAAAGTTCCCTCATGTGGACTTTCCTTGAGTGATACCAACCATTGGTGTAATAGAAAACGCACCTCTAACAGGTTATTGAGGATCTTAAATTATGAGAGACTTCATTAGAGAAGCAATCCACCCAATTCTTCTTTGTTCTTCATCGTCCATATAATATAACATATAATGGATCCATCTACTCTGAGGATCAAGTCTACTTCTGGCATACCTCTGACCAATGGCCAAGATACAAGGAATATGTTTTTAAAACTCTTCAGCTTTTCCTTAAGGATCAAAATCATTTTCCAAAGTGTGGACTACCAGCTGCCTACATATCTATTGGACCTTACCTGGGAGAATGCGTTTCTGGAGAACCTGAAATGCCAGACCTCGACATTCTAGATAGCCCAATAAACTTGGAGATCAACACTGCGAGACTATATTAAACTCAAGTTTCCTCTTTCCAAGATGCCCAAAATCCCGATGATGACATTCCCATGACAAAGAGGAGCTAAACAAAATTTTGAAGAATTTATGCATAGGAAGCGAGCCCATTAAATGACAAAGAACAACCAGTGATAATATTAATAGCACGAGTATAGTGGCTTTCCCGTCAAATCTGTAATTGTGGCGGTGGCAATAACTTATCTGACAAGGATGATGCTCAAGATTCCACTTCTTATTATGGGACCCTTTATTTAAAATTGTTTGTTTTTATATTTAAGTGTCTTTTGAGATGTGATATCATTCTTATCAGTTTACTATGCAATGTGACATCGTTCTTATCTAGAATAGTTGATGAAACAATGTTCTTATCTAGAATAATTGATTTGATGTTATTCTTATTTGTTTAGAGTAATAAGACTTTGTTCTTATCTATAGATGTTTGTCTTGTTGTGATCTCCTTTGTCTATATAAGTAAAGGATCTCTTTCATTGTAACCACAAGATATTACTCTTAATAATAGTTGTGTGCTCCATATAGCGCCTCTCTAAACATCTCTCTCTTCCCTAAAAACTTGAGTGTTCAATAACTTTATTTATGTCACACAAAGATACAAGTATGCTCTATACTTATCTTTCTATAAGGACCCTATGCATCAGAAAGTATTAGACCTTTAATCTTGTTTGTGTTTTAAGTTATAAGGGGAAGATTAGTTAGCTTAGATCCCTAATAGGCAGGCCTTGAGAGTTGACGTCCATTGAAAAAAAAGGGCTTGTGTCTCGATTAGCATACCCGAGGTTTTAGTTACAATCTTTGTTATATATCTTAAAATTCTTATAAATGTCTACTCTATCATATGGTCGTTGGATTGTTGTTATCCTTATTATCCTCCTGAGTGGTATCAGGTTCGACTTCTGTGTGTGAAGAGTGTGGAACAACAATTATTATTTGAGATATTTAAGTAAGTTCTGCAAGCTATTTCAAGTTTTCTGTAAAAGAGTCCAAATTTTGGTTATCAGTTTAGTTGTCAAAGTTATTTAGTATTAGTTGAATGATAGATTAAGTATGGGTTTTTTTAGTGTGCAAAGAAAGCCTTTCTTTTGGCGGAGAAGGCGGTGGCATATGTGAAGATTTAGAGGTTGACAAAATGTCCCGTGTTGGAAGGTTTAATTTAGAAAGTTTTAATGATTTTGTAAGAGTTTGTTTGTACAAAGGATAAAACAATTTAAAGACTTTTTGGTAAATTATGACAATATTTTAAAATTTAAGATACAAATTATCATATTTTAAATAAATCAATTAAAGAATTAGAGAAAGCACCTAAAAAGGACATTTCTTGCATTCGTATGCACCCGGAACAAAACAAAAGGTTATGCGGCTATCACTGCATCACCACGCCACTGTACTTTGGCACCATTACTATGGTCATTCCCATGTTATTGTTGGTTGGTGCAATAAACCTGTTCCCCTTTAGTTCTTCTGGTTGATGAGAAGATGCACTTTTTCTTTTGATTTTACCCTACATGTCCACCAAAACACTCACAAGCGCCAAGAACAGCTAGAAACTGTTGCAGAAACAAGCATTAACCTTTTTTTGAGACCGCACTTTAAGGGCGGCTACATGGGGCAGCATCTTTCTTCTCCTCAACTTTGTCCATGTTTTTGGGTAAAAGACCCTCCTTTTTCTTCTTGTGAAGAATCGCCAAGCTTGCTTGCTTCAGTTCATCTTCTTTTTAGCTGTTGATAGTGTATGTAAAGTCAATGTTGGCCACTAGACGTACCCCTTCCTAACGAAGATTGAAACCTAGAAATCAGTCACAGGACAATATGGCTTTTCTCCATACTGGGAAAGATCCAACTTGTACAGCACGTATTTTGTTGCTCCAAGCAAAACGTTACTCAACTTTTGTAGCTTCTGAGTTGGATAATACTCTTGTCCAAATGACTGGCGAACCATAGATTTGTGTCTTAGGTTGGAAGAAATGGTATTTTGGCCATGAACACTGTCATCACAACTTCTTCCACAAGTTTGTTTCTTTACAATCAATTTCATTGCTTTTAACTCCTAAACTGGGTAACAAGTTACGTGTAACTCTAGGACAGCCCAAGTACTCACAAACTCCAAGGAAGTTACGTCTTATGGAATTCCATTACCGTCAACATATACGACAAACACTGGCGTGTCTACTGACATTAATATTATCATGTTCAAGGAACTTTAGAAAATAGTTGACGAGTCAATTACATTACGGTCAGGACGTTATCTTTGATGATAAACAACTCTAAACTGTCTGCACATGTTCGGTTACAAATCTTCTCCACGTCTTCCGGTGAAGCCAATCCGCGGCGCCAAACTTTGCTAACATTATTACGTAACCTGCAGTGATATAAAACTGACTAGGCACTTCCTGACAACTCGAAAATCTATCCTCTCCCACGCTTCTTTTGGTGGATTAACAACTAGACAGTTTTGGTGTCAACTCCGGACCTCACTCAAAAAATTCATCCAAAGCAGTCCAATATCCCAGTCTTGTGAGGCTTACTGCTGTCAGCTTGTTCTTATAAGTTTTGTTGTCCACTTCCGAGCAAACCAACCACTCTCCCCAGTTTTCGGATCCAGATTCCTTCTTTTATTTTTAGTTGTTGAATCCTGCGAAGTTTCCACTGATGCTAAACTTCTAAATGGATTTCTTGTCTCAGTTGATGTATCTACAACCTTATTTACCATCTCTAACACCTCACTCATCTTCGGGCGTGATTTTGGGTTCTTGACCAAGCACCTGTTGGCTATAGTTGCAAGCTTTTGGGCTGACTTTAGATGATATTTCCCCTGAAGCCTAGGGTCTAATATCAGACGGAATTTCTTGACATCCGATAGATATGGCCTCACCCACTCCAACATCTTTTGTTCATTTCTTGGTTGATTCCGATCTAAAGGACGCCTACCAGTGATTAGTTCATACAGGAATACCCCATAGCTCCATACATCAATCTTTGAAGTTAGACGTCCAGTTTGGATATATTCAGGAGCCGCATATCCCCAGGTTCCCACAACCTGAAATAAGATACTAGTTGCATGAACATTAACAATTTTGATCATACATGGATTGGTTATGCCAGTTTTTGTAGCCCTTTGGAGAGCATAAACAGCATATTAGAAGCGCAAACCAATGGCGAAGTGACAGATTTTATGTCTTTCACATTTTGTAAAATAAAAATACAGTATTCCAACTCATCATAATTCAAAGATCAACAGCATCCAATAACTCCATATAGTTTGATACCAAAGACACAAACAAGGACACGCAAATGTTCCATTCTTCCCATCCTTACCTCAATCCCCCCTTGCAGGTCCAGAATGCCATAAGACATATGGTTAGTCCAAAAGTTCTTGGGCTTACAATATTTACATGTTTAGATATGCTGGGATGATTATCATGTCCATTGAAAGTTCTAAAATAGGTTCATCCTGTCACTATGCTAATTAGGTAGAGAGCAAGATACTCGAAACTATATTGCCCATGTCTTGCATCACTATGATAATTAGGTAGAAGGGAAAGAAGGGATGGGAGTTGGGAGCATCTACAAACGGAAAGTGGGAATCCTTCTTTTTGACATATTTTCACTCAACGTTTCAATTAAATGCTCACAATATGTTGATATGCAAAATTACAGAATAGAGATTCTCAAAAACCAATCAGCTGAGGAAACTTTCAGGAAATCATGGAGGAAAATATTTGTACTCAATTCAAGTTCTATATAATCTATCATTAATTCATTGATAAAAAGTGTCACGAGCAGTTCTGTTTCTATGTTAATCATTTCATGTAAGGTGTCTAAAGTGGGATTTTATTTGATGTATTCTATGAACATACCGCAGTTGAGACATGAGTTAAACCGTCTTCAGGACCCAATCTAGCCAATCCAAAGTCTGATAGCTTTGCATTCCACTGCTCATCTAGAAGGATGTTCGAGGACTTGAAATCTCTGAATATGATCTACATCAAATAGTAAGCACAGAAAAGGAAAAGGAAACATCAATACCTGGACTGTAAGATGTTTTGCCAAATATGAACCACAGAAAATGTGAAGGGACATAATTACATACCTGAAAATCCATTTCTTCATGTAAGTATGTCAAACCACGAGCAGTATCTTGGGCTATTTTCAATCTCCTAGCCCATGACAGAGGTGTCTCTAATCGAGTATGCAAATGGTCCTCCACGCTTCGATTTGGCATAAATTCATATATGAGGAGCCGCTGAATCCCCCTTTCATCATCTTCGGCACAATAACCAACCAACTTAACCAGGTTAGGATGCTCAACCACCCCAAGGAGATTTACTTCAGTGATCCACTCTTTGTGCCCCTGCCAAACCCAAGGTAATTTATCTAACGTTAAGCAGTTTAAAAAAAAGAAGAACAGAGGAGAAAACAATCTGGTATTGTTCATGTGTAATGTTCATTAACATAGTTGCATGATTGAAAAAGAAAAATATCGAACAAAAGTTAATAGATAAACCAGATTTTCATAATGTATCACAACTAGTGAGTACTGCAGCATAATATGAGGAGGTGGTCACAACTAAAATAAGATTTTATCAAACCTACCTAATGAGTAGGCTATAAGGTTCAAGGCTTTTAAGGCATTTAGAATCACTCTAAACTGCTACTTTTCAATAACCTTTGTTTCATATCTTATATCCAAAATCAATTCATGTACTTACAAGTCCAACAACCTTAATCAGCCAAGCCTCCCTGAATATTGGTTTATAACTACAAAATATATTGGAGACATGATACTTCCAAATCCCAAATCTTAAGAAACGCATAAGCCAAATTCTCTTCCACTGGAAATGATAACGAAATAATTCCTAACAAATTGGGATGCAAAATAATGGAAAACAGTTGCTCCTAATGGATAAAAAGAGATGTGAAAAACAGCCATAAGGAAGAAGACTTGCCTGCATTCCTCTCTTACCAAGCTGTTTCACAGCAACATCAATCTTTCTACTTGGATCATCTCTACTCTTTATGGATCCTTTATAGACACAGCCAAATCCACCCTCTCCAACCATGAAGGAGCGGCTAAAATTCTTAGTGGCTAACTTGAGCTCAGCAATAGTAAAAACTCTGAGATTGCTCTGACTGGATGACCTAACAGGAAACAAGGGCTTCCTCACGGATTCTGAGCTAGACCCCGAGACATTGTGAGAATTCACTTCAGATCCAGATCTCCCTACATCATGATCAGCGCGTTTAGGACTCATGGAATGAGCTGAGACTGACTTCACGGTCTTTGATTCTTCCTTCTTGTCATAACTATAGAATGAGAAACACATCATAGCCACAATAATTCGATTGCTGTAGATCCAGAGCCTGAAAACAGTGTCAATTTCAATGAGCTTACAATTTGTTACCAAGAGGAGATTGTAAGTTCTCTAGACGCATATTTGATAAACTAAACTGTACATATTACATAAGAAACTATAAAGCCAAAAGTGATTCTATAAGAATTTGTCAGGTCTCGTGGAAGTAACATAGAAATTACTAAGCAAAAATTAGAAAGTAACGTAGGAATCAAGACGAAATTAACGGAACCTGTCAAATCTTGTTTTAACCAGATTCAGTTCTCCTAAATTATGCACTTTGACTCAACAGGAAACAATACCACAACGAGGAAGAAACACAGAAAGCCATCCAATAATTACGCTAAAAATGTTTTCTCAGGACCCAGTTCCCAGATTTTGCTTCTTTAGCTCCAAATCAAGAAACAAAAGCAAAGATTCCAAATTTATCTGCAATCACACAAAAGTTTCTTTCTTTCCAGAAATTCTGCAACACAAGTACATAACTAATATTCATACAGCTAAAGAAAGAAAAAAGTGAAAATCACGATGGAATTAGCAAGCTCACCTTCAATTTTCGTTTTCTGTTTTCCTGCAACTTAGTTTCTCAAGGGAAAATATGCAACACTGGAACGTCAAGTAAGGCTGGTCATCCGATACGACAAAAAGAAAGAGAAAGACTAGCTTTGCATTAACAGCTGAAAGTCCACGCACGGCAAGTGGAGGTAGAAGTCAGCTTTAACAAAAGTACCTAAACCCAGAAAACCTTTGGTCTGCAGAATCCCAGATACATCAAGTCCTTGCTTCTGTTTAATCAAAGTAGGTATTGGTGTGAATGTGACCTTTGAAAATGAGCCATAGAAGCAACGAGGAAAAGTCTTGGAGTCTTCGATGAGTTGTTGGAAGAGGTCATTCAAGTCAAGTTGGTCCTTTAAGGAATTCTCCATCCATTAAACAAAATCTTATCTCGGATCCTTCACTTCTTTTCAAAGGTCAAAACTCAGATTTTTCCACGAAAAGGTATTAATTTGCTGTCGTATCCATCGAAGGAAAAACTTATTTTGGGTCCTTCGCTGCATTTAATTCTAAAGTTCATCTTTTTCATTCACCATACAAAGCCCCACCATGTTTCGCTTTCAGTTTGTATTGGGATGGCAAGTGTGTCAGCATCAACCCAGTCTTTTCTTATGTTTTCTTTCTTGCAAAAGAATGATAAAGCCTAGAGTTCGTTTTTATTTTTTATGAAATTTTAAAAATATATAATTTTTACTAAACTCAACAATCACAACAAAATATTAAATTATTAATTTTGTGTAAATAAAATCATTCATATTATAATAATCAATTATATGCAATCAATTTAATTAACAAAATTTAATAAGCATATGTAAAAATTATTCTTTTTTTACTAAATGGTAGGTATATTTGTTATCATATTTTTAAAGATATTATTGATTTTTATTACTCATCTTAAACTCTACTATAATGAGAAGCATATTAAAATCAAGAAATGTAACAAACACTTAAATAAAATTGTAAGAAAATTTGAAACTTTAGAATGGTTGCCAAAATAAAATTTATATTGATATAAGAATTATTAAAAAGATTAGAAATAAAGTTTGATAATATACTTCAAGACTTCTTAATTTAAAAAGTTATTTCTTAACCTATGCTTCTTAATTTAAAAAGTTATTTCTTAACCTATGCCAAAGTAGAAAAGCAAGAATCAAATGGAAAAAAACAATCAATTTATTTACAATGTTAACTTCTTTCTTTGTCACTTTTTTTTCTCCTTCTAAACTACTATACTTCTATTGTTGTAGGCATTAATACATGTTATTAGTGTTTGTATTATAAAAGAAAGTTAATTAAAAACTACTAAATAGTAAGATATATTAATAATATTTTATCTTATTTTACTTAGTAAAAGGGCAAACTGGACTTGACATGTTCACTAAAATTCAATTTAAACTCTAATATTTAAACATTTTCAAAAATAATCGTAAAGTTTCACGAATGTTCAAAAAGAATTATATTATTTTACAAACATTTAATAAGAACACTCTCTTAACATTTTCATCAAACTTTTGTTATAAAAAACATCTATGATATTTTTTATTATTTTTGTGTGGGCACATTATATATGTGTATCAGTTGTGGCAGGTGAGCCTAAAACAACTAAACAAATGTTCTCTTCTAGGTTTTTTCCAAATGTTACATAATTAAACAAAGCTTGTTATAGAATTTTGTATGTTGTTTGGCTTCATCGCCAATCGACAACATTTAGGAATAACCCAAAAGTTGTTGTTTAGAATAGGGCATGAAAATAATTCAGAAGACCTTCCTCCTTTCTCATGTTTCTCTATTTATAGGTGAGTTAAAAACCCTAATTCCTAATCCATCTTGCTTACATTTCTCTATTTGTGATATGTCATGTTTCTCTGTTTCATAGTGTGGGCATTCCTTGGTGCTTGGTACAATGTGGCTTCTCCTTGTTTTATAGTGCAGTGCAACTTCTCCAGCTCTCACAATGTCTACAATTTGTTTTATATTATTGTTTTAATTTTAATTGAGTAAGATATCTGTTTATATAGGTAAGTGTGGGAGATAATTGTAGATCCTTTTTATCTGTTGTGGTGGATTAAAGATAACATATTAATTTTCTTTGTTGGTACTTTCATTATAATATGGTGTCTCCATATGTAATAAGCATACTATAAATTATTGTGTGACCCACATTACGTGATATCGTATGGTTGCTTAAACTCTGTTATTTTATATTGGAGTTGCTTGAACTTTACGTGATATTGTATGGTTTCATGCACATCATAGTTGAATTTCACCTATAAATCATCATCATTCCTTATATCTTATGCTTAAGAAAAGTTAAAAATTCAGTAAGAAACCTTACCCTTTCAGTCATCATAGTAATCAAGACGTAGGCTCTTATGAAATGAATAATTATACTCCAAGCATTGTTGACTTAAAACATTGCTTTCAACTTTTATTTTCTGCTTATTTAACATCTTATATGACACTATATTGTTACAAGGAATGCTTTATTTCTTTGATTTTTTATTAAGGCTTCAAGGCGCATAAGGGGAGATGAATCTGTTGCACCCTCAAGTTCCCATTCTTCAGGAAAGGTGACATCTTTCCATTTTATTGATTTTTGCACCACAATTGTAACACCCCATACCCGATAATGAAATCTGCATACTGAGTGTTACCATATTCTTAAATACCTAATACTTCAAACTACAACATTTTTATTTAAAACCTCATTATTCTAGAAATTACTATTCACTTATAAAAATTTAGACAGAGTTTTCTTTATATTTACTTAAAACCTCCTACAAGAAACTTCAATACACTTCTCATGCAAGCTACTCAACTTTCCATCTCCATGTCAAACTCCTTAACAAAATAATCTATCCATCTTCCAATACATTTCAATATATCTAAACCAGATTTCATACATAACTTTCATGTATTCATATACAATTCACAACAAAATCATGTAAGATCTTTCACTTCTTTATGTTTACATACCATAACTAAAAAAAACATTTTGTAGTACATTCACCTCCAAGTCTTCCGAGATCCTCTATGTGACTTGTCTTGTAGTAGATTCACCACAGCTTTCTTTTAATTCTCTTTAAAACCTACACGTGGAAAGAAAATTCACACGCTAAGCTATAGGCTTAGTGGTGTTCAAGCAATTTCATTTCTCATTCAATTCAATTCATTCAACTATAATATGCATAATTTATAATATTTTTCAAATATAAATATTTTCATTTATTTCTAAGCATAAATAGGCATTTAAAATCAAGTTACGAAATATAAGCATGTATCTATTTTAATAATTCATATCTAATTACATACAATCAATTACTATTTTCATTTGAAGTTCCTTAATCATTAGTCATGCATATATATATTTTTGTAATTGCCCCAAAGTAAAATCCAACGGTATTGTATAGCCGATTCAGATAAGTGAGATTTTAAAATATGGGACTGGATTTTTAGAATCATACGGTCTTTTCTTTTTTCAATATTTACACATCAAGGCTGAGCTCTTAAAGTCATACAGTTTATAACCCAAATCAAATATCTTACACTGGAATTGAGCTCTCAGAGCATATATCATAACGCAGTATTGCTAACTCCCTAACTGGCATGCCAACCTTATCATATTATTCCAATTTCTATCTATTTTACTTAGGGCAAATCTAATTAAATTCCATTGAAATTTAATGATAAACACTCATAATAGTCATTTCAAGCTATTACAGATTCGACTAAAACAAATGCCACTTCTTAATGTCATTTTTTTCTTCCGTTATTGGTTTTAATTTAATTCATACAACATTCAAGACATATTCATCTCACCAATTAGTAAAATAACATGTATATCATGTTTCTCAATTCAAACATAATGTATGCCAATTGGGGAAAATGCAAATTTTAAATCCAAAATCCCAATTAATCATATATACTACTTCATTTAGCATCCAATCAAATATTTTTAACAATAATTTCATAAATTCTCAATTTTATTTCAAGAATCGTAAATTACATAATACACAATTTTTAGGGGAAAATAGAATTACATGAACACGTACCAAATTGATGTCAAATTCTTCAAATTAAGCTTTTCATCAACTTCAATTTCACCAACAATTCCTTATTCCTTCCCTTTCTCTTTCTCTCTCTCCTTCAATTCCTCTTCTTTATCTTCATAATACTGCATAAACATTCAATTTTAAGCATTTTATTCATCAATGCATGCAACTACATTAAAATCATGTACTGAAAAAATAATCAAAACTCCATTAACTTACCTTATAAATTTTCGTGTACTATTTATCAAGAATACCTATATACCTTTTCTTCATCTTTTCCCAAGCTTTTTGTTGATATGGTGAGTTTAGGGTAGGTTGATGATTTAGTGTTTAGTAGTTGATTTGATAAAGAAAGTTGGCTTGAAAATGAAAGAAAAATGGAGAAGAAAGGAGAAATGGTTGTTCTCGACACTCCTTGGTGAAGAAGAGAGGGTAGGTGGCCAAGAAAATGACAGGTGGTCCCTTAATAACACTTTTTCATTTTTATTAAAAAACCAAATTTAACTTTTAACTTTTAATCTATTCTTTTCTTCTTCTTAATAAAAATACCCATAAAAATATCAACCTCACATAAAGACCTTAATTAATATCATTTATTTTCATTAATATTTTCAGGTTTGACTTTCGTCCTTTCTCTGGTCAAACTTAGACCATTGGTCAACTCTTAGTAAAACTCTCAAAACTAAATTATTTTGAGCTCCAATTTGATCATCGAGGTATCCTTGAACAATATTATTCGATGCCAAATAAAATAAAATACAGTTTGGGTCCTGAGTGTTACTATTCACCTCAGGATACACTATTCACCACCTAAAAAGTATTATTTATAAAATTGTGATTTTTGGCATTACAATTCTTTCCCTCCAAAATAAAATTTCGTCCTCGAAATTTACCTGTGTCAAATAGTCATGGATAAGACTTTCTCATGGTTTCTTTTGGTTCCCATATAGCTTCCTCGACCTTGTGGTTGTTCCATAGTACTGTCACCAGTAGAATCATCTTGTTCCTTAGTTTTTTTGTATTTTTTGCTAGAATCTTCACCGACTTCTCTTCATAAGTTAGATCTAGTTGTATTTCAATATCTTCTAGTTTTATAATGTGTGATAGATCAGACTGATGTTTCCTTAACATAGACACATGAAAGACATCATGAATCTTTTCCTTATCTTCTGGCAATGATAATCTGTAAGCTACTAATCCCACACCCTCAATGATCTCAAACAAACCAATGAATCTAGGGCTTAACTTACCCTTCTTACTAAATCAAAACACTTTCTTCTATGGTGAGACTTTCAAGAAAACCTTGTCACCCACAACATATTCAATGTCCTTTCTCTTCAAATCTGCATATGATTTTTGGAGTTAGAAGCAGCTTTCAACCTTTCCTTTATAATTTTTACCTTATCCTTAGTTTCCTTTATCAAATTTGGACCCACAATCTTGCTTTCACTAAGTTTTGTCCAATACAAGGGTGCACTTTCTACCATAAAGAGCCTCATACAGTGCCATCTGTATGATTGCTTGATAGCTATTATTGTGTGCAAATTTAATCAATAGGAGGTGTTCATCCCAACTTCCTTTAAAATCGATAACACAACTCCTAAGTATATCTTTTAGCACTTGAATCACTCTTTCTGATTGTCCATTTGTTTGAGAATGAAAAGTTGTATTAAAATTCAGCTTAGTATCCAATGCCTCATGTAATTTCTTCCAAAATCTTGAGATGACTCTTGGAACCTGATCTGATATAATGGAAGATGGTACTTTATGCAACCGCACTATCTCACTGATATATAATTCTGAATACTTTAAGAGTTATTTGTTAGTTCTGACAGGTAAGAAGTGAGTTGACTTGGTCAATCTGTCTACAATCACCTATAAGACATTATGCTTCTTCCTAGTTTGATGCAAACCAGACACAAAATCCATTATAATTCGATCCTATTTCCATTCAGGTATTGATATTGGTTGAAGCAATCCCAATGGAACTTGATGTTCTGCTGTTACTTATTGACATGTAAGACACTTGGTAATATAATCTGCAATGTCTCTCTTCATACCTGACCACTAATAATGTGTCTTCAAATATTGGTACATTTTAGTAGTTACTGGGTGCACAACATATGAAGTGTTATAGGCTTCCTTCATGATGTTCTTTTTCAGCTCATCATCATTAGGGACACAGATTTTATCTTTGTAATATAAGTAACCATCCCCTTTGATTGCATATTCCCTATCTTTCCCCTCCTGAATTTGTTTAAGAATGGTAACTAGCTTTTCATCTTGTTTCTATGCTTCCTTGACTTGTTGTAACAAGTTTGATTTGAGTCTCAACTCAGCTAAAATGGCTCCATCACTGGATACTGATAATCTAGTATTCATTGTTCTTAAAGCTGATAACGATTTCCTGCTAAAAACATCGGCTACTACATTTGCTTTTCCTGGACGATAGTCAATGATACAATCATAATATTTACTTAACCCTATCCATGTTCTTTGCCTTAAGTTCAACCCTTTCTATGTAGGCAAATATTTGAGACTTTTGTGATCTGTGTAAATATAACATTTCTCTCTATAAAAGTAATGCCTCTAAATCTTCAAAGCTAAGACTATGGTTGCTAACTTTAAATCATAGGTCGGGTAATTCCTTTCATGAGGCTTAAGTTGCCTAAAAGTATAAGGAACTACCTTTTCCTCTTGTATGAGTACACATCTAAGGCCGTTATGTAAGGTATCATTGTAGATCACGAAGTCTTTACCAAGTACAGGTTGTGTAAGGACAGTTTCTTAAGTTAAAATGGCCTTTAGCTTCTCAAAGCTTTCCTGATATTTATCACTCCATACGAATTTTGCATTCTTTTGAAGTAACTTGGTCAAAGGTGTTACTATTGTGGAGAATCCCTTAACAAATCTTCTATAGTATCATGCCAAACCTAAGAAACTTCTAATCTCTGTAGCATTCCTAGGTTCTAGAATGACTTCTATCTTCTTAAGATCAACTCTATTCTCATCTACTAATATGACATGACCAAGGAAAGAAACCTCATCAAGCAAAAATTCATATTTACTAAACTTGGCATAAAGTTGTTTGTCCCTCAAAGTCTACAGAATAATTCTCATATTCTCATTATGCTCTTCTCGATTCTTAGAATAAACTAAGATATTATTAATGAAGACTACCACAAATTGATCTAAGTAGGGATGGAAAATATGATTTGTGAGATCCATAAAGGTTGTTGGAGCATTTGTGAGTCCAAAAGGCATCACTAAAAATTCATAATGCCCATATCTTGTTTTAAAAGTTGTCTTTAGGACATCTGCTTCCTTTACTCTCAACCGGTAATATCCTGATTTCAGATCAATCTTAGAGAAAATACTTGCACCTTTAAGCTGATCAAAAAGCTCATCTATTCTAGGCAGTGGATATTTATTCTTCACAGTCACTTTATTAAGTTATCTATAATCCACACGTAGCCTAAGAGACCCATCTTTCTTCTTGACAAATAACACAGGTGTACCCTAAGGAGACATAGTAAGGTGTATAAAACCCTTTTTAAGAAGTTCCTGTAACTAGATTTTCAATTCCTTAAGTTATGTAGGTGCCATCTGATATGGTGCAATGAATACTGGTACTGTACCAGGTATTACATCAATAGAAAATTCAATTTCTCCTTCTGGTGGTAACTCTGATAACTCCTTAGGAAATATATCTTGGAAGTCACATACAGTTGATATATCTTAAATTTTATGATCATCCTTTCTAACTTCAAGAACATAAGCTAAGTAGGCTACACACTCCTTTCTAATAAGCCTTTTTGCTACTGTCGCTTATATAACATTGGAGAGAAAATTTGACTTTTTACCAATAACTGTGATCTCATTAATATCAATTGTTCTAAAAGTGATTATTTTAAGATGACAGTCTACCACTACATGATGTCTAGATAGCCAATCCATATTAAGGATCACTTCAAATTTGCGGAAAGGTAGTTCAATCAAATCACCAGGAAATTCATAACCTTGTATTCTTAACGGACTGTAACACCCACATACCCCCTGGAAGGATATGCAGATGCTACACAAAATATAACCAAAGTAATCCAATAAATACTAAAGCATTTATAGAAACTCAAGGAACATACATTTCATTCATCATTGGTTAGGTCATACTCAGAACATAACACACACATTATACTTATTACATACAAGCCTTAAATCCAATTCCAAACTGTATTAAGGTTTTTAACAAACCATTAAGCAAAGCACAAAATACAACATATCTCATTACATTGAAGAACAACTCTAAAAAAACTGAACATTTCTAAAACAAGACACAATCTTCATGGCCACTGCGATTGCTATTGTCCCAGTCTTCAAACCCTCCTATCTGAACCTACACGAGGCAAAACCACCGTGCTAAGCATAAAGCTTATTAGGGAATAAACTAAATAGGATATAAGTTGACAATTGTTTCAAACAATCATCCAAACATTCACATATTCAAAATCACATCAGATAATAAGCAGTTTTTACTTATCCATTTCCAAACCGAACCAAAATATCATAAATCTTAGAACAAAACAGAACATATCAAAACAGGTCACACATTTACTTTAGTGCACAACTCACCAATTTCAAAATCAAATATTATAATATCAGAACAAAGCTTGTCTGTAACAAAACAGAATTTGCTTATTTCAAAATAAAGCTCAGATGTTTCAGATAAAAGCTTATTTATATCATAACTGAGCATATAACATAATACAAAACAAGTTAGTCTGTTAATCCTTTATACAGAAGTGGATAACTGGACTAAAACAGGAGATACCGCGATCGGTATCACAGAACAGGAGAGACTTATATCTAAATAACAGGAGACACCGAAGTGTCATAAGAGCATCTACAGACCCTTCTAGGCATGCCTATTTACCCACATCTAGGAC
>JAOQMS010000004.1:33408771-33430158 GCA_027563885.1 Erythroxylum longipes
CCAATTATACCCGGAATTATTCATGAATGCATGTACACTTAAATTCATGTGCAGAAAAGTTCACTATTCACTTGCATAAGCATGTCATATTATGCATGAACATAAAAATGCATTTCTTGCCTCTCACTGAACACTCTTATTTACTATTCTAACCTTCCCATAGGTAATGGGATGTTACATATCTCCTATCAATTTCTAGAATCAAAATTACTCACTGTCTAAACAATATTACCTCTTCCATTCTTTGCGTCGAAACTCCCCAGAGTTATGGCAATACTTGCTTTTTATTTGCTTTTCTTTTCTCGTTTTAATTCATCATCATCATC
The DNA here is from genome assembly GCA_027563885.1 of Erythroxylum longipes. Lineage (NCBI taxonomy): Eukaryota > Viridiplantae > Streptophyta > Magnoliopsida > Malpighiales > Erythroxylaceae > Erythroxylum > Erythroxylum longipes. Next base: position 33,409,098 of record JAOQMS010000004.1, read on the forward strand.
ACCCAGTCCGAAATCCACAAGGAAGTGGGGTCTGGGGAGGTCCGATAGTACACAACCTTACCCCTACATAGTAGAGAGGTTGTTTCTTGTGGGCCCACATGCAAATGAGACAATATACGAATGATGCAGGCTATAGAAACAATTCATTAAAAACATAAAATAAATGAAAATACAAGTAATAGGGAATACCTGAAGGAGGCTAGATCTGCGAGAACCTAATAGGCTACAAAGTCCAATCCCTTCTTGTCTCTCAGTATCCCTCAGAGACCCTGCCGGAATGACCCCCTACTGTCCCCCCGCGCCTGTCGTGCAATCAGCGCATCGTGACCCAGCATCTCCGAGTAACTGCTGTACTGATTCTGAGTATCTGGGACGGTTAATCCTTTACACGGTTAATCTTTTACCCTTGTTCGATCACACCAAACTTTTCTATTTCTAGCTACTACCTCATTAAGGGCCAACTCTGATATATCCTCTTTGATCACTTCCTGCCAGTTCTTGTAAGGCCTCCCTCTTCTCCTCTTATATTCACTAAGTGTTATTCCCTCACAACTTCGTACCGGAGCGTCGGAGGGCCTCCTATGCACATGCCCATACCACCTAAGCCTAGTCTCTCTCAACTTGTCGGCAAAGCTGGCTACCTGTAGTCTATCTCTCACCACCCAATTCCGGACCTTATCTCTCCTTGTAATGTCACACATTCACCGAAGCATACGCATTTCTGCTACTAACAACTATCTTATATGCCTACACTTGGGAGGCCAACACTATACCCCATATAACATGGTTGGACGAATCACCGTTTTATAAAACTTCCCCTTGAGTTTTAAAGTAATCTTCTTGTCACATAGAACCCCTGATGCACTCCTTCATTTGGCCCAGCCTGATCTAATACGATGTACTATATCGGCATCGATATTACCATCACTCTGAATGACAGACCCGAGATACTTAACACTCGTCCTCTGTGGTATAACGTCGGTACCAATTGCTATCGCCACCTCATGCGCCATCTGGTTTCCAGAAAAGTTGCATGCTGAATACTCCGTCTTAGACCTGCTCATTTTAAAACCTTTCGACTCTAACGCATCTCTCCAGCAGTCTAACTTGGCATTGACCCCCTCCTTGGTCTCATCCACTAGGACAATATGGTCTACAAATAACATACACCAATGTACCTCTCCTTGAATATGTTTAATAATTTCATCTAACACTAATGTGAACAACAAAGGACTTAACACAAATCTTTGGTGGAGACCAGCACTGATAGAAAACGCTTCTGTGTCCCCTCCTATCGTCCTTACGCTAGTCAATGCTCTGTCATTCATATCCCTAATTACTTTAATATAGGTGATAGGAATACCCTTGGCCTCCAAACACCTCCATAAGAGTTCTCTAGGAACCTGTCATATGCCTTCTCCAAATCAATAAAAACTATATGCAAATCCCGTTTTCGTCCCTATAGCATTCCATGAGTCTACGGAGTAGATGTATCGCTTCTATCATAGACCTACCAGGCATAAATCCAAATTGGTTAGCCGATACAGAAGCAGCTCTCTGGATTCTCTTTTTAATTACCTTCTTCCACAGCTTCATTGTGTGACTTAATAGTTTGATGCCTCTATAGTTGTGACATTTTTGGATGTCCCCTTTGGCCTTGTATAAAGGGATCAACCTACTTAATCTCCATTCATCTGGCATTTTGGCTGACTCTAAAATCACATTGAAGAGTTGAACTAACCATACAATACCGACAACTACTAACCGTTTCCATACCTCTATGGGGATCTCGTCTGGCCCTACGACCCTTCCGTTCCCCATCCCTCTCAACACCTTCATAATTTCTCCCCTTGTAATCCTTACCCATATGCACCTGTCATGAACATGCCCTATCACAGAAGGTTCTCCTAACTCTACATTGCCTACTATCTCTTCGTTATACAGGCCATGAAAGTACCTCTGTCATCTCCTCTTGATGTCTTGGGTCTCTGTGAGTACATGTCCTGCTTTATCCCGTATACAACAAGCTTGGTTGAAATCCTTCGTCCCATGCGCCCTATCCCGTGCTAGCTTGAAAATCTTTTGTGCTCCCCTTAACATGTCCAAGTCCCTGTACATAGTCTCATATGCTTCCCCTCTAGCCATTGCAATAGTTTTCTTAGCCTTCCGTTTTGCCAATCCATACCTTACTCTGTTAATTTCCCTCTCCGCCTCCGTTGAACTAGATAAAAGATCTTTAAAAGCTCTCTTCCTTGCCTTAACCGTCCCCTGGACCTCGCCTGACCACCACCAACCTTCCATCCGCCCTCCTCCTTGCCCTTTGGGAACCCCTTTGGATACCCCTAGGTGATTTGTGGCAGTTGCACGCACTATAGAGGCGACACCCTCCCACATCAGATTTACATCCCCATTCACAGACCATGTTGCATTTGACCGAACTTGTGTCCTAAACACTTCCATCTTGTCCCCTCTTAACCTCCACCACCTAATTCTACGACTCTGCAGCGTAAAAAGCTGTGACCTCCATCCTTTAATCCCGAAATCCAAAACTAGAAATTTATGTTGAGTCGATATGCATGCAGCCAGCATTACTTTGAAATCTTTGCACCATGATCTGGCACCGCTCCTGACAAGGAGATAATCTATTTATGTCTTGGAGGTGCTACTTTGAAAAGTTACCAAGTGCGCTTTGTTTTTCTTAAAAAGGGAATTTGCTACGACTAACTCATATGCCACGGCCACGTCCAATAAAGCAATCCCATTATCATTTCTAATGCCGTATCTGAAGCCCCCATGGGCATCTGTATATCCATCCGTACCAGCTCCTATATGCTCATTAAAATCACCTCCAAGGATGATCTGCTCGGTATTAGCGAATTGTTGCAACACCCCCTCTAGTGCCTCCCAGAACAGGTGTTTTTGCTGTATGTCTGAACCCGCTTGAGGTGCATACGCACAAACGACATTGAGAACCACATTGCTAAAAACAATTTTAGCCACCATAATCCTATCATTTATCCTTGTAATCCCCACCACTCTACTTATAAATTCCTTGACCACCAGGATACCTACCCCATTCTGCTTCCTTGTACTTCCCGAGTACCATAGTTTAAAACCACCTATCTCCTTTGCTTTAGCTCCTGACCACTTTATCTCCTGAATGCAGGCTATTTGTATCATATACTTGTATAAAATGTCTACTAATTCTAAAGACTTACCCGTTAGGGTCCCAATGTTCCAAGAGCCGAATCTCAGTACGTCCTCGCCGTTTTTATCCCGGCATACTGCACACACCGACCCACTCGCACTGGTTCCAACCACGCAAATTGAAGACATCCTCCTGCCTCGGGCCTTCATTTGTTCCTCAAGTCTTCGCCTAAGAAACCTCTAAAAACTTGATCCTACTATTAACACAACACTAAAATATAATTACAGAAAAATGGAGTCGAACGATGCTGTAAGCAGCACCTCCAAAAATAAAAACACTAAATAGAAATAATAAAAAAAATAAATCTCAAGATATAGCTAAAATAAATTCAAGTAACACTAATAATACTAATCACAGAATAATAATAATAATAATAATAATAATAATAATAATAATAATAATAATAATAATAATAATAATAATAATAATAATAATGAAAAACTAAAGCTAGTAAGAGACCCAATAAAGGCCTAATAATAGTAAAATAATAACAATACTAAAATAATAATAATAATAACAACATTAAATTACTAAAAAGAATAAAATATTGATAATAATGAATAAAACGTGAATAATCCAATAACTTGATAAAAAAATTAATTACTAATCGAAAATAGCTAAATAAATAATAAGGATAAAAATAATAGCAATAAAGATATAAATACTAGTTATAGATTAAAAGTAATAAAAGTAAATAAATAGGTGAAGGCCTGAAACTACCACAGAGACACATGTATAGGGGAATAGAACTCCAATTGAAAAGGCATGAAAGTTAAGGAGAATGAAGGGAGGCTTTTATGAAAAGTGTCTGAGTCAAGTTGGAAATAAAACTATGAAAAAGAAGTCCTGGATTAATAAACTCAGACGGTTTTAAAGCAGACTACCAACGGTCTTCCAAGCGGACTGCAGATTTGTCAGTCAGCACTCTTTTATAGTAGAGTTGTCAGTCGGTTCAAGGGGGGTGGCAAAGGTAATGTTTGGTGTGCCAGACACTATACAGAAACGTTCATCCAAAACGAAGCAAAGTCGCAGACCCTGACTGTCCCCTACCAACCTTCTTTGTTAGAGCTAACAAGAGCTACAAAATGAAACCTATAAGCAAAACCTACTCCAGCTCGTTCTTCAATGAAGTCGGGCATTACTCACGAGCTTCACCTCCCTTAGACCACTAGATAGTACTAGTACATAAAATAAAAAAAATGCACCGAACAATTGGGATTGACACCCAAAACCACCACAAACGTCTGAGGGATGCACAAGGAGACAACTAACATAACAGCTTACTAACCAAAAAACGCCCAAAGACACCCGATAACAAACTTGCATGACAAAATAAAGAGGCATAAGATAAAAGCGTGCACCTGGAGATTGTGTGTTAGGGGTTGGAGCTGTTGCTTCATGCCTTGGCGTACTTTACCCAAACAACAAAAATATATGTTAACTTCACTGAGGCTGGCTTCCACCATCTCTACTGATCTTTGATCCTGTTCTTCACTGTTTCAGTTCCAAGCATCTCTCGATGTAAACTCTCCGATTTATCAGCAAATAAACATTTGGAATCAGCTTCTAAGCCCAAAAGACTTGGTCCTCCAAAATCACCTCTATTGATTACCAAGAACCCAGGTGTATTGAATGTGTTAGAACGTGCTCCCTTGGCTATAACAAGGTAATCATATTCAACAACGAATTCCTCTTTCCCGTTTGTGCTATGAGTGGATCGACAATAAACTTTCTTTTTCTCCGCGTCAATCTTGTAACATTCAGCTTCCCAAAAACTAACGTCAACATTTTTCTTACTGACAATGTTGCGCACAGGTTCAACAATGCTGCGAGCTTCAACAGTACCGCATGTAACGCTTGGGAGCAAGGGAGTGAAGGCAAAATAGTTTCGAGGAGATATAACCTGAACATCATAAGATGGGTTATCTAGTTTCTTCAAGAAACTCGTCCCAGCCCAACCAGTGCCTAGAACCACCACTTTCTTCTTCTTAGGCACTGCTCCTGGTGATGCAATATCATTCACGTTCCCGTCCGCATAAGCCACAAGACTCCCACCACCGATGGTGAAGATCAGAACGAGCTTAGAAAGAGAAGGATAATTATTTTGCCACTTATAGGCTCATAAACAGTCCCTCCTGAAGTGCCCTTTTAACTTTACGATTAAGACATTGAACAATTTAGCTTCATTTAAGATCATTACTTACTCATATTTTTAAAACTCCTTTCCTCATTCCTTCCTTTGCTGAGAACCAAACCTAAATATGATACATATTCATATGTATCAAAGATCTTTTTCATCAATTCCATAGAATTTTGAGAATCCTTCGTATCGTTGATAGAGTTAATCTCTCTATAACATGATATAAATAAAATTCTCATAAATTGAGCAAAGAACACAAAAGTATTATAGCTTGATTCTCGTCCTTAATTTTAACTCCAGCCTCTTGTGGATCTCAGATAATCTAATTAATATTATCGTTACAATCTTTCAACTGTGTACTTTAATTCTAATGTTCTTACGATATTCAAACATTGTTTTTTATATAAATAATTTGTAAGTGATCTATTTTAAGTTGTTTTCATAACAAAGTAGCACTAGTTTCATCAACCACTTATCTTGGGATTTCCTCTCCTAGACTCAACAATATTATGTTGTGCCCCCTTGACATAATCTTCTTTTTCTCATATGCTCTCAAATTCTTTGACAATTTTTGTAAGGCCCCAAAATCTTGATTTCATAAACATTACTTTTTAGGTCGTGAATAGTGTATCCCAAAGTGAATAGTAACACCAGAGACTTAAACTGCATTTTATTTTTTTTGGCATCGGATAATATTGTTCAAAGATAGCCCGATGATCAAATTAGAGCTCAAAATGAGTTCGTTTTGAGGGTTTGACTAAGAATTGACTAGTGGTCAAAGTTTGACCTGATAAAGCTTGAAAGTCGAATTCGAAAATATGGGTTGGGTCAGACGGATATATAAGAACGCATGGGGGTTTCGAATACGACACTAGAAATGAAAGTGGAAATGCTTTATTTGACATGGCCATGGCATTTGAGCTAGTGATAGCCAATTCCTTTTTTAAGAAAAACGAGGCGTAATGGGTGACGATTAAGAGTAGCGGGACTAAGACGCAAATTAATTATTTCCTTGTCAGGAAGAGAGCAAGAGCATGGTGTAAGGATTGCAAAGTACTTCCGGCCGCATGCTTATCAACCCCACACAAATTGTTGGTTTTGGATTTGGGAATTAAGGGATGGAGGACACATCAATTTACTAAGCGGTGTCGTAAGCTTAAATGGTGGAATCTAAATGGGGACATGGTGGAACGATTTAAGACACAAATTCGGTATAGTGTCGCATGGGCCGTGAGAGGGGATGCGAATAGGATGTGGGAGGGAGTAGCCCACGTAGTGAGAGAAATCACCACAAAACTCCTAAGAGTCTCTAAAGGGCAGAGGGGCGGGTGGATAGAATCATGGTGGTGGTCGGAAGAGGTTCAGGGGACGTTAAAGGCGAAAAGGAAAGCATACAAAGATCTAGTAGCAAGTATTACAAATGTGGAGCGAGAAACTAACAAAATCAAGTACAAACTGGCAAAGCAGAAGGCAAAGAAGGCAATTTCAGTGGCTAAAAGAGAAGCATACGAGACTATGTACAAGGATTTGGATACATATAAGGGAGCACAAAAAATTTTCAAGTTGGCATAAGATAGGGCACGCAAGACGAGAGATTTCAACCAAGTCTGTTGTATACGTGATGAAGCAGGATAGGTACTCACAGAGGCACATGCCATTAAGAGAAGGTGGCAAAGATACTTTTATGGCTTGTATAACGAAGACTTCTCGGTCAACATAGAGTTAGGTGAACCCTCCGTGTCAGAGCTTTTTCCTAACAAGTCCCAATGCGAAAGGGTCATTAAGGGAGAAGTTACAAAGGTTTTGAGAAAGATGGGGTGCAGAAGGGCAGTAGGACTGGATGAGATCCCTATAGAGGTATGGAAGCAAATAGGAATTATCGGTATTGAGTGGTTAGTTCAGCTTTTTAATGTGATCCTAGACTCAGCCAAAGTGTCGGATGAATGGAGATTAAGTAGATTGATCCCATTATACAAGGCCAAAGGGGACATCCAACATTGACACAACTATAGAGGCATCAGTTAATAAGTCATAACATGAAGATGTGGGAGAAGGTAATTGAAAAGAGAGTTCAGAGAGCTACTTCTATATCGGTCAACTAATTTGGATTTATGCCTGGTAGGTCCATGACAGAAGTAATACATCTACTCTGTAGGCTAACAGAGTGCTACAGGGAACGAAGACGGGATTTACTTATAATTTTTATTGATTTTGAGAAGGCGTATGATAAAGTTCCAAGGGAAATCTTATGGAGGTGTTTGGAGGCAAAGGGAATTCCTATGACCTATATACGCGTAATTAAAGATATGTATGAGAGAGCATTGACTAGCGCAAGGACGATAGGGGGTGACATGGAAGCATTTTCTATTAGTATTGGTTTACACCAAGGCTCCACGTTAAGCCCTTTTCTGTTCGCATTAGAATTAGATGAGCTTACTAAACATATTCAAGGAGAGGTACCTTGATGTATGTTATTTGCTGACAATATTGTCCTGGTAGATGAGACAAGGGCGGGGGTCAATTCTAAGTTAGAATGTTGGAGAGAAACGTTAGAGTCGAAGGGTTTTAGAATGAGCAGGACCAAGACGGAGAATTTAGAATGCAACTTTTCGGGAAGACAGATGGTCCATGAGGCAGCGATAGCAATCGGTACTGACGTCATACCACAAAAATCAAGTTTTAAGTACCTCGGGTCCATCAACCAAAAAGATGGTAAAATCCATGCTGATATAGTTCATCGTATCAGATCTGGGTGGGGTAAATGGTGAAGCGCATCAGGGGTATTATGTGATAAAAAGATTCCTTTAAAGTTCAAAGGGAAGTTTTATAGAATGGTGATTCGACCAACCATGTTATATGGGGCAGAATGTTGACCCACCAAAAGTCGACATACACAGTTGTTAGTAGCAAAGATGCGTATGCTTCATTGGATGTGTGACATTACCAGAAGGAATAAGGTCCAGAATCGTGTGATGAGAAACAGAATACAAGTGGTCAATATTACCGACAAAATGAGAAAGACCAAGGTGGTTTGGGCATATGAGCAGGAGGCACTCTGATGCTCCGATACATATATGTGAACAAATAACTCTTAATCGCTACAAGAGGAGAAAAGGGAGACTATACAAGAACTGGAGGGAAGTGGTGAAGAAAGATATGGCAGAGTTGGCCCTTACTGAGGAAGCGTTTAGAAATAGAAAACTCTGACACAATAGGATAAAGGTAAGGGAATCCCTTTAAAGCACACCAAAACAATCGATCTGTTGTGAACACGTCGTTCTATAATACTACTTGTCTTTTAAGCATAGGTGTATGGGAAAGGTCCAGCAAGGATGTTAGAAACTTTAGGATTGTCATATACACAGGATTGTAGCGCAAAAACTCCTAGCCCAATAAGAGACAAACAAAGTCGTTCTTTGCAGCTTATCAGGTATTAGCAGATCGAGTCTCCATGTTAGGTATATTCTTCGACTCTATTTCCTATTTTTATTTACTTATATACATATTCATCTTTCTCTTCATAACGTCTTCATTTTCTTTTCATTTTTCTCATCTTTTAACATATTCAGTTGTACTTTTAATCTCTTAACATGCATCACTTTTTCATTATCACATTTGCATGTGGGTCTACCGAAAACAGTCTCTTTACTACGTAGGGGTAAGGCTGCATACTATCAGACCTTCCCAGACCCTGCTTTGTTGCGGGATTTCGGACTGGGTGATGATGATGATGATGATGATAAAATGATATTAATTAAGGTTTTTATGTGGGGTTGATATTTTTTATGTGTTTTTTTATTGAGAAGAAGAAAAGAATGGGTTAAAAGATAAAGTTAATTTTGGATCATTAAAAAGAAGGGGAAAAAGTTATTAGGCGACCACATGACATTACTTGCCACCTAAAACTCTCTTCTTCACCAAAGATAGCCAAGAACAAGCCTCCTGCTTTTTTCTCCATTTTTCTTTCATTTTCTTTCATATTCAAGCCAACTTTTTGTATTTTTAACCCCCAAATCACCTATTAAACACTAAATCATCAACCTAGGGTTCCTAAACTCACCATATCAACAAAAAGTTTGGGAAAAAATGAAGAAAAGGTATATGGGTGTTCTTTATGAATAGTACCTGAAAATTTATAAGGTAAGTTAATGGAGTTTTAATTATTTTTAGTACATGATTTTGGTGTAGTTGCATGCATTGATGAATAAAATGCATGAAATTAAATGTTTATGCAATATTATGAAAATAAAGAATAGGAATTGAAGGAGCGAGAGAGAGAGAGAGAGAGAGAATAAGGAATTGTTAGTGAAATTAAAGTTGATGGAAGCTTAATTTGAAGAATTGGACATTAATTTGGTATGTGTTCTTTCAATTCTATTTTTTCCTAAAAATTGTTTATTAGGTAATTTAAGGTTCTTAAGTAAAATTGGGAGTTTATGAAATTGTTGTTAAAAATATTTAATTGGATTGTAAATGGAGTAGTATATGTGATTAATTTGGATTTTAGACTTATAATTTATATTTTCCCCAATTAGCATATATATGTTGAATTTGGAAATTTGATATACATATTATTTTTGACCAATTGGTAAGATGAATATGTCTTAAATGTTATATGAACTAAATTAAAATCAATAACGGAAGAAAAAAAATGACATTAAGAAGTGACATTTGTTTTGGTCAAATATGGAATAACTTAAATTGACTATTATGAATGTTTATCATTAAATTTCAATGAAATTTAATTAGATTTGCTCCTAGTAAAATCTATAGGAATTAGAGGAATATGATAAGATTGGCATGACAATTAGAGAGTTAGCAGTACTGTGTCATAATATACGTTACCAAACTGTATGACTCTGAGAGCTCAGTTTTGATGTAAGATATTTGATTTCTGTTATCAACTGCATGACTCTGAGAGCTCAGTCTCAATATGTAAATAAAAAAAGAAAAGACTGTATGGTTCCGAGAACCTTGTCCCGTATTTTAAAATTTCACTTATCCGGCTTGGCAATACAATTCCTATATATATATATATATATATATACATACATATATGACTAATAATTAAGGAACTTCAAATGAAAATAGTAATTGATTGTAAATTAAATTGTACAACATATTTATCATTGTGTAATTAGATATAAATTATTAAAATAGATACATGTTTGTATTTCATAACTTGATTTTAAATGCCTATTTATACTTAGAAATAAATGAAGATATTTATATTTGAAAAAATAATATATATTATGCATGTTATAGTTGAATGAATTTAATTGAATAGCTTAAACACCAATAAGCATATGGCTTAGCGTGTGGATTTTCTTTCCGTGTGTAGGTTTTGAAGAGAATTAGAGAAAGTTGTAGTGGATCTACTACAAGATAAAAGTCACATAGAGGATCTCGAAAAATTTGAAGATGGATGTACTATAAATTTTTATTTTGTTTTTGGTTATGGCATACACTCATAAAGAGGTGAAGGATCTTACAGGATTTTATTGTGAATTATATATGAATAAATTAAAGTTATGTATGAAATCTAGTTTAGATGTGTTGAAATGTATTGGAAGATGGTAAATGATTTTATCAAGGAGTTTGACGTGGAGATGGGTAGTTTAGTAATGTGAATGAGAAGTGTATTGAAGTTTCTTGTAAGAGGTTTTAAGTAAATATAGAGGAAATTTTGTCAAAATTTTTATAAAGTGAATAATAATTGCTAGAATAATGAGATGTTAAATAGAGAATGTTGTAGTTCGAAATGTTAGGTATGTAAGAATATGGCAACACTCTATATGTCGATTCCATTATCAAGTATGGGGTATTACAATTTTCCTTCTCCTTTTAATGTTGTTGCACATTCCTAGTAAATAAAAACCGCTTTCATATACACCTTCCATAGAGTGAAGTCATTTGATCTACCGAAATTCGCAATATTAAACTTGTGCAGAGACATCTTGATAATAAAACATATATTTTGCTGCCAATTGTTGAAGAAAGTAAAAGTAATATTGGGAAAAAAAAGAAAAAAGAACACAAAATTTATGTAATTCAACCAAATTTATTAATAAGACATGATTATTTTATTACCTTTAGAAAGACATTACAAAAAGAATAGATGACAATTACTACAACTAGAGATGACAAATATGGCCCGATTTGCCTAGCCTGACTTTGGCCCGAGTTGATCAGGCCACAGGCCGAATTCAATGGGAAGACACAAAATGATGTCATTTTGTCAAATTTTTATAAAAAAATATGAGGTCAGGTTGGTCAGTCTGTGGTAGGGCCGTGTCATGCCGTGCCAAGGGCAACCCGAGCCCCACCTATTGACATCACTACCATTAACGAGTTATTTGTAGAATTATAAGTAAGAAGTCTAATTGGGATATATGGTAAAATGGTAGAACGAGTCAAGAAGGCATCAACCTTATCCTTGGCCAGCCAAGTAACACTGGTTAATTCTGCGATCAACTCTATTCCATTGTTCGCCATGCAGTCTACTAAATTACCACATGAGGTCTTAGACACGATTGAGAAACTATATTGAGATTTCATCTGGGGAAGCATTCCGAGCAAGAGGAAAATATATTTGCTCAGCTAGAAAAAATAACTCAGCCTTATGTATGTGGTAGGATTGGAGTACATAGATTGTGGTATATGAATGAAGCATTCTTGGCAAAGGTGTGTTAGGGCCTAATTACCGATACTGAATCCTTAGGGTCAAAGGTGATGAAGGCTAAATATGGTGATGCTTGCTCTATTGTGCCTAAGTTTGAGGTGGGAAGGAATCCGTCTCGGTTGTGGAGAGGTCTTTGTGAAGTTTGGCCCAAGGTTTCTGAGGGGCTGTGCTGGTCGGTGGGTGCTGGGAATTCATTCAGGTTCTGGACTGACAACTAGCTTAGGAAGGAAGGAGCATTGATTTCTCGGGTGACTGGTTCATTAACAGGGGTGGACTTAGAGGGACGGGTGAATGAGTATGGTGAGGAGGGGACATGGCGATGGAAGGCTTTCACTAACCTTTTGCCAAATTCTTTGTTATTGCAGGTGGCATCCATTCCAGGTCGGAGCAAGGATAGAGGTGAGGATAAACCGACATGGAGCTTGACTTCGAGTGTGAAATCCGCTTATGACCTACTCACTCGGGAGGTTTTAGCTGAGGAAAAGACCCTATGGAAGCTTATTTGGAAATGGAAAGGGTCGCACCGTATCCAAAGCTTTTTGTGGCTTGTGGGACATGGAAGACTTCTAACCAAGTCGGAATTGATGAACTGGGGTATGGATGGAGGAAGGTTGTGTCCTATATGCTATGTTGCTGATGAAAGTATCCTCCATATGCTTCGGGATTGTCAAGTTGCTCGGGAAGTCTAGAAGTAGCTGGTACTAGGGTCCGAATGGGTGATATTTACTTCGACAGAGAGGGAGGCATGTCTCATTCATAATGTCTCAATGTCGATTCATCCTTATGAACTTATTCCATGGTCTATAATATTTGCAGTGAGATGCTGGAAACTCTGGCAATGGCACAACCAATCGCTTTTCGAAGAAGGGTTTGTTAGACCTTACTCAGGTGTAGCAACTATTTGGCAGTATGTATGGTCGTGCAGTTAAGCCTTACAGACAGAAATTGATGACCATGCACTGAATAAAGCTAAGGAATGGATATTAATAGGTTGGTGACCCCCTGAGCACGGTTTGGTGAAGTTGAATACTGACGGGGCTTCTAAAGTGAATCCAGTAATTGTGGGAGCGGGAGGTATTATACGTAGTGAAGAGGGTCGATGGTTATCGGGATTTGCTCATAACATTGGCATCGCCACTTCGGTGAGTGTGGAGTTATGGGCAATAAAAATAGGCCTTCAAATTACGTAGGAAGAAGGCTTCAGACGAGTTCATCTTGAAGCTGATAATGCCTTAATTGCCGATAAGCTTAGATCACACTCATGTTTATAAGAGTCCAATGCTGCTCTTTATAGGGACATTTGGGCCCTCCTTCAAAAGGACTGGGTGGTCTATATTTCTCATTCATACAGGGAAGCTAATTAGTGTGTCGGTTGGCCAATTGGTTGGCCAACCCTACCCTTTCCCTTTCAATTGGTACCCATCAGCTTGTCTCGTGCCCTTCAGGTCTCGAAACATTGCTGTATGGGGATGTTATTAGGATCTCCATGCCCTGTTTCTGAGCTTTTTATTTTGTTACGTTTGTTTTGTTTTTAATGATTTCAGGCTCAGCCTGCCTCTTTTACTCCAAAAAAATCCGTTTCACCTTAGTCGTAAATCCTAATGTCAGTGAAAATATATTTAACAGTGACGAGAATACGAGAAAAAGTGAAAGAACGACATGAAAAGAAGCACATTTTTAAGAAGGTTCACATAGTTAACCACCACAAGCCACACAGGCCAGATGAAGTCGATGTGTCGCCATTATGTGCTTTTGATCATCGCATGGCCATTCTAGCAGCTATCCAGCCAATCTGCCATCGACTTTCTTATCTCCAACAGTTGCCATTTCAATAATCACCAAAACGACGCAGTCATTGGTGAAAGTGGCCAATAATCTTTCCAATTACTTCTCGTTAGAGAAGAATTTCTAGATGCAGTTAGCGTTAGCGATCAACGCGTCAAATTCAGAGTTCAGAGATGATCCAGAGAAGGATCAGACCTGGCAAGCGTGAGGAGAAGTTCTTCTACCTCTTACTCCTCATCACATCTTATATGCGTGTTGGAGGGTGGAGCAAGGTCAGTGGTTATTCCCTAATGCTTACCACATCAGAACGTGAACTCTTGCATTGACTTCACGTTATGGTTGTTTATATGTTTTGCCGCATAGACCTTTTTAGACTAGAGCTGATGATCTGGTTGCTGGTTCAGCTAGTTGCTAATGGTCTTGCACATTCTCAAATTTGACATGCTTTAATTTCAATTAGATGATTAAATGCCCCACTGAAGGGAAGTGTGTTCCTACAGATTTAAAATTTTGAAACACTGAAAGTTAGCCAAACAGTGAATTAATATGGTAATAAGTATGAAGGCATGGTCCAAACCTGCAACAATTAAAGTCTCCAAATGCAGGAGATATCTGTTTGGAGACACAAATCAACACCTGCCTTTAAGTAAACATGCTTTTGATGTATGCCCAGCCATCCAGGTAAACAATCGTAATCTCTTACATTTGGCATGCAGACGACAAAATAACAAGAATAGGAAATTATACTGTAATTAAGTAAGTCTTATCATATAAATTGGGCAAAAATACGTTTAATCTCCTTGTATTTTATCTCTTGATACATTATGTCCCTGTCTATTTTAAAAATAGACATTTTTCTCCCATTAAATTTAAAAATATTTTTTTATCAATTGCTTTTTATTGTTATCTCCACTTTACCCTCCTGGCAAAAAAAATGTTATGACTTGCCCAAATTACCCTAGGTTTTTTACTCTCTTAGTTCGATCCTACCCTTTTCTCCTTTTGTTCTTCAATATTCTTTTTCTCTCTAGCTCCGTTTTTCTGTCCATTTAATTCCCTTGTTTCGCTCAACTACATTTCTTATGAAAAAGATTAAAGTATTATGAGGTATCTTTTTTTTCCATGATTTATTTTTCATTTTTTAAAATTTTTTAGTTCTTTGCTTTTGTTGGGAGCTTAAAATTTCTAGGTAATGCATTGTCCTTGGATTTTTTTCCTTTATGGTGCATGAGTGATTTGTTTTTGTTTTATCTTTCAACTGTTTGTTTTCTATCGTGTTTTCAGTTTGTGGTCTGTGGTTTATGGTTTAGTGGGTATATAAGCTATTAAAATATCGAAGCTTTATTGTATTCTTAGTCAATTGTAACGGCACAAAATTTTACTCCTTTTTGGTGTTCAATGAATTGTAAAGTCTAAGTTTTTTGATATAAAAGAGTAGTGAGTTGGTGTTTTATAAGTCTATACCCAGAACTCAATGTCTTTTTTGTCTTTACTATTACTTTTTCCCTTTTGTCTTTTTTGCTTTTACTGTTTGTTTTTGTCCTTATATAGTTCTTATGCTTTTGGGTATATATTCTACGATGACATTGACTTGTATGATTAGATCTCCTGGTACTAGGTCAAAGCTCATCTTGATGGCTTGTCTAATCCCTAGAATATAATCATACTATCACATGAAATATGAGATGGAATAGAATAGCATAAGCAAACCAGATTCCAAGTGCAGTGATGACTGAGGAGTTGAGTTTCCAAGACGCTAGAACGATGTTTTTATTGAAAAAACTGTCAATGTAATGGGAATGTAGACAGACAGACGTTATATGCCTTAGGACCACGACCTATTTATAGTACAGGTAAGTTTCTCTTAATTACAATTTAGCCCATCATTGACTCATAATTAAGATAGGATCTCTGCACATAAGTACCCACACTTTTAATTGGATGCCACTAAGCTCACTAACTTTATTTCATGGTTGATCACTTTAAAAAAGGGCTTAATAAGTGACGGTTGCCCTAAATTATATACGAGCTCAGAGATATTCCAACAATCTCCTACTTGGGCAGTACGTAATTAAGACACAACCTCATAAGCTCAATCTTACTGTCAATATACCAATGGCATCCTTACACAATCCATATTCACCAATCACCTTGGTGCAGGATCAAAGAAGTCGTCGTCACATTGTTATGACTAAACCTCTCAATGGTCACATACATTAAAATAATTGAGAATACAAAAAAAGTGTGGATGTGCAGTATGGAAAGACATGAAGTATGATCATAACGTGACTATTTCCAACTGGTCCAACTTTAGCAATATCATACTAATAACATCAATATCAGACTAGAAATCTCAAACTTTATACTACAGTATGAATATCCACAAAATAACTACAGAGCTAATACTGAAGTACACAAACTCCCACTAAACTTACATATCATCTAGTGATATGACACCTATATGAGCAGTGTGCTCATGAAAGACAGTAGGTGGCAATGCTTTAGTAAGCGGATCCGCAATCATGGAGTTTGTACTAACATGCGCTATAGATATCTCACCACTCTTAATTCTTTCTTTAACAACCAAGAACTTAATGTCGATGTGCTTTGACTTTGACGAGCTCCTGTTGTTATTGGAATAGAGGACTGCTGAATTATTGTCACAGTAAATCGTCAAGGGTCTTTCAACACTGTCTAAAATGCACAGCCCAGTGACAAAAATTTGTAGCCATATCCCATGGTTAGATGCCTCATAACAGGCTACAAACTCAGCTGCCATAGTGGAGGAGGTAAAGAGTGTCTGCTTTGCACTCTTCCAAGAGATAGCTCCTCCAAATAGCATATAGATGTAGCCTGTAATGGATGTACGGCTGTCTTAACATCCAGCAAAATCGGAGTCTGAATACCCGATGATCTCTAACTTCTCCGACTTCCTATATGTGAGCATGTAATGTTTTGTCCTTTGAATATAACGCATCACCCTCTTAGCTGCTCTCCAATGATCCACTCAAGGATTGCTCAGATATCTACCAAGTACCCTAAAAATGTACACAATATCAGGCCATGTACAAACTTGGGCATACATTAGGCTCCCTATTGCTGATGCATAAGGAACCTTTTGCTTCTCTTTTATCTCTATTTCATTCTTAGGACACTGGCTGAGACTTAACTTGTCTCCTTTAGCCACAGGGGTATCAATTGGCTTACAATTCTGCATGTTATACCTTTTGAGAACTTTCTCAATATATCCCTTTTGTGACAATCTAAAAGTACCCTGAGAGCGATCCCGGTGTATCTATATTCCTAGCACAAAAGATGTTTTGCTAAGATCTTTCATCTCAAAATTTTTTGATAGAATTTTCTTGGTGTCATACAGCAGCCCTTGATCATTACTGGCAAGTAATATGTCATCGACATACAATACCAGAAAGATATACTTGCTCTTACTGAACTTGTGGTATATATATTCATCCACAATGTTTGTCTTAAAGTCATACGAAATGACTACTTGGTGGAATTTGTAATACCACTGACGAGAAGCTTGCTTGAGTCCATAGATGGATTTCTTTAGTTTGCAGACCACTTTTTTAGAATCTCCTTCGATGAAATTCTGTGGCTGCTCCATGTAAATCGTTTCATCAACGTCATCATTGATAAACGCAGTCTTTGCATCCATCTGATGAAGTTTAAGGTCATAATGTGCTACAAGTGCCATAATGATTCTAAAAGAATCTTTTGAGGAAATTGGGGAAAATGTTTCTTTATAATCTATGCCTTCCTTTTGCGTATAGCCTTTAGCGACAAGAAATGCTTTATATCTTTCCACATTGCCCTTTGAATCTTTCTTTGTTTTAAAGATCCATTTACAATCGATTGGTTTCATTTGCAATGGGATGAGTTCCCATACATCATTGTCAGACATAGACTTCATTTCCTCATTCATGGCCTCGATCCACTTCTCTGAGTTGGCACTAGTCATTACTTGTTGGAAAGTAACCGAATCATTTTCCAGGATTCCAATATCTAACTCATGTTCTTGCAGGAACACAATGTAATCATTCGGAATTGCATTCCTTCTTTCTCTAGTGGATCGCCTCGGTGGCACTTGTTCTTGAGGTTGAGTTTGACTTTCAGGGTTAATCTTGGTCAGTAAGGTCGCCTTGCTGTTCTGGAACAAAGTCAGGCATTAAATCCGAACTCTGGCCAAGAACTATGACAGGAAGAGAAACTTATTCCTCTTCAAAGGCAAAATCTATTTTATCTTCCCTACCAAACTCAAGATCCTCAAAGAACTTAGCATTTCTCTTCTCAAAGATCGCTCTAGTAGTGAGATCGTAAAACTTATACCCCTTGGATCTTTCATAATACCCAACAAAATAGTTACTGACCGTTCTTGAGTCCAGCTTCTTCTCATTTGGCCGATAAGGCCTAGCTTCAGCTGGACAACCCCAATTGTGGAAGCGCCTTAAACTAGGTTTCTTACCTATCCGCAGTTCATATGGGGTTTTGGTTGTCACTTTTGTTGGTATTCTATCTAATACAGAGTGAAACAGGTAATGTAGTATAGGCAATCATACTCCTAACCATATCTTTCAGTGTTCTGTTTCATCTCTCAGCAACACCATTCATGCTCGAACTTCTAGGCACTGTGTACTGAGGAACAATACCACATTCCTCTAGGTACTTTGCGAAGGGTCCTAGACGTTGTTCCTCTGAATCGTCATTCCGACCATAGTATTCTCACCATGATCAGACCTGACTCTTTTAATCCTTTTGTCAAGTTGGTTCTCAACCTCAGCCTTAAAGGATTTAAAGACATCCAATGCTTGCGACTTTTCATGAATAAGATACAGGTAGCCGTATCTTAAGTAATCGTCTATGAACATAATAAAGTACTTTTGACCATTCCAAGCAGGTGTTGGAAATGGTCCACATATATCCGTGTGGATAAGTTCTAAGACGTCATTGTGTCTTTCAACTCCTGTTCTTTTCATGTTTGTCTGTTTTCCCTTGATGCAATTAATACAGACTTGAAAGTCTGAGAAATCAAGGGAATCAAGAATTCTATCTAATATAAGTCTCCGAATCCTTTGTTTAGAAGCATGTCCTAAACGTTTGTGCTAGAGACTTACAGAATTCTTAGTTAACTTCCTTTTAGTGCCTCGTGTATCTGTATACAGGGACTCAACATATTTGTCTATCCAGTAAGTATAGATTATCATTGTTTGATAGGGAACCAGTACCAACCAGCTTTGAATTAAAGTAGAGATTAAACTTGTTGTTTCCAAAGTTATAAAAATAACCCATCTGGTCTAAAGCGAAAACAGAAATCAGATTTCATCTAAAAGATGGAACAATAAAAGTATCTTTCAACTCTAATACAAAGCCAGTGTTCAATGATAATCTAAATGTCCCAATTGCCTCTACTTGTACTACATTGTTGTCTCCCACATAAATGTGTCTTTCATCATCACTTGGCGTTCGACAATGGAGGCAATCCTGCATAGATACACTAATGTGAGTGGTTGCACCGGAATCAATCCACCAAGTGTGTCAAGGCACCATGGACAAGTTAACCTCAAAACAGACAAGACTTGAGAATGTACCTTTCTTTGCATGATGTGCGTGCCACTTAGTACAGTCTCTCTGCCAATGTCCCTTCTGCTTACAAAAATTGCAACTGTCATCATTTGCCTTTTTGACTTTCCGTTGCTTTTTATTGACAGGTCCAGCCGCTTTAACGAGTCCAGCTACATGCATATTCTTCCTTTTCTTGCCCTTAGAAGAAGATGCCATATGAGCACTTTTCGGACATAGTGTCCCGAAAACTTTCTGGAATAACACATCTCATGATCATCAGACTCATGTGATTCGAGTGCTCCCACTTTTCCTCTAGGGAGCTTTCAGTAGAGACAGTGGGACGCTCAGTTCGCAATACTAAGTCAAGATCCATGCAACCTATAACAATCAACATGTCCTCCTTCCAGCGCTTATAGTTCGTGCCATTAAACACGGGAATGGAATTCATATTCTCAGAGATAGTAAACATAGCAGCAAAATTCACTGAGCAAAAACAATGCAAAACTAATAAGCTCATATATTCATAGCATTTAATTTTAGCAGACAATTAAACTTTGATCAACAGCAGCAAACCAATCACAAGATACCGGAGCAACACAGATTTAGTCTTTGGACAGAAAATTAGCTTGCAAATGGTATTCTTGGCCTAGTAACAAAACAATGACAACAAGATTTTATCGAACAACAAGCCTTTCTTTGGACTGACTCAATGCTAACAGAAAATAGAACTCAAGAGTCATCACATGTCTGCTATCGTATATGCGTTTAAATTTCAATTAAGCGACAATTTTCCTTTAGGCCAATCACCGTAATCATGATATTCATATGCCACCGTTTAACGTTTTAAATGAGATCAGTTTTTGCGAAAGAGGCTACTTGGGCAGCATTCCACGTCATCTAATTCACTTAAAATGTTAAACGCTGCCATCGATTTAGGCTGAAAAACAAAATGAAGAACTTCCCAAAATGATAGTCCAAAAATTCTGCTGAAACGGTCCCAGCCTGGCCCTGGAAGGCTTAGCCCGGTTCGGCCGGGCCTAAAGAGGCCTCGGCCTGGCCCAGAATCGGCCCAAAAGGTTTTTTTATCCGGTCAAAGTTTAATCGTTAGCTTTGACCCAGTCAAAGGTTGACGGGTCAGCTTTGACCCGATCAAACTTTTGACCAGCAAAGGAAGTTGGGTCAAAGGCCCAAGTCCAATGCCTTGGGCTAAAGAATGGGTTGTTAGGCTTGGGCCGCCAAGTGGGCAACTTCCAGCCCAAAAGCCCAACCAGCAAACTCAACCCAAGCTTCATCCCTTTATCCTTCTTGCAGCTGCGACATTGTAACTGAAACTAGGGTGTCTGCCAAGGTTTTGAATACCAGACGGTACTGGCCAGTACGTATCGTACCGGGTTTGAACACTGGTAGGTATCGACCCATTTCGGATGTACCGGTTAGTACTGGCCGGTATCCAAAATACCGACCAAATACCGCCTGGTACCGGAAATTTTAAAAAATTAGGAGACTTTTTTGCAAAATTTTCAAAAATTTTCAAAATCTCCCTCCCTTCCTCCTACCTCTCCTTCCCCCCTTTTTTTTCAAAGTTTTTAAAATAATAATAAATATTTTTATTACTAATAATAATTATAAATTAAATAAAACTTAAAAATAAATTATTTTTAATATT
>JAOQMS010000004.1:33439576-33473044 GCA_027563885.1 Erythroxylum longipes
TCCAAACATTACTCTATCACTAAGTTGTTTCACAGTATCTCCTTTTAGATTTCACCATTTAACTCTAGTATACCCCATCATTTAACTCTAGTACACCACCGAGGTCTTCTCTTTTTTCTCCAATCCTTAATTATAAGATCTATAATTAACAATATGTGTTGTTGATAGACATGCGTTAGGTATTACCTTGTAATCCTTGCAACTAGGTTGATTGCTCGTCCTTACAAGAAAGTAGTCAATTTGAGTCTTCACGGATCTACTCTTAAAAGTAACTTAGTGCTCCTCTTTTTTTTGTTGGCTACCATCAAATCAAATGCTAGCACAAAATCTAACAATACAATCTCATTGGCATTCCTATCTCTTTAATCGAAACCCTATGAGTCCATGAATAGCAGTCCAAGGTTGCCCTTATATGGCCATTAAAGTCTCCTCCTAAGTTGCTATTTATATAATCCAAAAAATTAAAAATCTTGAACCAGTAAAAAAAAGGAATATTAAAGTGTTACAAAATGTATTGATAAAGAAACATTTTGTAACACTCTTTAATACTAATGTCAAAACCATTAAAGAATTTGAAAGAAAAGGCTTACAATATTAAGTGAATATATACCAGTAACATAGTTAATAGAATAGGCAACGAGTAAAAAAATGAAACATTAAAGTGTTACAAAATTGATAAAGAAACATTCTGTAACACTCTCTAATATGAATGTCAAAACCATTAAAGAATATGAAAGAAAAGGCTTACAATATTAAGTGAATATATACCAGTAACATAGTTAATAGAACAGGCAGTCTATACTAGGTGAAACCACAAAGCTTCTCTCACCTCTGGAAATTGAAGGCCGTGATAAAAAAAAGTGAAAGTAAATGCAAATAATACAGTGAAACCATTTGAAGACATTCAACCAAAGAGTCTGAGAACTAATTGTACACTATGCTGAAATTTAAATAATAAGAAGCTTACATAAATAAAGGCTTTTTTTGATTGGCATCAGGTGACAAGCTTATTCATTAATGTGTCAGGATATTTTTCAAGGCCATCTGGAGTGAACATTATACCAAATACTAATCAGAATGTGATGCTGCTTGATATCGTTGTTTTCGATCTTAAGATTTGCCTATTCATGAAGAGAATGTGAACATGTTTAATGGTACGAAAATGGTACTTTTGATCTCACAGTCACAAAATGATATGTAAATACAAGTGTTAGGAAGACATTATTGGCAATCATAACTATTTATGTATAAAGGCAACATGATCCTAGAAAGGATAGAGGAATTAAACCCCTAACTTATGGCTGTACCATAACCATGTTTTATTTTGGAAATCTTAAACAATTTCATAATAAATTATGAAATAAATATTAATATTAATATTAAACAGAGTCCACTCCTGGTCATCAAGGATGCATCTTTATCAGGATAACTTCTAATCTAATTTGTGAAAACGCATGTTTATATGCCAGATTCTTCAAGTTCTTGACTGCCAGTAAATATGGCAAAAAGAGATGTTTTTGTTTTCCTAATAATGGAAAAGAAAAAGAAATTTCACATTGTGTACACCATGGCTTACATTCGTACACAAATTGACTCCGAACTTACCTATCTAAATAGTTAAGGTGACATGCATACGCATGTTTCCTACAATGTAGGCACTTGTTTCTCCCCTCCATTTCTTGCTCCCTAACACAAGGACTTCCTTCAAAGATCCAAGTTCATCCATTTTCCATTTACCTACACATTTCCGTCACCTTGTCTCTCCTTTCCATTGTTGTTTCAAGTGCTTTTAGCATTTTCCTAGCATCCTTCACCGAGTTTTTGGTCCTTGGTCCATCAATATTTTGTAATTTCTTTTGAAGCTTTTCGTTGGCAAGGATGCCATGGTTAATCCGCATTGGATTTTTCTATGCGGGTTCATAGTAATTAGTTTGCTGCAGCTTCAAATTGAGAGAGGTTCAAGTTTTGGAAATGAGTGGAGTGAAGATAAGCATATGTCGGGTGCCTCATGTTTTGTTGCTTCTTCTTATTGTTTTATATTCAATCTCATACTCAAGCTGTGTGGATGGCGAAGATTACAGCAAGACAGGCAATCCAGCAGTGCTTCCCCTTATTACAGACATGATTTATACGCAGCTTTCAAACCTCAGTCAAGTGTTTCATGATGACATATTGGATAGTCTGGGATTTTGCGTTAAGGATGTGTGAGTAGCTTCTGCATAATTTTTTCCACCTTGTCCCACCCCTTTAATACACCTACTTTTTGATATTTTAACAGGAAAGCAGATTGGGACGGTGCCTTCGATTTCAAAGGAAAACAAGATTTCATTACCAACTGTGTCAAGAAAGTTAAAGGTAAAGAGTGTTTGTTCCAGTGTTTATAGGTGACTTCCTTGTCGAGAGAAAAAAAAAAAACTTTTTTCACCGTTCTGATTTGCAGGAGACGTTACACAAAGATTATGCACAGCAGCAGAAATCAAATTCTATATACAAAGTCTGGCCGAAAAGGCAACCACCACTTACTTGAGACCTAACAAAAACTGCAATTTGAGTTCTTGGGCTGCTGGATGTGAGCCAGGATGGGGTTGTAGTGCGAGCCTAAAACAGAAAGTTGATATCAGAACTTCAAGTGACATGCCTTTAAGGACTAAAGACTGTCAGCCTTGTTGTGAAGGATTTTTCTGCCCACAGGGCCTCACTTGCATGATACGTAAGTAGTATATCACCAGGACAGACGAAAAAAATATTATGTTCTGTTAAAATTGAAGTTCTAATGGATGAGGAGGCTTTAAGTTTCCTTTTCTATTGAATCAGAAGGCTTTTTCGGATCATTGTAGATATGCTATTTAAGTTAACTACGAACTTTCAACTCATGAAGGCCACGTTTTTATATGAGCTCAGTCATTCAATAGAACAGATTTTCAGAGCACTCGAGTTTTTGACTCATGATAGGAAACAGAAATCAGGTGGATTCTATAGACTGGTGGAATTTGACAGGAAAATGCACTTTGGTGCATAAGTGATTGATGCTAGAAATGATCCAAATGTTGAATCTGATCTCCTTCTTTTTTGTTTTTTTAAATGAAGCTTGTCCATTAGGTTCATATTGTCCTCTTGCAAAGCTGAATAAAACAACTGGAGTCTGTGAACCGTAAGTTCATATTCTAGTATTTTGAATTCCTGTGCCTTTGGTGGTTTATCACTAAACATTAATATTTATCACTAGCGAAAATTTTGCAGATACGCATACCAAATTCCTCCTGGACATCCAGAGCATAGCTGTGGTGGTGCGGATGCATGGGTTGATATTGGGAGAGGCAGTGAACTCTTCTGTTCTCCAGGATCATACTGTCCCACTATCACATCTAATATCTCTTGCACTAAAGGGTATTATTTTTATCCCATATCTCACTGCAGTTGCCTAATCAGTTGCAGCTAGTTATTGGCAGATAGTAATGTGGTGGAATCTGAACTTGCCTCAACAACTTTTCTTGGTCACCTTTGCATTTGATTGTATGATTTTAGTGCATTGATTTGTTCCTTGGCATATATTTCTACTAACTTTACGATTTTATGGATACAGACACTATTGTCAGATGGGTTCTACTTATCAGAAATGTGAGTCTTCTCTTACAATGCCATTTTTTCTTTGTTTTCTTCTCTTCAATTCTCGGACTATGGCATGAGTCACGTTAAAGAGTTCTAAGCCTTAGCAGTTCACCATACACACAAAATTCTATATTCTATTTTTTAATAAAGTATCTTAATCTAGAAAAAAAGATGAATATGCCATCATGCAGGATTGTTACTAGGATGAAATGATTACACGCAACATATCCTGTATCATTAGCTGCGAGGAATTGCTTTTGGATACTTGATTCAGCTTTTTAACATATTACAATAGGCTCTATCCTTGGGGAAGAGGTTTGTTTGTCATATGCTCTTTTCTCGTATGGATATGTGACCATAGTGTGGTTTTGCAGCGTGCTTCAAGTTATCTACCTGCAATCCAAACACAGCAAATCAAAATCTTCACGCTTATGGAGTCATGCTTATTGTAAGTAATCAATTTCTAGTGTTGGAACAGAAAATTCAATGGAACACCAAGAAGTTCTGCAATAGTGGCTTTCAATCTCATAATTCTTCGTCAGTTTTAACTTCTGGTTGTTCCTTTCTGATTTTGAAGGGCACTTTTTTTTTGGGTTTCTGGATCTTAAAATTAGAAAAATTTGCCGTCTTTCTGTGTTTTGTTAACTGCAGTGCAATTTCACATTGGTCTATTACACAGGTTGCATTGGCATTGCTGCTGCTTATTATTGTGAATTGCTCTGACCAAGCTCTCTCCACGCGAGAAAAAAAAGCAGCAAAGTCGAGAGAGGCTGCAGCGAGGCACGCAAGAGAGACTGCACAGGCACGTGAAAGGTGGAAAACTGCAAAAGATGTAGCCAAGAAGCGTGGATTTGGGTTGCAGCAACAGTTGTCCAGAACATTTTCTCGGGCAAAATCGACAGCAAGGAGAGAGGATCAGTTGCCACCTGTGGCTCCAGGTCCTTCAAGTGCATCAATTGCAGGAGCAAAAGGCAAAAAAGAACCAAGCAACCTTACAAAAATGATGCATGCTATTGAGGATGATCCAAATAGTCAAGAAGGTTTTAACTTTGAGATTGGGGATAAACATGCCAAGAAGCAAATGCCCAAGGGAAAGCAGCTGCATAGCCACAGCCAAATTTTTAAGTATGCATATGGTCAACTTGAGAAGGAGAAAGCAATGCAGGAGAAACAAGCGAACTTGACCTTCTCAGGAGTAATTTCGATGGCAACGGACGGTGAAGTTCGGACTAGGCCTGTGATTGAGGTGGCCTTTAAAGACCTAACATTGACTTTGAAAGGAAAGAAGAAGCACTTGCTGAGGTGTGTTAGCGGGAAAATAATGCCAGGTCGAGTATCTGCTGTCATGGGTCCATCAGGAGCTGGCAAGACAACCTTTCTTAGTGCTTTGGCAGGAAAAGCAACTGGATGCACCGTTTCAGGTTCAATTCTGATAAATGGAAAAAATGAATCGATACATTCTTATAAAAGAATTATTGGTTTTGTGCCGCAAGATGATATTGTGCATGGAAATTTGACTGTGGAAGAGAATCTCCGGTTCAGTGCAAGGTGCAGGTAAGCAATTGCGTCCCTCCCAGTTTCAACCATTTTCCTCAGTTTCTGAGCTTTATTTTCAGTTTTACAGCTTTTAGTGTACTTTGATACTTTTCTTGGTTTTGTTGATACTTTTAGATTGTCAGATGACATGCCTAAGGCAGACAAGGTTCTTGTTATTGAAAGAGTCATAGATTGCCTAGGACTACAGGCAGTGAGGAATTCACTGGTCGGAACAGTGGAGAAGCGAGGAATCTCTGGAGGGCAGAGAAAGCGTGTGAATGTTGGGCTTGAAATGGTGATGGAACCTTCTCTACTGATTTTGGATGAGCCTACAACTGGTTTAGACAGTGCGTCATCGCAGTTACTCTTGAAAGCACTTCGGCGCGAAGCTCTCGAGGGAGTGAACATCTGCATGGTGCTCCACCAGCCAAGGTAGTATCCGCTTTATCTTTCTGTCTTACTTTTAACATTGAAAAAGAAACATCAAAAGGTACATATGACGTTTAATCCACTCCTTCTGATCCAGCCATGCCCTGTTCAAGATGTTTGATGATTTAATACTTCTGGCCAAAGGTGGGCTTACAGCGTATCATGGATCAACAAAAAAGATAGAAGAGTACTTTAGCGGCATTGGAATTACAATACCAGATCGTGTAGTACCTCCAGACCACTTAATTGACATTTTGGAGGGTATAATCAAACCAGAAAATGTGACACGTGAACAGCTTCCTATCAGATGGATGCTACATAATCAATATCCAGTGCCCGCAGATTTGCTGCATTTGGTTGATGGACTGCCTGCAACCTCAGGAGACGCAAGTCCAGGTGATCCATTAAAGTCAAGTTCTGGGGCACCATCTCAGTCTTTTGCTGGGGAGTTCTGGGAGGATATCAAGTTTAATGTTGGGCTGCAGCGAGCTCATATAGAGCACAACTTTGTCAGGTCTAAGGATTTATCCAACCGAAGAACTCCTAGCATAAGCCGTCAGTACAGATACTTCCTAGGGAGGTATGCTGTTTATCTTCCTTTCCTATGTTAGAACATATAGTTCTAGTCTTTGAGGCAATCCCGGATTACTGAACACTTGTTTTGTTCCTCTATAATTCCAGATTTTGTATGTCTTGGTCGTTTTCTTATCTTTCTGGTTTAGCAATCATAGCATAGGAAACAAAGGATTTATTGTTTTTTCTTATATTTCTCATTGAATGGAGGTGGTTGCAAATCGAAGTTGGGTAATTTCAGTTGGAAGAACTCTTTTGGTCTTACGAGTTACTTCTGTTCAGGGTTGGCAAACAAAGACTAAGAGAAGCTACACTACAAGTAGCTGATTATGTGATTCTATTGCTCGCTGGAGCCTGTTTAGGAACTCTGGCCAAAGTGGATGATGCTACGTTTGGATCCACAGGCTATACCTACACCGTCATTGCTATTTGTAAGTTGACCAAAAGCAAAACCAGAAAACAGTCTATATATCATATATCAGGATTGAAATGCTGATACAGTATCTTATCTACTTAGTGTCAATTGTAAATTGAATTTGGTCTTGTGATTCACACCATATTCCTTTCTTGATGCAGCATTACTATGCATGATTGCAGCTTTGAGATCATTCTCTCTGGATAAGCTACACTACTGGAGAGAAAGCGCATCAGGAATCAGCAGTCTAGCTTATTTTCTGTCGAAAGATACACTTGACCATTTCAATACTCTGATCAAGCCCTTGGTTTATTTGTCTATGTTTTATTTCTTCAACAATCCTAGATCATCCTTTCAAGATAATTATGTCGTTTTGCTTTGCCTTGTCTACTGTGTGACCGGCATAGCTTACGTATTTGCCATCTACCTTGCACCCAGTCCTGCCCAACTGGTAAGCTGAATCAATAGCTCATACCAAGTCCAAAACAGATATAATTGCTAATTATTTTCATCCACGTTCTGCACTTGTGCAGTGGTCTGTACTTCTTCCTGTTGTCATGACTCTGGTTGCAACTCAGGCACAAGACAACATGCTAGCTAAGCACCTGGGATATTTCTGCTTCCCAAGATGGGCTATGGAAGCTTTTGTCATTGCCAATGCTGAAAGGTTTTGTTTGTATTATTAATCATTATGTTCTTTCCTCAATAATCTGTCCTTGCCTGAATAAACCATGTGACAGAGAACTGGTACCTCTAATGTTTTGCAGGTATTCTGGAGTCTGGTTGATTACTCGTTGTCATTCTTTAAAGGAAAGCAGCTATGACATTGGTCGTTGGTCCCTTTGCCTGGAACTTCTTGTTCTGACTGGCATACTTAGCCGTTTTGTAGCTTACTTCCTGCTAGTGACCTTCCAAAAGAAGTGAGTTTGGGACCTTACTGCTCTTCTTTTTCTGTTGAAATTTTGGTGTACAGAACCAGAGAAGAAAATCCCAGATATGATACCATTGTATTATAGCAAACCAAACCCATTATGGGAACATACCAATTCCTGAAGAGGTGACGGAGGAAATGGCTAACCAAGCACTTTAGTTTTTGTATAGATCAGATGTAATGAACGACTTAGGTTTTTGTCATCAATATAAATCTTGCCCAAGTGGTACTTCCAACTCTTTGAGCCTAGTGTAAAGCTTATACATTCAAACTCTTATGATGAAACAAATGGAAACCATTCATTTTTCTCTTTCCCTTTCCCTTTTAGTAATTTATTTAGTTTTTCAAAATTTTGCTATAATTTAATAATAACCGAAAAGCATTTTGTAATTACATCAAATTTATTATTGGAAATAATAACATCTTTAATTAAAGCTTATTACAAATTATTTTTTGAGTTGATAAAGTAATTAATTGTATTTTAATCTCTTATATGATATTTATTGATAAATTTTTTATATTTTATTGAAAATAAATAATTTAAGAATAAATTTGTAAACTTCATTTGTAATTTAATATTTATTTGTTAAAATACATTTTAATTTTTATTATCTAGACTTAAAGAATTTATAAACTTGTTATTTAATAAAAAATTATTTTAAAAATTGTGATTTATTTACTTTAAAAGTATTTTGAAGTCAAATTTTATTAGTAGAATAATTAACTAATTAATAATAATAAAATAAGATTATATCAAGAATACAAAATTGAGCACTAAAAATATTCTTTTATAATTGTTATACATTGAAAAAATTCATTTTAAAAAACTAAAATAGGAAACCACAAAGTCTCGAAGAATTTTTAAAATACTAGTCCAATCTGGAGGATGGAGACATTTTAAGCAATTGATAAAATTACTCTTTTATGATTAAAATATCACGAGTTTGATTATAAAAATATCCTTTTTTTTACAATAATAACAATAACTCGTTGAAGCACATGGTTTAAAAAGGTATAATAATATACATTCTTAACCCTAACTAATAGAGAAATTACTTTTAAAAATATTTTTTTTCTAACTCTTGCAAAGTAGGGATTGTTGTTTGTATTATAACAATAATAGCAACAACAATATTTACTATAACTTTCCTTAACCACGGAGTTTGAAAAGATCTAATTTTACCTTTATCTAATAGGGATGTTGATTTTGAATTGTAATTTTTGTTAAATTTTAAAGTTCTTGAATATTAGAGATGTCAATAGGTCAGGCCGGATCCGGGCTACCTTCGGCCCGGCCTAACCCAACCATAGTCACGATGTGCCGCAGGCCAGCCCGTGATCAACCCCTGACCAAGTTGGTCATTGGTTTCTCAAGTCAATCCCAACCTATTTATATTTTTTTAATTAAAAATAATACAAATGATTCCCTTTTAAACCAACAAAAAATGGGTTGAGTTGAGCTAGATCAGATAAATCGGGTCGAAATTGTCACCCTACTTAATACCAAATGGTCGCTATATGTTAAATATGGTAATAGTCGCCTATAATAATCTTTGTTACAATAAGCAATAATAGTAGCGTTACGAATCTGTATGACGTGGACAAAGCAGATGCCGACAACTCACCACCGAAAATTCCGTTAACGTTATCCCGCTGTTCGAAACCCGCAGCAGCGGACGTGAAACGCTCATTACAACATAAAACCCGTTTCGATTCCGTCCCAAAAATAAAGGGGGCCCACTGTCTCTCTCTTCACTCACTCATGCTCACTCTCTTCCATCAGTCATTACTTTCTCAACAGCACACCCATCAATTTCCTGCTCTCTCTCCTCTATTTTGGCGGTTCGGACATTCGCTCGATTCTTCTCTTACATGCACCACTGTCTGCTCTGGTCCGATCCTTCTCTTTACTTGCTTAACTAGATCTTTTTCACTTAAGTTTTTTTTTCATCTTAGGACTGTTCTCTTTTCTTGTCGGAGATTCTGTGATCAGAGTCCGTAAGCTCGTTGATGGATGAGGTTTGCTTTCTTTCTTCTTTCTGCATTTTACTGTTTGCTTCCCGAGAAAACAACGGACTATTGCTATCTTTTTCTTTGTTCTTTTTTCGGTTTTGGCAAATTTTCATTTTTCTTTATTTTCGATTACTTTGCTTCTTTTTAATTAAATGTGAAGATTTATCAAATTGAGATGTTCTGATTATCAGCTGGTGGACCCCTCTTTACAGAAAATCTATACGTACTCCATTATCTTGTTTATTTTCACCTCTTTCTAAATTTCTAATTGTAGCTAATTGCTGCATCTTTATTTATGAAATTTTCTATTTCCTTGCTTTACTCTTTTGGTTTGTGGGTTTTGGTTACTTCATTTTCTACTGTTTAGGGATAATAGATTAAGAAAGTGAGCTTGGATTAAGTGTAACGTGCATTGATGCTAGGTAAAGGGCTTTTATAAGTTGTGAGTGATTTGATGTTTTGTCGTGATAGAGATACTGAAATCCGCAATTATGATGATAAGAGACCCTTTTTAATGAAAGAATGGTGAGAATGGATTCAGGTTATGAATGTACATATGCTTGGATTAATAGATTACAAAGTTGGTGGGAATGGTCCACCTATATGCTGTAAGAACAAGTTTTTGTTACCTTAGGTCATCTTGCATGTTGGAATGGTAACTGGGAACTGTTGGTTGAATAATATATAGTAACAATGTTTTTCTTAGCTGTTTGAGCAAAATTATTTAGATGGTCTCGTGGCATTTAATTTCTGATGGAGGCTAAGGTAGGGGCTACATTCTTAAAAAATAGAAAAGAAACAAGATTTAGTCAGTAGGCATGAGGGGAAATAAGTCCCTTACGTTTGCTGTGACATGCAATATAAGAATGCTGCTTGGATCACAAAAATGCCACTTTACAGCCTCCCTTGCACCTAATCTTTACAATGCATGAATTCTGCAGGCATTATTGGGGAATGATATGGAATTTGTGTGCTACTTTTGTGTTTGGTTATGTTGTTAAGTCGCTTTTCTGGTCAAAGAAAGCATTTTTTTACTTTGGATGTTCATTTCTTCTCTGTAACTGAATGATAGGGTTGGAGGTGCTTGGATTTGTGATTTCAATCTTGGGGGCGTTGGATGAAATGGATCATGAAGAACATCTGCAGAAGAAGTTTGCCAGTATGAATTGCCAAAGGGTAAATAATCTTACTTTTTATATATATATTTCCTATTTTCTGGTCTTATCTTGTCTTGATTTAAAATGATGGCCATCTCATTCTGTTAGGTCAGGATCTATTTGATTGTTCTGTAATTTTATTGTTGAAGTAGTTGCTCGTGGTCTGGAATCTTTTAATCCTTTCCAATATTTTATTGCCTTTTCTTGATCTTTTCCTTATATATCATCTATTAATCAGTTTCCTTATTGTTAACTAGGAGGCCCAAACAACTGAAAATTTTTTAATAACATCATCTGATATGTCCTATTCTCATTCTTTTCTTCATTTCTCATGTCTCTTCTCTTTGCCTAGTCATCTATATCACACTTTGTTGTTTTCTTCAGCGTATCTAATTCCATGATCACAGCCATTAGTGACTTTTGTGATTTAGAGATTCTCATTCATCATGGGAATGTGACGTGGTTGAGATTATGCTCCCAGCCAGGGCATGCGGAATGTATAGTGTAAACATTAAATATCTACTTTTCCTCTTTCCATCCTTCTTCTGATCCGTTTTTGGTTCCTGTACTTAATTAAATGTTCCAATAGTTGACATCATTTTGGACAGTGGTGCTATATGAGAAGTTGATCTTAATAATACAGTGTGTGTGATGCATTATTTGGTAGTTTTTAAACGCTTTTAAGCTTAAGTTTTGTTATCGCTTTGTAGAGTGAAAGCTATTGCTGTATTTAGTTTTTTAAGGATTTCATTCTACATAAGTTTCGATGAGATTAACGATTTGAAATCAAACTCAAGTTCTTGGCTGTGATGTTTTTTCTTAGGAAAAGGTGGAGGGATCTTCTATATCTGCATCAGAAGAAGCAACTGAGGTTCAGCACCTGCTTGCAGAACCTAAAACTGAAAGTGTCTCAGTTGATGGTGTATTATGTTTGGGCAAGGAAAATTCCTGGAAAATTTCAGGAATTGAGGATTTTTCTCTTACATTTGGGTATGGCCCAAAAAGAAATTGTGGTAAGGATCTGAACATCTATTCTTATGTCTCCTAGTATCCTTCATGATCTAATAATAAATTGATTAAGAAACGAAACAACTTCCTGATGTTTTATGAGATTGTATCTACATCTTTGACACAATTTCCATGTAAAATTGAGTAATAGGTGGGTTGTCAGTAAAGAGTAAATGCCATCAATTCAGTCTCTGCATGTGCATGCTCTACTTTGGAAGATATATCTAAAAGAATAACTTTTCTCTAGACTGGCTTAGACAAAACAATTGTAACATATTTAACTAAAAAAAATAACATTTGTATTTAACCAGACATTATCTGGGAATGCTTGCCTTGTAAAAAGTTCAAGTGAAAGAATGCAATATGGGTAGGAAACTGCTAAGTTTTCCAAAAAATTTTCTAGCTTAGCTAATATTTTCTGGGTATTTCTTTTATGTGATAATGAGAAACTTGTCTTTCTTTTCATAAGGTGGCTTGGATTCCAATTATGCTCAAGGACCGGATGAAATGGAGCTTGGAGTACGTAGTTTTTGTTGCAACTCTCTCGTGTTTAACTTCTCAGTATCTTAACTTCTTTTAGCTCCTAGTTTATTTTTCTAATTTTGGGTCAAGTTAATTGTATTTTTTTCCCAATCTGTCCTTACAACTTACCTGTTTGTGTTATCTTTAAGTTTTCTCTCTATTTGGCAATTATGTGGAGCGATTATTTTTTATTCAGCTGATGAAGTTATGATTTACTAGGTTCTTGATGGATTGCTAGATGATGTTGATGAAGTAGATGATCTCCATGCTACAGATGACATCTCTGGGGCGTGTGAAGATTTTCTTTTGGGTAAACTTGTTACTGTATGTTGTAGTCAGTCTGTTTCGTTCTGGTTTTAGGTGCCCTCATGTGGTCTAACTTTTCCTTTTGTGTTTTGGGCGCAGATATTGAGTTAGCTGAGAAGGTTTCTTACCTGGATTGCACTCCGTTTGGACAACCCAATTTGGTAAATTCAAGTTCAGAAAGTCAATCTCCAGGATTTAGTGGAAGCAGTAATGGTGTTCCTGGACTTACAGAATCATCTACAGCAACTATACCTGAAGCTGAGTGTAGAAATGCTTCACTTGATAAGGAAGACACTTATAAGTTGCATGACTCATCTGGGATCAGATGCAAGCATGAATCACCTGAGCATATTGGATTGCACAATTCCCAAGATCTAGAGAACCTTGATGACTTGAAACCTTTAGGATGTGGCACGTCATCTGATGAGAATGAAAAGGAATTCATTCAAGCTATTCAAGGTGGTACACTTCTCCGACAAAAAAGAATGAGAAAACCTACTAAAAGGTACATTGAAGAATATTTTAGTTCAAATTCAAAGGATGCAATGGAAATGCCAAAATGTCCTTTAGCTATTTCAAAGGATAAGCGTCAGAAGATCAGATCTAGTGTTGAACCACATCATGTGGAAGGTTTATCATGTTCTCCCAAGGACTTGTCTCCAACTCCAAGTGAGGCGAGAATTGAGGGAACCTCCGAAGATGATGAAAAGCTCTCTGATCTTGTGTCAAAATGTAAAAGAAGTTCCTCTGCAATTGAAAGACGAAAAGGCTCCCTGGTTATTTCAAGTGATCAACATTTGAAGGTCAAGTCAAGAATTGATTTTCATCATGTGAGAGCTTCGAGGTCTGCTCATAGTGAGGAATCTCTTATCACTGATATCCAAACGCCACCTGGCTCTCGCCCACGGAGGAGACGACCAAAGAAATATGATACTTTGGTATGGAAATTGGTAGTGAACACATCAAGATATTTTGTTGTTTAACCTTCCAAATGGAAGATTGAATCTTATTCTCTTTGTGGCATTTCACATGGACAACCTTTTTTGCAAGTGTCCTGCACATACAACAATTTGTACCCTAATCCTTGTGTTTCTATTTTTAAATCATATGATCTTTTTAGTTTATCATTTGAATGCATGTCTGTTTTTTTTCTCATTATGGCCTTTCTGTCTGGACTCGGGAAGATATTATTTTTAGTGAATAAGAGTCAGCAAACTGAACGAAAATAATTGTGGTGTTAACATTCCTGATTGTTACCGCAGAACTTGGTTGCGGCTATAAAATCATCTTTCCTGTTTCTTGTGTCAGGACCTTTTTGTAACTGATGTTGTAGTTTCAAGGCAGTTACTCTTAAACAAGATTTCAAATATTCATTTTGAGCTGTGTTTTCATTCCTGGAAATAGGCACTGTCATCAGGTGATGAGCTTACTGCATCTGAGTCTGAAGATGATCTTATAAAGAGAAGATCTAAAAAGGGTGACGATCGAAGGAAGCATCAAAGAATGTGGACTCTTTCTGAGGTGACAAATTTGATTGATGGTATTGCTCAGTGTGGAACTGGAAGATGGACAGACATAAAGAACCTTCTGTTTTCATCATCTGCTTACCGGACACCTGTGGATCTGAGGGTACTTCATATTATTTAGTGCAATCTCCTGGTTTGTTTTTTTAGTTTTCAAATGTGTTAATTTTCAACTATGCAGGATAAATGGCGAAATCTTCTAAAAGCAAGCTGTGTGCAGGATCAGAAACAAAAACAAAACAAGAAAGAGGTTAGGTTTCTTGTAGTTATTGTGTCACATGTGATCTTGGCAGAGTATCCACTGCTCTTCATGTTAATAGAAATTTCTGTTATTTGTAAAACAAGAAAAATATATAGCTGGCACTCTGAGTTATAAAGTAGTAATAGGCTTGGTTGATTAATGCAGAATGTTAATTATTTCGAAACTTATCACCAGTTCTAAATGTTGGGCCTACCAATGATTACAGTAATTTGAGTATAGCTGTTGGCATTCTTAAATCGTAATTAATTTATTACATGTGAGGGGTAAGAGCCTTGTTTTCTTCTGAATGCTTAGACTTTGGGCATTTATATTCTGAATAATTTGCGTAGCTGCTTCTGGAGCATGAACAAGTTGCAGCTTTGTTTACTCTTTCCACTATGAATGAAGTGCCTTTATGTGAATTTCACATTTCTTAAGTTATGGAACCGAAATAGATGAAATTATTTTACTGACACTTTTTGGAGGGTTTCTTGGATACTTTTTTCAGTTCTGACTATGGAACTTGTATATATTACCTACGTATTGTGTTACCAAAGTGTGGAAATGAAGTCGTAATTAGTTAAAATCTTGATGATTTTTGGGACAAATTTGCAGTCAGGTTATGCATCCCTCTTAGTAGGATACTGGAACTAGGAGCAAGTGTGTACTTTCTTTTCTGACTGTGCCTGTGAAACCTCTCCTTGACATAAATGACGATTCGGTTTCTTGCAAAAGATTTAATTTATATGGTGTTATGTGCATATTGCCGAGTTATGTATAATGAAGGCATGGTGCATATGGTGAAGGACCCTTGGTAGTCGAAGTTTCATTGATCTTATTAACACGAGTAAATGCATTTTGGTGTTGTCTGAAATTTTTCTAGCTATATTATATATCTCAGTATGCATCAAAAAGACATTATGGGTATGGGAAATGCAGGTGGAACAAAAATTGAAGCATGGCATGTGTCCTTTACCGAAGTCTGTTATACAGCGAATTCGTGAATTGGCGTCTGTTCATCCGTATCCAAGATTTACTCCTGGTGGTAGATACGTACGCAGGAAGAATTGAATGTACGCAGGAAGAATTGAACATGAATAAACCGTTTACCAGATGGCAATGAATTATGTTATAGTACTCAGAAAACTGTAAAAAAGGTGAACAAAAAGCTTTGTCCAGTAATCATTTTACCTCCTGTACACCTAAACATCATGTTCTTAGATCTTCGAAGTTACTTGGTCACAGAATATGGTGAATGTTGTGCAATTTGATATTGGGTCCAAATTTTCAATTGTAAGAGCCAGGGACATAGCTGACTGATGTCCAGCATTTTATTTTTTAGCATCTCGTTAAATTGGCCTTGAAGGCATTGCTGTTTGAAGTAGCAATTACAGGGACCTTATTGTTGTGATGGTGAGTCAAGCATTGTGGTTGGGTAGAATTGCTGGCTATAGCTTGAATGGTTGACAAAAGTCCTCTTAAACTAAGCAATTTACAGTCTCAACATCTAGTGGCACTTGATGCATTTCAAAAGCAATAAAATAGACAGCCTAGTTTCAAAGAGGAGGGTAAATGTGTTGTTGGCCCACCCTAGTGACCAAAGTGGATTCTTACATCATGCTTTACCAGTTGACGGGTCTTTTCGGAAGGGTTTTAGGATGTGTGGGTTGTTGGTAACCCAAATCTTCTGTGCCATTAATACTGTATCAATCCTGTGTTATTTTATCCTAGCCATTCATTTATGTGGGTTAATGGTAGAGAGGATCAAGTCCCGGTTGTTGGGGCTTGAATTCAGTAAAATAGAAAGGAGCGATACCAAACCTCGTTTGATTATGATATTTAGGTCTAACTTCAGTTTATCAAAACTAGCCCTCTGATGGTAGAAATTAAATTTAAGGATTTATTTTCGACAAGTTGTAGAACTAAATATTATAATTTTTTTTAGTATTGAACTCTAACTACAATATTAATAAAAATAAAAAGGGAGTGCAATATTTATTAAGATAGAGTATGAACAAATAACCTCATTCCTCGATCGAACGTGAGAATGTTCAAATGTAAGTGTTTGAAAAGTTAAATGGTATCAATAATCAAAATGATACAAGAGAGTTCGTGACAAATAAAAACAAAGACTAACGTCTCTTCTAACGCAAACGACACTGTATGAACCATAGCTAAAACTTACGTTAAGCAAACATTGCGACTTTTTTGCATTTAGGATAAAAGCATTTTCCACTTTCCCCTTATGCCTCCGGGGAGAAAAGCTGAAGACTTTCTCCATAGACACATATATACATGGAGCTCTATGCCAATTGCCAATTACTAATCTCTTCCCAAGTAAAACGGAAACTACTGCTTGTACATAATTAAACTAAACCAGACAAT
The DNA here is from genome assembly GCA_027563885.1 of Erythroxylum longipes. NCBI lineage: Eukaryota > Viridiplantae > Streptophyta > Magnoliopsida > Malpighiales > Erythroxylaceae > Erythroxylum > Erythroxylum longipes. The sequence goes on from JAOQMS010000004.1 coordinate 33,456,225, forward strand.
GCTGATAGAAAACAGAAGAGTAACAAACAAATAATTTGAAAACCAATTCGTATTATGAAAAAATACATTTGTCAACTGTGAACCATGAGAGCAAAAATGTGTGTCATTGCTTCCCAAGAAGAGGCATGGGAGGGAGTTGGAGGAAGTTATGGGGGGTGGGGTCATATTATTACTTAACTAGCTTTGTGAATCACTACTTGCCAGCTAATTACAACTGAGAATTGCACGTGCAACTGCTGCTATAGATGGATAGAAAAGGAGAGTCCAATCATCTTCTTGTGGCACACGCTGTTTTGGTTTCTTCCCAGTTCCAACTGCCCTATCAAACCACTGTCTCTATCATCACACTATCCATTTTAACATGTTATTATGTTAACAGGCATAGTCCAATGTGACTTGCAGTTCTAACCCTTTGGTTGAGGGTTGGAGTGAGAATTAAAACTTATATAAAAGATGAAACATATGGTAATTTACTGGAACTTGTCTTGTTTGTTAGTACAATTGTTTATTCTTACATTAAAATTCATAAAACACAAATTTTTAAAAGAACGTTATCTCTAAATCTTGCGAAGTTGGACGAAAAGAATTGAAATTTTAAATGTGTACTGTAGAAAACAAAACAATTGCAAAAATACTTGGTATAAATCCGGTTGATACGCAGAGTCTGAAAATATCTAGTAGCATATAAACTTACCCTTAACTAGTAGAGATGTTATTTTAATCCTAACTAAGGTTAAGAGTTTTCAATCCTCTGGCTTCTACTAATACTGACTCCCAATTCCTGACCTCAAATAAATATCCCACCCACCAATGAGGTCTAAGTTTACCAAATCATGTGCTTCTCTTCCCTTCTATAAATCCTACCACCTTTTCAACTGTTTTCTACGAGTTGACATTCTTGATTCTGTTAAGGTATTCTAATCCTGTGTCACTTAATTTTGTCTATATATTTATGTAGACTCTACATAAATATATAAATAAGATTTAATAAAATATCACAAGGGTCTCGTTTGGTTAACCATCAATCAGCTACTTTTTCAACTGATTTGTTGATTTCAGCTATTTGATGCCTTTGACCAGCGGCTAATTTATTGACAATCCGCTAAATATGCATAGGAGCGTTTTCTCCAACTAGCCAAAAATTTAAAGTTTCAATTCCTATTTAACCCTTTTGGAGATTGATAAATATTATTTTATTTTTGCACATTTTTGTATGTAACGAAAGGTCATAGAATTTATTATTGAAATATGACCATATGGGCACAAAAGCATCTTGTAGCTTGTAATATAAATAGGTGTAGACAGTAATAAATTAGAAATAAAATGTTAACTTTAATAAAAAAATGAAAAAAGAAATATCCGCATAAATTTCTCATAGATGATGAAACAATAAAGGTAAAGATGACTTGTCTAAATAACTTGAAATAAAGGTTATATAAAAATCAGAACAAAGAAGAATACAATAATCGTATTTCATACAGTAGTACAAATATATATGGACGTTAACTCCTTATTTAAACAGCTAATGCAATTCGTTAGTCGAATCAACTGATATAATCAGCTATCAGCTAAGAACTAATATAATCAATTGATTGTCAAACAGGCCAAAAACTGGTTAGTCTGATAAGAGAATCTGATCTCGTTCCTAATGCTATTTTCTATTCCAAGCAACAACTTTTCCATATACAACAAATTCTTGAATTTTGAGCGCCTAAAAGTTGCTGTACTTGTACTAACTAATATATGAAAATTTCACATCGTTTACAACATATGAAGTAGTCTGCGCTAGAAAGTTTCCTCCTTTACTTCAAAATCATAAAGCTGGCGTAGTCCATATCACGTTGTCATGGAAACGTGTCATTTCATGCACCTATGACTAGTGCCCGAGGCCTAAATAACGGTAGACTCCTCAATCCTGACAATGCCAATTTGTGATAGATGAGGACGATCCCTGAATAGTGAATATCCCTTTGTGTCAAAGTTTACAGCTTAAGAGTTCTGAGTTCCCAATTAAATTTCACTGTCTTGGTGGCTTTTGCATCAAATTCAAGTCACTGCCCAAAGCCAGATGGAACCGAGTGTTCACAGCTAAGAAAATGCAGGTGAACATGACATAGTTCTCAACACGTTTTAGGAAAACCATTGAAAATGGACTAGTCCAATCTGTTTAAGACTCTGTCCACTTTTAGTGAACAGAAATGCAAGAAGTAACTAAGATATGATGTGTACCATTGAGGGTCGCTAGTTTCCCATGTACCCCACCTGGTGGTACAGCAAACCCTGTCTTCAGGGGATGAACCAACGTGCTGCCTTTGCAAAGATCACCGCAACTAATGATCCCACCATCGGAAAGGAGAACAGTACGAGTCACTGTTTTGATCAATTCCCACAAGAACTAGCTACCATATTACTCCTTCCACTTAGTTGAGCATTAAGCATTTGACCATGTTAAGGAAATTTAACAAATTTCTAAGAAATAGTTAGTTGAAACAGATACATTGCTCAATTTGTTTTCTTAGCTAGGAATAGCTCCATAAAGCGTACGATTTGATTGGTGTGCAAATTTAGTCAAAGTCGTATATGATACATACACATTTTAGAATGCTGTCGGGCTATGCACATTAAGATTCTGTTTAAGATTCAAAGCGTGGATTTCCATACTGTTTCTCGTCTTTGGCTCTGCAACCGAAGATCAAAAAGATATTCTTTTCCATTCAATTTGCAGTACATCGTCCGTAGCCCATGTCCTGCATTCATGGTCAGATTGCACAGATGCGCTTCCCTTCATCATGTATCCATCTGAAGAACAAAGGTCATATGACTCCGTAAAGAATACCAGAGTACGGACAACATACAATCTTTGATTCCGCAAATCGAGAGATTTAAGGTATGTTTAGAGAAAAATAACGTTGACCCTTTTAAGATAAGCAGCAGAAAAAGGCAAGTGCCGTTCCTATCAGCAAAGATACTGGCAAAATGCTCATGCCAGTGTTCAATTGCCTACGTTGCAAGAATGTGATCTAGTCAGCTGATTAGTTGGATGATTATGAAATTCATTACAGCAAAATCATGCTCAAGGAAATCCCATTTCCTTGCACAGAACCCGTAAGGATGAACAAACAATTGCAGTTAAATGTTTCGCATAGAAGACTGACATTTTACAAGACTAACGTCTCTCTCTCTCTCTCTCTGTCTGTACTCGAATTACTATATTTTACCATATCCATTAGTGCACACAACAAATAAGTGGGATCGATCGCACTTTGCCCAAGAAGCTTATCCCATGCCTCCTTTCATATCTTATCTTTTCCACTCTCAACTTGTGGGGTCTTAACTTCGAGAACTTCGAAAGATCGCCGATCAAGCACCATATCCTCACTTAAAGAGCTGCGAGAAAGCGAGGGAGACAAATAAGTACCGTCTCTTTGTATGAATACTACTAGTATAGAATCATTTAATTAATCCATCTATATAAATAATGACATGCATGTTCGTACACATTCCAATCAAGGCGCAATGCTTCGAGTGTAAAGAAAGGTGCAGCACTACAGAGTTAAGGAACCATCGTATAAACCATATTTTTATACAACACCAAGTACTTCGAGTCATTTAATCATAGCTCAAGCTCGCCACCTAGCTGCCTGTCATGTCAACGATTTAATGCGTCCAAAAGAGCGGCTTTTTGCCATTTCAACACTTATATAAACCATTCTTTCACTACCGTACCACCCCGCATCATAACTTCTTCCTTTCTTCGACAACTGAAGCAACTTAACTCTCCTCTGTCTCTTTCTCTATCTTCTTCTTTACTGTCCCGTGATGAGCATGAAGAGTAAGTTACTAAGAGCATGCCTTAAAAACTGGAGAGCTATGGGGAGTAGTGTCATGCCTTGTGGAGGCAGTGAGTACTGTAACCAGTGGGGCTTGAGGACTTCGTCGAATGAAGAGAAGTCAATCCCAAAGGATGTGCCAAAGGGTCATTTAGTAGTGTACGTGGGAGAAAACCATAAGAGGTTTGTAATTAAAATCACGTTACTAAAGCATCCACTATTCCAGGCATTGTTGGATCAAGCTCAAGATGTATATGACTTCACTGCAGACAACAAACTCTGCATCCCGTGCGATGAGAGCATTTTCCTGGATGTTGTTCGCTGTGCTACTTCTCCGGAGGATCTAAGAACTTGTCTGTATCTTTAGTCGTGCACAGAGATACGTTCTGAGACAACTGATTGGTTGATCGTGAGGCTTATGCTGATATGCTAATTGTATTTATAACCTTAAATTGCTTGTATACTAGCTATTTAGAATTAAATGTAACATAAAAGATTTTGAAGTTCACCAGTTCATGAACTTGCAGATTTTCTTCTACTCTTTTGCATGACTTTGTTTTTTTTTCTTCAAAACCTTCCCGGGAAAAGACAACACATGTTTCTGCAACTAGATAAAAGGCATACCTAAGGCTCTGCAGACAGGACTTTGTTCTTGTTGCATGATGCAAGTATTGCATGAAGCTTAAAGCTGCAGTTCTTATTGCAAGAACATCAGGAATGTTATTATTCTTCAGTTTCGAGAAAGCTGGTCGAGCAATTAAAGGTTTTTTTTTCAAAAAGCTTAAAGACTGTAAAAATTGGGAAAGAAGCAGATATTTCAAACCATACAAAATAAGAATAACGTTCTATAAACCATTTATTCTCCTAGCTAGCAAGCAGTAAGGCTTAAGACAACTCTGACAACTTAATGGCTGGGACAAGTGTTGTATGACAACAGAAACAAGTGAGCTGGGGATGTCCTGGTCGATGGGATTAATTAAGAACCGGGATCTTCTATGTGCATCACGGGCAGAAACGGTTTTGCTCAGGACAGACACTTAAAGCTCTGTATATGGATACTACAGTTTGTTTAAACAAGAAGGAAAAAGAACCCTTAATGAAAAGTCGACAAGTCACAACTAATGAACATAAGATAAATTGGTCTTGTGGAGCAGCTTTTTCCTCCAAAAGATCATGATATGTTGAATCAAATGTGTGATAAAAAGTCGACGAAAGGTAGATATTAGGCATTGTCCAGCTGCAGATTCCCAGAGATTGCTTTCTACAAGTGCCCTAAAAGACAAGAATAGAGATTTAAAGCACTGAGTTCTCATGATAAGCCCGATAGAAAAGAAAAAGAGAAGCAATCCAGAAGTCAAGATAACGTGGAATATCCTCGCAGGCCCCAGTTAATATCAAGTAATTTTGTGATATATTCTCGTACATCCCAGGGTCAAAGCACTACGATAGTCTCCAATTAAACACTAAAACCCAACGAGTGATATATCCTTCACTTTAAGTGGCATGGGATGCTTCGCCATCAAATGTTTCAGGTTGAAGCCTCATTCTCAACCATCTAGAGTGAGATTCAATCTTCAAGAGCAGTGGTGAAAAGACTTGCGATGAGCCTAAAAAAACCCACAAATGAAAGATGCGTCCCTAAAGCTTAGCGCATTAAATCCGATTCCTGATCAAAACAGCGAGTCTACCAAAATCATACAGCATTATAAAGATTGCCCCAATCCAGCATCAACATATGATCAAATCTGATATGAAGACTGAAGCACTATATGTAAAATCAGTTTCCCCAGACAGAGATTTCGTACAGAACACGTCCAACATAACTTCAATCCAACAATTGTTAGGAGGATATCCAAAACATAAAACTTAAAAGAAAGTTTTCTCAGAGCATTGCCTTCCCAAGCATTTTTAATCCTATCCTCCAATAAAAGTACTCTCTCCTTCCCAACACCCAGAAACAAAACCAGCCATTTTACCAGCACAAAAGCTAAAGGTGCATTAGTCTTATAATACTTCCTCTTAAGAAACAGGTGCCGCAATTGCAGAATAAGGATTTCCTATGAAAGAATACGATGTTATACAAGAAGTGCACAAACTGAAGAAAAGAAGTGCACAAACTGGAAAAAAAAAAAAAAAAGCTCCTGATTAATTATATATAAAGTGACAGTGACGAGGTCTGCACAATAGAAGTGCTGCATTCCCAAAACCAATTAGCTTAATATGATAATTAGAGAAACTCTGAATACATATTTCTTCAATTATGTTTGCAATTTTGTTATTCAATCAAAGATAACATAAGATTGCCTCTCTAGAAAGGTACCTAAGGAAAACAAGACCATGTGAAGTTGCTTAGTCAAATACATGGTATGCAAGAAGACAATTACAATTTCCTAGCAAGAAACACTGCAAACAACAGTCGGAGAAAATTCAATACCTTTTTCAATTTCAAATGTTGAATGATCAGAACAGATACTGAGAGGAATTTCAAACAATATTGCATCAAATATACAATAGTATTCTCTTGGAAATTATACACAAGTAGTATATTGGCCCCTGGTAAAACTACATACAACACATTAGCTGGTGACAACAACAACCAGTGGTAGTGCTGATTTACTGGACTGCAAAAACGGGTATCATACAAACCAAGGAGTTATGGTAGCTCGGCTGGGCAACCTGAATGAGAACATTCACCTCAAACCACCAACCCCAAAAAAAATAAAATAAAAATCATCTAAGGCTATTAATCAATCCTTCCAATTCTCTCCTCCCAAACCTTCTTCCTCCCAATTGAGCGTCCTTACACCTTGCTGCAAGATAATAAATCAGCCAAGCAACCATGAAGTACACCTCTGCAGTTGACTGAAGTACTGCAGCCAAAAGTCTCCCAAAAACCCGCGACAAAACCCATCTAACAGCTGACCCACAAACTATAGCTTCAATGCATTTTAATTGAACAGCCGGATTAATCATTGTCGATATCAAATAACAACCTTCCCTCATAATCTCCCTCCCAGTCCTCCTCGAATCAACAATTGTAACCCATGCATCCACCGCAAATATAAACCCCACAAATGTATCCAACAAAAACCAAGTAAACAAAAACCCCGAAATCTCTTTCTCAAACCCTCTAAGCCACGGAGACATAATCGAAAAAGGCATCAGTTTCAACCTAACAAACAGCTTAAAAAACGAATATTGATCTTCAATTTCACCGAAATACCACAATCCCAAAAGCTGAGTCAAAGCATCCCTAACAGCCCATCTCATGAGAATAAACCCAGTGAGTCTCTTAAGCCCCAATCTTGAACCGTCCCAAACACCCAAAATCGAACTACCCCTCCCTAACAAATCATTCACAACAGCAACAAACACAATTCCCAAAATCCAAGAATATATAATAGTAAACCCTAGAATCACCCACCCATAAGCAGCAGACAAGAAACTGACTAAATAGAACAACGCAGCAGCGTCACGTCTCCCGAATTCCAATTCCTTGACGAAGAACTGCAAATCAACAATATTCTCCATATCTCTCCTCTTTTCCAATCCAGTCTCCTCACTCGCATTCTCATTCTCATTCCCATTCATATTCATATCCTCAGCTTTGAACTGAACACCATAACGCACAATCTCGGGCACATTGATACCATTATCAGCGATAAAACCAGAGAAGCCAAGCCTAGCATCGAAGTTAGAGAGAATTAACGCACTACCATTGGGAGGGGTTTTGCGATGGAGAGAGCGATCGTCTTCCTCACCGGATAAGAAATCATCATTCAGGGTTCCGACGCGGGAGACATGGAGGAAGGGACGGCGTCGGAGGCGGCGGCGGTTGTCACTCGGGAAGCGATGACCGGCGAGGTCGAGGCGGGAGAGGAGAGACTTAAGGGAAGGGTCGCCGTCAACGAAGGCGGTGAGGTGGTTGGTCCCATTTTCGACGAGAGCGCGAAAGGAGAAGAGGAGGAGCGAGAGGAAGAGGAAGGTGAGGAGGGCGGAAGAGAAGCTGGCCGTGGTCAGTTTGAGCAACGCGGCAGTGCCTCTCAGATTGGCGACGACGCCTAGCCTGCTCCGATCGCTCATCGCAAATAAGCGATCGATTAGAGGAAACGGTTTCTTTTTCTTGCACCTGTCGCCGCTGGGTTTCGCGATTTGCAGTGTTCGTACTTCGTAGGCCGTAGCAAAAGTCCTTTTTGTGAATTTTATTTTTTGGATTTATTCTGAATTTTGAAATTGATAACACAATTAAATCATGTAAGTCTATGTCAAATCGGATTTAAGGACCACTAATGGGTTATCTTAAGGCCCAAATCTGTTCGTTTTATGCAATCAGAACTGAAGTAATAGACCTGAATTTCTCTTTTTTAACTTATTTATCTTAAATTTAATAAAAACTTATTACATGAAGATGTAAATTATTCTGATCAATTTTATAATAAAAATACTTATAAAAATGAACAAAATTATAATAAAATTTGAATCTTCTATCTAAGTATTAAGATAAGTTAAATGTTAAATCAGTAAGACAAGAGCTTTAAGGTTTAACCAGTATTAGATTGTCATAAAACTGTCTAAATATTGAATATAATTAAAGAATTTAAAATATGACTAAAAGAGATTGTTATTAATCGTCGAAAAATTTGAAATTTAATTGAAAAAAGATATTATTAAATAAAAATTAATTGATTTATTTTGTTTATAAAAACTTATTAATTTGTAAAAATGAACTTATTAATTAATAAACTGATATGTTTTTAAAACAAAAGTTATTAAAATAAATTAAATCGAAAAGTTAAAAATCGAACTAAACTGGTGGATTTTTTAACTATTCCAAAGTGAATTTTTCAATGATTTCTTTAGACTTTTGAGGTAAGGAATTTGCAAGAAATCACTAATTGATGGCAAACTGGTAAGTACAAATTCAGAAATTTCAGGCTTGTTGGTGCCGGTCTTGGTTGGTAAGTTGATTGCCGCCCATAATTCCATTGACGACCATACTTACGGTGGCCTCTTGAATTATAATTCTAACCCTTGAGTTCCACGCAATTTTATGAAATCTTTAAATAAATATATATAATTTTCAACCTATTTTTAAAATTATAAATTACGTTTATAAACTAAGTAAGGTTATTCATAGTTTTTAATGATAATAAAATATATTATTTATAATATTTTTATATTTATAATATTAGAAAGTTAATTTATCAAAAATTCAAATTAAAAAAAAGGATCAAATTTAGTTCGACAAAATGATCAAATTGAAATCATTTCAATAATTAAAATTTGTTGGGAGTTTGTAAAGTTTTGTATCAATTTGGATGCAGAGTCTCACGAAGTTGTAATGCAGCCATATCTCTTTCTTGTCATTATACCAAACATGAAAGCAGGCATTTTCTTAAACATCCAGGAACCCTCGCAAGGGATGCCAGGGGTTCGCGTTGATGAAATGGATTTATCTTCAGCCCTGTACATGGGCAGCTCAGGAAAGATCAAAGTAAGGATACACTTTATTTCCAATTTGAACAACCAACTGATAAAAATAATATTGGCCTTTCAACAGACGAATATCATTTGATGCCAGTTCCAGGCTCAATAACCTTTCTGCGAATGGGTGTGTATTCCAAGAGCAGCTCAATGGGATACTCTATAAAACATGGGATTCTGATGTTGAAATAACCAAAACCAGATCCAAGAACGCCATCGTATAAGCATCAACATGAACTATTTCCATCGTAAAACTAAAACTCCTCTTATGCCAATCTTCAAAGATGATCACAAATTGCCTTGGTAAAATCGGTTGTTGTTGTGCTGCCCCCAAGGTCAGCAGTTCGGTATTTTCCTTCAGCTATTGTGTTGAGTATAGCATTCTGGACCCGGTCAGCTTTGTCATGGAGCTCTAAATGTCGTAACATTGTCACACCACTTAATAGCAAAGCAGTTGGATTTGCCAAATTCTGCAGAATAATGAATTGGAGAATAATGAAAGAAGAATCACAATTCCTAATAAAAACAAAACTGTGTGAGAAATAACATATCCTCCAATACCAGCAAATACTCTTTAGAACTAGGTCCTGATTTCTAATCACGGAAACCAGAGTAAGAAATGAAATGGCCATGATCAATGAAGTTAATCATGAAAATACCATCATAAATATGTTGAAGATTAAATCAAGAATAATGCATCATGGGACCTTTCATATAAAAATGATGAATGTTAAAGCTCTGGCATGGGGATTTACAGTAAGAAATACATTGCTCCCAAAACTGTCTACAGCATTTCAATTCAGAAAGTATGATGGAAAGGAATGCCATCAGAATGAAGTTTCATCATAAATAAGTTTGTCAACGTCATGATTCATGTGCTCATGCGACGTCTACGAACCAGTGTAAAGTATGTAAACTCTCTATCAACTTCCAGGTACCTCTAGTTTTGTCAACTTATAAGACACCAAGTCTAACAGTTATGCAAAATTAGATGCAAGAGAAAGTGGAATCCCTTTGAATCGCCATCCAACAGAATTACAGAAAGAGTAACAAAGGCTATTGCAGAATTGCATAGAAGCTGCAGTTAAAATGAACAAATAAATCAACACTAGGGGCTAACCTTCCCAGCAATATCAGGAGCTGACCCATGAACAGCTTCGGCAAGGGCAATTCCTCCCTCACCAATATTGCAGCTGTGTTGGAATCGAATCAAATGCTGTCAGATTAAGTAAATGTGACTATAAGAAAAGGAAAAAAATCATTAGGTACCTTGGTGTTAAGCCAAGACCACCGATCAACCCTGCACAAAGGTCACTGATTATATCACCATAGAGGTTGGGCATCACTAGTACATCGAAAAGTGCTGGATTCTTCACAAGCTGTATATAGATACACCAATAATCAGAGATGTTCCTTGGTTTTTGTTACCAATACAAGAAAGTAGTTTGACCATCAAGAAGGAAAAATCCATCGATTGAATTTTTCTGCTCAATGAGAGAGGATAGAAGATAGAAGAAATTATTTCCTTCATCCAGTCTAAAATAAAAAATCCAAAAAGGAAGTGACAGTACCATCATACAGCAGTTGTCAATAACAACTTCCTCATATACAATCTCTGGGTACTTCTCAGCAACCTCACGACAGCACTGCAAAAGAACTACATGAACTTAATTTGGCGAATACTTAGTTAAAAATAATAGTATTTGAGGAACATATAGATTTTGCAAATACCATACCTTAAGAAAAAGGCCATCAGTTTTCTGCATAATATTTGCCTTGTGTATTGCAGACACTCTCTCCCGTCCATGAGCCTTTGCATAATGAAAAGCATATTCAGCAACTCTTAAACTTGCCTGACGAGTAATGATTTTGAGACTTTCAACAACGCCTCTGACCACCTGGCACCAAGGAATACATCATGTTTTTATTATTATATTCATGTATTTGTTTCCTTAGGTCAATGCAACAATTAAAGGGACTTACTTGGTGTTCTAGTCCACTATATTCCCCCTCAGTATTCTCACGGATGGTGATAAGATTCACATCATCATACCTCGTTTTGTAACCAGAAAGGCTGTAGCAAGGTCTTACATTTGCATACAAATTAAGTTCCTTTCTAAGAGTAAGGTTCAAAGAGCGGTGGCCTTTCCCAATTGGTGTTGCCATCGGTCCTTTCAAACCCACCTTATTCCGCCTCACAGACTCCAAACTTTCCCATGTTAGGAAACTCTGGGTTCTAGGATCTACTTGATCGCCAACATAGTGCTCTTCCCACTCAATTGGCACCTCAGCAGCTTTAAATATCTGCAATGATGGGACAAATAAACATACAAATAATCATCAAGAACAACAGATATTTAGCTAACAACATTAGTCATAATGAAAAGATAAGGGATGATAACTGCAGGGCAAAGTATTACAATATAACAAGTTCCAAACAATACGGTCCACAGTGAACAAGAAGATACTATACTCTGGCATTTCAACAGAATTTTGATCCCTTAATCCTAGGCATACACAGAAACTGCAAACAATAGCTCTACATATTTGCAGATAATGTATAGCTTTCTCAATTTCAAAAGGCTAAACTATCAAAAAACCGAACCATTGCTCAAGGATGATTCCCAGATGAAAATGATTACACTATCACAAAGGAGACTTGTATAACCTATTTGAGGTCTTGGATGACAGCAACTTGCACCATGAAAGTCCAATATGAACGTTATTTCAAGCTTACGGAGAGCATCACATGGAGCTGGCACGCAAATCTATTCCCAAAAATCCTCGAAAACACACTTAGTCTATATCAAGGCATTCTTGACAGATCAATTTCTAGCAATCATGTCTGGTGCATGATGAATCAAATATCATGCTTGAACATATATTACACATTGAAAACGAGCAGTCTCATCAATATACAAAATATTAAGCTCCAAAGTCCAAACTTCCAGAATATTGTTCATCCCACAAACCCCACACCACAACTAAGAACCGAAATCCTTCTTATTACTAGATGTACGATCTTTCGCAAAGAGAAATGAAAATATAGAAAACCGAAGTCCAAAAGAACAAATCTTTATAATAGAACCTGTTACATAGCAAAACTATATCCAAGAAAAAGGAGAGTGAGACCCCATACAATCCAAAAAGAAATTCAGCAAAACCAAGAAATCAAGAGCCAATAATAACCTGTTTGACGGACTGAGCGATCTCGGGGCCGATACCATCTCCGGGAAAGAGAGTGGCGGTGATCGGAGTCGCAGAAGAAGAGAAAGCCCTAGCGACGGAGGTCAATAGCAAACGGGCAGAGCTCTGATTTGCTATTGCTGCAGAAGAAGAGAGGATTTTACTGCGTCTGAGGAGCTTCGAAGCCATCATTCTTCGTCGACTCTGATTGAATCGAACAATCACTCTTTGTATGCGTGTACTCTCGTTATTTTTTTAATTATTATTATTCTTCACGTTGACTTTTTCTTTTATTTTATTCCCCTAATTTTTAATATTTTGCTAATTATTTTTTTTCATCAAAGACAAATCACGGGTCGGGTCGGGCAGTAAGTACTGAGCTTAAAATTGAATAAACAATTGGCTAATTGAATATGAGCTTCTTCAATTTTAACATGTAACCATTAACCAATTACTCTAAAATTGACCATTTGTGAGCAAAAAATGTTTGGAAAAATCTAAATTAAAATTTAACAGACTTTTTGTAAAAGACTAAAGTTTCTTTAACATTATTATTTATAAAGTACTAACATTTAAAAAAATGAGATAGGATAAACTTCAATACATAAAGCTCCTCGTTTTGTGAAAATCAAATGAAGTTGTTAATTATGAGCAACATTTCTTTTAAATTTTAAAAAATTATGACTCTGTTTGGCAATCAGCTGATTGTATAAGTTGTTAACTGATAGCTAATTATATCAACTGATTTGATTAAAATTTAACTGTTTTTTTGTAAAAGACTAAAGTATCTTTAACATTATTATTTATAAAGTACTAACTTTTAAAAGAATTAGATGGGACAAACTTCAATACATAAAGCTCCTCGTTTTGTGAAAATCAAATAAAATCATTAATTATGCGCAACATTTCTTTTAAAAAATTATGACTGTGTTTGGCTAATTTTTAACATTTTGCTAATTGTTTTTTTAATTAAGGACAAATCACGGGTCGGGTCGATCGGGTCTGTGGGGACTAGGCTTAAAATTGGATAAAGAGTTGGCTAATTGGATATGGGCTTCTTCAGTTTTAGCATGTAACCATTAACCAATTACTCTAAAATTGATCATTTGTGAGCAAAAGATGTTTGTAAAAATCTAAATTAAAATTTATCTGATTTTTTGTAAAAGATTAAAGTATCTTTAACATTATTATTTATAAAGTACTAACTTTTAAAAGAATGAGATGGGAAAAACTTCAATACATAAAGCTCCTCGATTTGTGAAAATCAAATAAAGTTGTTAATTATGCACAACATTTCTTTTAAATTTTAAAAAATTATAGCCTTGTTTAGCAATCAGTTGATTGTATCAGCTGTTAGCTGATAGCTGATTATATCAGCTGATTTGACCAAAATTTAACGGATTTTTTGTAAAAGACTAAAGTATCTTTAACATTATTATTTATAAAGTACTAACTTTTAAAAGAGTGAGATGGGACAAATTTCATTACATAAAGCTCCTCGTTTTGTGAAAATCAAATAAAGTCATTAATTATGCGCAACATTTCTTTTAAATTTTAAAAAATTATGACCTTGTTTGGCAATCAGCTGATTGCATCAGCTGTTAGCTGATAGCTGATTATGGCCTTGTTTGGCAATTAGCTTATTGCATTAGCTGTTAGCTGATTCTATCATCTATTAGCTGATAGTTGATTCTATCAACTGATTTGATCAGTTGATTGTATTAGCTGTTTGTCATTTGATGTTTGGTAAAATTAGTTATTTAATATTAACTGTTTATGTGTAAAATGACTTATGAGGACATGACTTTAAAAAAAATTATAAAGGTATGAATATTATATATCTTATTATTTCGTTGAATATTCTTATAGGAATTTACATTTTAGATATTTAATTCTACAAAAATTAAGTTTATAACTCTAATGAAAAGCATATAACATATAGTAATAATAATAATAACAACAACAACAACAACAACAACAACAACAACAACAATAACAATAAGAACAACAACAACAACAACAACAATAAGAATAATAATAATAATAAATAATAATAATAACAATAATCATCACCATCATCATCATCATCATCATCATCATCATCATGATAGATCCAAACATAAAATATAACAATTCAAATGAAGTTTAACAAAACCATTCAAATAGAGCAAAAGAGGCTGGGGAAAATTTCAGGACAAAATCGACATTATAGGAAAAGATAATTAGTTGATTGCCCAAAAAGCTACTCACAAGGAGCTTTTAATTTTTAGCTGGTTAGGTTGAATCAGCCAACCCAACCAGCTAACTACAAAACAATTAGAATAGCTTCTAGATGAAGTCAAACAGCTGATTTTGATCGATCAGCTAAAATATTGGCTGATCAGCCAATAACCAAACAAGGCCTATATCAGTTGATTTGACCAGCGGATTGCATTAGCTATTTGTTAGAAATGTTTAGTAAAATTAGGTGTTTAGTATTAGCTGTTTATGTGTAAAATTACTTATGGCGCATGACTTCAAAAAAAAAAGGGTATAAATATTATATATCTTAGTATTTCGTTGAATATTCTTATAAGAATTTAGATCTTAGAGAAGTCATACTCACTGTTTCATCATCTATGAGAAATTTATGCAACTCTTTCTATTTTCATTTTCGTTTAAGGTGAACATTTTATTTCTAACCTATAACTGCATAAAAACAATTATAAGAATAAATATTGTTCCTAAAATGTAGGTATCTAGGAACCTCAACTAGGTTATCCTATTTACTAGAAATTGTTGTATATTACAACTAAAAAAAACATGACGCGTGTAGTATTTAATTGTAACTTAATGAAGAATACAATTTAAACATCAAAATATTACACAATTATGCAAATGGAAGAATTGAAGGCTAGCTGGCTTAACAAATAAGTGGAAGAAGAAAAGTGGAAAGAATGTTCTTATTTAGGCAGGGGTATAATTGGGTTTTGATACATATAATTTTAGCTATTGGATTAAAACACTCATATATAGCAGCGTTTTCATTTGCAGCTATTTACCTTCAATCAGCTGATGAAAGAGCTACTCTTCAAATAATGTTATTAGCTATTTAAAGAGTCAAACAATTAAAAACAACCAATTAGCTAAAATAATAGTTGATTGGTTAGTAACCAAATGAGAACTATATCTTAACTTTTTATCCAAATACTTCAACTAGACGTCAACTACAAACTTTGATATCTTGGCCGTCACTAACTAGGAGTAATACTTCAGGATCTTTATTAACTATATATACTAAGCATGAAGATGGGTGACGACGAAGAAATGAAATCCAACCGTTCACTTCATCAACGACTGTCATCCTCCTCTTTTTATTAACTACTATACACCACTCTCCAGTCTCTTCCCATTAAATATTCTTCCCTTTTTGTCCCTCCTCTCTCATGTCTAGAAACATCGTCAATGATTCTCCAATACTCAGCTCTCCAAATTTCTGATCTGGTTAATCGTTGCAAAACAACAGACATTGATTTAGCTTCAGCTCGTGGATTTAATCTGTACCACTCTGACTACTTTAATCAAAGGATATATGATCTTTATGAGCTTGATTTAGTATGCGTTGTTCTTATTTTGATCTCTCAAGTCTATAGATCTGTTTAGTTGTTTTGTATCGTACATGATTTTTCTAGATCTAAGAAGGTTTTTGTTTGATGTTTCATTTTCTTTTCCATATGAGCTTGAATCTTATGTAGGCATTTAACTTTTCTCCTCCCTTCCAAATCCTAACCACCAGCTCTACCTATTCTCTCAGGTGATTTCTCTTCATTTCCCTCTGTTTGATTGGTAGTTCAAGTTTCTGTACTTATCTATGCTTGTGACCTGCAGGATTTGCGATGAAAGGAGGTAAATCCAGGTCAGACACCAGAAACACCACGTGAGTTCTCCTTTTTCTTTTTTCTTTTTCCTTTCTCCATTTAAGGACCTTTCAGATCTCAGACATAAGAAGTTTAACCTAGAATTGATATTTTGCAATGAAAAATGATTTTAGTTTTGGGTTCACTTTATTTTCAAATATTGAGGTTTCGATGGTGGGGAGATTGAAAAGCTGAGATCCACAACTTCAGCTACTGTTTCTTCTTTTATTTATATGAACAAACCCAAAAAAAGAAAAAAATTATCAGCTCATCCCACTCAATATAAAAGATAAGAATCTATAAGTTACGTGCAGGTTGTTCACACTCATGAGAAAAAGCTTGATATGAAGATCACCTGCTCACAAGAGACTGAACCTCTTGGAACCGCCGATCGCTTAGCTTTATCTAGAGATAAACTCATTGA
>JAOQMS010000004.1:33484857-33512666 GCA_027563885.1 Erythroxylum longipes
ATTATTTATACAACAATTAATAGTTTATTAAATCAATGGACTTTTTAGTCATTTTATTTCTTTTCAGCAACCGCAACCGCAACCGCACTTCTCAAACACCTATTTTCACGTTTTGGTAGTTACCAAAATAACAATTCCAAACACATAAGTACTTATTAAGAATAAGTATTTATCATTTCAGCAGGTTGATTTCAGCAGGTTATCAACCGCCGCCGCTCCTCCTAAACCAAGCCTAAATTGGCAGTGTGAGAACAGAAAAGGTGGAATCAATTATGCTCGACAACAAAGCAAAGAGTCTTATATACTAAATACTTACAAATAATAGGAGATCAACTTATAAGAATAGGAAAAAGAAACTTATAATACCCTATTATTATTAAAAAATATTAAGATAATAAAATTCATATCTTATGAAAATTTTAAATGTAATTATCACCAATTTAAGAGAAAGAACTATACAAAACCAGTTAAATATAATAAATAAAAATATCATTTTCAAAGCCTTAAGTACTTCCTCATCACAAATATTAAGCATATTTAGTGCAAAAGATACAACTAATATCTCTAATAAACTTAGAGTTAAGCTAGGTTATAAACTAGTTCTATACCAAACACCTTACAAGAAGCTAATACGAATGCATAAACTATTAATATGATAACACAAGATAGTAGTTTTGAAAGTGACAATTTTCAACCATCATCACTTTCATTAATTTCACTTTAATTGGAAAACTCACCAAAACCATATTTTCATAAACAATTGCTCTCGACATCGATATTAATAGTTGACCTAATATTTTTATAACAAATAAAAGACAATGGTTCTTTTGTTTATGAGTAGAATATATATGGTATAAGATGTGTGATATAAGTATATGTATAAAATGAAACACCAAATAATATCAAAGACCTATGTAAGTGCACCTATTATTTCATATAGTATAACTAGGTGAATTGAGTGTCCATCCCGCGAAGATTGGAATTACTAGTCCTAACTATCTTCTTATTATCTAGTCTAATGAAGTTAATAATTGATTAAAAGAAAATAAACAAAATTAATGTGAATCACTAAGTTAACATAATGAAAATAAACAAAATACCACCAACACAAGTTAGTTTGAGGATTTATATTTATCTCATGTTGGTGAACTAGGTTAGAACACAGTAGGATGTCACAAATGCCTAGAGAAGAAAATGCCACCTTATTAAACACAGTTTGGACAGTCACATAAGTATCATATTAATCCTTCAAAAAACTTGTCTGAGAATAGAATGTGGCAAGATTGAACACGGGTAGCAAGAAAGTACCATGTTGGCACCGTGTTTTGATATTATGTCGGCATCATGTTCTAAGTCCTTCATTTAAAATTTTCCAAATTTGTTCAAACTTAGACTTAAATCTTTCCAAAGTTACTCATTCATTGATGGAATGACACAAGACATAAAACTAAAATAGGGATGTTAATGGGCTAGGCGGGGCATGGGCCGCTTCGGAGCTAGCCGACCCATCTTTATTATTTTTTTAAATAACAAAACGACGTCGTTTTTGTTATTCCGGCTTCACCCGTGGCCTGATCAGGTCGAACTATTTTAGCTTGTGGTTCGGTTAACCTGGGCCAAAATTGACATCCTTAAATCAAATATAATTCATTTTAAGTACCAAATTCATCGAAAAATATCAATATAGCATAATGCTCTCTAAATTCATGCTAAAAATATGGTAAAATTGACACTTATCACAACGCAATCGGTATTGTATACCTTCTAAAAAATATTGTTACTAAAATACTTATATTTTCTTAAATTTTGAAATGAATGTAAGATTTTAACAAATAATAAATCTTAAGGATAGTACAAAATTGCATTTTAGATACCATTTGGATAATTTGGATTTAAAATGTTTCTTCAGAATTTCAAAGTTTCACCATATTCTAAATTTTATGTAGTTTACAAAAACGATATCTTTATATTTTTATCTTCAATATATAAATAATTCAAAAATAAAAAATTTATTTAAAATTTTAAAAGGAATGGATTAATAGCTTGTGACTTAAAAACATAGTCTTTGACAATAGGAATTGAACTCTTAGGACACTATATTTAACAAGGCATACTTACACCAATAAAAAGATCTTTAGAATTCACAAATAAATTTCCTAATCAAATATTAAACAAAAAGTGTTACACCTAACTAACCTAGACACTTATAAAATTGTAGAGATATATGCTTCTAAATTATGTTACGGAGGAATCTTAAAGCAAATTATTGATGATTAAAAATAAATCATACAATATAATTCTTGGTATTGGAATTTTGCCCAAAGTAACTATTCTACAATTAAAAATAAATTCTTGAAATTTTATTTTATATTATAAAATCTAAAATTATTTTATTAGTTTAAAATGTTTTTATTGTAAATATCAAAAGAAATTTTACAAAAAGGTGTTCAAAATATTTCATCAAAATAGAATTTTTGCTAGGAGAAAAACATTTTTAAGTTTTATTTTATTTTGATATTTAATATATGAAAGAAGAATTGAACTATATTCTCAATTTTTTGACTAATGTGAATTTTTAGAAAATAGATCATAACTCTACGGCCCAAAAATCCAAATTCTCTATAAGAACTCCTCCAACAAAACTCTAATTAAAATTCCCCCAACAAACTAACTAGAGTCCTAGAGGGAAAACAAAAACAATCCCATGTCTCCCTATAAAAACTCCACATAAAATCTTTTAAGTTTGCAAATTCATATACAAGAGTGACTTTGTCATCTACAACATTGGGGTTGGGAAAAGATCTAAGAGATTCTCTAGAGAGATACCCTAAAAATTAAATTAATTAAAAAATAGTTCCACAAAATATTGAGAGAAAATGTTTCGCATCAACCAAAGTCTCTCGCTTAGACATGTCAATGGGCCGGGCTGAGCTCGGATCGTCCTCGGCCCGGTCCAGCCCAGTCTCTCCTATGGTGGCATGTGGCCCGGGCCGGTCCAGCCCCCACATATATTTTTATAAAAAATATTAAAACAACAAAATGACGTCGTTTCGAAAAAATGGACGGATCACGAGCCGGGCTGGGCAGTGGCCTACGAGGGCCAACTATGGTCGGCCTGTGGCTAGCCCAACCCAGGTCAAAAATGAGTCGGGCAGACCGGACCGAAATTGTCATCCTTACTCTCACCCAAAATAATTTACAAAGTTAATAATCTTTAACACAATTTTCTTAAAACTAGCAAGTAGATCTTTTAAAAAAATATGATTCTTATAATGTTAATTCTTTTGAAACAGCACAAAACTTCTTTTTTAGAAAAAATGGCATTACAAATTGTGAGAGTTATTAAAACCTTGAACCTATTATCTCCATATTTTAGAAAAAAAAAGAATCTATTAAAATAAAATATCATTTTGTTGAAGTTGATAAAACTATCTTACTTGTTTTGCTTGGAGGATTAAGATTAATATTAATAACATGGATTGGGAGTAAGAACTTTAGCACCCAAACAAATTTAAAGTCGTTTGAACAAATTTATCAAATACTTTAACCTATACCTATTATGATTACTATCAAGTATGGTTCAATTCATTCTTAATGCAAAACTCCATCATCATTCATGACTATTCTTTTTTAATACTAGTTTAAAGTATAATTTTTCCATTTTGGTTCCTAGGTTAGTGAAAATGGTATGACTCGTTTTTAACAAAAGTTTTCCTTACAAGTCTGTCCACGCTATTGTGTTTTCTTTAATTATTTTTGAATATTAGCTTAAGGTATAATTTTTTATTTTGGTTCGCAAGTAGTTGGAAGTAGACTAAGTGTCTGTTTGGATGAACTTATATCAGTAGAACTTTTGTTAGTAGAGCTTCTCTGAGAAGAGCTTTTCTAAGAAGCTAGTTGACTGTTTGACTATCATTTTAAAAAGAGCTTTTTTGAAAGAGCTTCATACAATAGACTATTTGGCAATATAAAAATAAAAAGTACTTTTAATTTTAACTATATTTTATTTGTAATAAATATTATTTATGCAAATAAATATTATTTAAAATATATTAAATAGTATGCAAAGCACAATATATTAATTATTATATAATTTTAAATCATATAAAACATAAATGAAAATATATCTAATCAAATATTTTGTATGGATTATAACATAAGTAAAACTAATATCAAAAATAAATATTAAAACATATAAAAAGTCAAATAATATTATATAAATTTCAAAATAAACGTGAAGATGTGTTTGTGGATATTATGGGAATTATGTGTAAAACATAAGAGTAAAAGGGACTAAAAAATAGGCTCATTAATTGATCTGAAAATTTTACCTGAAAAAGTGCTTTTTTTAGAAGCTCCAAATTTGAGCTTCTTACAAAGTTGTATTTTAGCTGCCAAAAAAGTTATATTTACTAAAAAAGTACCTTTTCATTTTACAGCTAAACACTCATTTTTCTTAAAAAAAGCTTTTGCGGTAGAAAAAAGTATTTATTCACCCTCCAAAAGCTCAACCAAACAGGCACTAACTCATTTTGCAAATGTTTTCCCTACAAGTCTATCAAGGGTATTATGTTTTTTAAAAAGTATGAACCAAATGAATATGAAGACATCTTCTCGTATCTCTACTATTTGTCTCCGAATTTTTATTTCTTGGGCCATAACTTAGAGATATAAATGCAAACAAGATAAAAAATGATCATGTTATATTTAGAAAATGCAAAGTAAATGGTGTGATAAATTTACTCAAAGTCATAAATTAATCTCATTAGCCATTATTGGCATAAAATCACAACCTATTAACGAAATAATTAGTGAATTTATGACTTTCTTCCATTAAAAATTAAAAGGTGTATATTGTCAATTTTTAATTATTAAAATTATTAAAATAAAAATTACATCTCCTTGTTATAATGGATTCTTTTTGTAGCGGCAAAAGGTGTCAATCTCCCCTTACATTTTACATGAAGTCTAAGATAGCCCATATTATTGCCTTTGCCACCTGATTATACCCTAACTTTTACAAAATGTTATGATTTTAACATGACTTGAAATTGTGACACATGTCTTGCCAGCTATGTAATTCTTGGCATATGGACATTGATGTGGCACATAAAAATTGATTTTTTTTGTATATTATCAAATTTTGATTATTAAAATAAAAACATATTACATTTTTTCCTTTGTTTAACAAGAATTTTAACAAACCATAAATTGAAATTAACAGCACAAAATCACGTATCTATTTTTTTCTAACTTCCCTAACACAAAAAACCCTAAATTTGTTTACTTCTTGCCAAACCCTAAATACCCCTTTTACATTCAAACCTTAGATCCCCCATTTGATCTTTAAACCATAAATTCCCTTTTTTGAATTTCTTTTCACATATTAAAGGATGGACTTTCTTATAGGATTCTTTCATTTGATCTTCTTTTCTCATCTTTATTCTTTCAAAAACATCATCTTATATATTGTATTTAATCTTTTTAGATTTCACAGCTAGCACTTAAGACGAATATAGTGACTATTTAATCACTATGAATTAATTTCCTTACATTTTAATTATTTAAGGTGACATTTATGATTTCAGTTTTTGCTTTTAATTATTACCTAGATAATAAACTTTAAAATTTTTTCATCTCCATTTGTTACAAATACTAAAGGTAATTGGCATTGTGAAAGAGTCAATCTTTTATCTTTTTAACATAATTTTTGATTCACATTCAAACATTTTATATAGAAGAAACATACTTCAGAATCAAGTGCTTCATAATGCTCATCATATAATAAACAATGTCAATCATTATGCAATGAGATATGATAATACGATGAATGGAGATACATTTTGAAATGTTTATCAATAATATAATAAATATCTATATAATCACATATCCAATATATCTATATCCTAGAATTAGATTCATCATTAAGTCTACCACCATATCATGTATAGATAGATACTTCATATTCATTTCACTTTATGAAACTATATTTTTCACCTTATTATATTTGGTATATATATTTAATTTTGCAATAAAATTTGGGATCTTTCATATAAGTGATTGTTGCTTAACTATCACAGTTGATTAATATTGGATTAGTTTTTCTTTTAGTGACTCCCAAATGAACTAAGAAACATATAAGTCAAATATCTTTATATATCGCAATTAAAAATGCTATAAACTCAACTTCCAATTTGGACAAAGCGAAACAAGATTATTCTTACTTTTAAATAATATTGCGTTATTTTTATGTAAAAATAATCTAGAGGTAAAATTTTCTTTCTCATTTAAATCTCCTATCGAACTTGCATCTGTATAACCTTGTATACATATGTCATTACCTTGAAAACACAATGCGTAATCAATAATACCTTGTGAATACCTTAAGATTATCTTCACTATTTCCAATGTGTTTAACTTGAATTTTATTGATATATGCTCACCATTTTAATAATATAATAAATATTTAGGCATATACAAGTGTTCCAACTACATTGGAATAAGAAACCTTTTTCATTTTTTTCTTTTTCTTATAGTGTTGTTGGAAATAACTTTTTACCAAGGCCTTCACTTTTGGAAATAGGAATATCAATTGGCATGTAATTTTATGAGGAATGATTCAAAAATTATACAAATACATATTACTTGTGAAAGAGATAATGACCTCTTTAAACGATCTTTTGAAATCTTTACCCAAAGAATGTATGTAACTTCATCCATATATTTTATTTTAAATTCGGATGATAACTAGTTTTTTATTTCCTTAACAAAATCATTAATATTACAGGCAATCAAATTGTCATCTACATATAAAGATGAAGTTGCAAATTTAACTTTGAATCTTTTAATGTATACACAGTGGTATTCATTAACAAGGTGGAAATCATACAAAATAATTATATAATGAAAAAATATATACAAATTTCTTGATGACTACTTAAAGTTATAAATTAATTTTCATAATCAACATACTTTATATTCTTGATTTGTCTTAATGGGAGCTGTAAGTTGTTATATTTTTTTCTCTTCTAGTTCTCTATTAAGAAAAATATTCTTTACATCCATTTGATATAATTCATAATCTAAGATAGATACTACAGTTTGGATTAATTCAATTGAAGTAAACCTCGAAATTGGTGAAAATGTCACCCCATAATAAATTTTCTCAAATTATGTGTTAGTCCCTAGTGGTACCCAAGAGAGGGATGAATTGGGTGTTCAAAAAAATTTAACAAAATTTTCTAATAAATGTATTCAATTGACGATAATGAATATAATAAGGATGAAGAAATTACTTAACATAAATCAATCAAACAATAATTTATACAGGATATGGAAGAGAGAATCAAACCAATTTATAGTAATTCTGTAAACAACTCTTGCCTACATTCACTCTTCAGACTCTTCTTGGAATTCTATTATAATTCTTCTTTCAAATTGAAGAATAACCTTTGTACAATCTTTTCTTAGGAAAAAGGACCCCTTTTTCAATCTTCCTTAACGATGAAGAGGAACCTCAATACTACCTAGAATACCCCTAAGTAAAATAATATGATGCCCCAACTAAATCTTCTAACTTAAAATACCTTAATTTATCACTTGATAACTCCAAAGAGGCTCACCCATACAAATATATGACAATGATGCTTAAATTATTGAAAAACACTTATAAATGTGAGTGAAAAACATCCAAATGCTTCTTGAGGCAACAAACAATGAAAAAATATGCATTTATAGGGTTATAAGACCCCTACTAGCAATTGGAGCCAAAAACTAACCATTATAATAGCTAGTTACAAAGCATTGATTGACTAATATAGCACATTATTATACCAATGTGCATTGGATGCATATATTTACTAGCTTTTGAGACATTGCTTAACTAATAAGGCACATTAGTTAACAAATATGTCCCCTAGATGGATATTTGTTAACCACAAACCTACATTAGCCAACCAATGTATAAAAAATAACTCTATTATAAGTTTAACCTATATTGGTTGATAACTATATCATAATGGTTGACCAATGCGTATTCATCACAAAATTTGCTAGTCGCTGCATGTTGGTTTACCTTTCAACCATATTAACTGACTAATATGTCTTTGGAGGGACATTATTCAACCGCATCATCACATTTGTTTGAAACAATGTGTCAACAAACTTACCTATTGCGAATTTAACCAATATTAGTTTACTACTAACCTATATTGGTCAACCAATCATCCCAAAACGTTGTTTTAACAAATTCAATGCGCAAACTTGATTTGTTTAATGAAATTATAATAAAAACTTAAAAATTTTCCCTCATGGACTGTTTGAAAGATTAAGGATCTTTTCTTTTAAAATTTTAAAACTTCAATACCTATTAATCAATGAAAAAACCCATGGAATAAGGTGATATGAAATGTTTATGCACAGTGAGCCTTCAAGATTATTAAAGTGACAAAATGATATTACATTCATAATTTAAAAAATATAGAATGATCTTAATGTCCATTGATCTTCTTTTATTATTGAATTGATCATCACTTTGATGGTTGTAAACTTCAACTTCTCTTTATCAACTTCATGAACTACCGTTTTGAGCTTATGACTAATTTTGTTCTTATTTACTTCTTCTCAAAATAAAAAACTCATTAGTAGTAATCATGTTTTTTGACCATCAAAATATCAATTGAAACCTCTCTTAGTTCAATATTATGTACATCCTTTAGTAGCAATATATGTATTATATCTTTTGACACTGTCATCAAAATTTTGTTTTATTTTAAAAACACATTTGTTCCCAATATCTTTTCAACCATTAGGGAGATTAATTCATGTCACGTGCTTGATTAGAGTTCAAAGAATTAATTTTTTTCTTTCATTGCTTTCAATGATACATCTTTAGTAGGACCAATAAGAGCCTTGTTTGCATTGACTCACCCTTTTCTTGTAAGATAGTCATGTAAATTTTCCCTAGTACTTCAAAATGATGTCAGGAAATTATTCTATAATTACTTCTACGTAAACAAGATTTGTGAGATACAAATTCATAAATGTCTTGTTACTCCCACTTGAATAAAATAAAATAGGTAAACTCTTCATGGTTCGCAATCAAAATTGATCTTGATTTTATTTTTTATTTTTTTTATTTTCCCCACTTAAACAAGGGCCCTTTTCCTGATTTTAGGTAATGGAGTCACTTTCATCTTGAGTATCATATAAAAACATGTCTTTTCTTAGTTCACCCTACTTTAAGAAGTCATTTTCTAATAATGTGACATCTTATGATTTAAATTCAATTACTCATTCATTACCTTTATAAACATATACTTTTTTAGGATTCATAATATCTAATAAAGATACTTTCAATCTCTTATAGGCTTAATTTTCCATATTTATGAGAGAGAATACAATATAGCCAACATACTTTATATTGTTAAGTTTTTTCATGTCGATTTTTTTTACCTATATATAATTCATATGAAGTGTTTGTAACTGATGTAGTGTGTATGTGATTAATTACATTAGTGGTTGTGAAAAAGGCATCACCTTAATAGGTGATAGATAAGTCTCCTTATGTCATAATAGACAAAACCATTTCTAGAAACATTTTGTTTCACCTTTTTACAACATCATTATATTGTAGTGTTTGAGAAATAGTTAATTATCTTTCTATTCCTTTAATATCATATAATATGTCGAACATATCATATAAATATTCTTGCCCTGGATCAATTCTTAATGCTTTTATTTTTGTCATGTCTAATTCATTATCCACCAAAATAATACATTTTATGAAACAATTTGATGCTTTTAATTTGTGATAAATTAAATATACATTATCATATTTAGTCATTTATGAAAGTGATGAAATACATAGCTCGATATATTACCTTTATATTTATTATACCATATTTGTCTGAATAAATTATTTACAATTAATTAGATGCCTGTGTTCCCTTTTCAAATAGCTTTCTTATCATTTTACCAGCTAGAAAATGCTCACAAATAGGTGGTAGAACTACTTAATTTAAATTAAATTAAAGGCCTTCTTTATCTGATCGAATTATTCAATTTTGACAAATGAGATATAAACTAACATGTCATAAACTTACATCATGATTGAAAATAATAGATGATGTAAATAATGAAGAACTTATATTACTACTGTGTTAAACAATATCTAAAATCATCCCTATGATTAATAATCAAAGGACAAGTATATCCTCGTATACAATGTTATGATTTTCATTATGTTGATTTAACCAATATGGCATGAAAAGATAGTCTTAATTATCAAACTTTGTATTATTGTCATTTATAGTAAGCATAAGTTTTCTTTGATCTAACATATACAAACTTTTTGTATAAACTTGGATTAGCTATTCTTACTCAAAAGATCTATTTCTTATTATGCCTTAAACATTGTAGCAATATTGAATCCAAATTCAGTATCAAATATGAGAAATATATATGATATCTATCATATCTTGTATTTGAAAGAAAAAATCATACAAGTATCTTTTTCTAACTAGAACTATTATCATTTTATATCAAATTTGTTCACTTATAGTCCATTTTTATGCTTAAGACTACTTTAATCTTGTAGCCAAACAACATTGATTTGACCTTAGATTACTTTAATCCTGCAACCTAACAATTATACTCTAGTCCATGTTTAATTTAACCTTATAGCCAAGTAAGGTTGTCTTCATCCTTTCCAAACTCTAGCTACATTTAGAAACCTTAGCTATCACTCGCCATTATTATGTGAAGACGAAGCCATGTAGAGGTAGGAACTAGCCACCTACAACGAACAAGAGAAATGCGGTCGTCTAAGCATAGCATTGAGATTTCCTAAATGTTGAAGTTTCAATTTTTCTTTAACTATGTTCGATTATGTTATATGTGTCAATTAATGAAAGCTCACGGGTTTATATTATGTAACATCCCCAATAATCCATCCAAAATTCAATAATGATATTGTTGTAACTTTTTCTTTTCTCTCTCATTCCCTCTTCTTTTGTGAGTGATTTCTGTATCTTCAGATTAGTTCTTATTCACACGTCATTACTTAGTATTAGAGCAGATGAATCTCGGAATATAACCATGGAAAAAGGGATGAGTGAAACAAAACTTCAAAGGATCAAGGAAAACCTAAAAACCTTACTTAAAAACTAAGTCATAAATGAGAAATTATTGGTTGAAAATCAAGGCCAGACAAGAGACAAGAAAAGGAGCTTATGGAGTTGAAAACCATACTTCATTAGTTCATGAGAACAGTGGTGGGAGCGACATTAGGGAAGGAGTTAATAACACCACTTACAAGAAAGTTACAAGGGAATGAAATATATATAACCCCGTTAAGGTCTAACAAGATCAATTTTCTCTTATTTGAAGGGAATGAGATGAAGAGTTAGCTATATAAGTGTGAATTTTTTTTTGCAATGGATCACAGCCCGAATAAGAAGAAGGTGGGGATCACGACGATAAACTTGGAACGGGATGCACAGAAGTGGTATCAACTTTTCATAAGAAACGTGCTTATGTGGAATTGCTAAGATGGTAAGCTGAAGGATATCATTAAACAGAGATTTGTTAAGGAAGTTTTTAAAGACCCAGTAGGTGATTTCAAGGAACTATGATAGGAATATTTGGTGCAAGATTATTGTGCTCAGTTTGACAGATATTCTAATAAGTTCATATTTTCAAAGGAATATTTGATTGAATTATTCCTAAAGGGATTAAAACATGAGTTGGAGGTTAGCATCAAACTCCTCAAGTCTCTTACTCTTTAATAGACATACTCACTGGTGAGGAAAAAGGAAATTATGTTGGTTGTCCATTCCATGTCACTTCACATAAAGGGAAACATTTGAACCAGTTATCCATCCAAAATGACTAGGAATCCGAACACTAAAGCAAGATACTTAACCACTTTGTGCCTTAAAACCTAACTTGATAGAGGAATTATATCTACCTTGAAACCCTAAAGAGTCATGACACAAGGCAGCCCATCCTAAAGCCCAACTCCAACCAAGGTCATAAGTAACAAAGAATTCGATGATTAGAGGACTAAAGGATTATGTTTCTAGTATGACGAGAGATATGTCTTGGGCTATATATGTAAAAGGAAACAACTTCAATTATAGAAGATCAACGGAGAGAAGGAAATGAGGGAAGAATGACCTAAGCAATGTAGGGAAATTATGATGGAACTAGAGCATCTTAATGTCTCTTTACAGGCGATGATAGAAGGAATGGCTGGAGAAGAATATAAGAAGATGTGTACCACCTACAGAGACCCATACAAATACTAATAGACAACGGAAGTACATATAGCTTCTTAGATAAGGTCATGGCCAAAAAGGATCATGATCGATTGGAGAGCATTCCAGGTATTCACATTATCGTTATCACTGGTCCCTAGATAAGTTACCATGGTTGGCTACACTCGATGACATCTTGTGTAACTACAAAACACAAGTCATGAAGTTTACATAGAAAGGGAAAATAGTGACCCTATCAAGCAATAAGAGACAAAAAGTGAAGAAGATAAAAGGTGCTCGAGTAAAAGGGCTATACATGATATAGTTAACAAACCCTCTCAAATGCTAGTTATAGTAGATGGAATTAGAAGAACATGTCTCATCCATGGATGAGCTCCAAGCACTGATAGTAGAGTTCACGCCCTTAAATAGAAGCCAAGACTATAGAATCAAGCCCAAGGAAGGATTAGAATTTATTAATGTTCAACTCTATCATTATTTAGGGGGAGCAAAAGGATGTGATTGAGAAGGCGTTGTTATAACTACTACATCAAAGATTCATCTGCACATCTTAAGCCCTTATATGTCTCTAGTAGTATTGGTGCAAAAGAAGGACAACTCTCAGTAAATGTGCATCAACTACCGAGAATTGAATAAGCACATTATAAAGGACAAGTTTCTTATTCCCTTGATTGAAGAGTTGCTTGACAAATTACATAGATCCAGTTGGTACTCCAAATTGGATCTTACATTCAGATACCATCAGATCAGAGTGAGGGAAGAAGACATAGCTAAAACAGCCTTCAAAATGCACGAAGGACATTATGAGTTCCTTGTAATGCCTTTTAGGTTGACAAATGCACTATCAACCTTCTAAATCTTGATGAACGAGATCTTTTGCCCATTCCTTAGGATATTTATACTCATTTTCTTCGATAACCTCCTTATTTATAATAATGAATTCTATTAATATATGTGCCACTTGAGGGAATCTCTCATAACACTCCAAGCTCATCAAATTTATTTTAACAATAACAAATGCATATTTGGGGCAAGACGAGTATAGTACCTCGGACACTTGATCTCTGTAGAAGAGGGGGCCACATATGAAAAGAAGGTGGCAATACTTTGAAACTGGTTGGTACTCGGAACACTTGAGAAGCTTCGAGGCTTCCTTGGGCTCATTAGGTATTACATGCATTTCATCAGGAACTACACTTAGTTAGTCCAACCTTTGAATGAATTGCTCAAGACTTAGATGATAAGCAAGTGGGCTTAAGGGAGAAAGATAACAATGGGATTTTGACGAGGCCCTCATCTCAACCTTAGTCTTAGATCTACCTGACTTTTCTAAGCCATTCGTTTAGGTAGATGCATGCAAAATCGATATTAGGGTAGTATTATAATAAGATTGTTTGATTGCATCCCTAAATAAGATGTTGGCTAATAGACACCTTGTTTTGTTAATGTATGAGAAGGAATTTCCGCACCCCAGTTTGTTAATGTATGAGAAGGAATTTTTATTTATCATTAAGGTGATTAAGCAGTGGCACCACTACCTCAACGACAAGAAGTTCCAAGTTCAAACCTATCATCAAAGCCTTAAATTCCTGCTAGAACAATTGATCTCCACCCCCTTTAACATATATGGTTTCCAAAGCTTTTTGGCTATGACTTTGAAGTGGTATACTGCAACTAGAAGGAAAATTAAACAATGAAAATGTTATCGAGGATAACCAGTACTGAGCTCCTAACACTTATTATTTCAAAAGTACATACTGAATTGTGGGAAGGAAATTAAAAATAGTTGGGAAGGAGACAATATAATCTAAGAAATCATCTAACATGCCGAGGAACGAACTCTTAACTCAGATAATTATGAATGGGGGAATGCTAGTTACTCCAGAAGGGATAGATATTCATAGGGTTTGATAAGGATCAATACATATGAAATGAATTTCCTTAAGCTATGATGGGTTACAAAAGAGTTATTCGAGGCTCAATATGATGATCAAAAAGTTGCAAACCATTTTTTACTAGAAGTGTATGGAAAAGACATGAGGAATTACATAAAATGTGTATCATTTTCCAAAGTAATAAACATAAGAACATAACGTACCCTATGAAGTTACTACTACTACCAATGCCTAAGGGATGCTATAAAGATATCAGCAAAGATTTTGTGGAAGGGCTTCCACCTGCAAGGGGAAGAAAGAGGTGGATGGTGATGGTCAAATGTTTAGTAAGTATGGTTACTTCCTACCACTTAACTTACATTGGATGTTGGAGAGCATTGTGGGCGACATGGATCCAATTTTCTTGAGCAAATTTTGGAGTGAGTTCTTTAAAGGAATCAGTCTTGGGTTCTCCACTGCGTATCATCCCTAATATGATGAAAAAATTGAAGCCATGAACTGCATGCTGGAGACCAACCTGTGGTGTTTATTTAGCAACGCTTTTCATATTAGGTGGAATGGATTTTGTTAGATGAATGGTGGTATAACTCCATGTCATTTGAGTTGTTGTATAGGTATTCTTCTCCAGTGTACGTACCGTATTTGGTGGAAGACTAAGAATTTAAAAGTTACCCAGATAATAAAGTACAAAGAAGCAGCAGTAGCCTTGATAAAATTTCTCCTTGAAAGAGCATAAAATCGGATAAAGCAACAAGCAGATCGTAAAAGAACTGGCAGAGAGTTTTAAGTGGGGAATCTATGTTCTTCAAACTACAATTGTACTGTCAGCACTCCCTATATTGAAGGAACTACCAAAAATTGTCTCGTCTATATTACGACCCTTACCTAGTGGTGGAACGAATAGGATGAGTGGCCTACATGTAAGCCTTACCAAAAGGGTCCAACCTTCACCTAACCTTCTATTTATTTAAATTGAAGATATGTGTCCTTGAAGAAACACTTACCTTTACAAAATTGCCAACGACAACTCTGAACATTTATAAACAACTTGAGGCCATCTTAGGTTGTAGAATGGTGAAGCATCATAATTAACCTCTGATGCAAGTGCTAATGCAATGGTTTAATCGTTCATTTGATGAGGCAACTTGGGAGTCCTTGTTTGAGTTACCGAAACACTATCTGAAAATTAACCTTATGGAAAAGGTTTTTGAAGGGAAAGGTGTTGTTATGTGAAGATGAAGCCACATAGAGGCATGAATTAGCCACCTATAACGAACTGGAGAAACGCAATCATCTAAGAATAACATTAAGATTTCCTAAATAATTTAGTTTAAATTTTTTTGGAACTACATCCAAACATTATATGTGTCAATCAACGAAGGTTTGTGGATCTATATCATGTAACGATCCAAAAAATCCATCTAGAACTTAAAAACAATGTTATTGTTTTCTCTTGTCTTTCTCATTACCTCTTCTTCTTGAGTGATTTATATATCTTCATATTATTAATTTTTCTCATATAATAGCCATTGTTCACAATTAGGAGTCACCTCCACCTAATGTTCATGATCAAAAACTGCGTCACCATCTTTACGACCAATGATCATCAAAGAAACCAGAGATAAGCAATAACCTCACACAACCACCAAGAGGTCATCATCTCCAACATTATCCCATGGCGTCAAAGACATCTTCTTCTTATCATCTTTATTGTAATTGCTCCTTGACAACATCGCACGACTATCAACTTCTTCCTACTCTGGTAGCAAAATCACCAGGATCAAGCAGTTGCACGATCAACAATTTTAGTACATAAGGTGAATACTCTCCTTCCAATCACCAGTCCACCACAATGCTTCTCCTCTAGCAACAAGAAAAAAACAACTTCAAGATAACAAACCACAACTTATAGAAACCCTTCACAATGTCAAACTATTATTAATCACTAGTAACCATAGCATTAGAATATAACATATGGAGAATGAACACAGTCAGTGTGTTCCTCCACTTTAAGAGTAGCAATAATTTTAAGGGAAATTGTGACTTTCAAAGCTTGGGTGCCAACCATACAACTAGTTTACTAAAACCCTAGTGCATTGATCATTTATCTTTTGAGGTTGTGAGTGTTTCTATGACTTATTGAATATGTTGGCTTTACAAATCTTAAATAATTTTAATGAGTTTCTAAAGACTTCAGGTTGAGACATTATTATGAAGTTTTCATATTTTAAGAATAATCAAATTCAAATATGATTTATGGTTTGCGACATTCATTTTTAAAATTAGATATCAATAACAACTAAATAATCACTAAGTTATATTAGTAAATATGACTATGATACTATTATTGAAAAAATAGGGTAGGATCCAATTCTACATGCAGTAAAAAAGAAACTTTTTTTAAATTTTTTAAAAGTTATGATCACTTTAAGTTTTATATCATGATTGATGTATGAACATAATAAAATGTATACATAAATTATCCCTTGTTTTGTAGTTTGATCATTTATCTTACAATTTCTTCTAAACGATATTTAAAATTGGTTCATCGCAACCACTGTAGCCATACATATGTTTGACCTCTAATTGTGTTCACATAAATTGGTTAAGAGAACTCTCAAGAAAGACGTGTTAGCCTATTTATATGG
This sequence comes from Erythroxylum longipes, assembly GCA_027563885.1. Taxonomy (NCBI): domain Eukaryota; kingdom Viridiplantae; phylum Streptophyta; class Magnoliopsida; order Malpighiales; family Erythroxylaceae; genus Erythroxylum; species Erythroxylum longipes. The sequence goes on from JAOQMS010000004.1 coordinate 33,501,679, forward strand.
TGTGGACCTTTATATTAAATGGAATATAATTCTAACTTTAATTAGAATTATAGTTAATTCTACTTCAATACTAATTAAAGTATAATAAAATCCAATATGCCACTTTCTAAAAAAAAAAAGTTTCAACATGCCATTTTAGTCTTTATTTGTTAATTATTTTTGATTTAATCCTAAAATTTTTCAAACTTTAACATCAAAATTTTCTTGATTAAAACTAGCCTTTCCTCTTAATAATTGTTTGTATGTGACTCATTAGTTTACTAAATATATTGGTAATGAATATATATTATAACCATAAATCATATTTAGGCATTAGATAAACTAAACTTTTTTATTTATCTTCAATTCTTTTATTAAATAATTTATATCAATAAATTACATTTGACGTTTAACAACGTGTCATTATCACCCAAATATTAGAAATGTCAAAATGATTTTGACTAACATTTGCGTGCATAACTTTTTTTTATAATTTAATCATAATTCAATCATTTCATCATATAATATTTCAACTAGACATAGAATATGACATTAATATATGTTCTATTTGAGTCTGATCATATTATTTATCTACTACTATTAATTAACTATACTAATAACATGTGAAGATTAATTTAAAAATGTCATTCCACCTTAACCAAAAATTTCTTGAATAAGTACTAATTGATAATAATAAAATATTTTTCTAATAACTTTAGGGTGATGAGTTCTATACTACTTTCACATAATTAATATTATATTCAATAACTACCAATTAAGTTATATTATATACAATAACTACCAATTGAGTTATCCTTTACAACAATAGATCATAAACAGTATAAAAATATAAAATCCATATATAAGATACTTTGGAAATCTCAAATTAAATTATCACTTATAAAATAATCGCAATCAAAATTTAATAGACATACAAATAATATTCTAAATGAAATTCTCATGGCAGATAAGTTGAATGGACTTATTTTCTAATAAGTCACCATAAATTTGTTTAAGTATTTCGATATTTTAATCAATGAAATCAGGAAAAATAAAATAAAATGTGCTAGTATTTTGCACTCTGTTAATATTTAATCTTAACATAATAATGACTGGAAATAATTTAAATATAATATATAAATGCAATATGAATCTTGTATTATATATTTATCTAATGGACTTTATTGCAAAGTAATATTATTTATTTTAGTAATATAATTATTTAAAAATATTATATATAAAATCACTACTAACATGAGTGTCTGTATCTATTATTAGTTTGTGAAGTTGGCATCGAGTCCTTAAAGAGTAACAAGAGGTTGAGTTCTGAGTAGCAGCGTTATGGACTGAAGTAAGAACTCTATTTTTCTTGAGAACCAATCATAAGGCAACTCCACTCTCCACTGTTTTCAAGGTTTCCCTGGCGAATACATCCGTAAATTAGTGATGGAAGTGGAACGGAGTTTGATGTTCTTACCCTTTTGTTTTTATACCGAGCAAATGTAGGAGGAAAAACTAGCTCAAAGACCACTTGCTTAAAAGATTGGGGTTGCAAGTTGCATATGTTTTCGTACCGGACATTAAAGCAGGTAACAGAACGACAATAAATCAACTTCATTGGCTCTCAAGTAAAACTACACAGTTCTGTTTGTTTTGCACTAGTGATGTTGACTTACAGTCATTACCAGGCTGAAGAGGTTATTGGGGAGAGGACAAAGCAGAAGAGGCAGAGGGCTGTGAAATATCCACCTGCCAAAACTCAGTCAGATGAATCACGTGGCTTTGTTTGTTTTCATCTAAGAACACCCATTGCTTGTATCACTTGGCTACTTCAATGAAATGCGTGTCAAACTTCGCAGGTTCTATGAAATTGATATTTGTAGTGAAATTTTATTTTGAAGTATAGGATACGTTACTAGACATACGTTTATGCATTGTTTTACGTCTTCCAACAATATTAACAATTTTATACAGCAAACTCACTAGATTGGTCAGGAGGGATAGCCGGTTCGAAGCATCTGCGGTTTCCCACATAATCAACAGACAACATGTTACTGCAATTACAAGATTTAAGGCACTGGAGATGACGAGGCTAAGAACCCAAAACCAAAAGAAAAAGACAAAAAAACCGTAATGCTGAAATGGATACAACCACTCACTATACCGATCAAGAAGTATACGCCTATTATAGGCAAGTTTCAATGATTGGATCAATTTTCATGGCTTGCCAGTAAGTGAAGAGAAACTGCTAACGCAAGTCCGTGTAAAAAGGTTCCAACTTCCTCCTGTCAAATGAGATTTTTCTTGCCATGAAACTTCATGATAAAGGTGATATATATGTACAGGAGTTGTAGAGACCACAGTTGCATCTGATCAACTTTTACCCTTTCCAACGATTTTCTTCAATTCTGCTGCAATCCAGTAATTTTATCCTAACATAAACACACGGTGACATGATTTGCAGCACATTTCTTTTACTACAGGAGTATAAGCCAGCTATGATGTACTAAGCGCCTGATCTAGACACTAAGCTGCTTACAGAAATCAAAGAACTCAATATCCCCACTTGAAGCAAGCTGATGATAAGCTTTGAGGCATTAAGAGCTTATGTACCAGCCAAAATTGATCACCGTCACTCAGTTACCACCACTTGGCTTGTTAGATAATCGGCGCTTGTATCGTTTTAGTACAGATGCTAAATTCTCTTTTCCCTTTGGGAAAGCTACATCTCCTGCAGTAGTTCCTGATCGACCCTTACGACAAGATACAGCCAACTCAACATCCTTAATTAAATCCAAGAGCATTCCTGAAGTAGTGCATTTTCCTCTGCCCGGTTTTGCTGTAGGGGGTAACATTCCATTTGAAACAGGAAGTGCTGACCTATTTTGGTAGGCAGGGGAGACTTGGAGACAGAAACATGGGGAAAGAGGGCGACATGGCTTTGAAAATGCCGGATCTATGATCCCCTGTTAACCAGAACATATTGCTTTAGTTTGTGTTTGTGAGATAGAGAGAGTAAACATAGGCAAAAGTAGATTACACTGACAACTCAATATCATCCATAGGTCACATTCACTAGGAAAAGTGCAGCTGAATATCGAAAAACATGGTGCAAGAGATGAGCATTACTGGCCAACTATAGACATAAGCCTTTCTTGCGGTTAAAAAATGTACAAGCAATAAAGAAATATACAGCAGAAAACATACCTGGAGACGGTTTAGCACATAAGTATATTTGCCCCACAGTTCTGGTCGGCTTTCCATGATGGACAAATTTAGAATTCGATGAATGCACCAAACCCCAAAGCTTACTATCAACTCCCCTCCCCAGACACAGTCCTCCCCACAATTAGGAACTGAGGTTACTGATATAATTCCTGAACCTCTGTCACAATTCTCCGAAGAACCAGAGAGGTTCACATCTCTGATTTCAGCTTCATAGAAATACTTCTCCCTTGTTGCCACATGATCAATGAGATCTTCATCAGCACCACCACTTTGCCTAAACAACCAATCAGATCCTTCCAATTTCAAAAGCTTTATGATGCATTGTCTGAAGGAACGAAGCAGGTGGGCCTCCGAATCCATAAGAGAAGTACCTTCTCGAGCAGCTGAATTTGACCACCTTCCAACACCACTCCCAACATCACGACTTTTGTCACCCACACCAAACTGCTCAAACGGCTGCTTGGACCAAAGAGATCCATCTCCATAACCTCTTGATAGGCCATCAAAAGCCAAAGGATCCATTCCTGGTCCAGTATTAGCATACAAGGACAGCTCATTACTTGTTCTACCAACAGAACTCTCCCATTTTGTACTCTTTTCAGGCATATATAAGCCAGCATATGGCCCAGATAATCCAGGAAAGTCAGGCAAGGTATGGTACTTCTTTGTATTCATTGGCATACATCCATTATCAGCAAATCCAGATAAGCTAGGATCATGATGTGCTCTTTCAGGTTGTAGCAGGCTATTTCTAGATGCTGAAAATTGCAAGGCCTGCAGAGAGTTCAATCCATTTTGCAACTTCAATGCCATGGCAGTTGCATATGGGTCCTTATAATTTTGAGGTCCCAAAAAGGGGGTTAACGGTGCTGCTGATTCCAATTGACCATTTAAGCAATTGGAACCCCTGTCCTTGGCAATCTGATTTGCAATTGATGCTATCTGATAACCATGAATTGTAGCTGGCTGGGTACCCCAGATATCACTTGATGGTTGAGTTCGCATACTAGAATAGCTCTTCTCGGTAGAGTCCAAAAAATTGTGAATGGAACCACCAGCCATAGCTGGTTGGACATCCCAGCCATTAGTTGAAGGCGGAGTTCGCATACTGGAATATCTCTTCTCAAAAGAGTCCAAGACATTGTGGCTAGAGCCATGCACATATGGATCCCGTAATTGCATGTGATTGGACCACATAGAGGAAGATCCACTTTGAATTCCATATGATGAGTCGATATGATTTTGCATCCTTGGCTGCATGGCAGGGTCGCATAAACTTGAACTTACGCTAGAATCAGATCCTCTATCACCTACAGATGGGAAACATCCAGCAACATCCTTTCCAATTGTCTCCACTTTTAGCAAGAAAGATTTTGAATCAGCCAACAAGACATCCCACTTTTTAGCCTTAGCATCTGGAGTTGGTTGCCCATGGAAGTTATACAACTGCCCCCAAAATTCATCCAGAATTGCAGCAAATTGCCGTCTTGCAGCTCGACCCAACCCACCCAATCTTGAGAGACTTCCAGCACCATTACCACCCTCGTCACTTTTTCCGCTGAGACTCCTCAGTGATGCAGGACCATCGGATGTCAAAGATGAGGTGCTTCCATGAACTCCTTTTGGAAATTCATCAGGCTCCCAAGCATCTGCCCCATCATCCTTCTTTTCCACAACCACAGTCTTTTCAACTGTGTCAATTGGTTCAATCTTTAAGTTTTTGGGATCTACCAAATCAGCATCAAAAGCATCATTACCTACAGTTGACACAGACAAAGACTCTTCAGCATGTGCATGATCCTCTTGGTAGCATATCTGGGCACTGGAAAATGTACCACGGGAATAATTATCCTCGGTAGTTGTCAGATGCAGCGCCTGAGCAGACTCCATGCTTGTTTCAGGCAAATCAGGACCAGGTTTTGTGATAGTTTCATCTGGGTAACTGTCAATAGATTTTTCCGGTATCAAAACCTGATCCTGCTTGGAAAAATGTTCCTTTCCATCGTATCTAGTATCACCCAAAATAATTCCCTCTCTGTGTAAAGATGGCTCATGAATGGGGTTTTGTGCATTCCAATTCCAAACCTGAGCATCTACACAGGTTGCAGATTTCAATGGGGTAGCTGCTAACCAGAGCATCATACAAAACGTTGACAAGGCAGTCATGAGAAGAGTAATGTAAGGGACAGATGAACTCATGCCCATATTCCACCTCAAATTGCCTACCCAATCACTATTCCCAAATATCATCTCTGTAACAAAAATAATCTGCAAACCGAGCAAGCCCATGAAGGTAATCACAGCAACGAATTCCAAAAGTTGAGAAATTTTATAGGCACCCATTATTTTTCTTGATGAGGCTACTCGGAAAAGCGGAATTACAGAAGAAGGAAGTTGCAGAGCTATAACAAGTTGTGTAAATATAAGCAATTGATATACCCCTTCAACTCCACATGTCCATATACAATAAAGGGCTGGGATAATGGCAATGATTCTAAAAGTAGTGCGTTGAAGCCAATTGGGCATACCCAGTCCGACAAAATCATACAAGACTACTTGGCCACCAAGATTCCAGGTCAATGTAGTGATTTGATTGGTAAGATATAAAACTAGTACAAAAGCAATTTGTGCTACTGGACTTCTGAGAACCTGAATCAATTATTTAAGGAAAAAAAATCAAATGAAATATCACATCAAAATTCATGTGTTTCTTACATAGCAAGTTTAGAAGTATCATCAGTCATCATTAACAAGGACTAAAGACAAGAATTACCAGTTCCAGTAGTGACAATGCCTCGGAGAATGTAAGTGGAATCAGGGCACTACTGTGGAACACATTTGCAGCTGAATTCATGAGCACAAGATTCACCATGAAAATGAAACAGAACATGGAACATATGGCCCAAAAATGGCTATGACACAAGGCATTCTTAGAGACAACCGACGATCCCTGATGTTGCTATAAGAAGTAAAAATACAATGTTTCAGATATTTGTCTAACCAAAAATGAGAATGTCAGATGTGTGGAGGCCAAAAATCTCAATATACTATATCCAAAGTCTAGTAAGTATGTGCAAAAAATAAATTAAGATTAGCAAATACAAAGAAAATAAGATAATTACCAAAACCAATATTCCAAAGAAGCCATTTGAAATATTCCAAGTCAAAGGCATTCATAACCCTTCAAATCAGACCACTCATTGTGCAGAGCAACCTTTAACTAAAGGACTATGCACATGCATGTGCTTGCATTTATGCAGCCTTATAGACACACATACACACAGGAAAGGGGGGTAAAAAAAACCTTGCTTATAGCTAATAGGCTCGAGAAAAAGGTAGGAGGGAAGGAGAAATACCAGCACCAAAGAAGAATGGAGGTAAAAGTTATGTGGCATGATATTTGCTCCAAGAAGACTCATCAGTGCAAACAAACTTTCATCGCTTAACTTAGGATGCATCCAGTTCATCGTTAGTGAGATTTCTGGTTGACTAAAAAGCACTCCAAGAACATAAAGAACAAATAAAGCAAAGGACACACGTGTGAAGAAGAAATTTGCCTTGCATTTCTCCTGAAAACAAGTAGTACAAATTATAGGTAAAATTTCTAGAAAAAGAGAGTAAAAGGAAGAACTCCCACAGATCTAACATACCAGGAAGGTGGAAAAAAGTGGCGAGACAACTGCATCGAGGGCAGTCAACAAAACACAAGTGGACAAGTCCACCCCAAAGAGAAGATTAAGGCCATGTGCAATGCCAAGAATCTAACACAATCAGCAAATTCAGCAGTTAGGAACATATTGACAAGTTGTACTACCTAAAAATAGCCATGGTTGATCAAGGATTACACATCTACCATGGTGAGGTCTAATGCCATCATGGAAACAGATGATTGAACTCCAAGAGACATGCAAATGAACTTGCTGTACTCATTGCTGCAAATCTGTGAAATCAGGAAGGAAGAAAAGGAAGGACGATCAATTAAAGTCATTCAGCAAGACAGAGAACAATTTCCCATTTTCATCATGCTTATTTAATTGGAAAATTCAAGATCAATCTATGAATAACTATAGCCTTTCTTTCACCACTTGCCTTGTCGCTCATAGGAACAGGATTAACGATCATCCTCCGCCATGGTTAAAATCTTAGTAGAATCGTTTATTCTTTCCAATTAACCAAAACTAAAAAAAAATCCCTTCTTAAGTAAAAGTGGACTAATCAAATGACATATAGAAACAATTCTAGATACATTTAAGCCACTTCTTGAAAGATTTCAAAATAAATAATCGACCAAAAAACATAGAGGGTAGAACTCAAGATATTATACTTGAGAGGAAAAACAGTAGAATACAAATAATAGATAAGAAATGCAAATTAACACAGGTAACCATCAAATATATCAAACTGGGATGACAGTTTCTCATTCCGAAAAATAATACCTGTGCTAGATCTTTTCCAGTAACCACACCAATTCGAGCTGACAGGTACTGGCACAGAATTGCAGCTACATTAAAAGTGAACATCGGCAGTACCAGACCAAATCCGAAACGAGCACCTCCTTCAATAGTTGAAGCCCACTTTCCAGGGTCAACATAGCCAAGTGAAATCATAAGTGTTGGTCCTAGAACAAGAAGCATTTGATGGAAAACACCTGGCAGATGGTTAGTACTTGCAAACTCAGCTTCCATGTTACCGCCAACACTTGCTGACACTCAAGTAGCGGCCAGTGCACTAATTAAATAGAATTTCCACACAAAAATCAGCCTCCTATAGTTGTAAGCAATTAGATTCTATTGCTTCTTAAAGCTGGTTCTCCTAAACTGTGCATGCAATTGCAGCCCTATCAGTGCTCTTGGCTTGACGAAACACCTAGGTGCAAAAATTGGTTGCATAAGACTGCCAGTTGCTCAAACCACTAGCAGTGATCATAGCATACCAATGTAAAACTTGATCCTAATTCACCTCCCTCGCTGCCATATGATAGCATAAAACCCAAAACACCTGATTGATTTCCTTATAATGGAAACAGCGGTCAAATCGTGTGAAACCCTCAAACTTTCTTCCAGCATCCAAGCCTGATAGAAGAGAAAATTAATTGCGTTGCTACAAAAACTCCAAAGGCTAAGGCTTATAAAGAAAATATCACATAGATACCTGCATATATGGAAAGACCTGGATATTTAAATAATAAAATATTTGTGAACAATGAAAAAGAGTAGCAACTGGACGTCCACAATTGGAATTTAAATGGAGGATTCAATACACGACATCATTTTACAGAAAAGGAGAGAAACAGAAAAGATTGTGATTACAGGCAATTGAGTGTAGCAAAAGGATCAGTTAATCGCATCCAGAACAATGTAATAGCCTTCAAACTATTCACAACTTCGTATCAAAACTTACTAACCACAGGAGAAGACCTACCCTGAATCTTAACAAAAGTGTCTTTAACAAGTTCAATCACTAATCGGTACAAAAATAGAAGAAAGCAAATAAGATCATTTCCTTGACATAGTTGCAAATCACTATTTTCCAAAATCAATCATTTCCTTGACATAGTTGCAAATCACTATTTTCCAAAATCAACTTTAAACTAACTCCTGGCAAACTAGCACGATCAGTTGTCAAAAACTAAATTCAAGAAAAGAAAGCTCAACAGTTCAAAATTACTGGTGGCCAAGCAAATGATCATAATAGGAGTCTCAGTAGTAACACCACACTTCATGCTAAACAATCTTATACAGACTTAAAACTCCAGATAATGATTAAGAAAACAAATAATTTTAGCAGCACAAAACCAGCTACGAACGAACATAACCCATTAGCAAAACATACCAACTTTCTAACCACTGAAACGCCCCAGAAACAGCTAAGAATAAGAAACCACAAACGTAGATCTGATTAACCTGAATAAAGTAGAAATAGCTTAAAGAAACAAACTTTCCTTATTTGTACGGTCACATAAGTCAAAATTTTGAATAAAACAAACTCAAAAAATAAAAATTCGTACCCCAGAAGCTCAGCGCTGTTAAGATTAGCGTTTCAGAAACTTTGATTAAAGTGTTTCTCTCTCTTGCTGTCTCTCTTAGCCCTCTCACTCTCTATCTATCTAGTCGTACTGGTCTAACAAGGAGATCTCTGGAAGAGTTAAACAAAAACACATGAATTTCTATTTCGTTGTCTCTCTTCTTTCTTCGGAGAAAGTTCACCAATTCTTTTTATTAAGGATTTTCCCGGAAAAGAAAGCTTAATTTTCCAGGGAAAGCTTTGGTTAAAATAAAGAGTGAAAAGTTAAAAAATATGAACTTATATCATCAAGGGCTTTTGGAAATTGAGCGTTTATAACGTTTCTGCTAATATTACTTAATAAAATAGTAAAATTAGAGCTTTCTTCATGATACACGAGTCCTTTTTTTTTTTTTTAATATACATCGGTTATCACAGTTTTGTCGGCTCCTAAGATCTTATTTCAAGAACTCAAGGGGAAGTAAATCTGAAATTTTAAGATCTCTCAGGTTTTTACGTAGTCTGTACACTTATGCATACAACAATAGTTCTAATTCTCACACTACGATTAGAAGCGAGACGTTAACAATTGATCCGATCAAGAAACATGCCCAGGAGATTAGAGGATGATTAACAGGAAAAATTTCTCCCCTCCCCCTTTTGTGATGACTCGAACTCAAGACCTCTCGTAAAAGAGAGTCTTAAGTGAGAAGTTGAAACTAATTACACCACACTTACTTGTCACAAGTCTCTTAGTTTTAGGACGCTTTAATTCTCTTTTTTTATTAATTTTAAAAACTAAAAATTTATTTACTTAAATTTTATAATAAAACTAAAAATGAAAAATCGAAACGTTTGATTTATTTTAATAACTCTTCTGATTAAAAATTAACTAATTTTTATTAATTAATAAGTTCTTATAAATTAGAATAAATCAATTAATTTTTTCCTTTTTTAATTAAACTTCAAAATTTTTAATGAATACGAATAATCTCTTTCAATCATATTTTAAATTCTTTAATTTTACTCAATCTTTAACAATAATCTAATACCGATTGATTTGATCATTACAAACCTTAAATTTTTTGTTTTACCGATTTTTTCCAGAATATCAAATATCAAATATGGTTGTATATGATAATCCAAAGTGATAATATCAAACTAGTTAATTAAAACCAATAGCTACCAACAAAGCTGGGATCTCTCTCATGAGACTTGTTTTCCGATGTAACAAAGAGAAAAGGTCTGGTCTCACGAGACTCTTAATAGTCCAAATGGCCGCATACATACTCTCCGAGACTGTGAGGTGTTCTCGTGATAACACTGTAGTCCCTCTCTTCTCAGATGCACTGTATAGTCGTTGGCGATTCAATGCATCAAGCTACACTTTTTCTTAACCTCACGTGTGTCGTCTTCTAAAATTATTCTCTACAAACAATACCCTGCAGTTTCTAAGATATAACTACGAGCCTCAAGTCAAGACCAAAGTCACTTCATATGGAGACAACCTATTTGTTTTCCGAGTCACCCGGGACACATTCATTGAACTTTTAACTCCTCTCAACGTTTTCATGATTAGTGGGCCTTGAGAGAACAAAGTCGATCGAGTTCTTTTGGGATGGGGAGAGTGTACCAGCATGACCAAGACGTTAATTGATCATAGGTGTCACATTATTATCATCATCGTCTTTGTCATAATAATTGGTGATGCTGTCGCCTGCAACCAAATATAAAAGAAATCACTTCCGTTAAAACAAATTAATGTAGTAGCGGTAAGC
>JAOQMS010000004.1:33536832-33562454 GCA_027563885.1 Erythroxylum longipes
GATGACCCGATAATGGTCAAGGTGTCTGGTATTGGAAAAAGCTCACGTTCTATGATATTCTGCATGAAAGTTGGGGTTCGAGAACGGGCTCCAACATGTTTGGTATCAGAGTAACCAGGAGTTAGACTCTAAAAACGGTTTGGATAGTTGGGCTTCAAAAACGGGGCCTGACACTAAACGTCCAACCTTGACCTTCCTTATAGTGTGTTAGCTTATAGAGTGTGATCTTATCACACTCTTGTCCTTGGAGTTGTATTTGACACTATTATATGAATTTAAAAAATTAGAAGATAATATAATTTATTGTATTAAGAAATAAAATAACAAGTTGAAAATGTTACAATTACAAATTCTTATCAGATGATAACAAATGATTTAGAGTCAGTGTTATAAGGAGTCTTCATTTTTACCCTGTTCACCTTGACTTTCTCACACTTTTCTTAAATTAAGAGAAGTAGTCATGAAGTAAATAAACAAAATTAATGGAAGGAAATATGAAGAGAAAAAAAAACTGAACCTTCACTCAGGCCCAATAATCACACATTTTACTCCAATTTCCTAGAGTCACCTGTTCCAGAACATATCTCCTTGCCTCTTCATTGGAAGGGAAAGACTGGTAATATTTATGAAGTCTATATCAATGATCATTCACCTTTTGTTTCAACAGTAAACTAACATAACTTGAAACCTCATGTTTGTCGATATCAATGATATTGAGCTTCATCTGTGAATAACACGTATAAGTTAAGTTACTTTTTTTGTTAAGTAAAATTGCAATACATAAAATCAAATGAATTGAAATATTACCGAAACTTTGTCCAAAGCATTTTGGAGCAAGTTGTCTTCCTTCAATTGCTTGATATGCTAAAAGTAAGGCAATTCATTCCTCACAACGATGCCCAACTCACTGGACAATTTTACAAATTGAATCTTATCTAGAGGACGACATTGTGTGGGGTCAATGGTTACAAACAACTTGCTGTTCATTGAAACATTCATCTGTTACAAGTCAGCTCCTTTGTGATACCTTTAACTCATTTTCTAATATCAGTATTGGAACTTGAAAACAAAAAAATCATAATAAGAAAAACACTTTAAACATGTAATAAGTAATTTTATCATTAATTTAAATATGTTTGGCTAACAATAATAGACCTGAAGATCCCTCATTACTAATAGAAGATGTTGGTAAATGTTGTTGGTGACTGTCTTCATTCAAGGATGCAATTCTTGGTTGTTGAACGATGAGGTCGGATTAAGTTGGTTGTTGTATGGGAGGAACTTCTTCGGTCATTACCACCCTCTTTCCCTTGTTTCTACTAGGTGCCATTATATTGAACCTGTGTAAAATGAAATATCAATATAACTTATAATCTTAACTCAAACATCAATTTTCCACATGAATATAAGGAGATCAGTAGTCAAATACTAAACATTCGGCATAACATTCCATAAAAACATAAGTGAAACATTAAAAATATGCACCTAGTCATCGTAAATTAACATAAGTAAAACATTAACAACATAAGGCAATTATGAACATAACATTTCAAACGATACAAACAATTTATTTACATTCAATAATTATGATCAAGATTTTGAAAATCATCATCATTAAGTACATTATCATTGGATTCTTCATCACTAATATATTCGAGCAAAGTATCGTCATTGTCATTTAAGTCATCCTGAGTATAGTCTTCTTCTTTTTGTAAGATAAGATGGGCTTGGACTTCATCTAGTTGAACTATGTTGGGCTCAACATCTTTCCTATGGAATGATGATATATCTGTATCTTCCACTGGAATCCCTTCGTTATTGAACTCCAATCCAATATCTTGATAGACTTCATCTGCATCCTCATCCAATTGACCAATATTCCTTTCACAAAAATAAAAAACATTCCTTCATTGAAACTTTTGAACAACCTTCCAATTGCTACCCAATATAGTATCGTTAATATAGAAAACTTGTTTGACTTGACTTGCAAGGACAAAAGGATCATTATCATACTATGTCTTACTAACATTTATGCTGGTAATATGCCTATTCACTATCATTTCAGTTAGATCAAATCATTTGCATTTAAGTAGAACAACCTTTATATCCTTGATGTAGTGCAACTCTATTATTTCATAGATGACATCGTAGAAGTCAATGATTTCATCGTTATGACATCCCTCAACGACAACCCCACTATTTTGACTTCTAACTCGAGTATCTCGATCTTGTATGTGAAATCTCACCCCATTAACAATGCAACCTCCCACAAATATGAGGCTCACATGCCAAACTATATAATGTTGTTGTCGCTTCTTGTACGCTACTGTTATGTAATCGTATCATCTGTACGACAAATTGAAAATAAATATGAGGATGAGACATATTCTCATATTTTCATAATATGTAATCAATATGAAACTTACTCGATTTCTAAACCATGATACAAACTTCTGCCTATGTCTTTATTTAACATTAATAATCCCTTTTCCATTGAATTGTCTCTTTGTGCTCTCTATTTAAAAAATAAAATGACATTAAGATCTCAGAGTGAATGAAGACAATTGTAATATTGTTTTTTGAATGAAAAGGAATATACGTACTCCATGTATGTATCGACTTTCTCGCAATTGTTTAAAATAAACCAATGGACGATTTCAAATTCATCTTTAGTTAACTCCATATATTTACCCACACCAAGTGGCCTAACTTTTTGGGAGAAAATAGGCAACCCACTGTCGTCATAAAAATCAAAGTTACGTTCTGGTATATTAAATCTTGTCTCCACATCAATTAAGTACATTTAACAAAAAGTCAAGCATTCATTTTCTATATAAGCCTCTGCAATAGACCCCTCTGGTCGAGCTCTATTACGTACATAATGCTTAACAGAGCATAAAAACCTGAACATAAACAGTTATAAACTTAGGAATTGTTACAAACAAATAACATAGAAAAAACTTGTTGAATTTAATATGAATTACCTTTTAATCGGAAACATCCATCAAAATTGAACCAGTCCATAAAGTTTTGCTTCATATGGTAAGTGAATTTCCAAATGAACCATAACATTAAAAAACGATGGGGGGAATAATAGTTCAAGCTTACATAGAATCAATGCTATGTCTTTTTCCATTTTATGAAGCTCTTTAATTTTAAGTGACTTGCAACATAATTGCTTAAAAAACTCTCCTAATTGACCCAAAGTAATAGACATATCTTTCAACAAACACCTACGTGTTCGAATAGGAAGTAGTCGTTACAAAAGTACATGACAATCATGACTTTTCAACCCTGACACTTTTCCCTCTTTAACATTCACGCAACGACCTATATTTGCTGCATACCTATCAGAAAATTTGACTGATTAGAGGACCTGACAGAATGACTGTTTCTCACTTTTTGACATGTGGTAACAAGCAAGGGGAATAATGTATGAGCCATCATCTCTTTATTTCAAATGCAAATCCTTTCTAATATTCATATCTTCTAAGTCTAGTCTAGCCTTAATTGTGTATTTAGATTTCCCATCAATTCCCATGACAGTCCTTAAAATGGTTTGACTAATGTTTTTTTTCAATATGCATGACATCAAGATTGTTCCTCAATAGTAATTCCTTTCAATATGGCAAGTTGAAAAATATGTTTTTTTTGTCTAACTCAATTCGAGATCATTTCTCTTACGGTTTCTGTTACTTAGCTGTTTACCAGGTGTAATGTCACCTAAATGTGATAGCTGGTAAACAACATTATCACCGAACAACTACATCGAAGCTTCACCTAACTCTACTGTGCTATCAAACTGTTTACTTCTTTGCCATCTATGCCCATGTTCTAAATAACGACGATGACCCGTATAGTATATTTTACTTCGTATCCTTTTTGAATATATTTGATAGTTACACACAGGACAAGCCATATACCCTTTAGTGCTCCACCCAAACAAATTCCCGTAAGTTGGGAAGTAATTTATAGTCCATAAAATAGTAGCATGCATTATAAATGCTTTGCCTTCAACAACACCAAAAGTTTGTAATCCAAATTCACATAGATTGTTTAAGTCATCAATTAATGGTTGTATGTATACATCGATGTCTTTAACAGGAGTAGTAGGGCTTGGAATAAGCAAAGACAAAAATATAAAAGGCTCCTTCATACACTTCCATGGAGGTAAATTGTATGGGGCTAGAATCATCGGCCACATGCTATATGAATTACTCATATTACCGAAAGGATTAAATCTATTTGAGGCCAATCCAAGTTAAACATTACGACAATCTTGTCCAAACCATGGAAGCTTTCTATGCAGCTCTTTCTATGCCATTGAGTTTGCTGGAGGACGCATAATGTTATCATTAATGCGTTTCTCTTTATGCCACCTCATATCTATGGATGTTTTTGTTGACATAAAAAGTCTTTGTAATTGTGGTTTAATAGGAAAGTATCGAAGGATTTTATTTGGTATCTTTTTCCCTCTCCCATCATCCACCTACTTCCTTAATGTACCATAAATAGGACACTCCTGAAGATCTTTACTTTCCTTTCAAAAAAGAACACAGTCATACTTACAAGCATGAATTAAAATATATCCCAATCCAAGGTCCCTTAACAATTTCTTCGCATCATAGGAAGATTTCGACAACTTGTGTCCAATAGGTAATGCATCATTCAATAAGTCAATTAACATGTCAAAGGACTTGTTACTCCATTTATTATAAACCTTCAAATCCAATAACTTCACAACAAATGATAGTTGTGAGAAATTAGAGCACCCCTGATATAATTGTTCATGAACAACTTTCAATAACTTCCCAAAATTATCTTCTGTAATACTACCAATTATGTTAGGTATTCGTTTTTCATTCATATTCTCCACATAATTCTGACAATTGTCTAACATCTCGTCAATCCCATCATCACCATCATCATTCACATCACAATCATCAACGTTATTATTGTAACTGTCATCATAACATGTACCGCCACTTTTACTACAACTTGCTTCCTTACGTTAACCATGATAAAGCCATAGAGTATAGAATTTGTCTACGCCTTGGATCAGCAAGTGATTATATACCACATATTGACTTTGGAAGTCAACATTTAAGCAATTGATGCATGGACAACGAATACTACATTCATCACCCATTTGATCTTTTACAAATTACATGAAACTTTTAACTCCTTCTACGTATTCAGTTGACCATTTTCGATGACACATCCAACTCTTATCCATTTAGCTATATAATAAAAGAAGATAACCGAGTTATTACATGCATTTTTCGTTTAATATTACGTTAAAAAAACTATGTAATTAAGGTACGTGACGTTGTTTACTATCCACAGATACGTGCACAAAAATATCAGCACCAAAAAATGAACTTAAGGTAATAAATTCTTTGATTTAATGGAAAACTACAACCATAATCTAGTAAAGCCAGTGTTAAGCCAGATCCCAAATTAAAAGAACATAGTTGGGGCTCGACATGAACTTATTTTATCTTCTACAACTAAAATAATAGAATTTTTCATAGTATAGAATATGAAACTTTGATCACCTCTAGTTGTAATTGTTGTAAACCTTCTAATTGTTGGGTAAAAGTTCACCGGGAAAGTCACATCATTCAAAACCATACTCATTGGATATATGAATCCTTGATAATACAATATAATGCTTCACTAATCATGATGGAATTAGAAAGAAATTTTCCCAAAGATGTTTATGTGGAATATCTTTGCAAGCTACTGAAGTTCATACTTAATATAAGTAATATATCTGCACTCAAATTTAAGCCATACAAAGGTAAATAAGATGACAAATTTACAAAAAGCAAGAATCACTGAAGTGAACAACAGTTACCTTTTGATATAAAGTGAGCCACTCGTTAGTAGAATCACTTAAACCACAGCACATTACCATACCTCAACAGCTGGATCTTTGATAAACACCTTGCATATAGGAAACTTCCATCCAATGACCATAGAATGAAAAAATTGCTCTTTGATCTGTGGTACATTAAAAAACAAGGTCTCATTCATTCAATAATCACGAGTATTAGTATATAAGAAGTATAACTATGAACAAAAAACCTGTGAAGAACACTCAGAATTCACCAAAAACCTATTAAAGTTTAATAGTGGTGATAATATCAAAATCCTTTGGCGCTCTTTTCCAAATTAAATCTCTCACACATCCACCCACTAAGTAATTAGATCTTCTTTCTTGGACAATTCCTTAACTGAGTAGATTTTCTTGCACAATGAAAAGACAAGCCAAATTGTAGTTGTAAATAGATCTTCTTTCTTGTTCAACTCAGTTCCCGAAAATGAGAACCTCAATTTCTTGTTCCATATGACCCAAACAAAATTGAAAAGAGTAAGGTCATCTAGGCACTAAAATGGTAATACCTGAACAATTAGTGAAAAACTGAAAGTGGGTATCAATAAAAAATTGATTTTGAAGCAATAATCACCATCTTTCTTTCTATTCAAACAACTAACTGGTTGTCACTACCTGAGAAAGGAATTGAAAAAGAAGCCACCAAATTAACAGAGAGAAGAGATGAAAGGACTGAGTGAAAATGAATCATTTTCGTTAAATTACCTAAACTATATGGTAAATAGGTACCTGAAAATGCAGCAAAGATGATGTATTGGTGAGAGGTTGGAACACGAGGATGAGGCTGGAATATGACAATAGGAAGGCGACGATTGGAACATGACAAGGAGACTGGAAACACAAGGAGGAGTTGGAAATGGAAGGAGGATGCTGGAGGAAGCTCGAAAAGTGAGAGAGGAGGACGGTGGAGGATGTTGGAAACATGAGAGAGCAAGATGGTGGAGGAGGCTAGAAACACGAGAGAGGAGGATTATGTGAAAAAATAAGGTCTCATTCGGGCGCTGTTGTCTGTTTAGGAGGGAAAGAAGGGAGGGATTGGCGTCTGTGTTTAAACAGACATTAAGACGACGTCGTTTGTACGAACGACGTCATCCTAGTGTCTGTTTAATTTTTCTCATCCGGTACATTTGGCGAAGAATCTACATTTCGTCCCCAAATGTTAAACGTTTGCTATGAAAATAAAATAGCATTGCAAATTGTACAATATTTTGCTACCAAATTAATAAATCATTGCCAATACTAAACCTTTTACCTTTTTCCAACAGTCAAAACTATCGTTGCCTATTACTCCAATTTCGCTACCAATTATACACAACGTCGCCAAAACCCAAGCATTTTCTTTACATTCTTAATTTTCTTAATTGATTAACATATATGTGTTTTTCCTATTACCAATAACAAAATGAAAATTTTATCTTTTACACTTACATATGGAGTTGTTCTTGATTTGCTTAATTTTTGGGAATTAGTAATCTTTATTTTTAATTTAGTGGATAAACAAAATAAAATGGGGAAATTTTTAAAAATTTGTATCTTCTTTTTATTATTACTTGAATTAATAAGGATTGCAAACCACACTTCATTTAAACCAAATTCATCACTGACATGACAACATATACCCTTTAGCCCTTAATCTACCATTAACCTTATTATTTGTATAAAAAGATACATTTAATTTAAATACCCGAAAGTTTTTACGATAAAGTAATTTTAGTCACAGACAACCATTTTCAAGACCAACCACCATAATTAGTCGCAAATGGTAGATAATTTGCTACCAAATTTTCACATCGTTTCCTGAAAAGCGAAGCAATCTTTCTTAATTGATTAATATATATGAGGTATTCCTAATACATCATACAAAATATTAAATTAATCTTCTCACTTATATATGCAATTGTTGTTCATTTGCTTAATTTTTGGGAATGACTAATTTTTATTTTTAATCTGTTAGAAATAGTTTTCTAATTATATGACAATCTCATATTAAATTATTATAATTTAGTTTTTCTAAATTACAATAATTAAAATGTATAATTTTTTGAAATATATTTTTTGAAATAATAATAATTAAAATGTATAATTTTCTGAAAGTTGTAAGTCAATTATAATTTATTTGAACGATCAACAAATTAATTTGCAAATAGTTTTCAATTGAATAATTTAATTTTAAATTCAAATTATGTTTTATTAGGAATAGGAAAATAAATTTATTAAAACTTATTTATGAACCCGCGGGCTTTGGCGACGAATCATGTATTAGTCGCTACATCTGACGTTTGTCGACCAAATACAATAGATCATAGCAAATTAATTAAAACTACTTCCAAACAACTATAGTAAACAATAAACAACATCGTTTACCTAAATATGAAAAACGACATTGTTTTGTAATAGGTTTTCAATGACAACCACAATAAAAGGCTACTCCATTCTCGTTCAAGCTGTCAACATTTCTCAACATCCTCTCTTTTGTTTGGGTTCTATATTGTAGTCATCATCGTAGAATAACTATTATTAACTGAATCGATATTATTCTTTTGTTTTATTTTCATTAATGAAGTTGTGCTAAGTTTAACTTATATCTTTAGTTGTTTATTATGAGTTCTTAATTATGCATTTGATGTATCAATTATATTTATGGTTGTGTTTCGAACATGATTTATTGTCTATCTTTATTATTTGTATATGGGTTAGCTTCTTCCCAACGACCTTTAACGCTTCCCTCATCAAAGCTTTGTAACTATTTAATGAAAGGTCTTCAAGAATATTTTACTTAAATTCATTTCTATTAATAGTAATATAGCCCAATATAAATAATACTATATTTCTGTACATCAAGAACATAGTCACTTCTATTCTACTTTAAATTCTAAATTTTGCATGTAATACAAACTACACAATATATTTATGATATTTTAGCAAGGGTAACTTTCATATTATTAGGCACATTGAAGATGTATAAGTGCTAAACTGGACTACTTTCACTTATCATCGAAATTGGAGTTAAACATATCATCATTTTATTCTAAATCGACATTTACAACATATACCTTTTAAAATTATTAATCAAGGAATGTCAACATGGCGAGTAGTTCCAGATGGCCCTAATTCATTTCGTTGGAAGGAATGTGCCAAAATTGTCCCTACTGAAAAATAAACAATGCAGAAAAAATCTCCACTTCATACAGTAATCATTGTTTGCCTTCCATGGCCAATCTTCTACTTCAAGGTGTTTAGTATCATTCGAACAACGTCACTTTCATTATCATGCACACCTCATTTCCTTTTATGAAGCTATTATATATATTCACGTTTGATGGTATATACCACATGTTGTTTTAAGCTTCCTTGAATCTCAAAGATTACATGTATGCCTATGGAGGCGGGAGTGATGTCACAACGATTTGTAAAGGATTAGGGAAACCAGTTGTTTAGGAAAATTCGTCAATTTCACAGATTTCGTCTGGTCATTCACTTATTCATGTCACTCCAATTTCGGTTCGTTTAACAGTTTACTAATCTAATAATATCTAAGCTCTATACTTATTGTGTTTTAGGTAAACCGTTTCGTACTAGTAGTTCATCTGGAGAACTTGTCTTCCATACTAAATCTAGCGACTCATTCACTGTATCCTCTATAAGTTTAGCAATAGTGAAAACACTGTTGCAAGAGGGTGTGAAAAACCTTACACCTAAGGGAAGAACTATTACTGTTTCAATCGGTGCCTTCGAATGTGCAAGGATCCTTCTCAGGAATCTAGACATTGGGGACCTATTTACCTTTACTGACTCTCGTGTCACTTGGAATCCAAAAAAATAATTATAACATTGTCATTTATCGATGTAATCAACTGGACTCAGCTTTAAGGTTGATTTATTGCTATATCTGTAAGAATTTGTCAAACAACCTGTCTACTAATTAGGGGTCAAGTTGCGTACTATTGAGTGTGGACTGTTATTGTTCTTGTTCTATGACTGTATGAATTGTTAAACTTCTAATTCAAAGTTTGTACTACTCTATATATCATATTATTATATTGATACAATTATTAAAATTTTTTATAACTAATTTTTCAATGTTAGTAAATATTAATGATTAATTAATACTAATGTTTAACACTTAAAATTATGTTGTGTGTATTTTTTCAACAATACATTGTAAACATTCAAAACAAATATCCAATAAAACATATCTTAACTATGATAAATTATAAAAATATTAGTTTAACAATTTTGAAAAATGTCAACACATTTGTGACGATTTAGGCAAATGGTCACTAAATGTATATGTTGCAAATTACTGTAGAATCTTTGGTGATGATTTCTCACTAAATGGTTCACATTTGATGATGATTTTTAGAAATCATCATTGAATGTGAACCATTTAATGACGATTTTCAAAAATCGTCACTGAATAAGTAACATTTAGTGATGATTTTCAAAATTCGTCAACAAATGTTGGTCTTTGGTCACACTTCCGAATATCGTCACCAAATGGTCACTTTTAGCGACAATGTCAAAAAAAAAAAAAAAAAACATCTTTTTACTGGCGATTTTGTATAATCGTCGCCACTTGTGAACTCTTTAGTGACGATTTCGGACATTGGTCACCAAACGTTCAACAAATTATAGTGACGATTTTTGAAAAGCATGGTCAAAAGTTAATTTAGCGACAAATTTCTAAAATCGTCACCCATTGTGGATCATTTTGTGATGATTTTTGATAATCGTTACTAAATGTTCACCATTTGGTGATGATTTTTGTCATTTGTCACTAAATGTTGTTCTTTTTGTGGCGCTTTTTTAGTTAGTCGCTAAAGGCTTAGTTTTAATGACGATTTGTAAAATTGTCGCAATATGATAACTTTTGCCAACGATTGCGAGTTATAAAATCCTAATTTATAACTCACAATTAATTTCAAACCCTATCCTCATTTATTATAAAATCCAATTTTGTAATCCTTATATTTTAAAATTTTTAACAATTATATAAATATAAATAAAGTGTTTAATCATTTTCTAAGTAAAATAATTCCTATAACAATTTACAATTACGTATTTTAAACTTCTCAAAATATTTGTAATCTATTCCATAGGCATCATCTCTACCAATTGTTGTGATGATACTTTTTTAATATTTAAAAATAAAAATTTTAGAGCTGATACAAATTGTTTCGAATAAAAATTAATTATAAATATAAATGCTAACATTCAATCCATCGATCACCAAATTAGTCATGTTCGAGGATTAGCTTCTTTCTTACAAACAACAAAAGTGGAGTATCATTGGCTAACTCTAGCCCGGCCCAACTTTGACTTAAAAGCCTCTTGATGTGCTACAACCAGAAATCACCATTTTCCTTAAACCCTAGTATCTACCACCTCTGTCCATGTTTTGCTTTTGTTCCTCGCTGTCTTTTCATGTAGATCAAACGCAATAACGAAAGATCTATCAACTAAAAGATACCCATTTCCTAGTTCGCAGTTTTCTTCAAAATGGCCTATGCTGCTCTGGCCAAACCCTGCCACTTAGGTCCTAGGGTTTATCCCAGATTCCCCTTGTCTTACACTACCCGCCATTTCTCTGCTTTAATCGAAGACCCAGTCTCCCATTTTGACGAAACACCAATCCCAGAAGCCCCATCTCCGGACCCACGACCCGAATTCGTACCCGAACCTAAAACCACAGATGGTGGCCTTGAAGAGCTTCAATTTCAGAGAGTTCCAAGACGTAAACGTCCAGAGCCAGAAAAATTGGAGGATATAATCTGCAAAATGATGGCGAAACGGGCCTGGACGACCCGGTTGCAGAACTCGATCCGGAGTTTGGTGCCCGAGTTCGATCACTGTGTGGTGTATAACGTTTTGCACGGCGCTCGAAACAGTGAGCACGCGCTTCAGTTCTTCAGGTGGGTCGAGAGGTCTGGGTTGTTTAAACACGATCGGGAGACCCATTTTAAGATGATTCAGATTCTATGTAGAGCTTCCAAGCTGAATCATGCTCGTTGCATTTTGTTAGATATGCCTAAAAAGGGTGTTCCATATGATGAGGATATGTTTGTGGAGTTGATTGATGGTTATGGTAAGGCGGGGATAGTTCAAGAGGCTGTTAAGATTTTTGATAAAATGAAGGAACTTGGGGTAGAGAGGACTGTTAAGAGTTATGATACTCTGTTTAAGGTTATTTTGAGGAGAGGGAGGTATATGATGGCTAAAAGGTACTTCAATAAGATGTTAGGGGAGGGTATTGAACCAACTAGGCACACTTATAACATTATGCTTTGGGGTTTCTTTTTATCTCTGAGGTTGGAAACTGCTATGAGGTTTTATGAAGATATGAAGAATAGAGGATTGTCCCCAGATGTGGTAACTTATAACATAATGATTAATGGGTATTATAGGTTTAAAAAGATGGAGGAGGCAGAGCAATTGTTTGTGGAAATGAAGGGGAGGAATATAGCACCTACCGTGATAAGTTACACGACAATGATTAAAGGGTATGTTGCAGTAGGTAGAGTTGATGATGGGATGAATTTGCTTGAGGAGATGAATTCGTTTGGCATTAAGCCTAATGCTGTTACTTATTCTACTTTGTTGCCTGGACTTTGTGATGCTGGAAAAATGAATGAGGCCAAAAGTATATTGAAGGATATGGTGAAGAAACATATTGCTCCAAAGGACAATTCAATCTTTATGAGCTTGTTATCATGTCAGTGCAAGGCTGGTGATTTGAACGCTGCTGTAGATGTGCTGAAGTCAATGATTCGGTTGAGCATACCAACAGAGGCAGGACATTATGCTGTCTTGATTGAGAATTTCTGTAAGGCTGAGGAGTATGATGGAGCAGTGAAACTGTTGGATGAACTCATTGAGAAGCAAATTATATTGGGGCCACAGAGTACTTTGGAAATGGAGTCAAGTGCTTTCAACCCAATGATTGAGTATCTATGCAGCAATGGGCAGACAGGAAAAGCAGAAATCTTTTTCAGGCAGTTGATGAAGAAGGGGGTTCAGGATCCACATGCTTTGAATAATTTGATTCGTGGGCACGCAAAAGAAGGTTCCCCAAATTCTGCCTCTGAAATTCTAAAGATCATGGCTAGAAGAGGGGTCCCTCGAGATGCAGATGCTTATAAGGTTCTCATCCAGAGCTACTTGGGGAAAGGTGAGCCAGCTGATGCTAAAACAGCTTTGGATGGTATGATTGAAGATGGGTATCTTCCAGATTCATCTACATTTAGATCAGTGCTGCAAAGTCTTTTTGAAGACGGGAGGGTTCAAACTGCCAGTCGTGTGATGAAGAGTATGGTGGAGAAGGGGTTGAAGGAGAATAAGGACTTGGTTGCTAAGATTTTGGAAGCTCTTCTCCTGAGAGGCCATGTTGAGGAAGCACTTGGACGAATTGAGCTTCTAATGCACAGCGGATATGATGTCAATTTTGATGATCTTCTATCTGTGCTTTGTGATAAGGGAGAGAGAGTTGCTGCTCTAAAGTTGTTAGATTTTGCATTGGAAAGAGACTTCACCGTAGACTTTAAAAGCTATGATAAAGTGTTGGATGCCCTCTTAGCAGCTGGGAAGACCCTAAGTTCATATTCAATTTTGTGTAAAATTATAGAGAAAAGCGGGACAAGCGATTGGAGTAGTTCAGAACTTTTGATTAAGAGCCTTAACCAAGAGGGCAACACAAAGCAGGCCGATATACTTTCCAGAATGATACAGGCAAGGAAGAACTCGCACGAAAGCAAGAAACTGAAGAAGCAAACATCTGTTGCTGCCTGATCACATTGCTTCCGAGATTTCATTGATTGATGTCAGATACTTGGTCTTTCATTTCATTTTATACGAGGACTAGACTTTTTTGAGAAGAATAAGGTTTTCGACGTAGAACGTGATCCAGCCTTCAGAGTTACGAACTCTAGTGATACAATGCCTGTACTGATCAGTAAATGTTTTGAATTAGAGTTGATCAGAAGATGGCTAGATTAGTGCAATAGAAGCAGGTAATAGCTTCTGGTTTATGTACCCTGATTATTGCTTTTCCAGGAGAATGAAAAAGCCAATTTTTTGTGTTTTGCAAATACCATTTGTTTCTTCCAAGTTTTGTTTTGTTTGTTTTTCCCTTCATAATTGGAGTTGCAATAAGGTGTCCTGAACAGTTGCTGCGGCTTTCAAGCCTCATTCATGTAGATTTGTAGTTTTAGCACAAAATGTTTGCTTTGCAGGCTTAAACAACAGAGTACGCGTACCAATTTGTTTATGTTTATAAATTTCCCTTCTGAGAATTCGTAATTTGAAGTATAAGGACATTGGTAATAGCATGGACGCGACATTATCCAAAAGCAGATAGAAGTGTATACTATTATTGTCTCCAGCGGCGTTTTGTATGGCAAAGGCAGTCAGATCGTGTTTTCAGCTACATCTGAGCTATGATCCATCAGCAGCCCTTTTGCCAGTTCCCGAGTGGTATTGATCTCAGAGGCCAAAATGCCATTCAGGACTAAGCACTGTGCTATAACTAAACAGTCCCTCATTGCAAGCTGGCTCTTGTTCCAATGGGATGAATGGAACAAGTATCGTTGTGTATGAGAATTCAGATCCTTTGTAACAACTAACGTTGTGTTTGAGAATTCAGATCCTCTATCCAAAATAACTCTTATCTAATGACCAAAACAACAGATGAATGGAGCAACTAACGTTGTGTTTGAGAATTCAGATATTCTGTTCAAAATAACCCTATTCAATGTCTAAATTGACGTCGTTTTGGTCATTAGGCATGAGTTTAGAGACGTTTTGAGCATTGGATAGACTTAGACTGGGTAATTTGACTGAGTCGCAATAAATTTGATACAACTTACGTGCTAGAATCAAATTATAAAGAAAAATTAACGATAAGTTATAATTATAATTTTAAATTTTGTTAAAGTTTATATTATTAATAAAAATATAAATTAAATAACATAAGTTTTGATTTATTATAATATAATATATTCAAGTTAATTATGTTAATTATACTTGAACGTTAATAAAATAGATTGTAATATTTGAAAATAAAATAAATTAAATATGAATTAATTAAGCAAATGATTTTTTTTGGAAAATAATTAATAAATTTCATATTGAATTGATAGAGTCTTTACAAAACATTACAATTCAAACCACTCCAAATCTAGGGAATGTACTCGAGCCACATCAACATAATTGCAACATCTTTATAGGAACAATGTAGTTTTATAAGTTTAGTCTCATTTTTAGCCTTCTTGTGATGAAATCTTCGTAGGAACTTGTCAAAGCGGTCAGTCTTAGTTTAGTCATATACCCTATCTAGTTATAATTCAAGATATCCTTAGCTTCCTCAATCAGATTGACATTCCTCAGTCTCGTCTATAGTGAACCAGCATAGCAAAATCAACTTTGAATAGCTTGTAGTCTCCTTTCAACTTGCATTAAACAAATGATTTGAAATGCTAAAAACTTCTCCACTACATCGACTCTCTATTTTCATGAATGCATTTTCTACGCCATTTGGATGTTCTGATGTCAACTTTTTGATTATCATTACCATTGGTATGCATCTACTCCCTAAAAGTTGAGCTTTCTTTATTCGTATTATAGAATCATTATCATGAATGATATGCTTTACAATAGCAGAAGAAGCTGAGAATTAAAATGTCATGAGCTATCTTATGTTGATAAACTTAGTAGTAAAAATAAGTATTTTTTAACTCACAAAAGTCAAAAAGAGAGAAGGCATCGACTAAAATTAAGGATAACAAAATGATGCTACATTATCCTCAATTAGATGGAGCTTTGTACTATCTGAACTTGATTGGGTCAAATTCAAATTGAGAAACAATTGAATTAGATATGGGTTATAGGTAACTTAAACCCAATCTAACTCATTGTCATCTCCTGACGTAATGACATCCATAATTCATATAAAAATAATACAAAATAGGCATAATACATCTTTAAATGTGATTACTAACAAGAGTGATATAAAAGATGTATTATAAGACTTGAAGAGTTATCAATTAACAAAAAGTATATTTTCATTACTCTATTTTCTCTCTTCTTTACCTTTTACCTAGCATTTATTATTTTCTAAACTTCTTATATTCTTCTTCTTTTATTAATTCTTGATACAATAATCTAATAATCCATTTTGATCGTAACATTTGGCTTTAGAACTGATGATTTTTTTAAAAATGTCACTCCATCAACATTTCTTTTATATTAGAATTAATTTTTTGTTCTTCTTTCTTTCATCACATTATTGTTTATTGGTTCTTCTTCTCTTTGTTTCATCTCAATATTTGATTATTGGTTCTTCTTATCTTTGCTTTTATTCCACTCTTTGATTTTTTATTCTTTTATTCTTTGTTTCTTCTCAATCTCTGATTCTCGGTTCTTCTTCTCAAATAAGTCCTTTTAGTTGTCAAATCTTCATTTAATCATTGTGTCATATTACAAAATTGCACTAATTATTCTTAATTCTTGATCCAATAATCCCATAGCATTTGATTAAAATTTTGTCCATGTTGTAGTCGAATGATAGATATGTAAAATATTTTCTTTTTAATACTATGTATCTTGATTGATATTTTGATAACTGACTCAAAAATAGTATCCATTAGAAAACTACATATCAATATAATTTGAAATTCAATTGAATCATGACAAAGAAAAGAAAAAATATATACAGAATAAATAAATTGAAGAATCAATTGCTCCACCAACGTAAGGAATATAGGCAAAAAACAAAAGGAATAAAGCAAAACTAAAATTCCTACTCAAACAATATTTTCATCACAATCTAGACTTAGTTCAACTTTTGTTTCTTATGTCATTAGCACCTTTATCGACGTTAATATCAATCAATGACCTAACTTCGTTCATACAGGTTAACACTCTAAGTTTTTTGTTCTTAATTATTCCAACATCAAAGACATAAATCATGAATCATACGTAAATCTTTTGTGTCCATTCAGATCTTGAATATAATAATAACCACATAGAAGAAGCGAATAAATCATTTACCTTGAGCTAAATTCGTCAGGATGTAGAGAGAAAGTTGTCAACGATCATAAGCTAGTTTCTCTCTCTTAACCCTCTTTCTGTACGATAGCTTGATGGATAGCCCAATACACAAATACCTACGTTTTGCATTTGTTCTGTCTGTAATTAATTAGGGTAGAGAGAAGACTAGTTTGTATACACTTCTTTGTTGACATTAAATCTCATACGTCCATCAAGTACTAAATTAACGATTAAGATTTAATAAACTATAAAACTAAGAAAACCCTAAACTAAGTTTAATATGGGCTATAGAAAATATGGTTCATAAAATAAAGCCATATTTCTTACATTTTCCCACATGGCCAGATGTTTCATCATTATATTTAATAGTATAACATAAGGCTAGCAAAATTAAATCTTATAAATCGTTAACATCATAAGCACCTCAACACAAAAAATAGCATAATAT
Organism: Erythroxylum longipes; assembly: GCA_027563885.1. Taxonomy (NCBI): domain Eukaryota; kingdom Viridiplantae; phylum Streptophyta; class Magnoliopsida; order Malpighiales; family Erythroxylaceae; genus Erythroxylum; species Erythroxylum longipes. Next base: position 33,554,223 of record JAOQMS010000004.1, read on the forward strand.
GGGTTATGGCGATCATACACAGTATAGTCGTATACTCTATACTCCCTTCTATATACCATTACATTAAAAACTTATTATGTTTAGGTTCATAAGTTGTATATAAACAGCATACAATCCACATACTTGTTATCAAAATATATATAAATTTCTTATTCAAACAATCATGTATATATAAACATAATGAATAAGAAATATTAAATTTAGAAACATATTATTATTGAGCTCCAGAGTACCAAAATATCATCATCAAACATTATTATCAATCATCAATACAACCAAGACCTATCCTAAGCACATGTTATTTGAATCTCTTTGGTTGCAAACCCTTAGTTAGAGGATCTGCTACTATGAGGTCCGTTCTAATATATTCTATATGTACTCTTTGTTTCTGAATTTCATCTTTAACAACAAAATACTTTAATTCCATGTGTTTTGTGCCTTTAGAGTATTTGTCATTTTTAGAAAAGAAGACTGCTGCCGAATTATCACAATAAATTTTCAGTGGTTTGCTTACTGTGTTGAAAACTCCAAGCCCTGAATTAAAGTTCCGCAGCCATAATGCATGAATTATAGCATCATAATAAGCTACAAATTCCGCTTCCATAGTGGATGAAGCAATGATAGACTGTTTGACACTTTTCCATGAGATTGCTCGTTCAACTAATAGGAACAAATAGCCAAACATTTACTTTTTACTATCAACAAATCCGATAAAATCTGAATCTGAATATCCTTCACTTCTAAATAATCAGACCTCTTATAAGAGAGCATGTAATCCTTTATTCCTTGAAGGTATCTCATCACTTTCTTTGCAGTCTTCCAATGAGCAATATCAGGATTACTTTGATATTTACCCAACATCCTTACTGCAAAACTGATATTGAGTCTAGTACAGGTTTTTAGGTACATCATACTACCCACAACAGAAGCATGTGGTATTATTTCCATTTACTTACGTTCCACATCATTCTTTGGACATTGCATAAGACTAAACTTATCTCCCTTTTGAATATGGAATACACCTGCTAAACACTTGATTATGTTAACTTTCTCAAGAATTTTCTTAATATAAGCTTTCTAAGACAATCCTAACAAACCTTCTGATCTCTTACGAAATATTGAAATTCTAATCACATGGGATGCTTCTCTCATATCTTTCATTTCAAAATTCTTATAAAGAAATTCTTTTTATGCAACAAAACCAAATCATTAGCCACAAGCAAAATGTCATCAACATACAAAACTAGAAATATAAACTTACTCCCACTGATCTTCTGGTAAATACACCGATCAATATTGATTTTCTCAAAACCAAAAGAAGTAATGGTATTATCAAACTTAATATACCATTGCCTAGAAGTTTGTTTAAGTTCATATATTGACTTCTTCAATTTACACACCATACTTTCTTTACCTTCAATGGAAAAACCTTCAGGTTGATCCATATAAACTTCCTCCTCAGGATCCCCATTCAGAAAGGTTGTTTTCACATTCATCTGATGTAGCTCTAAATCAAATTGAGCTAAAATTATTCTCAATGAATCTTTCTTTGAGACAGGTGAAAAAGTCTCCATATAATCAATTCAATCTTTCTGAGTATAACTTATGGCAACAAGTCTAGCTTTATATCTTTCAACATTGCCATTCAAGTCATGTTTAGTCTTAAAGACCCACTTACAGCCAACTTATTTAAAACCTTTTGACAATTCTACAAGATCCCAAACATTGTTTTGAGCCATTGATTTTAACTCTCCTTTCATAGCATTAATCCATCTTTCAGACTTATCACTACCTATGGCTTGTGAAAACAAAACAAAATCATTATCAACGCCACAATCATAATCCAACTCTAATCATCAAATTTAGCTGACCGTCTAACCCTTATAAGTTTATTTAAAGCTACGCCAACTTGTTCAGCTGAATGAGCTAGTGGTAAGTTAGGTTCTTCATGGGGTGCTTCTTCATTACCCAAATGTTGTTCTTGATTATTTTGATCTTCTAAAGAAGGAATAACATTTGTTGTAGTTGTAGTTGCAGGTTTAAGAAAATTTATGGGTAATGGAACATCAACCCTTATTTCATTAATATCCACAACTTGATTTTCAGCACTCCCACTAACCTCACCACTCTCTAAAAATTTGGCATTGATTGTTTCAACAATTCTAGAACTATGGTTCGGACAGTAAAAACTATACCCTTTGAATTTCTCTAGGTAACCAATAAAGTAACCACTAACTATTCGAGAATCTAATTTTCTTTCATGTGGATTATAGATACGTGCTTCTGCTGGACAACCCCAAACATACAAGTGTCTTAAACTAGGTTTTCTTTCATCTATAACTCCAAAGGAGTTTTAGGAACTACCTTGCTAGAAACCTTGTTTAGTAGATACATAGCAGTCTTAAGTGCATATATCCACAAACTTTTTGGTAACAAGGAATTACTCATCATACTCCTAACCATATCCATTAATGTTCTATTTTCCCTTTGCTACACCATTTTGTTGCGGTGTGCTGGCATAGAGTACTGTCCACATATGCCATGACTTTCGAGGAACTTAGCAAATTGATTAGAACACTGTCTAGATACATCATACTTTCCACAATACTCACCACCTCTTCAGATCTTATAATTTTCACTTTTCTATCTAATTGCCTATCAACCTTCTTTACAAACACCTTAAGGGTATTTTACAACTTGAGATTTTTCTTGCAGCAAATAGATATATCCATATTGTGAAAAATCATCTATAAAGGTGATAACGTATTTTCTCCATTAAAGGATGGAGTGTCAAAAGGTTCACAAATGTCAGTGTGTATTATTTTAAGAAGTTGGCTACTTTTCGTGGTTCCTTTCTTACTATGTTTGATTTACTTGCCTTTAATGCATTCCACACATAAGCCAAGATCAGTAAAATCTAGATTCGGTAGAATCTCATTCTTTATTAATCTTTCTAACCTTTCTTTGGATATATGACCCAAACATTTATGCTACAAGTAAGCAGAATGTTCATTCGCCAAACTACGTTTTATTCCAACATTATGATTAACAATAGTTTGCTTGCCCTTAATGCATCTCACACATAAGACAAGATCAGTAAAATCTAGATTCTGTAGAATCACATTCTTTATTAATCTTTCTAACCTTTCTTTGGATATATGACCCAAACATTTATGCTACAAGTAAGTAGAATGTTCATTCGCCAAACTACGTTATTCCAACATTATGATTACAAATAAATAAGGATTCAGAAAAAACATCATCAAGTTTCAATTTATATAGACCATCCATAAGCATTCCATAACAAATAAAGGAATTATTCTTATACAAATTAAAACAAACATTTCCACCCTTAAAGGTATATCCAGTAGCATCAAGTCTAGAAATAGAAATTAAATTTCGAGAAATTGAAGGTACATAGAGAGTGCTAAATAGATCCAAGTGAAACCAAGTATCTAATGTCAGCCTGTAAGTCCCTACACCTTCAATTGGGGCCTTCATTCAGTTTCCCATAAACAAAAAGTTGCTAGTTGGGCTTATGGCTTTAATTGTATGAAATCCCTACATAATATTGGAAATATGAGTAGTTGCACCAGAATCAAACCACCAAGTATTAGAAGGAACTTCATAGAAGTTTGATTCAAATCATACAGAAACATAATGTGTACCTTTTTTTTTGAACTAAGCCTTATGTTTTAGGCAATCTTTCTGATAATGTCCTTTTTCTTATAGAAGCAGCATTTATCTAACTTTTGTCCCTTCCTTTCACCATCAGCAACCTGCGGAACTTTATCAGGTTCTTTCTTCTTAAAATTCTTGGCCTCTGGTTTGAGTTTCTTTCCAGCTCCTTGACCTACTAGGTCAATATAATGAACTCCTTGTTTCTTTAATCTCGTTTCCTCCTGAATAAGCTTACTGAACAATTCATTAATATTTTACTTATCATTTATTATGTTATAATTGATGTGGAGCCATCCATATTCAGTAGGAAGCAAGTTTATGATAAATTGCTCTAAGAAGGAGTTTGGAGTCTTCAACAACCATACTCACTGTCTTAAGTCTTGTTGCAATGTTAGTTATATCAAGGACATATTGCTGCATACTTTTTGACCTATCAAACTTTATGGTCGTGAGTTCAGCCATAAGTGTCCCTACAAGTGCCTTATCGGCAGAACAAAACTTATCTTGCATAAGCTTAAGAAAATATTTGGCATTCTGATTTTCAGTATTAGGAAGAGTAGACTTAATGTTGCTGGTAATTGTCATTCGCATAAAGTTTAAGCATAACCTATTAAACCTTGCCTATGCCTTATAGTATGCCTTTTTAGCCTTTGTACTAGTATTATTAAGGTTAGGAGGCTTATCCTCTAACAGCGCCAAGTCAAGATCCAAAGCACCTAAATGGAAAGTGACTTGTTCGCTCTATTCAGAGAAATTCACACCAGTGAACATGGTAACAGATGAAGCTTGAGAGTGAAGGCTAATAACTAAAAACATATAAACACTCACTAATTAATTGATACAGACAGGAAGCACATACATTAAATATATTGAAGGTTTCCTTTGGGTAAACACAACAATACATATCATCATCATTATTCTATGTAAACTTTACAAGAAAATTAAATAAACTTCATCAAATACATATAACATCTTTGGATAACTGTATACATGTGACAAGAGCATATCAATTTTCTCCTTTATATTTATAGAATATTGATTTACCTTTGGATAAAGTCCTTAATTTTTATCAACTAATAATTTTTTTATAATAGCATTTCATAAAATACATAAATTATATGACTATACATTCAAAAATTAATTTGGCCACTTTGGTGACTAATAAATTAATTTTAATTATACTGTCATATATATAAAATAATGATCATAATCATAAGATGAAACTAAAATTAAATTTTGATTATAGGTCAAAATATCATTAATATGACCAAATGTAAGAAATCAAAATTTTGAAAAACAACTCATCCATATCAAAATTTCATGGGTTAAAACTATAATTTTCTATTCAAAAATCTAATTCCAGAAGTTATGAAAGAAGAAGCAATACACAGTAAATTTTCAAAATTGAAAAAATCCCCCAAAACTAGAGAAATAAAGAAATGCACAGATGGTTATGGTTTCCGTATTAACAAATAGTACCTCGGAAATTTTTCCTTTAACGTTCTAATTTGCTACATGGTAGATATATTGTACTAAGGCTATGTTTGGTTGGGTAGTTATTAATGGAATGGAAAGGAATGTAATATTATTCCATCGTTTGGGAGGAGGGATTATAATGAAATGGAATGGAATAGGATAGAAGAGGAAGGTTTCACATTATATCCCATTCCAACCTAAACAGTAGAAATAAGTTACCTCTGATTTGGGAGATTTAGGATGGAATGTAAAATGATAAACAAAATTTCACTATATTACATTGTGAACCCTTCTTGTAACTTATTTTGGAGCTGGTAACTTATTTCAACTTTCATTTCCATAACAATGTTTTTAAAGGAAGAGAAATTGAAACATATAAAAATAGTATTAAAAAAACATAATGCATGTTCAAATGTGATTAGTCATGAGACTAGTATAAAAGATATATTCTAAAACCTAAAAAGTTATTGATTGCAAGAAGTATGTTTCCTTTTTTTTTCTTCACTTTCTCTTTCTTTATTTTTTATTCAGTATTTCTTATTTTCTAAACTCTACTTTCTTCTATTCTTCATCATCTTCTCTCAGTTCTTGATACAATAATCTTAAAAGTCATTTTAATAGTAATAATCTCTAAGTAATACCAAGGCATGGTAACAAAAACCCATTCACTCTTTCAATATAATAACCCAAATCTATAATTTAACAAATTATATAATTAATAAACAAAATTTTATCTTTTTCAATAAATGACCAAGGCTATAAAAATTAATAAGACATAAGTAGGTGCTTTTGATCATGCTATTATTGAATTATTAATAGCTAAATTCTTTTAGAAAATTAAAAAGATGGTGGGACTACCACAAACAAAAGTTACAAAGATATGAAATATCAAAAGCCAACAGAGTAAAAGAAGAAGGAGAAATAATATTAGATGATAATAATGAACTCATATAAGATGCAGTTTCAACTCTAATATTAGTAAATATCCCTACACATTATAGGCGACCCTTCTATCTTAAAAGATAAAAATGTTGAATTATTATTAAATCTTAGGTGAAAAAATCTTTCAGAATTTAAATGAGTGGGGATAATAACCCTGGAAATCCAAAAAATTGAAAGTCAGGTTCTCTACTAGCCTTTTCTGTTCACCTACCTATTAATCAACACCTCAAACTATTACTCATTCTTTTTCATTAGTGAAATTAAATAAAACTTTCTTTTCTGGTTCATAAACTGATAAAATGGTATAGCTCTATATCATAAATATTTTCGCCCAAATTTTATAAAAAATATTTCACTTTCAAAGAAAAATATTAATCCAAAGACTATGAAGATATTTACCCTCTATCCTTACTATTTACATTAAAGTTCTTTATTCTTTGGATAATAACACAGAAATATGACAAGAAGTAAGACCCTCAGCTCAATCTCCTAGTATTAATTAGAAAATTCAAAATAAAATGATGGGATAAATTTGCACAAGAACATAAAGTCTCTTAACAAGCTGTGAAAGAATGGGTCAATCCAACACTCTTAACCTACAAATTAAAGCACCATTGAGCCTACAATATTCTTTTAACAAAAATAAAAAAATCCAAACTCTTTTTACTACAACAAAGATAGAGGAAGAATAATTTAAAATAATGAAACAACTATTGAAATCTCGATCATCAACTTAACATCATAAAATAATCAAGAAGAGATGGAAGCAAAAGATGAAGAAATAAATATATTGTAAACCTAACCCAAAAGTTTGTAGATCCCAATCATTAAGGTATGAAGTCTAAAAGAATTTGAAAAAAATTGAAATGCTAAGAAAATTAAGTCACTACATGCAAATACCACGTGAATAAAGCTTGCAAAGGGATTATTGAAGAATATTCCTATTATTATGATTTAAAATTACTAAAAAGGATATGAATGCCTATAAAAGAGAACATTTGGAAGGAGGGAAGGCAAGCTTCCTCTTTGAAGGGTCTTCTACCATCCTTTGCTCTCTGTTAGAAGCAACCTTCCCTTTCTCTTTTTAAAACCATTTTCTTTTTATTTTTCAAATATTAAAGCCTTGTATCCATCCTCCTTCCATACGAAAGTCATACTAAAACCAGAGCCTCTTTTGTAAGATCATGTATTAAACCTCTTTTCTTCTTCTAAAAACTTAAAGTTTCTTGTATTAATTAGGCTTGACAATTAATCTCAAGCTTAGCTCGACTCAACGCAATTTGGTCTAAATTTGATAGGTTCACTTTAGTTTAATTGGACTTTGATGTTTTTTTAATCTTTAGTTTTAGGAAAAATAACGTCATTTTAAGTGAAACGATGTCATTTTCTAAATTTGAAAAATAATTGACTAAGGCTTGGGTTGAATCGGATTTCAAGCAACCCAAACTCGATAGTATTTGGACTCAAACTGCATAGCTCGAGCCTAATTAAGCCTGAGGCCAAGCTTAGGCAGGCATTAGTTTTTGTGCCATCCCTAGTATTAACGCTTCATTGTAGTTAAATACAAAGTGAATTATATTTCTTGTAGCTTTGATATTCACATTATTTTCTTTTACAAAAATATTAGCTGTAGTAAACACTCAATCACCCGTCAAGCTTTTATATTTTTTAATATTGCTATTGTTATTATTATTTTTGAATTTTATAACTTATAGAAGAATGGCTTCACCCGTCAAACTACAATATTCAATATTTTCTTATTATCTTGCTTTATTATTGGTTTGTTTTCTCTATTTGTTATATTATTGATTTGATTTTAATGCTTTATCCAACTCAATATTGTGAATACCGTACCAGATTTAGTACCGGATTAAGTTCTAGTACAGTATTATATCAGTACCGATCAATATCGGGTACCGTTTCAGGTAATTTTTTAAATTTATAAAATAGTTCTTGATTTTTTAAAATATTGCAAAATGGTTCATTGTTATATTGTGCAGTTGTACTGTATACTTTTAAATTTTAACCCTATCTCTAAAAATCATAATAATAAATGATAATCACAATTAATATGAAATAACAATAATTTTCAGATATTTCACATATAAATAATAACTACAATTTATATGAAAA
>JAOQMS010000004.1:33570588-33590484 GCA_027563885.1 Erythroxylum longipes
ACAGGGCTCATTATACATAGTGAGCCTTAGGCTCTTAATCACTTTTGAGCTCGAGGCTTATTTTCACTTTTCACTTTTTGAGCTTTAAGCTCTTTTCACTTTCGGTGGCTGTTACGGTCGCAACTGCCTTTATATTTCATGCATTCATGAGATGGAATGCATCACTCACATTTTCATGATCTCATTCAATCACTTTCCTATATCATCGGACCTTAGTCTGGCATTCAACATTAAAGTTGAGAATCACACTTTCATTCATATGCAAATGCACTTTCATATCCTAAACAAACATCACAATCATCGGAACTCCTGTCCGGAAACCAACACAATCAATCACATTCATATAGACATTCAGAAATCAGTCAATACTAAAAAGTCAAACACAACAAACAGTGGAATGAGACCATCTAAGTCTACTCACAGTACACTCTAGATTAGCATTTGCTTCCAAATTTTGGGAATGCTTGAATGCAGACACTTGACTTGTTTGAAGCTCCAATCTTTATAAAATCAGGTATCCCTAATCTCTCATGCACCCACGTACATCAACTTGAAAGTTAACAGGGAGGCTCGGTCTTTCTTGGAATGGAAGAAAGGAATATCCAAGTAGAGGTGGGGACAAACAGAGAAAAGCAAGGTTTAGCTTCGGTGAATATTTGATGAAAAGCTCTGGGTTGGGGGAATTCTAAAGAAAGAAGTTTCAAGAAGGATAAAGACAAGAATAGTAGCTTGTCTTTTAAAGGCAATAAAGATCTTAACTAGCTACGACACCTGTTCGATTCTTATCCACTTATCCACATCCCTTTATCCAAACTTACTTAAGCATAATTTATACTTAAGTTTATGATTCCGTAATACCACTGCAATCACAAGTCATAACCTCTTACTCACTTTCAGATTTTTCCTATAGCACATCATTTCGGGTTAAATTTACGTTCTCTTCTTGACCCCGACACTGAAGTCCTTTTACATCACTTTCCTCTAGAAACATATTTCCCTATGTCTTATGTCTCCATTGATACCAAAATTATTTAATTTGGTTCTGTCCTCAATCGTATTGAACCTTTTTTTTCCTATTGGGGCAACTAGCATAACTTTCGCTTTAGGTATCAGATCAAGATCCTTGTTTTATGGTTTGAAAGAGGACTTATAGGTCTATAACTTTCTTGAAGACCGTAGGAACAAATTCTATCATCTGAAGGGTCAAAGATGGACTAGACGATACAAAATGAACAGTATACAGAAGAAGAAGTTTCTGTCATATAAGTAGAAAGTAGACGAAACAAAAAATAGACGAAGCAAAAAGTAGATGAAGCAAAAAGCAGACGAAACAAAAAGTAGAAAATGCAGAAAGCAGACGAATGCAAAAAGTAGATGAAACAAAAAGCAAAAGAAGCAGAAAGCAGACGAATGTAAAAAGTAGACAAAGCAGAAAGTAGACGAAGCAAAAAGCAGACAAATGCAAAAGCAGACGAATGCAAGAAGCAGACGAATGCAAAAAGTAGACGAAATAAAAGCAGACGAAACAAAAGTAGAAGCAGAAAGCAGACGAATACAAAAAGTAGACGAAATGGAAAGCAGAAGAAGCAGAAGGCAGACGAATGCAAAAAGTAGACGAAACAGAAAGCAGACGAAGTTTCGGTCATATAAACAAAAAGTAGACGAAGAAGGAAATAGACAAAGAAGAAAGTAGAAGAAATAAAAAGTAGACGAAGCAGAAAGTAGAAGAAATAAAAAGTAGACGAAGCAGAAAATAGACAAAGCAGAAAGTAGACGAAATAAAAAGTAGACGAAGCAGAAAATAGACGAAGCAAAAAGTAGACGAAGCAATAAGCAGACAATTCAGATGGTCAACTTAAGACGAAGTAAAGTTAACTTAAGACGATGCAACTCTTAAGACGATATGACATCATCACAGACGATGTGATGTCATCACAGACGATAGACGAATGCAATAAACAGACGATTCAGATGGTTAACTTAAGACGAAGCAAAGTCAACTTAAGACGATGCAACTCTTAAGACGATATGACGTTAGACGATGTGACGTCATCACAGACGATACGTCTTTACAGATGATACGTCTATGCTCCTGAACATCTCCCCCTTATTAAGACCATAACTTTTTACTCCACCATCTATAACTCCCATACTAAATATTCTCAGTAAACTTCTTCAAGACATTTTTCTTCACTAAGCCCAACACTTAAAATTTATTTTAGTCTTCCTACTCCATTTCATTTTAATCATTCGTTATAACCACAATTCTTAATCTATCCTATTACTATTCACTATACCTGAAATGTCAAAGAGTGCATGCACAATTATTTTCATGTGTGCAAAGACTCAAATTCACATGCATGTATGCTGACATTCCATTGGGCCTAAAATGCAAATTTTCCTCTAACTCTCTCATTAACATTCTCCCTTTTATTGAAATCGAGGTTATAACTCTTAGTATGGGGGCAGGATGCTACAATCCAAACAATAAGAGGGGTTTACTGTAATTAAACCTTAATTCAAATATGCTTATTCCATTTTAATTTACCATTTAAAGTTAAGAAAACTAAATATTTTTATGCTAGAACTATTTTAGCAAGTGGTTATAAGCTTGGCCAAGGCTTACGGCGAAATTTAACAATTAGAGATAAGTGGTGTCATAGGTCCTAAGAGAATAATCTAAATTATAAGTTGGACAAGTCCTTGAAGAGTTTATGCCTTGAATTAGATCGATAGGAGATAAATAAGGATGAGTTCCTTTAATAAAATTTACCATATTATATTTAAAGAATATGTTTGTTATTAGGGAGCTTCACTGAAATAGCTTCCCATCTTGGATAGCTTATGAGATTTTAGTACTAATGCGGTAATAATTGTAGAGGTGGTAAATTTAATTATAATCACAATGTTGTTTGAATGAGTTGTGGTTGAAATAATTAGATGTTAATTCAAAGAAAAAAAGAAAATTTAGGTGGTTGTATGAGATTTATAGGTGAGGAGCAGAGGACTAATCTTCGTATACCAATAAAAATGGTAAAATTGAGAATATGTTGAATTTTTATGATTCAATTATATACCATCGGTAAATTGTATATGCATAATATGACTAATGGATGTAATGCTAAAAATGGACACATATCATTCAAAATATTTACATAATGTTACATAGAAATATGAGGGGTTTATTAGAGCTTTGAATGACCTGAGTTATCAGTATCATAGTTAATGTTATGAATAACATACTGGTACTAATACCAAATTTGGTTATGATATGGTATGGTATTAGTACTGATCGATATCAGGTACTATTTCAGTTAATTTTTAAAATTAAAATAGTTCTTTAATATATTGTTCTATATAAATTTTAATTTTACATCAACCATTGTCTAAAAAATCATAATAAACAATAACCATAATTATTATAAGAAAAAGAATATTTAATCATCATACATATATAAAATTAAGGATAATGCAAATTACTTAAAATGCTACAATTTACATCATATAATAAAGAATAATTAAATCATATAGTAAGAATAATAAATTTCCATAACTCCATAAGTATTACAGTAAGAGTTCATGTAGAGGAATAAAACCAAGTATAAGCAAAAGCTTAAACAAATATATTTACAATTAAAATTATTATATTTATACAATAATAACAACATTCCAATAGAAACCTCACTAATACATAGGGTCTAGAGAGGTCTAGAAATACACAGCCTTAACCCTAATTGGTAGATAGATATAAATAATTTAACATGTGCATACAAAGAATTTAACATATATATCAAATAGTGAAATTAAAAGAACAGAAGAAATGAAAAGCCCAGAACTTCATTCAATTAAATATCTACTCATATCGCATTGACCATAATTCTCATTTGATACGAAATCCTCATCATTGAGAGGGGTCTCATAATGACTATCATTCAAATTCATTACCCCAAATTATATGTTAATATTTTCTCATCTATGATAATCTACCAAGTCATTCTTGTCTATCGAACTTAGTTCCTTAGAAACACAAACTACTAAAATATTGACATGGTCAAGGCAAAATAGATTTGTACAATTAATTCTTTTATTAAGAATCCTATTAAACAAATAAAATTATATTATTAAGAATTATATGAAGACAATGGTGTAGAGAGAGAGACACTCTTCCCTCCCTTTGTTTTCTCCTTGGTTGAATTGATTATTTCCCATTTTAGCTACTTCATTTGGTAACCCACTTATTAAACACTTTTCTTGCCTGTGAAAATAACCTTCTAGTTTACTAATAATGGAAAACATCACCCCCTCTTTAAGCTCCTCCCTTAAAGTTCAACCTTCCCCCGCCACAAACCAAATAAACCAAAATAACTCCTCTTTAACACCAAACATGCTAACCACCATCTCACAAGCAGAGGAGGACTTCCCTCTACTACCAGGAGCTTAAACTAAGCAAGCTTTAAATCTAATGCAAAACTCTAATGGAGTAAGGTAGCAGGGGAGTTTAATGCATTTAGGAAGCTTCACTACATACCTTCGTCCCTTAGCCAAGATGCAGTAACCCCCCCTTCACACGACAAAATTTCTTAACCAAGGTGCCAAAAAATGGAATGTTGCCCTATTTAGATGAATTATGGATAAGAGATTCTCTTACCCAGTTGTCAATCACTAGGTTAACACAAACTAGAGGAAACTAAGGCTGGAAAGATGTCTTATCAGTGAGGATGAGATCTTTATTTTCATATTCTCTAATGTGGATATGTCAAGAAGGATTCTTGACATGGGACCGTGGCATATCCAAAGGAGGCTGATGATATTTTGAAAATAGGGACCATGTTTCTGAATTAAGAGAACTGAGCTCCAAGAATTACCTATCTAGTTTGATTTCCATATAATCCCTCTAGAATATTGGTCCTTAACAGGTTTAAGGCACCTCGCTAACGCACTGGCAAGGGCTATATCCATAGATGACAACACTACTAACTTAAAAAGAATAGGATTTGAAGCACTAAATATAGTGAAGCTTATTATAGGCGACACTCTTATCAAGGACTAGATTAACTTACCCCTGGAAATCACTAAGGGATGGTCAATGTCTAGAGACCTAAAAAACAATCTTGGTGCTGATAGAAAGGGTGAAGAAGTGATAGTGATTATACCTGATACAAATGTTAAACTAAATATTTAGAGTAATCAGGTGGAAGAAGTAATGAAAACTACTATAAAGGAGTTTAAGCCTAGAAATGTTTCTAAAGGAGAGATTAAAACCATTGAAAAACCTCAAAGGTCAAATGAAAAAGGTAAGGAGACCCTAGAATAATCCATTACAGCTCATAAGGTAAGTTCCATTCCCAATACCATCATTTCTAAATAACCTAGTTTGACAGATGAAGTTCTAAATCTTAGTAAAAGCAATTGAAATTCTAGGAGAAAAAAAATTAAATCTAGTAAGGTTTAATAGATTTGATAATAAGGAAACATTAAAGGGCTTAATTTACCTAATAAACAAATGGAATTGAGGGATCTTCTTATTATAAAAATCCAAATTTTATTGGTCTTATTGAAACCAAAATAAAAGCAGACAATTATAGTAAAGGTCTGAGTTTTTTGTACAAGGATTGGATTAAGCTTAACAATCATGATTCACATCTTGGTGGTAGGATTGTAGTTGCATTTGATCCCAATTACTTTTCATTAGCAAGCTATGTTTAATCTAACAAGACATTCATTATGATATAACTATAAAGGAGCCTAATAGCACAATAGCTATCACAGTCATTTACTTCACCATGGATACTGGTTGGGGGGGGGGTATGACTGCACTATGTCTCCTGATGAATATGATGGATTCCTTCTCATTCCAACAGGAGGTTTTATGAATTGATTGATTTAACATCCATAATTGGCTTATTAGATATGAAATTCACAGGAGTCTTCTACATATGGAGAAATAAGCAGAATGGAGGCAGGTTCATATAGAGGAAACTTGACAGGTTTTTAGTTAATGGTGAATTTTTAAACAAATTCCAATAGAGATATATACAATTTGTGCCAAATTTGATGTCTGATCACTACATGTTTGAAATCACTTTTGAAAAACATATTGGTACTTAGAAACCCCTTTTTCAAATTATAAAATTCTCTACTCCAACATATTGATTTGGAGAACATAGTCATAGTAGTCTTAAAATGATTTAAAGAGGCACCCAACCGTTTAGATATGTCTATTTCCTTAAACATCTAAAAGCTTAATGTAAGCAGATGCTAAAGCACAATATTGCTCCTCTTTAATTTTTCGAAAAGAAAGCCTTGGAATCTTTGACAAAATGCCTAAGAAGAACTTAGTATAGACCCCAACAACACTAACTTGAAGGAGAAGGAAAGATGGAGCTCATTCACTATTACCCCAAGCTAGAGGAATATAACTCTCAACTTAGGCAAAAATCAAGAATACAAGAAGCAAAGTGATAAAAACACAAGTTATTTCACAACATAATCATAGGGAGAAGGAATAGGATAAGACATTATACTTGAGAGGACCGGATGGTGTAGTAGTAAAGGATTAGGAGAATATGAATTTAATGGCTCAAAGCTACTTTTCAAATCTATTCGGAGGAAGCTACATGGTTAAATTAATTCCATAAGACATCCAAGCATCCATGAGAGGTACATTGTCCAATCAATGAGTTATAGAACTTACAAGAAGATTTACTTCAGAAGATATTAGATCTACTCTTTTCTGTTTCAACCCTGACAAGGCTCTTGGTCTAGATAACTTTAATACAAAATGCTTTCAATCTTCTTAGAGCATCACTAGTTTTCTATTCATCAAACTATCTAGGAGTTCTTTGATATGAACTACCTATCTCTTGTGTTAAATAAAATATTCATCAGCCTACTTCCTAAACGAGTATAACTCAATTTTGTGTTGTAATGTCGTTTACAAAGTGATCTGCAAGATATTAGCTAACAAGCTCAAGAAAACTCTCCAAAGATTCATTAATCCATGTTAAGGAGCTTATGTCAAAGGTAAGAATATAGGAGACAACATTCGCATAGCTCAGGAGAACTTCAGAGGATATTCCAGGAACAAACATATTAACAGTTGTGTAATAAAAATTGATTTCACTAAGGCATTCTATACAATTAGTTGGGAATTTATATTAGATGCTCTTCAAGCTCTTAGATATCCCCAATAGTTTGTAGACTAGATCTCAATGCCTAAAAATTATGACCTTGGAGTGATTATAAATGGTGAGTCATCCAATTTATTTAAAGAAGGTAGGGGACTAAGGTAAAAGGGACCCTTTTTCTGCATTTCTATTCACTATTTTAATGGAGTTATTGAACAAAATCAACACCCTAAACATCAATAATTAATTAATTTTTAAGTTCCACTACAGATGTAAGGAAATTAAAAATTCATAACTTGCTTTCGCTAATGACTTATTAATGTTATGTAGCGTAGATAATATGTCAATTGACCTATTAAAGAGCTCCTTAATCTCATTCAAAGAGATTTCAGGTCTGGAGTGCAAACTTCACAAGAGCTCTATTTACTTATCCTATAATTCAAGGATTCTGATTCATAAAACTGGAAGGTTGAGGCTAGAATCACTTTATTTCAAGTATCTAGGTGTTCCTATCTCCTCAATGAAAATCTCTGCTATATATTGCAAGCCTCTAATTGGTTTTATCATCAGAAGAATAAATTCTTAGAGTAAAAAATGGCTTTCCTATTGAGTTAGAATTTTGTTATCGATTAGTGCATTAAACAACTTAAGTACCTACTAGCTATCCCACATGGTTCTACCTAGAGGTGTTTTGAAACACATTGATAAAATGATAAGGGAATTCATTTGGAAGGGATTAACTAACACCTCCAAAGTCCCTAATATAAAGTGGATCATCTTATTCCTTCCCAAGGATGAAGGGGATCTTGGTGTAAGCTCAACTAGAACTATAACCAAACACTACTAGCTAAGCGACTTTGGCTCATCTGCACAGCTAATGATAACCTATGGGTCAAATGGACTAATGAGTGTTATATGAGGAACAAAAGCATATAGAACCTCTAATTGAAAACTTAAATATCTCATACATGACAGGGTATCCTCTCAACTAGAAGCTTTATGCAAAACCTTGTTAAACATAATATTAGGGATGGTTTGGAAACAAGATTCTAGTATTATAAATGGATCTTAATTTCTCTTTATATAAACACTAACTTAATACATTTTAATCCATTCTTCCTCCCTCAACTAAAGTTTCTTACATGATCTTTAATGGTAAATAACATTGGCCTTTTTATAGTTCTTGAGGCTCACCAAGAGTTATGCAATTGTTGAATGAGTGCTCCCCTCAAACTAACAGGGATGATTAAATTATATAGATAAGGAAAGTGTAATACCCCTTTTATAGAAACTACAACCACCCACATACATGTCAACCAAAACCCTTGTGAATATATTCATGGCATACAATTCTATTCAATGTTGTACATATATCTTAATGTGTCTAGTTTCTATTACTTTTAATTGTCTTCATATCTTGATTTTGGTTACAAATTCTTGTGAGTTGATCCAAATGAGAGATAAATTGAATGAAAATGGTGTGAATATTGCATGCATGTTAATTGGATTATTTTGTGAATTTTGCATGAAGGTTGAAGGGAAAGTCATAAAATTTTACATGAAAAGAGAAATAAAAATGAAGAAAAGCAGTGACAACCTCACGATGGTGACACAACAAGTCACCATTATGACTGTTAGTCCCAGTGGTGTCAAAACTTCAACCTTTCACCACCGTGACAAGTGCCCTCATAGGGTGACTTAACTTATCACCTGATGACTACTCCATTGCATTCACATAATTCTTAAATGTGTAGGTTGACGGCATAAAAACCTACAACCCTAAACCTACACTCGTGCTATAAATGGAAAAGGAACGAGAAGCTGGAGGGGGTTGAATCGAAAAGGTTAGTTACACACTCATTCGACTAGGACAAAAAGGAGATAGAGAGAATTATGGAGGCAAAAAAGGAGAGAGCTTCAGCTGAGAAGGAGAAGGAGAAGAACAGTAGACGGGGTAGGAAATGTGAGTAGTCGATTTTTTTTGGTGAAGATCAATTAGAAGCAAAGAGAGAGAGCTAATGTGGAAAGCTTGAGAGTCGCAGGAGCAACTCCCTCACCATTATTATTTTCCTTGTTTGTTTATTGTTTCTTGTTGTTTTGCTACATTTAATTCTCTGTTATATAGACTCATGCCCTATTATGCTTAACCGACCCATACTTTATTAGCTTTTGATAGTTTATTTGGGTTATTTACTTGGTTTATTGCTTTAATACTTCTTTTATAATGATTAAGATGACATTGAAGTGTTTAAAGATGATGAATCTTGTAAATTTTATGATGGGCTGATCTCTTTTCTTGAGGATTAATGTAGCTATTTTAGTCAAATATGCATGAATGAGGGATTATGTTGTTATTTTATGTTTGCTCTAGTTTTTGAACTGAATGGATGTAATGACATGATCAAACTTTGCATCATTTTGGTATTAAAAAAAGGATTGAGAGGAGAAGTTTAATATAGAACGAGGAACTATAGACGCTTAGGTTAAGAATTAGAAATATACTAACCTAAATAGTAATTAGTAGTAGGTTTCCATAATTAAATCAGGTAATAATTTATCAAATATGAAAGTTAGATTAGTTAATTATTCGAGTTGATCTTAGGGCCAAACTGTTAATTTCAGTAAGATAACTGCCAATCATTACCCCTTAATCATACATAGGAGATTAAATTAGTGAAATTAATTCTCAAGAGTTTTCCACTTCGATTTCTACTTGTTTTTGCTTCTGGTCGATTCAATTTGCTTTTTAGTTTAATTGTGTGACTTTTCTTTTAAATATTTACTAAACAACCAGGATAGAATGTTTAGGATTGCATCTGCATCTATTTTTATTTTTCGTTAAATATTAATTTAAGTTAACTAATTTCACCTCTGTGGGAGATGACCCCGAGTAATCACTATAATTACCTCGTATACTTGCGAGTAGGATGACCTAGGTAATTTTTAGAACTTTTTGGGCACAACATATATATATTACAAAATTTCATATCCCTTAACAATATCATTTAAAAGTACTATTACATCATTACTTTGATATGGTAATCCAAAAGAGATATTACACACAACTTAAATTCTTAATTACAAATTGTTAAGAAACTACAATTTCCTTCATTACATATACAACCATTCTTTAATCAAAAGACACATCCAAAGGTACTTTTACTTCCAATGGTTGGCCTTGGTCTTTGTAGATGATCCCTATGCCTTATTCTTATTACGTAGACCTTTATGGATTAACACCCGTGCTAAACTTAAAAGCTTAGTAGGGAAACACTTAGTTTGGATAACAAATCACGACAATCATCCACCAAGCATGCACACATTCATGAATATCATAAACTCATGTAAACAATGATGGCATAATTAAGCAAAGTACATAATGCAAATATGCTTCAATATATTATCCATATACTGAAATGCACATTCATAAGCCAAATATTGATATTCAAAGCTCATCAGTACAAATTCTTCATGTTGTCATGTTGAATATCTTACATATGATTATTAAATTTCCTTTCTGTGTTAAGCTTGCATATTTCCTGTGGGTGTGGATAACGGGAGCTTTGGATATCTGAAGATATGAAACTGTGGATACTTGAAGGCATTGAACTATAGATACCTAAAGGTATCGAACTATGGATACTTGGAGGTATCGAACTGTGGAGAAACTATAGTCTTGAAATGAAGACACCAATGGTGTTAAATTATAGCAGTTGCACTGTAACCCTATAGGCAAGCCTGTTTATCCATCACCAATACAATAAAGCAGGTGCTGTAACATTTTCCTTTGATCATTTACCAATTTCATGATTAATATATTGAAAGTCATATAATATTCATTTGAAATCATAAAATATGTATGTAAACTTGTATGGTCATACTAAGCAATAAATATGCATACAAATAATCTATATATATGTAAATTTCCTTTGGCATACATTATGTTCAATATTAAATTTCAATGTTTAATCACCCCCCATTCAAATACAATAAGTCATATTTCATTTATTTCTAGATTTTTGCAAATGTTCATAAACATTAGAAAAGGTTCCGATATGATTTGGTGAAAAAATGGAAGCAAAGCACCCAAAATAGTGAAAAATAGGCTAAGCACAAAGTGGGTCTAAAAATAGGCAAACAAATCAGTCTAAAAACAAATTACATGATAGTCTCCACTTGTTCTGCAATTTTCATATAGAAAACATTCAAATTAGGCTTTGAGATCTTCTAAACATGTGTTCCTTTATGTCTTTAATTTCCATATCATCAAAGATCAGGCCATTTGAACTTCTAAGTTATGAGATAAGTATTAAACATCACAAGCTGCTCCAATACAGGGGCATCATCAAGTCATCATTTTTTATCCCAATTTACATTATCATACAGCCATAATTAGGTCCATTTTTCTTTTAAAGAATCTTAGTTATAATTATTAAGTTCAATTTTTGATTTTAATTACCCAATTTGGAGGTCTGTATGCTGATTTATATCCAAAACAATAGGACTGGTTCTAGTGAACCAAGAACCCAAGACAAAATTTCAATAAATATGACCCTCTCTTGTCATATTCAACCAATCCATGCAAAGTAACACCAAATCACCATTCTAGAAACCATTCCATGACCATATCAATTTTTATACACATTCAAATATACATAAATACAAAAATTAACTAAGTGGAGTCCCAAACTTTGAAATTTTCCAATTAACTCTTCTTTTAGTACTCTTCCTTCTTTTCTCCTTTGGCTTGGCTTGATTCACCAACTTTATTTACACCTAGGATTAGCTTGATTCCTTATGCAAAATGATGTGATTAATTATATGGAATGGAAAGGAGGTGAGAAGAGAAAATTTGGTGTTAAAACACTCCACAAACATCCCTCTCCCCACTTCAAAAAGTTTATAGTCTTACACACATGTTTCAATCACATTGGTCCATACGTTGATTTTTGACAAAATTGCACATTGTTCCTTCTTCTTCCTTTAATTATCACATTAGCATATAAAGTCATCAATTGATTTTATTCTAGTCCATAACTCACATATAATTATTCATATCCATGCCTAAATGAAGAAATTACCAATTTACCCCTGTCCTTTAAAACAGTTACCATTATGTCCCTTACTATGCTTAGATACACTTAATTCTTTAGTTCACTTCTTAATATACCCTAGACAAACTATAATGCTTCTAGGGTATATATTGGGGCCTTACAAAAGGCCACTAAGACATTCACTACTTCTTCATACAAGAAACTAATACAAGGTGCTGGGAAGAGAATTAATTAGTTCAAATTAGTTTAGACTCAATAATTCCACCATCATTCTCCTTCCACTTATGATTTGTAGTGCTTTAGAAGCTTAAAACTATAGTGTCCAGGATGTGTGCAATATACAGATAAGCTCAAGAAAGCCATTCCTACTTATTCTTTGAATGTTCTTACCCCAAAAGTCTATGACTCATCCATTTGGACCTATTTAGCATCTCCTTAACTTTGGCAGGCTAGTCATAGATTATTAATCAGGCAAATGCACTCAAACTAAACTCTAAATGGGATAAGAAAGTGTTCAAAATTGGACTAAGGATAATCATATCAATAATATAAAGTACCAGGAACAATTTGATATTCAAGAAAGAACACACCCTAATTGAAGAAAAAAAAAGGAAAATATCTCCATAAGATGAGATAATTGGTACTTGCAAATGATTTTACATATATAATTTCCTCTCATGTAAAGTTAAAGGTCTTCTAGATGATCTAGTGTATAGCAACATATTATTGGTTACCTAGTTTCCTTTCCATTGTAATGTTTGCACATTTGTATTACTTAGTTCAAATTAAATGAATCAATTACCATATATTCAACTTAACAATGATAATAGCATATCTTTCTTGAACCCTCAAATTGTATTGAACAAAGACCAAGTCATTCAATCTTTTTTATTCCAATCTATTCCTTTTCAACTACTTTGTAAGCATATTCGTTATTTGTAATGAATTGAACAATATTTTCTTGCCCAACTTCATTCATAACTTCATCAAGTATCTAAAATAGAGTATCATCATTTCTAACAAGACCAGATGCATCAATAAATTTCAAAAACATTATCTCTTTAGTATAATAAAGAAACAAAATTAATGATAGGCTCATTTCTTCAAATTTTCCAATCATTATGTATGATTGAACAACCATAAGTTGCCCAATTCATTCTTCTTTAATCCAAATAAATATGAACTTGATAAATAGATTTACTTAAAAGTTTTGTTTTATATTTGTTAATTAAAGGATCTTTATATCCTAAACTATAAGAGGCAATAACATCCACTATAAGGTTATAATAATACGACTGGTCAACATTGAATGATATACCTTAATCATAATACCATTTAGACATTGCCATGTCCACATTATGAGTCGCTTCTTTAGATTATAATGCACTACAGATTGAAGGTTGAGCTTTAGGAGTTGTTGCTGGTAGAAAAAAGTTTAGACGTTTGTCTTTTTCTTTTTCTTACATCAAGTGCAATATTCCCTTCTTGTTGGATAAGAAAACCACCTTCTTTAATCTGGTGATTTCCCCACCTTTCAAATGTTAGTTGAAATACAAATAAATGGTATGATTCTTCATTCCGAGAACCAATCTAACGTGATTCTACGTTGGATCATTGAATTTTCCTGAAGTGAATGAATTATCAGGAT
This sequence comes from Erythroxylum longipes, assembly GCA_027563885.1. Lineage (NCBI taxonomy): Eukaryota > Viridiplantae > Streptophyta > Magnoliopsida > Malpighiales > Erythroxylaceae > Erythroxylum > Erythroxylum longipes. The sequence continues at coordinate 33,584,418 of JAOQMS010000004.1, forward strand.
TACTTGAACTTTCCTCTATTTATATGTAAAAATGAATTAAGACTGATAGGTGTGCATTAGTCTATGTTTTTCTATGTAATTGACATGTGTTTTCTCGCATAATTGTTGATTATTGTTCTAGTTTAAGATTCATTTTGTATGTTTTCGTTTAGTTTGATTTCCACTGTTGTTCTTTTATGTTTGATGTTAATTTAGGGTAAGAATTGACTATTTTGTGTAGGAAGAAAGATGGAGTAGCTTGGAGATTGAGCTAGAAATCAAAGAGGAAAAGAAAAGAGGAAGTGTTTTGTGACCAATTCCCATGATCGTGGGAATCATAATCTGAGATAATATGGGGGGTTTTATTAAGCTTAGGTTTTTTTGGACTATTTAAGGATAATTAAGCCTCCATCTTCAAGGGAGATGAAACCCTTTTGGAGAAACACCATCTTTGAGTGAAGAACACGTGTTTGGAGCTTTGAGGAAGAATTGAAGTCAAGGATTATCATCAAGATTGGGGAAAATAGCACATCAACACCAAAATTTCCAGATTTTAGAGAAGAAGAGAAGTTCTTTTATTCAATTTTCTGTCAATTCCACTTCTTCCATTCTTTTTAAAATGGTTTATTTGAATGTTGATGATGTTATGGAGATCATTTTAGGCTTATTTAGTTTTAGAGATTGCTTTTGAACTATTTTGTTAGAACTCCTATTTTATTGAATTGAATAAATTTGTCTTTGATAATTGTTGATTTTATTGGTTATCTTGCAACAAATCGAGAGAGTGAGTAAGATAAATTTATGTAAGATTGTAGAACAAGAGTTGGCAACCTATAGACTAGCAATCATCATGTTAATTGAATAGTTAGAAGAGAGATCTCGGCTAGTCAATTGATCACCTATAAGATAGTTTAATGGCTCATTGAATCGGTAGAGTCATTGGGTAGGTTGATAGATCGTCCAGTTGATTCCCTTTAATTTGATTAGGGACAATTAATTACACCTTGAGAGAGGGTAGTTAATATATTCAAAAATATAGGGTGAGACACAATTCAATCAATAAAATAGGAGGGAGACAAAATAGGGAAAAAAAAGTAATCTCTAGTCATTAGATTCTTCATTTATGATTTTTTTACATATTGGTATTGTTTATTGCTTTATGTTAGTCTTTTAATTTTAAGTTAATTTTCTAGAATTTTGCATTAAACAATTTCGTTTCTTAAACAAAGTTTTGTCTAAATTAAGTAGTGTTTGGGAATCAATTCCTGTGGGATCGATTTCCGCTCTTTTTAACTACAAGTCACAACCCTTTCACTTGCAATTTTTGAGCTTAGAACAAGTAGATAGGTTTTACCATCAACAAAGACACATGTCACAATTAAATTAATAACTTCATTATAAACTATTATAGAAAAATGTGTATTGCTCAACTCAAAACAAACACAAAAACAACATAGATTCGAAAAATATACCCACAACTTAAATGTTAAAAATATAAATACACCTTATATTCAAAGTCAATAGTTCAAGATTCATTATTACCAACAACTAGTGAGATGAAAAATGTGAAATAATTTATGTAAATAGTGCGAAGAAATAGAGCAACATTAACTTCTCAACAATTACATGATATAGAAATGTAAGTAAACTTTATTAACCTATATAAATGATTCTTTAAGAAAATTCAAGGCTTAAGCACATTATATCCAAGAAATTCTCATACTTCTTAACCCAAACATTCTAGAGGTATATACATTAATAATGATATTTCTTTAAAAAAATATAAAAATCCATTAATTACTGTACTTTCACAATTATAACCTATTTTGTTTGATTACATAATTCAACAATAAACATACAACTACAACCCATTTAATGTGATTATATAATTCAACCATAAAGTCACATCTATAACCTATTTTTTTCATATTAAATAATTTGACCATAAACTTACAACTATAACTTATTTTGTATGATTACATAATTCAACTATAAACTTACAACTTTCTAGCTTTTTTATCGATATTAAAATTTTGATTTTCATTATAACATTCTTTCTAGTTTTCCTCTATAAATCATAAAGATGAACCACACACACACACATATATATAATAATTCTTAAACTTTAACGTTTATATACAATTGAATCCTTTTAATTTAGTGTAATATTAATTGATTTAGGAAACTAGTTAAATAAATCAGTAATGAAAGTTCAAATATAATGAAATAAAAAATCACATTAATTTATATAATTTAGGTGTGATTCTTGAGTAAATAAACAAAATTCATAAATTTGAAATTTAAATATTAATTTATCTATAAATTCTATAACCAAATAATCTTACATGTTTCTGTAGGAATATAGTTAATTAATAACAATTAATTAACTCACTTTAAAGTTTACACTTTAACATAATTAATTAATTTCGTTTATAGACTTGTAGCTAATAAAAAATCACAAATTTAACAAGCCATCGACGAAAATTACTCTATTAAGCCACAAATTTAACAAGCCACCGAAGAAAATTACTCTATTAAGCCACAAATTTAACAAGCCACCCACACTACAAGCATCTCTATGCAGAAACCAAAAAGCCAAATCTTTTAACAAGCATATTTTAAAGAAGTATAAACAAAACAATGCTTTCAGCATCTTTAATACCACCATCGACCTTAAGATGATTCACATTATACATAAAGAAAAAGAGCTTAAGAAACTGAAGTAGCCCATAGGAAAAGAAGTATTGATGGATAGAGAAGCGGCAAATGGATGAAGACACAACTATGGCGGCACAAAGTAGGGACAGTGATGGAGAAGAGACCCATCACCAGTAGACAACCAGCAATGATGGAAAAGCAATAGGACAGATCGTTGAGTAAAAGCAGACGGTGGTAGGAGATGAGATAGTCAAAAGAGAGAGAGAGAGAGAGAGAGAGAGGTTTGGTTTAGCTGTGTGAGAGAGAGGTGGCATTAGATTAGGTTCTATTTTAATCCTCCAATTTTTCTCATTTACAAAACTTACCTGGTATTGACTGGAGCTTGTTGAGTGTTTGAGTGAATGTTTACTACCCATCTTGATATAGAGATAAGTATGCTCTACACTTTCCTCGCTTGAGGATCCTATGTATCAGAAAGTCTTGACAGTCAAGGACTGCCTGTTTCCAAACAATTCCGCTGTATGAGATTAGAACTAACGGGGAAAGAAGGTAGATACTGAGGGGTAAGGTTCCTAAGAAGAAAGCTGAGAGTTATGAGCCCGTTGAGCCAAGAGGGCGTGTGAGGGAGTTGTGTCTCAGCCATCATACCTGGAACTTACATTTGCCAGTAGTCTACAGGCCCAATATGTTAAGTTATAATTTCATATCATTTTTTAGATGGTATAACCAGTACTAGATGATACCAGTAGAAATCCATACCTCTGACTAGAGTCCAAAAATTAAAAGTATGATCACACACAAAGATTAAGTGCTCGTGAGTATATTCAAAGTAAAGCCAACAAATTAATAAATGTAATCGGTGCAATATATTAGAGTACATTTGGTTTCATCGATTAGAAAATTCTTTCAATAACTAATGCACATTATTAAACATTAGGTCATTTATTGCCGCCAAATCATATAAATGTTGCAACTCAATCTGAGTTTATAAATAGTCAAGTCTCATGAAAATCTTATCTTAAGATTTGTTTCCAAATCAATTATTTTCGACCATTCACTTGCAAGACAATGTAGGCCATAAAATTCTTATAGATAAATCCATAATTTTTTTAGCCACGACATTCAAAGAATAAATAACTAACAGTTTCAAGATGTTGTTTGTATAAAACACAAAGGAGGTTGCTAAAGTTACCATAGTATAGCTTATGCTTTATATTGAGCCCTCTTCTTATTGGGACCCTACCCCTTGCGAGACACGTGGCCGACGTCCTAAGTGACATCTGGACGCGCATCCCACAAGGGTGGAGTGCCCTCACCAAGACAATCCTCAAATTGAAACTTCATCTTGACCTCTTCTTACTATCTTTTCCTATGACTTGTACTTAGTCTAGGTCCTTGACTGCTTCTTGATCCTTGATATCCACTTCTTGTTGAAAAACCTTTATTTAATTGAATTCTGTAACTAACTTCAGCTAAACAACTGTCCAACGTATTGGCCTTAACTTCTTCTTTGCATCGTTTGTGGTTGGCCCATCATCTGAATCTACTTATGGTCTGTGTTCTATCTTCTGTGTTCTATCTTTTGTAGTTGAGTTTTATCGTCTGGGTTGACCACCTATCGTCTGTCTTTCTATCGTCTGACTTATGACTTGTCATCACAGACGATTCCTTGCGTCTTTGCAATGACATGTCGTCTGTGTGATGACGTGTCATCTGTGTGGTGATGTGTCGTCTGTGTGGTGACGTGTCTTCTGTGTGATGACGTGTCCTCTGTGTTGTGACATCAGCACAGACGATACACTTCGTCTGTATTTTCCTTTGCCTCTGTTTTGTGATGTCAGCATAGATGATACACTTCGTCTGTGTTTTCCTTTGCCTCTGTCTTGTGACATCAGCACAGACGATACACTTCGTCTGTGTTTTTCCTTTGCAATCTATCTTACTTAATGCAGACTTAAATTCTTCCAACCACCCTCATTCATTCAAATACAAGGACAGAACACACAAACATGACACCAACTGCTTCTCAAAGCCTTAACTCATTTGATCAACACATGCAACGTGAAAACATAACAGTGGTCATGATCATGCGCAGAACATTCATATATTTCATTCATCTTCAAACAAATATTAGTTTTACAAAGCTTTAATAACCTTACAAGCCACAATACATCAATACACTTGGACTAGTAAAGCTTAAAAGGTGGATAAAGCCTTAAGTTCTCAAAAATCTAACTTAAGAGTATAAAAGAAAATATGAAGACTGGAGTGCTGCCTGGACTCTTGACTTACTTTCTTGTTCTTCACCTGAATGGGACAGAATTGGGAGGGGGTGAGCTTAAAGCTCGTGGGTAACAGGTTTATCATTAAGAAACAAGTAGAAACCTTTTTGCAAAACTTATTGAATTATGCAATTTAGAAACCATAGAAATTTTCTTCTTGGAAAATCAGTAAATACTTATTTCTCAAAAACCATACTCAGTCAAACAAATCATGTGTAGTTATAAGTCATGTATGCATCAAGCTTGATAACACATAATCACATCAGAATGGTCTGGAATGGTCCATAAACAGAACAAACTAAACAGTTCATATAATGGTCCTGTGAAGTCGTAAATAGAACAAACTAGCACAATCCCACTTGGTGGTTTTGTGTAGTCGTAAACTTATGGGAGTCCATGACGGAGCTCCTGCCACTAGCGGGTAGGCGGGAGAAGCGTTTAGTCTAAGTGCACTTGACAACAGAATGGACCAAACCAAACCCACATAACATGTATTTCATGATCTTGAAAACTTGATTGCCCATGATGGCAAGTTTTCAAAACTTGATCTTTTTCAAACATAATATCTTTTTAAAATCATTTTCATGCTCATTTTCTAACACATCAGCACAATAATCTTATACAAAAAACATAACACTTTTCAAAGAATTCAAAGAGTTATAATGTATGTTCGTGCAGTAGTTGAAAACATTGATTTTTATCATATAAAAGGGCACTTTAATGGCCTATTGCTTAATCATAAAACTACAACCTACCTTGAAATCCTCGCTTGTTTAGGTATTGGATTTAAAGATGTCTTTCCTCTTGCTCCTTTTTCCTCTCTTGAACCCCTCCTTGAATTCCTTCATAAAAGACATAATTCCCATTCAACAGAAATTTCGATTTGAATAACCCATAAGGCACATTCACTAAAATGGATCCTAGAATACTTAAGCCCATATATTTCTTAAGCTTTTTGAACCAAAAACCTTTCACAACTCCAAGAGATTAAAAATCCTCTTACCTTGAATCCTCACCAAATAATGATATTCTTAGCTCTAAAGAAAGTTCTTCGCTTCCTCTTCCTTTTTCCCTTCTTGAGTAACCTCAGATTCTCTCTTTAAGACTAAGAAAAATCATGACCTAGTTTAAAGCTCTATTCTTTTAAC
>JAOQMS010000004.1:33590584-33622043 GCA_027563885.1 Erythroxylum longipes
TATAATTTGAGTAATGAGCCATAAATGTTTTCTTTTGAATCAAGAGAATAAAATGATTTCAATGGTTTCATAAATACCGCATCATTGCTTTTGAATGATTTGAGATTTACTATATGCTTAGAATTTGAATGTTGTTGATGAATTGGAATTGCTAAATGAAAATGGTTTTTGAAAAATTGCATGTTCATGAAAAACAAGTTTACGAAATGTTGCCATTTGGGCAAATCTATTTTCAAGTCATGAATTACATGCTATGTGGGTTTGTGGTGGTCTGTTCTGTCAGTCAAGTGCACTTGTCTAAAGGCTTCTCCCGCCTGCCCGCTAGTGACATGGAGCTCCTTCATGGACTCCCTCACGGCTACCCAAAACCATTATGTGGGATTGCGATAGTACATTCTGTTCACAGCTACACAAGACTATTTTATGGAATTGTGTTAGTACGTTCTGTTACGGACTACCCAAACTATATCTGATGTGCTTATGTGTTTATGATTGTGACAAGTTTGATGAATGCATGATTCATGATGTTCATGAATTTCTTGATAAGTTGTGAATTTGGGAAATATTTGTTACATGGATTTTTACAATGTGAAATTTTACAATCAAAATAAACATTTCAATGGCTTTTGCTTGTTCTCGGTTATGAGCTTGTTACCCACGAGCTTTTAAGCTCACCCCCTTTTCATCCCATCTCCAGGTGATAAGCAAGAGAAAGAGTGAAAAAGAATCAAGGCATTACTCCAGATTTGCATGCTTTATTTTGTTTTCGAATAATTTATGTAAAGCAAGGCTGTAGTTGTGCGTTAAGCAATTATAGTTCAAGCATTTTATGTATTTTAGGATTTTGTGAAATATTGTATTATGGCTCGGAATGCCCATTGAAGTTTGTAAAACTCTTAATTTATGATGTTAATGAAATATGGACTATGTATGGATGATGTGAGTTGAAATTAGATGTACTTGGATATATATATATATACACGTATAAGTGAAATATTATCAAAAAAGGAAAGATAAGGTTGTTGTGAATGATGAGAATTAGTTGTAAGAGATGAGTCAAATGAGTAGAGATTAAGGAGTTTAATGAAGTAAAGTTGGTAGTTGTTTGGTTATGCTAATGACTTTCCAAGTTGTACATTGCAAACTTCAAGCATTCATAAAGGTAGAAATTTGTGTTTTGACTTTAGGGGAAAAACTGTATTGATCTAGGCTGATTTGGACAAGGTTGTCTCTTAGAAGTTGTAGTTCATGCTCTTAGCTTTCTAACGATATAAAGTATGTAATTTTTGGAGATCAGACTTGAAAGTTATGATTGTTACAAGTTAGTGATGCTGCATAGGAAGTATGCAGGACATTTTACAGCTCTTCTATTTTGATCTAATAGAATGAGAGAATGTGGTGTCTTGAATTGGGAAGAATTATCGTGATAAGTTAGAGATAAAATGAAGTGATAAAGGGAGTTGAATATGCATTGAATTATTGAAGAATGCATTGACATGTTCAACAATTGAGGATGAATGTGTTTAAGTATGAAGGATGTGTTTGTTGGTTATGATCAATGATCTTGTATGAATTGATTGTAAATGATGTTGAATTGAACAGGAAGTGAAAATGATGAGGAAAATGAGTTAGGAATGATAGATATGCATAAGATGGGTCATGATAGCTTGTAGGAGTTGGAAATGTGGAATTTGACCTATAGCTGTCCGTTGGGCGGACCTTCTCGGGTGTTTCAGTGTTTCTGCCTAGTGTATGTCCCTTTGAAGGGACTTTATGTCCGTTAAACGGACCTTCTCGGGTGAAAAATGGCTCCCAAGCTCGTCTATGTCCGTTTGAAGGGACATTATGTCTGTTAGGCGAACCTTCTCGGGATAATTTTATAAATGTGCAAATTTTGACCCTCTATATGGTAAAATCTCTCTTTGGGGTCTTCACGGAAGTTGTAGGAATCGAAGTTCTCTTCGAAACCGTCTTAGAATGGTCTTAATCTGACATCTCTAGTGAAAGTTATGCTTTTTGTCCCAAATCATGTACATTTTATAAGTTGTGGGCTTATCATTGCTTATCTATGGTACATTTAGGCTTGAATGGAACTTGAAATGTACTTAGTTGGTTATAAAAGTAAGAGATAAATTGAGCGATGTGTTTTGAGTGATGATTGAGGATATGAACATAAGAATGGATTTTCATTTATCAAATGCTCAATTATGGATGTTTGGGATGTCATAAGAACTCTTCAGAGTGCTGCGCTCACGTTTCATAATCCTCAAGTTAGACTTCGAAAAATTAGCAAATAAGGTTCCATCAAAAGGACCCTATAAGTTAATGTGCTCAAGTATGACTCTGAGTTAGTGTTGGGCTCCAGAAACGAGGTCCAACAGATTTGGTATCAGAGCACAAATGAGTTGGGCTCCGGAATCGGGGTCTAACAAGTATGGTATTAGAGCATGCAGGAGTTAGACTCCGGAAACGGAGTCTAACAGAGTTGGTATCAGAGCAAGAGTTAGACTCCGGAAACGAGGTCTAACAATAACTTACAAGCATAACTCATTATATATGATTATATAATTCAACCATAAATTCACAACTTTCTAGCTTTTTATCAAGATTACAATTTTAATTTTCATTAATATCATTCGTTCTATTTCTCAATCTATAAATCATAAAAATAAACATATATGCACATATAAATAATCCTTAAGCTTAAACTTTATATTATAAATGAATCCTTTTAATTTATTATAATATTAATTTAATTAGGAAAGTTATTAAATAAATTACTAACGAAAGTTTAGATATGATGAAATAAAATATCACATTAATTTATATAATTAGATATGATTATTGAGAAAATGGTCAAAATTCACAAAATCAAGATTTAATCATTAATGTATCTCTAAATTCTATAACTAATAATCTTACATGTTAAAGTAGGAATATAGTTAACTAATAATAATTAATTAATTCATTTTACACTTTGACATAATTAATTAATTTTGACTATAAATTTGTAATTGATAAAAATCACAAATTTCTCAAGTCACCCAAATACTTAATGCTATCAAGCGTTCAAGCCACAAATTTATCAAACCACCTAATGTCCACAATCATCTCTAATCTTTATGTAGATACTAGAAAGCCACATCTTTTAACAAACATTTAAAAAAAATATGCTTTTTGCATCTTTGACTATCACCATCATCAACCTTGACTTGGTGATGTCTCACAAGATAAAAGCAGAAAAGCTCAAGAAGATGAACCAAGCGACAAGAAAAGAAGTAGTGATAGACGAAGAAGCTACAAGGGAAGCAACGATGGACAAAGATGCAACGACAACAATGGAGAAGATACCCAAAGTTGGCAGAGAAGCAGCAAAACTGGAGAAGCAACATGATGGACGATGGAGAAAAAGCAGATGAGGATAGGAAATGAGGGAGTTGGGACACAAAGAGAGATATATGAATTTTATGTTTAGGTTTAGCTATGTGTGTGTGAAAGGAAGCAAGCAAATGCTTTCTCTTTAGATTAGTTTTTTGTTAAATTTTAATCCTTCAAAATTTCATATTTACATAATTTCCTTTGGCATTTACCAATGTTCTTGGTATTGGTTGGTATCGGCCTGTACCAAACAAAATCATTGATACTGACCAAAACTTATGCCTTAGTACAGTAACTTTCAAATTTGTACCATTTTTTGGTTGATATGGTACAAAACTATACCCTTACAGGGTGTTTAGTTCACCTGCAATAATAAATAAGGAATGAAATGATGATTATTTAGGAATTGAAGAGATGAGGAATAGAATAAAATATGTATTATTTATTTTGATTTATTCTTAAAAATTTCTAAAAATAATGTAACGTCAATGTTTGGTTTAAAAATATCAATTTAGAATAACAAAGAAATAATTAACAAAAAGACCAAAATATTTATTAGTTCTCACTAACTACATTATTATTATTATTATTATTATTATTTGTCATCGTTGTTGTTGTTATCGTCATTATCATTATTAATTTTGTTATTCTTATTCTTATTATATTTTTATAGCTAAGTAATTATATGCATTTCTTAAGGATATTTTTATCCAACAAGTCCTATTTTGTATTCTCAACTCATTTGGAATTAGATAAAGAGATAAGAAGATGATGAATTTACTTATTACTCAAATTCAAAGAATAAATAAATCTTTAAATTGTATATTCTGTATAGTTTCTTGAACCAAATAAGAGGATAACCTATTACTAAGAATAAATTAGGAATGAAATGGTAATTCCAGTCAACCAAACACCCCATTACTCTCTAGAAGGGAAAGGATGTTATGAAGCGCTTGTAAAGAATTTTGTAGAGATCTAACAATGGTTTAGATCCAATTTCATTTTCTGTATCCCACCATCGCAGTTCACCAATAAGATTATTGCCCTTAATAATGCTGATCTAAAGTATTTTTTAATGTGTGAATAGATCAAAATTCATATTCTTGGTTTGATTCAAATGCTTCAGCACATTGACAATACCAAAGTGTTACAATTGCTTTCATTTTGCCGCGTGATTAAGAACTAAATGGGCAACTTGAGAATAGGTAATGGGCATTAAGTATTCATCTATATCGGCCTCCAGGATATCCCGACTATATCAGAATGGGTTTACTAAAGCCTATCCAGTTTTCAAGAATAGGGAATTAAGGTCCAAGTTTAACACTTCTCAAAAGACTAAAGGCCATAGCTTGATCTCTGAATTGGGCCTTCACTATATATTTCCCTAAGTTCAGTTTCATTTACAATCATGAAAATTAAGATCCAGTTCTTATTCCTGGACCCTATGATATAGTCACATTCTGGACTTTCCGATTACTTGTGCCCCTTTTCAACGTAGAAAGAATATTTCAACCAATAAATTGTTCCGTCGAAGTTGATCCAAATATGGTTCCACGCTTAGACCGCAAAACTACATTGAACTCCCAATTTTATGTAAAAATATATGAGCTTAAGGGATTCCATATGAACCTTCCAAGTCACGATCTTTTACTTGAAGCCTAAGAGAAGTAGTATCTTGTTTTTTCATACAAAAGTAGTTACTTTCTTCCCTGGGGAAAATAATTTAGGTAACACAATCCATCAATAACTGTGGATTATGAACTACAGAACTTGGTTATATCTAGCAACCATGTTGGCCCTATATACTATTTTGGATCTTAATTTGTAAGCCTGTTCTCTAAGCATTCATCAGAGACTCAAACTCTATCCGGATGGAAAGATGGGGTATCAGGTATGATACTGTTTTTTACTACTCGGGTCTATTCTATGCGGTTGAATTGTGTTTCATTTAACGTCAAATGCTCTGCTTTAGGTTAGACGTCATGTTTCACATCTCTGTTAGGGCATTGTCATTGCGTCAGGCACCGAAAAAAAAGGAGAAGTTAGAAGTGGTCAATTTACATGTTCTGGAATGCCTGAAAAATGATAGAAGGGAACTCCTAAAAAGTATTTAGGGATAAAAATTTTAGTTTTTAGACTTTTCAAAGATCTCAAATTTAGATATGAGTTTTTTTTAAAATATTTTCAAGATCTTAAATTTAAAAAAATTATTATCAATTAATGAAGAAACTTGTTATTTTAAATTATTAAATTACTTAATTAAAATTTACAATTAATAGAAATTATTAAAAAACCCAATCGATTTAGTCGGTTTAACTGTAAAAATCTTGAACCGTCTAACTTTTCAGTTCTATTTTTAAATTTCCGGATTGATTTATTTTAATAATTCTTATTGATAAGAATCAATTGGTTTATTAATTAATTGGTCAATTTTTGTAAATTAATAAAATTTTATAAACTAAGATAAATCAATTAATTTTCTTTTTAAAAATATCTTTTTAATTAAACTTTAAATTCTTCAATGAGTAAAAAAATCTCTTTTAGTTATATTTCAAATTCTTAAATTTTTTCAATCTTTAACCGATTTTATAACGGTTTAATACTAGTTGAACTTTTTAAACTTTAAATCTCATGTCTTACCGGTTTAACTTCCAGTCTTATTTTTAAAACAATGATTAATAGACTATCACATATATCTTTCATTAATATTTCATTATAACAAAAAGTTTGAGAGTAATTATTTTGTGATTTTATATTTATTATAATAAATAATGACTTAATTATCTATATATTCTCAAAAATGATTTATAATATGTAGGATAATTTAGTCAATATAAACAATAATGGTAATCATATTGTTGGATTAAATTTAAATTCACATCTTGGATGGTAATGACATCTACTAACTCATCGATGAGTGATGGAACAATAATTTTAATTCTATTATATATATCGATTTTTGCATAGAAATAGACATTTCAACGAGTGCGAATTTTGGAGGGACTAATAAATTTATTCTTTTGTGATCAAAATTTACAGATTTAAATTATAAAAATAACTTCTTTATAAAATGTAAAAAAAAAGATACATATAATTGATGCCTCTAATAAGCAAGAAACCTCGCACAATAGAGTTGTTGTTGGTGGACATTTCAATGAGGATGAAACTTGAAATAACATGAAAAAGTGGGACAATAACAGCAAAAAAGTGGTAGATATATGGTGATAGACTCAACCCAAACTTAGTAAGAGACATTACCATTCCTCTGAACTTTGCAAATTTTCTCTCTCTCTTTTACGCGCATTTACTTGCATATGCTTGCACAGTCAACTACGATGGTAGTAGGAAGGTAGGAATATATTTCCATTTATTTAGGCTTCAAATCTCACTAGAAGTGTGGAATGTCGAGTAAGGATCTCGGTATTGAGAAGAGGCTTGTAAAAGCAAGACATGATTCATGTATGGCAGAGAGGATATGAAAGATGCCACTGGAGCGCAAGTGGTGGTAGAACTAGCTAGGGCCCACGGCCGTCGTTTTTGGGAAATGGGACGGTGCCGATAATTAGACTCTGCCTAGTGCCTATATCTACGGAGAAAGTGATCACTTAGAGCATTTTCCCATATTTCCTTCCAAAGCAAAATCCCTCCACGAACTATTTGTCCACTTCATAATTGCGTGTTGCCAAGTGAGTGATGATGGCTGAGCTAAGTCTTCACTACATTGTCCTTCAGGTCCCCCTCTTTGCCACGTACAATATATGTTCGATCAGAGATTAGGTTCGTAATCTGAAGAAACCATAATATGTCCTGATGCTTGAAGATTATCTGCATGTACATGTAAAAAACCAGCAGGATCCAGAAAACATGTTGTCTAAGCATTCCTTTGGTGTTTGAGATTTACTATAGTATGTCAGGAATTTGCAATTAACAAGATTTTGGAATATGACAACTTCATTAAATTTTGATCCCTATATTTAATTTAATTCATGCCCTTTTTCAAATATTTATCCAATTATTTTAACAAAAATAATCATGTAACTAATTGTTACATAGGTAATAAAATTTATATTAATTGCTTAGACCAAATTTTAATAAAAAATATAAAAAGTAGGATGAAGTACATTTTTTTAAAACAGAAAGTAGGCAAAACCTCCTAACTACATATTACTAGGTTGAGAGCGACTGTCTCCTTGGAATAGATCTCCCAGGTCAAGTGGTGTAAGATCCATGAAGAAAACATCGAGCGTGCTTCGTAAGAAAATCTACACAGCGATTAGCCTTTCTAGTTACGAAACGGAAAATTAGCCTCTCTAGTTACGAAACGGAAATGTACGCTCCATTCACGGTGACAAAACACCTGCATGTTGTTTAAAATAGTTTCGTTACCAAGCCCTTGTCCTCCTTGTATAATTTGTGTAATAGCTACTTCGCAGTCTGACTCAACCCAAACTTTCCGGATACCTTGACTTTATGCAAATCTCAATCCACGAAGAATACCTATCAATTATGTGGTCAGAATGAGTCCTCTACCAACATTGATGGCAAAATCAATGATCCAAGTGCCTTGTTGATCTCACACCAATCCCCTTACAGTGGATAATCCAGTTGATGGTTGAACTGCTCCATCGACATTTAATTTCAAGAAGCCACGCATGGGTGGCTGCCATGGCATGCTCCGGTCCAGCTGCAAGCTATGTAGGCTATTGGAATTGATTTGCTGTATGAAACGAATTTTAGATAGCAGAGTAAGGATATCCTAGACTTTTATTGCTTGGAGTGCTTCTTGATGTTGAAATAGATGCAAGTTTCTATTCTTCCATAAGTTCCATATCGTCACCCAGAACAAATGGCCCAATTATCAAATCTCAGAAATTTCCGTAAGTTACTCAGATTCGCTTGAAGCCAGGCATTAAATGACAATGAGAAAAATTTAGACCAATATGCCATGAGCACCAATTGATTCCATACCAATTAGGCCCATCGAAAATCAGGATGAAGTTCTTTAAATGTATAGGATCCCTTATTTATAATGATTATAAATTTGAAGCCTTAGTTTGTCATCTTCTAGTGCTCTTAATTAATTTGAAGCACAATAGAAGGATGTCATGATCATTCCACGAACTTTTAGGTCTCCACTGCAATTGAAGGACAAACATCTTTCATGTTCTCAACTCTCAACTATAAATGAACCTTTTGAGAATTTAGATATACTTCCAAGAACGACTCTTCCAGAGACCTGGAGAAAAACTAAAACAATACCAGGTTCCGAAACTTTTGGGCGAAAATCATGGTTAATTGGATCCAAGTGGTAAAGAGAAGCTAGCAGCTAGCTTAGGTAGCCTAGCTATGAAAGATAACATAAGTCCTTGGGATAATATTGGAGAACCACATATGATGGGAAGTAGTCATTTGGTATATAAGTGTGTCCTATGAACAGCAGACACTGATCTTCAACCGAACCATACCACCTGCTCTTCACGTTTCTACTGCCCCATTTTTCATTGCTTCCCGAAACGATTGCAATCTGTTTCTCCTAAGATATTTGTCCCTATTCAATTATTGGTGACAAGTTGTTGTGCTTCTGCAAATGTTTCAGTGAAAATTGTTCGTTCGTGTTATAATGTTTCTTTGATTTCTGGAGAGGAGAAGGAAGAGCTAGACTCATTAATGGAAGCTCGACTTGGAGGACAGCGAAGAAATTGAGATAGAAACTGTTGTCGTTTGCATACAAAAGCTTATGCCAAAAGTTCAAAAGCATACCGTACCATATGGTATTATTAGGTTACTAGTAGAAATTTAGAACACTATTGCATGTAATTGCATTTTTTTAAATGAGAACCCCAGATTATTACTTTTGACTGTACAGGATAAGTTAATTAATCAAAACCAAAAAGAGGATTCGATTCAAGTCACGCGTAAAATTGCTTATTGCCCTTTATATTACATGAAAGTTTAATTAAATCTCAAACCATGATCTTCATATATATAAGTTAATGGATCGGTTAAGCCTATAAATACAAGCAACTGTTTAAGTTTGGCTTCAACTAACTGCAATAACGGTTTTGATACTACTAATAAACCTGCTTTGTCAAATGGACAAGGTAGGGACGTCGGAATCTATAGAACATTATATTTTAACGGCTTGATTACATTAATACTATATCACATCCGAACCTATTGAAATCTTTTTGTATAATAATATGATTTAAGTGTTCTTCTGGGAAGTCATCTACCAAATAAATTACACAAGCCAAACTGATCTAAACAAACGGCAAGAGCATGCAGAGATGTACATTTCTTTATTTCTCTGACTTTTACCTCTCTTTAGATTAGTTCGAACCATTGTTGATATACATGCGAATACCTTACTAACTGATCGATTCCTTTTTTGCTCTGCTAAGAAATGAAAAGTAATTGACAGTTCTAATTCTTAAAACTGCAGGCACTTAACAACTGAATCAAGTAGCATTATATGGATGTTTTATACATAAAAAAGAAATTAATTATTAAACACCTACATGGAAAAAATTGGAGAAATCAGAAATTATGGGACCAACCTTACTCAAAAAGCCTTTTTAAACTTGAATTCCAGCTTGATGAAGCCTGAATTAAAAGTTTCATGCACTGCTACAACTGCTAACATAGGTTATGAACCGTACCGACTGCCATTGTTTTCGTTCAAATGGCTCTAGCTTTGCAATTATGGTTGGTGTGGCTTTACTACTTATTAAAGTGATATTTGCATGCTTTATGGTGCTCCATGAAATTTATATGTATGCACGTGAAAAGAAACTCGAGGAGTATGCCTATTTTTCATGTACAGAAATCAGTCTGGTCGGAACTTGGAACTCAGAATCCATGAATCAAACAGGCCCTCACAATAGTGAAATGATTGGATAGTGAGTTTTTCTGTTGGATGCAGAAAGTTGGTGAACAAGGGATAGCTAAGACCAATTTCTAGTTTATGCTGCTTTCCAATTTTGGTGAGCCAAACACTGAAGTAGACCATACTAGTTTTAGGATCACGTGATGTTCCTGTTTTGCCATGTTCAACTTTAATGGGTCCAACTCCCTGGAATTTAGGCTTTTTATGTCTTCTCTGTTCTTTTTGTTTTTTAACACTAAGGTCAGACGAGAAACAACTATGAAACACGGTCTAACTGAAGCTTAATTGTAGTTGGTGTTCCTTTTAGTAAAACAAAAATTAAAAGAAAAAAGCAGCAAATTGATGCTGTCAACCATGGAGAATTACTTGGAGTAACCTACATAAATTTCTGACTTTTAGGTTAAGGTGAATCAGTGAATGATTCAAGAAGATTATACCAGTTAATCTTGATGGTGTCAGTTTGTTAATCACATAATGTAAATGGAAAAAGAACTTGGTTGTGTTGGCTACTAAGTTATTACTTGAAAGGAGTCGAATTTGTTGAAGGACATAGTTTTCTTGAAAAAATGCATGCTCTTCTGAATTCATCAGATACTAAGATGACCATGTTTTCAACTAATATAGGTTGATGTTATAAAATAGCATGTTGAAGGCCTTGAACTCGCATGAATTGAAATCTGAAATAAAAAAGGTATGGTAGGGTCAGCATTTTGGCAAAAGGTAATGGGATCCACGATGCTAGTATTTACTTTGTGCTTGCCTGCCAAGACATACCAACATTAAAGTAATAACTAACAACGGCCGGTCACATATGTATATCCATCACCTTAGGGGACAAAAGATGACTGCTCCTGTATTTTTTTTCCATCTTAATGTCTACAAGGGAACGACCAGAAGACGTGGAGTACCAGGAGAAATTATTATTATAGCTATAAATTTTGCTTTGGTAATTGATTATACCATTGTCTCCTATTTTTCAGAGCTCAATGAGAATACTCCAAAACTAAATGTGAAACAGTATCATGAGGTACTCTACATGTAATCTATAAAGCCTACCCAATTATTAGAGAAATTATAAAAATTAAACCTATGATCATAATTAATAATCCTCCATGATCAATAGTTCCTTTGACATTTTTAAAGACATGTTTTACTTCTGTAAGATGCACCTGACTTGTATAAATCTATAAATCTTAATAACATAAAACTTGCAAAAGATTATGCCTAGTAGCTATGAGATACATTAAATAACCTATGAGACTCTTGTAAACAGACTCATCAACCTTTTCTTCACCTCTTCTTTGTAGTGTTTCTTCTTTTGATTTATTGGAATACTTATTGACTTGCATTCATAATTAACATTTTCTTAGTTTAAGTTTTTTAAATATATGAAAACACTTTGTTAATTTTATCTTATCTATATTCTAAAGAAGTTTGGGATTGCTCCCAAGTAAGTCATTTCAATGACTTTTATCATCTCGTATTTGAATTGCTAAAAAAGATTGATATTATTTCATACTACTAAGAGATTATCCACATTAGAGAAAGAATCAAAATATCATCATTTGAGTATTTAACATATAGAGTTGACTTACTTGGACTCTTTATAAAATTAAGAGTTAGTAAGTGTTTATCAATCTATTTGTACCAAGCACTTGAAGTTTATTTCGGACCATATAACGACTTTTTGAGCAAATAGACATCATTTCCTTGCCTTTTTGTTGTAAATCTCTTAGGCTACTTAATATATATTTCCTCTTAAAAGTGACCATTGAGAATGACAAATTTTATATTAAGTTGAAGTACTTTTCACCTCTTTTATATAACTAATGTAAAAAGCATTTTAAAGGTATCAAGTCATGCAATAGGAGCACATGTCTATGAGAAATTTATACCAAACACTTAAACAAATTACTTTATTAGAAGTCAAGCTTTGTGCTTATTGTTTTGAATTCTCATTTTACTCTAATAATTATGATTTTTAAATAAGCTTCCAAGGTTTGATTATTCTCAATCATATTTATTCCTCAGACGTGCAACTATTTACTTTGGTTCTTTTTCAATTTCATTGAATCTTATTGGCTTAAACACTTCAAAATTGCATCCCTGTTATATATCATATAGTAATTTGATACCATTAATAGGAGGATCATTAACTTCTTTGCCTTACACTAGTGAAAAGTTATCAATATGTTTTCCTATCTTCTCTTTCTTCTTTCCATTGTTGCTCTTTTATAAAATGAACATCTCTACCTACTAGAATCTTCCTAGTTTGTGGTTGAAAAATTTTGTAAGCCCTAGAGTTTTTGTAGCTAATGATAATTTCAAGATATGATCTTATATCAAGTTTATCTCTTTTCATCTAAGGCACACGTGAGAAATAAATGCAACCAAAGATTTTAATTTTTTTACAGAGAAGTTTTATAGTCATATCATACCTTAAATAAAGTTTTTTTCCTTTTAGAACCTGTTCAACAAAAAAAAATAGTTGTTTTTGCCCAAAATTTGTTAGAGAGCCTTTTTTTCATAAAACATGCATCGAAACATCCTTATAATTTTTATGTTTTCCTTCTCACTAACCAAAATTTGCTATAAATTACAAAGGAGGTGTTCAATTCCATCGTCTTCATAAAAAATTGTTTTGATATATAGTGCTTCTTATTGTTTGATCTCAAGATTTGAATTTCATAGTTGATTTGATTCTTAATCTAGACTTGAAATTTTATTAGTACTTATGCATTCCCTGACTTGAATTTTAGGAAAGTAAGTTTAACATTTTTCTGATTAAGCTATCAACAAAGGCAATATAATACTTACTTTCTTGTTATGATGGTTCAATATAAGGTCAACACAGATTAGGCTTCCAAAATTTTTTTTTGACCCAAGGACACTGCCTGAGCCCTAGCTTAAGCTCAATTGAGCTTGGACGACTGAAAGCTAGGCTCAACCTAAGTTTTTATTAAAATAAAAATTAAAAAAATCATTTTCATATAATTTTTAGGTTTCTATCTTGGTTCGGGACTCGAAGCCTAAAATTAAAAAAAAAAGCTCGAGCCTGACCTAAAACCTGATTAAACCATATCGGACTTGGCTTGAACTACCATCTCTAGTAGATCAATATATATCAACTGTAACTTTTTTGATGCTTTACATTATTCTTTGAAGAAGGTAACCCTTGTTTGCTTACCATACTAACATGCCATATAGCTTGACAAAAGTCCATTTAAAGGTGGTAAGCCTTGCATAAGCTCCTTTTCTTCATCAATAATAATTCAATATCATTGAAATGTCCCAAATTGTTGTTCCAAAGCCCATTTATGTTATTTGAGCTAGGAAAGGTAATGTACTCCTCCTCCATCAAATCTAATAAAAAATCTTTTTCTTTCAGTTTTACCTTAAACAATTCATGTCCCTTTGCATCCTTAATAAGGCACCTTTTATTATAAATTTGTATCCCTTCTCAAGTAGTTAACCAATTCTCAATATTAACCAATTCTGAATAAATATATTAGTATATCAACAACTTTCAATTGTCACTATTCCTTTTCCTTTGATAGTTATGCATTCCCTCTTTCCAATTGAATTTGGAGATGCCAAATCTATTGAACTCTTTGAAAAGCTTCTAATTATACTCAATATGAATGTTGCAACCATTATCAATTAATTAAATGTTATTTGAGTTATTAGTGGAAAAGCATATTAGCATGACTAACTTTTTTTTTTTTACTGATCTGCAATTTGTACCTCTATTTATTATTGCTAATTTATGTTTTTGTAGGTCATTGTAATATGGCCTAGCTTTTTTGGTTTTTCTTGTTATATCTGACATCAAGTCTTCTTTGAAAATGGAAATATGGATGACTTCTTTTTTTTCATAATGATGGTTTGAAGAATTACTTGGTATGTTACTTCCTCTATTGTTGCTATTGTTATTTGTAACACTATGTTCAATATAGTTCTTCCTTCCTTTCTTTTCTTTACCTTTTCTGTTTTCACTATTTTGTAGTTTAGCTTGTAAAGTACCATCAAGTGAACCTTCCCTCCTCATAAGTTTCTCTCCACTCCAGAGCCTATAAAGCATTCAGCAATTTGTTAAGGTAATACTTGAAAAATCTATAGAATTCTCCAAAGTTGAAATTATTATATTGAACCTTGTTTAAAAAATTACAAAATTTTTTTGGACAGCTCTAGAATCATAAAATTTTACCTATAAGCAATCTTACCTAATTGACAACACTGAGAAGTTAGTTTGAATATTTTTCACTCTTTTTAGCTTTGCATCTCAAACTCACTGATTAAATTCATTGCTTGTATCTATTTGACTCTCTCATTTCCTTTATACTCTTGTATGAGAAAGTTCAACATGTCATTTGTTGAATTCATGATCATAATTCTGATAAAGATTTCTACAACTGCAAATAAACATGCCTTTGCTTTTGATTTGTGTTGCCTTCCTCGTGATCCATGAGCAATAGTTAGTTATTTGGTAAAGGTGGAACTTCTAAGTCCTCCTTCACAACTTTCCAAATCACTTGCATCAAGATAAGTTTTCATTTTAATTGCTTCAGATAATTTTACTTACAAACATTGGAGGAACAACAATTGTGAAAGGCATTTCAAAATTTATAATAGATGATTTTTATTTTTAAAAAATCTAGATTGAATTTGAGTATAGTGTATTCTTAAATTCTCACCATCCCTTAAGAAAATAACCCTAATACCAATTTATCAGGTTGGAGAACTCAATCAAGGCTAAGAATTAATAAATTAAAAAAAAGAACACAAAAATAAGGAAAGATGAATTACGATATATTATATTCATAATCACATCCTTAAATATACAACCTTTAAAAGTTGAATTTTTTACCCACTCGTTACTAAAAAATATCAACTAATAGATATGGTCAATAGCTCCATATTTACTTTTTTAGCAATAATGGGACAAGCATCAATACCTTTTTTTGAAGTTAACTTCTGGTGTTTCTGTTCCACTAAACTAAATAGTCTATTATAAAGTGGCATCTATCTAATTTTTAGACACTTATAATATGTTCTCTATATGATTAATTAATGAAAGATAAGGGTTCATTATATATATATATATATGCTTTTGGTAGTTTATGTCATATTCCTATAGGATTGCTACACATATCGGTTTGTTGTTGGGAAGTCTACAGAGTCTTCTTAGAAAGAGTAATAACAGTTTTGCTAATGTCTTTCTATTATCTCCAACACCCAAATGAGCACCAAATGGACACGATATATTTGGGAACCTACCAATCCAGATGCTGTTTAATTTCAGGTTGTTTCTCTTCCCTTCTGGAGTTGTCATGTTTAAACACCTGAACAGAATTTGAAGGACCATCCACGCATACAATATTCAAGATGCCGTGGTTGTGGGAGTCCATGAAAATTGCGACAGGATGGATAGGGGACCTATGGTTGATTAACCAGAGCAAAAGAGCTGGCGTACGTGTAAAGAAGGGTTCAGCTATTCTCGTGCGTCTTATGATCGATGTTTCATATAAGATACTAACCTCTTAGTTGACATGTAAACAATGATATATAGCTAGTGGACATGAGAGATGGCGGTGGTGATGAGGATGTTTGTTTCTTTGTCCTTATCATTTATAGTCTTCGCCTTTATTTACTCTATTTCCTTAGTCAAGATCAGGTTACGCTCACGTCTAGAATAATTCAATTTGCTGATTATCTCACCTGTACTTTTTACTATGATGCTGTTGACACCTAAGTTTATACTACCATTTTAATAATACGTGTTTCAACTCTAAATACTCCACAGCAGATAGATTGTACCCTTTTTTTCCTTCTCATCTTTAATCTTATTTCATTTTCCGGTTACCTATATACCATATGGTCCATCCTAGTAGAGAACTAATGTTGGACTCGTTTGGTTGATAGCTAATCAGTTAAAAAATAATTGATTGGCTCAAATTAGTTGGTTGACTTTATGTAAAAATTATTTAAGTTATTTGGTTATTAGCTGGTTAATTAGATTGGCTGATTCAACCCAACCAGCTGAATTTGAAGAAGCTAACTAA
The DNA here is from genome assembly GCA_027563885.1 of Erythroxylum longipes. Lineage (NCBI taxonomy): Eukaryota > Viridiplantae > Streptophyta > Magnoliopsida > Malpighiales > Erythroxylaceae > Erythroxylum > Erythroxylum longipes. The sequence goes on from JAOQMS010000004.1 coordinate 33,606,911, forward strand.
CATGAGCATTTTAACGTTTCAACTGAAATTTTTTTATGTTGAAGTCGATTTTGCTCCTTCTCTTTACTCACTTACCGTCTCATTTCTGGTTTGAAACAATTCGTTCATGAGGAATGCTTTTATAAGGCCATTTAATGCTGTAGTGTGAAAGGATCTCCACACATCGAAAGACTGAGAAATCAAGCATTCTTTATTTCTTTTGGACGGATTTCTTCACGTAGGAGCTTTGTTTTAATAAAAATTTTGTTAAATTCTAAAATTATAATAAATAACTGATTTATCTATAAAAAAATTCAAGATGAATATAAATTACAATATATACTAATAGTTATATTATATATATATGTATATATCCAATTATGTTATTCTTTTAAAAAGATAGAAAATAGCATGCATTTGAGTATTTATTTTGACAAAATATTATAGGTATATTAGATATTAGAATTTAGATTACACTATATTGAAAATAGAGTAATTATATTTTTTAATTAATATAGTCCTAATTTCACAAATTTTATTATAATATTCATATTCTTACAATTTTATGAAGTCATGTACTCATAAGTCATTTTATACATAAACAGCTAATATTAAACAACTAATTTTATCAAACATCTCTAACAAACAACTAATGAGATCCACTGGTTAAATTAGCTATCAGTTAACAGCTAAATGCAATCAACTGATTGTTAAACAGGGCCTTTATCTGGTTTGCTTTACGAGAGCTAAAGATCCCTATAAAATCCTCCTGCGCCAAAATCATAAAGATAGCACTGAAAAAAAAGCAATTCTGAAATTTAAAGATTAACAAATTTTTTAGAAGCTAACTTTTCATAATTGGTGAATATATACACTAGACGTTATGTGCAGGATATACGACTTAAATGTTATCATAAGACAGACTCTAATATATGTTATATATCTAAATTAGTAACAGTTGGCATTTAAATTTGTTAATTATGCATGCGTATGTGATTCTGAGCACCTATGTCTGGTCTTGCTAAATAGGTAATATAAGAAACATACTAGTGTGTTATGCATAATGTGTGGGGACTTTGCAAGGGAAATTAAAGTGATGTATGACATTGGGAAATGAAAGAACATATATAACATAAGAAAATACCGATCGGATGTCCGTACGACTATGCAGATGGTGACGTATCATTTCCAGGTTCGGTCTTTTGCTTGGCATCATCTTCCTGCAAAACACAGGCCTGAAAGGTCTCAGAATCGTGTTTTTCTTTTATTCATTTTCCACTCCTTTTTCATATTCTTATAAACATGCATATTCTCTATCGAAACTATTAAGTGATCATATAATATCTAAAAACTAACGATAAAAAAGTTTGTTGTATTTTTCAGCTGTGCAAGCTTATCACTTACTAACGAACTTGTGAAAGATAGAGGATTAGTAAAGTATATTAGCCTGTTTTTATACCCTTTTATTTAAAGTTTTGTTTTTCATGACTTTGCTGATTGTAGAAAAACCAAATCCAACATTAGTGAGCACTGAAGAGGGGCACTCATTCACAGCCAAATGCACAATTTCTTACACACAAAACATGAGTCAAAATGCGCATGCAAGCATGCAGGTGCTGAGCTGCAAATGGGTAATATAATTAAAATGCTCAATGCCCCATTAGCAACCTGTCATTATGGGTTTATAATCTCAATGCTTACAGGAAGTTGACAAACCATTAAACAAAGAGGCAAGAGTAAAGGCAAAGAACCAGGTTAGAAAGGCCAATCTTGGGATTGGAGATGTTTAAGTGACATAGGTACAGATGATACTCAGTAGTTTAAAAGCATGAGTTCAGTTCCTGCAATCTAGGCAATCATCTCGTTAAGCAAGCACTTACTAATAAGAGACAAAAAGCAAGTAGTGATGGATAAATGTTTATAAATATGTTTCCAAACGAGGAAATCAGTAGAAGAGTTATTATTGACTAATACTATTCATCTAGTTATTGTCAAAATAATTTTAAAACAATTTGGAATAATAAAATATTTTTAAAATGAATAAAATCACATCAAAAAATTTTATTTTTATCTTTCACAGGTAATCTATAACGTAAAACAGTCAATTACTATAAAGTCTCATTTGGTAACCAATAATGAAGGAATCGAAACAAGAAAAAAAAGAGAATGAGAATGAAAACTGAGAATCGGAATATGAATGAAATTGTTGATTATGTACGTTTAGTATATAAGTATTAGAAATGAGATTATAGAAGTTAGTAGTTATACCAGTATTTGGTATCAAATATTAAGAATGGTAATGACAATTTTTTACTTATTTTGATTATTATGTGATTGATTTTGTAAATAATTAATTAAAATATTTATATTTAATAAATAAATAATTAAAATTATTTTTAATGATTCAATAAATTATTAATTTTTAAATAATTGTGCATGATTTTTCTTATAAGAATAAAATTAAAAACCCATAATAAACTTATTTTATGATACAAAATCAATGAAATAAAATAAAATAATTATTAAATAAATTAAACAAAAGTAATGTTTAATGTTGATAATAATATCCTAATAAGAATCAATCAAAATTATGTCTTGTCTAAATAAATAAACTAATTTTAAATTCTCAAATAGAGAGTTTCAGTTGAGACAAAACACAAAAAAGAGAAGAAAAAAAAGAAGTTGTATTTGCCTATGAATGTTTCTTTGTTATTCTTGATATCTGATTCCTGATTATATCCGTACCTATATTCGGAATAAAAGTTTAGGATTATTCAAAATCCATTTTAGATTTATCTGGATCTTATCTATTACTAACAATTAAACAAGCAAAAAATAAGAAATTTAAGTTACACACTCATTCCCATGTCTTCATTCTTAATTACCAAATGTTCCCTAAGAGTTAAATTAAAAGTTCATTGCATAATTTACTTAAATATGTTGTTCATTAATGCAGTGAAATATGATGTTTTTACTACAGTGAGACTCTTAGAATAAATATTTATATACACATTGAAGTTTGATAGGTGAAGTGGCAAAACAAGAAAATGAAAGTAAATAGTGAGAAGATGCTCGAAGTTGAGCATAAGAAAAAAATATTTAGATGTAAATATTTTTAGCATGTTTATCTTTTCCGTCAATTTGTGTATCTTTTCTTAGGTGTAAATGTAATTAATGTAATTAGGGGATATTAAGGGAGAGATTTTAGGACTGATAACATGTATATCTTTAAAGTCATGTAGTGGAATACATCAGAAAAATAGAATTCATTTTCATGAAAAATCCTTTATCTTATTTGAGTCATTATAGCTCTAGCAATAGGGCACCCAAAACCTGTGCTATAAGAGCCAACGACTGAAGGAACATAACCACAATGGTGACCTTATTCTTATGGTGCATTTTAATTTTTGACTATTGTGGATGATTATTCTCAAGTTGTTTGTGTCCATTTAATGGTTGAAAAAAGTGAAGTTTATGAAATAGTGCGAATTTTTTATGTAATGACTCAAATACAAATTGGAAAAATTATCAAAGTAGTAAGAAGAGACAATGGAAGGGAGTTTAGAATTCTTTTCACAAAATGGAATCATTTTTCAAAATTCATTTGTTGACACTCCATAGCAAAATGAAAGAGTGGAGTGTAAGCATCATCATATATTGAATGTAGGGAGTGCATTACATTTTCAAGCTAATCTTGAAAGAGGGGAGTGTAAGCATCATCATATATTGAATGTAGGGATTGCATTACATTTTCAAGCTAATCTTCCTATTAACTTTTGGGGGAATATATATTAACGGCTGGGTATCTTATTAACCATACACCAATAATGTTACACAATGCAAAAACACCCTATGAAATGCTTTTTGGGAAACCACTGTCCTATGCCAATATTCATACCTTTGGGTGTTTGTGTTATGCTTACCATAAGAATCATGATCAAGATAAATTTGGTCATCATGTTAAAAGGTGCATCTTTATTGGATATCCTTATAGAAAAAAGGAATGGAAGCTATATGACTTAGATAATGGAAAATTTTTTGTGATGTCATATTTGTTGAGGGAGTTTATACCTTTTTGGAGAAAAAGGATAATGATGTTCGCAAGTGTGATTCGAGTTTGCAAAGGCCTAATATGTATGATGTTAATGATGATGGTGTAACATCTAATGATGTCATTCCTTACTCACTAGCCAATTTTGATTGTTTATATGAAACTAATCATGATGACGAGCTAGCACAGTGTGATAATGAAATTTCAAAGCCTATTGATCATGTCGAATCAGAAGTGGGAAGTATAATATATTCATATTCAAGGGGAGAACAGTTAGGAAGAGGGAATTGAGTTCACCAACCATCCATTTTATTACGTGATTATGTTTGCAACAGAGTCCTTAACTTAAATTCCCTCGATTCATTTGCACCATTGGTATCTTCAGGTACATCTTATCCTATTGCTTATTATGTTAAATGTGATAATTTTTCTGTGAAACATAACAATTTTCTTACATCCGATATAGTATAAATTGAACCCATTCGATACGCTGAGGTTGTTTATGATCTAAGATGGAAGGAAGTTTTAATTAAGGGGATAGATGCTTTAGTAAAGAATGGGACATGGACTATTGAGATGTTGTTCTTAGGAAAGAAGGATATTTAATGCAAGTGAGTATATAAAATCAAGTTGAATTCAAATGGAACTATAGAGTGATTTAAGGCGCACTTGGTAATTCAGGAAAATGATCAAGTTAAAGGAATCAATTATAACGAGACTTTGCTTTTGTCGCAAAAATGGTCACTATAAGAACCTTTTTGGCAGTTACTATAGCTAGAAACTAGGAATTACACCAAATTGATATGCACAATGCATTTTTATGTGGAGATTTTGATGAGGAAGTCTACATAAAGCTTCCACCTGGTTTTGCAGCTTTTCATCATAAGAAGGTATGTCAATTGTGTAAGTCCTTGTATAGGCTACACCAAGCGCCATGTAACTAGTTCTTGAAATTGGTTTAGTACTATTCAAATATATGGCTTTACACAATCTTATGCTAATTACTCACTTTTCACTTATCACAAGGGTGCAATTACTTTGTGTGCTCTTGTATATGTGGATGATTTGATAATTGTTGAGAATAACAATGAAATCATTGGTATATTCAAGTCCTAACTTAGTGGTTATTTTCATATGAAGGATCCTAGGGTCCTAAGTTACTTTCTTATAATTGAAGTTGCTCATAGTTCCTGGGGGTTGTATCTTTATCAACAAAAATATGAATTTGATATTATTTCGAAAGGTAGATTTTTGGGTGCTAAACTTGTAGGTTTGCCTATTAAGTAGAATTACAAATTGGCTATTAGAGATAGGAAACCACTTGAATATCACTCTATGGCTACTACTAGTTGTGAACTTACATGAATTAAGTCAATTATACACTCTTTGGGAGTAGATCACTCGCAACCTATGCAACCTTTTTAAGACAATTAAGTAGCTCTTTATATTGCTTCAAATCTTGCATTCCATAAGTGAACGAAATATATACAAGTTGATTGTCATTATGTGCGAGATCAAATACAAGCTGGTCACATTGTCACTACATTTATTCGATCTCACGACTAGTTAGATGATAATTTCATGAAGGTATTAGAAAACAATAGTTTGTGTATCTCTTATGTAAGATGGGCATTCATAACCTTCGTGCTCTAAATTGAGGGAGACTATAAGGAAATAATATTTAGATGTAAATATTTTAGCGTATATAACTTTTCCGTCAATGTGTACGTCTTTTCCTAGGTGTAAATGTAATCAATCAAGAGATAATGTGAGAGAGATTTTAGGACTAATAACATGTATATCTATGAGGTCTTATAATGTAATACAACAGAGTAATATAATTCATTTTCCTAAAAAATCTTTTATAGAGGCTACAAGGAATGATGAAGAAGACATGATATGGTTCGTGGTGGAAAGAGGGAGGAGAATCATCAAATGATTAACTTTGATGTTTTCATATGTATAAAATAAGTGAGTCGAGAAAGGATGGCAAAAGGCTTATAGTTCAGCCTAATGTCAATGGGCTTGATTCAATTTAAATTAATTTTAAGCTGAGTTTGTATTTACAAAAAATTTAAATTTTGGGTTAATTCAAACTCGAATTTCTCAACCTAACTTAGTCCAAAGCCCAAACTTCTTCCATATACAAAATGATGTTGTCCTATATATGGATGAATACTTGTGACTGTGGTCTTCCCTCTCTCATCTTGTTGTTTGTCTTTCCTTCAATCATCTTTTGTGCCCTAGCTAGCCACCAGTTACGTTCCCCCCTTCTTAAATTTCTAGTCTTCTCTTCTCCCTTCAATTGTCATCTCATTTAGTTTTCTTTAGTAGCATAAAGTTGAAAAAATAGGTATTAACATTAGGTTTCATAGTGATTTTCTTGTTGTCCTCATGTCTCATGTTTTGTAAATACTATATTAAACAATATGTAAGCCTGAACTTTTAAGTAGTCAGGAAATCTTTTTTTATTAAGAGAATTTGAATGTGTCATGTGTATTATCTACTTGTTACGGCTATGACATTGATTACTCTTTCTTTAATTTTAAAGAAGAGATAATATGACAATAAGATAAGAAATAGTTAGTTTCATTTAAGTTTAAATTCACGATTTATAATTGAGGAAGATTTTAAATACTAATTGATAAATCAATTATTTTTTATTCTTATTTTTTCCCTAACATGTTTATGTTTATGTTTATGGTGATAGATCGATTTCTGTTTGGTGTTGTAAATATACATATTACTTTTAAGGGTTGTAAATATACATATTACTTTTAAGGATATTAAGATCGATTAAATTTCTAAATTATAATGTACATGGTTTAGATCACTTAATGTTAAAATAATTAATGAAACTGACCTTAGTTAAAATATCTCCATTCTTTATTTTTTATTATTTTGGTTTAAATATTCTCTATATTGAATTGATTTCATGATTATATTATTTGTAATTGTTTCAAATATATAAAGTTAACTCTTCAACAATATAAACCAACATAATAGTGATCTTTAATCTGGTACCTAATCATATACCAAGTGAAGAAATAATCTAGATTGAAGAAACCGCTTCTTTAAAGATAAGGTATTTAGAATCACTTCATAAAGAATAAATCAAATGACATAGTTGATAAGCCGAAGTGCAAGTATTGCTATAATATTTTGGACGAAGGTTCTAAAGGTAGAATATATTATTTAAAAAAACATATTAATGATAATCAAGCAACTACTCAAGCTGCACAAGATTTTAGGGAAGGTAGACATAAAGAAGCCATTGGATAGATTCCAAATTGTTCAATAAAGCATCAAAATTTATTGAAGGTCTATCAGAGAAGATTGGAGAACCATTAACGAGGAGTACTACAAATAAGGTTAAAGAATCTCTCAGAAACTTAATGGTGGATCTTTATATAAATATTGAAACTTTGCTACTTTAAAAGATTGAATTGAAAGTTATAATGTTGAATTAAGTGAATGAGCAAGATATAGGAGGAGGAAAACATAATGTAACCGGTGTCAACATTATATGGTGTTTGGTATTATTCTTGTACTAGCTTTATAGAATGGAGAAACAAAAACAAGTCGACATCAGAGTGGTACTTGTGACCATTTCTGAACTTTTCTATGTTGAGCACCCATAAAATTCCAAAAGCTAATTGACATTAGTGTGGAAATATGACTCATACTGGACTAGTGGATTAGATGTTTTAGTTTTTAAATTTTAAATTTTATGTTTAGATATGGATTAAATTTTTAAAAATTTTTAATTGTTTTTTGGTTAAATTATAATAAGAATGCTATTTTCCTTTTAGGAATCTATCTCTTAAGTATTTTATGCCTATAAAAGGTTATCTTATTGATACAATTTAGGATATTATTATTTATTAACAAAAAAAGGAAAGAATTTCTTCATTCTTTTCTTAGAGAAACTCTTATTTTAGGTTCTTTAATAACTTACGATTTTATCTAACTTCTTAGTAGCGATCAACCTTAGAATCTTATCACTCTCATCTTTTTGTTTGTAAGTGTTGCTATTCATACCCTTCATTGCGTTTTAAGTCCACTTTTTAAACCAAATCTGTCTTGATAAAATGATCTTTATTCCTTATTGGTATTGAATCTCACTAGTCATGTTGATGAGGGTCATATCATATAAGGACCTATGTAATTAAAAAAAATGGTATTAGGAGGTTAAACTTTTTAAGACACTAATCTAATAAAAGGAAAAAGTGAAACAATTGTCATGACTTGTGATCTTGAGATAATAAAGACTTAAGATGTTTATTGTCTCACTTCAACTGAGCTTTAAGATGCCAATTTGTAATACTATTGAAATAGACATATTTAAGATTTATAAAGAACAAAAATTTTGATATTAAAGATTTTATTATTAATAATGAATGAGTGACCATTACATTAGACGTATAGACGACTAAAAATTAGAAGAAGGGATATATGGAGATGACAACGCATAATATTGACAATTATGGGACTTTATATAGTTGATACTGAGGTATTTCTTTAATTTTGTTATCATTTGTTCTTTGATTATGTTATAAATGAATTTTATTATGTTTTAAAATAATAGGTTTATTTATATTTTGAAGTTGCATATAAGTGAGAGATTGATAATTGTATTGGTTAATTGTTTAATGGACTGGAACATCCATAAGAAGCTTTCAAATTATAGCATGAATGATGCTGTGGTTGATAAAGTTAAAGGCAAGTTGCAGGTTAGGAACTTGCTGATGGATGAGAGGTTCTTCCATATGCACTATTTTATGCATATAGTGAATTTGATAATGAAGAATGACTTAGAGATGATTAAAAAAAGGGTATAAAAAATTTAGAATAACATAGCATATTAAAGTGTAACATTTAAACGACAATTGTATTCTATGCACTAAGAAGTTGGTTATAGATTTTCAATAAGATGGAACTCTATATTTAAGATTCTAGAGTTGACAATTAAGTATATTGAGGTGTTTATTAAGTTAAGAAATGAAATTCTCAATAGACATATTTGTTAATAGAAAAGCAATCAGAGTTGGAAAAAGTAGTTTGAGATATTGTTGCTATTTTATAATATTATTGAGTTGTACTCTAGAACAAAGTATCTAACTTTGAATATTTGTTTTGCTAACATATGCAAGAAGCTAGCATTCAAATGAGGTTATTTAGACAATAGTAAAGCATATGATATAAAAATTTGGTACTTATTGGTATTTGATTGATAATATTATAATAGTTCTTTCCATGTTGGACCTAAGATACAAGATAAAGGGAATTTAATTTTCTTATCAATAGTTATATGGTGATCCTACTGAATAATTTATTGATATTACTACACACTTCTAGTATGATTTGTTTAATGATTATCAATCAAAATTAGATAAAGACTTAGATCATAGTAGTTTAATATCATCTTAATCTTTTGTTGATACATTATCATTAAGCAAATTTGGAAGTTTAAATCGTTGTTTTAAGGAATTTATAAAAGAAAAAAGTGTTAACATTTCTTGTAATTAGATAGAGTTGAATAATTATTTGGAAGCAAATATTGTAACTAAAATTGAAGAGTATTTTGATTTATTATCATGGTGGAAGTCAAATGAAGCTTAATATTTGATTTTACAAGTAATTGCACAAGACTTATTAATAATTCTAATATTTATAGTTGCTTTCAAGTTTACTTTTAGTACTGATGATCGAATAATGAGTCCTTATCATAGTTGGCTTACTCTAAAATTGTAAAAATCTTGATGTATGCTCAAAATTAGTTAGGAGCTAAAAATGGTTAAGGTGAACTTTATAATTTATGGTATATTAGTCTTTTACTTTTATAATTTTAATAATCTATTGTATTATCTTATATTTTTCTGTTTTATATTATAACATATACAGAGAATGTGAATACAATAAAGATCATCCATGCAACTAAAAGTTTATTTGAAGAAATATCTAATGATGTAGATATATTTTAATTATCTTCTATAAATTTAATAAAATTGTTGCAGAATTATATATGATTTACATAATATTTTTTTATATACGAATGAAGTGGTGCAAGCTATTAGGAATCTTAATTATAATGAATAGCTAGCACGTTTGCTTTTACTATTAGAACCATTAGCTGATATATATATATATATATATTGTAAGTTATTTTACACACTTTTCTCTTTAATATTTTATTTTAAATTTATTTTGTTTGCTTATAGCTGGTTTAGGTTGTTTACTTCTTGATTAATTTTTCTAGACAAACTTGCTAGTGAATCTTATTAGTATATGATTCTTCAGGAATGTCGTAACCTTAGTAAGGCTTGTAAATTTTGTTTTTCAATTACAAGATGCCATATGAATAAACCATGTAATCAGTTATAAATTTGAGATCCTTATAATCCAGTTATGTTCTTAATATTGTAAAGAGGTAATGTAGACTATAAAACCTTTTAAGGTAAGTCTGATGTTGCTTACAAGATTTATTTAGTGAACCATAATTGCTTAAGATTTATTTAGTGAATCATAATTGCTTTGTTTATCTTAAAGTCAAATTCTTTCATATTTATATACAACTTCATAAGTTTCTTTCCATTTATGTTTCACAGGATGGTTTAAAAACACTTGATGAAATTGTATATTGAGTCATGCATTAAAATATCTGAGACGCCTAATATGAAGTTGCTTCAAAGTTTACACATCTTAAAGGTAGCAACGTTAGTTTGATGAATATGAAGAAAATGGGTGCTTATGTTTTTCCATAAAGGCGAGACAAAATTTCCTAGTTAGAGAACCATTTTCCCTCCTTTTCTTTTACTAAGTTAAGGATAAAGAGATTGCAAGATGAGTGTGCATTGCAAGATATATCTATAACTCCATAATTAAATGCCCTGTATACACACAAAACATTTCATTTGCTTAACCTATCTTATAATTTATCAAATATTTTTTTGTCTTCATTATAAAAAATGATCCATTATCTGTTAAATGCATGTTATCAATGTTTCTAGAAATTGATTCTAAATTATTAAAAGGAATAATGCTATTATATGTAATCTCATTGTAATATTTAATAAGTTGTGAATTTTTTTACTAACAATAGTTGCTAATTATTTATGATCTTAAGAAACGGAATGATGAAGAAGCTTCAACAAGTTCTTATGTCAAGCCAAAGAAATGGTGATTTGCCCTTTTATTTGTATTGTAATTAGTTTATCCATCAACTATATTTCATCCTTGTTACTTACTCCAGAACCTCCTACATTTTTGTAGGCATGGATCATAAAAATTTAGGTGCTTCTACTAACAAGTTCATATTCCTACATGCAAAGTTAATTAACATTATTGACCATTTATTAAGTTGTTATCTGCAAAACATGGTTCCTTATGTCTAATAAGGTTATTATATATATAGCATTATCTAATGAATATTTTTATGAAAATGGTTACCATTTTCAATGTAAAGCTTTAGAATATCCAATAGTCTCTTACTCTTTCCACTATAATGGCATTGGTCTAAAATTAAAAAAAACTGATTTATTCCCCTATTACCTTTTTAATGTTATGTTCCTTTTTTAATTTTTCAAAGTAATTACTCTTATCACTTATCAGGATAGGAAAAACTTTTAATGATTGATTATTATTATTGAGAGCAATCTTTGGTTTATTTAAATTATCAAGTCAAGGTAGTCTTGCTTAACCAACCTAATTAGCCTTTAAGTTGGATGAATCTTGCTCAGACTCAAGCTCAAACTGAATTATTCAGGTCCAATTATGCATCGAGCCACATAAAGCCTGATTGGTATCAAACCTAAGCCATATGATTAGGTCCAATCGAGTTTTAGATCGAGTTTGAACTGTAAAGTTTATTCCACTTATTTTAAAATATTTCAATCATTACACCCATTTTTTATGATTCTTCTTCTAAATTTCACCCACACTTTGGCTCTATAAGATCTTTATTTCTATTTGCAATTTAATTATTTTCTCATTGAAAGTGTTCATTTCACTACTATTAAAGAAAAAAAAACCTATTTGTTATTATCATTATTCACATTTTCTATCTAGTCTAATGAAAAAGGAGGTTTATCGTTACTTTAAAAGTTTGCTTTTTTAATGATGCTTAGAAATGTTGACAAGTGTACTATGTCTGAGTTCATTGGGGAGTACTTAAAAAGTCGAAGGTTAAAACAATGAAATTGAACAATGCAAACATTTTTTATTTTTCAAAATATAGAATAATTACTTGTCAATTAAGACTCACAAGTAAAACAATGGTTCAAATTGATTAAAATCTTATTTAAATTATTAAAAAATATTTAACAAAAATTTTAAAGAGTTTATGAAATTCGAATTCAAGAAAATTTTTAAAAGTCACGACCAATTATTTAAATCACTTCAAAAAAAAATATAATAATTCAATCCTATGAATTAAAAAATTAAAATAAATATGAATCACACAATTTATAATATAGATAAGTCATTATGTTATTATTTGTATGACTCATATACAAAGTGTTTATTAGCAATCTTTGGGTGAACATGATCTATCACATATTTATATGTCTAGACATGTTCTTCTTTATAATGCAAAGTGTAGACATGGGTATAGATGAAATAAGGCTATATTGAAATGACAGAGGATTTTCTCGAATAAGGACATAGCTTAGAACACAAGCATGTCAGTGGTCATTTCTTTGTATAGATAGACATAATGAGTTACACGATTAGGAATACAAGTGTATCTATACTCGTGTTCCATTCTATAAAGAAATAGTGTAAAATACAATTTGGGACATGATTATATTCATGACAAACTATCTTACCTAAAAATACATTTTTGGTGGATTACAAGCTCTAAAAGGACTCGAGGCCTTATTAGAGTTATGTTTAAATTATATTGATTTTGGTAAAGGACAAATAATGCAGGATTGTATCAGGTAGAGTTTACATTTTGTTTTAACTAGAGTTTACATATAAATATTTTTTTTTGTAAGCCTATGCATGAGAGCTTACACATGCTCCTAAGGATATAGGCTTACTAAATTGGACTTAAAATCTTCTTGTGTTCTTGTTTGTTTCTTCAATATTATTATATTATTATTGCATTCTTTATTAAAAAGTGGTATTAAAACATAATTGAGGTAACAATAAATTTGGTTGCAAAGTTTGAAGTGGTAAAGTTCAATGAAATTGAAGATATTGAATTATGGCAATAAAAAATGTAGGATTTATTGGTGTAAAAGGCATGCTAAAGGGATTGAGTGAGAATAATTCAGAAGATATGGAGAAGCTTAACTAGGAAGAGTTATATGCATGAGTAGCGCGGACCATTAGACTATGTTTAACTGATAAGGTTATATACCTTGCCATGGATATGGCATTCTCTGTGGAGATATGGAAGAAGCTGAAGAGTCGATACATATTAAAGTTTCTCATAAATGGGTTATGTCTAAGTAAAAAATATACAAGATAAAGATGCATGAGGGAATATATATAGAAAAACATGTCAATGATTTCAAACAAATAGTTTATAATCTTTTAAGGATTGAGGTGACTATTACAAATAAGAATAAAGAAATGACTGTACTTTATTCTTTACCTCCTTCTTAAAATATTTGATAACCACACTCATTTTACATAACGAGGCAATTGTTGTGAAAGACATAACTATTGCATTGTTGGTTGATAACTAATGAAAACAAAAAACTAGTAAAAGCTTTTAGAGGAAAGGGTTATAAGTAAGGGGTAACTAGTCAACTACAATACTCATATATTATAGATAGGAGATGCTCACATCATAGGACACTAAATAAGAATTGGTTTGTATCATACAAATCAAGCAACTTTGGTACTATTTGATTGGAGGGTGATAAAGCTTACAAATCATTGGAACATGATAGCTTAGAATCAAGATGCTTGATAGTGTTGTTAGGAAGTTGTCCAATGTTAGGCATATATCCCATTTAAAGAAAATTTGATCTCTTTGAACACCTTACACATGATTTTGGTTATAAAACTAATGGAGACAACATTAGTGTGGTTAAGCATGCGATAGTTATGATGAAAAGGCTATGGTTGGTAAAAATATCTATAGAATAATATAGAGCATAATTGTAGTTAGAGAAGTTGCTACAGTAGATTAAAGGAAGACAATACTGCGTTGTGACACTTACATATGGATCATTTTAGTGAGCAAGTGATGACAAAACTACATAAAAAAATTTTTGTTGGAAGGTGTCAAATATTGTAAGTTAGACTTCTACAAGTTTCATGATTTTAGTAAAAAATATATGATAACATTCAAGGTTGCAATATTTGGGAAGCAATATATATTAAAGCACATATATAAAGAGAATATGCTAGAGTTAGCAAAGAGAATACTAGCTCAAAAGTGGTGTAAATAGGGTTAGAAAAATAAGAAGTTGATGATAAAAGGGACAAAATAATTTTGGTTAAAGAGATAGAAGAACATTATCAAGAGAAGAGAAGCATCATAATGTAGTCATAGATATAACACGTCATAGTTGGAAGTAGTAGATATGGTTGGGAAGGCTAGGTCTTGTATGCTCTAATCAATAATAAGAATCTGAATACCTTTTAAAAGGATATGGATAGTTAGGAGAAGGATAGATGGATAGGAGAAGGATAGGTGGATAGGTATTTGGGTGAAAGGTGTAAGGTTTCACAAGATTAGAGAATTGAGTGCATCTGGTCAAATTTTATTGAAAAGGGCTCACGCTTCAAAGAATGTAGCTAACATGTCATCAAAGCTAGTTACTATATAAAAGGTCAAGTTTTGTTGGACTTAATTAATATTTCAAGGTGCTAGATGCGGGTGTAAGCCAACTTATATAAATTATATATACTAAGTGAAGATTATAGTGCGGTTTGTTCTCATAGGGGAATGGTAATGGGAATGAGAATGAATATAGTGAAGAATAAGAATGGATATTATCATTATAATTATGATGGTTAGTTAAGAGGAAGGAATGATTACTTAATCCATTGACGGTGGTTGGTTTGTAAAAAATCTATTATATTTTAATTAATTAATTAATTATAATTTAATTAATAATATTGTAATTAATTAATTACAATATG
>JAOQMS010000004.1:33633703-33663199 GCA_027563885.1 Erythroxylum longipes
ATTTGAGGAAAGTGTTAAAAAGATGCATTGAAAAAAATCTTGTGCTTAATTATGAAAAGTGTCATTTCATGGTTAATAAAGGCATCATATTAGGACATATAGTTTCTCTAGGGGCATTGAAATGGATAGATCAAAAATTGATATGATCAGCTCGCTACCTTACCCTGCAATTGTGTGGGAAGTACATTCTTTTCTTGGTCATACAGGTTTTTACGGGCGATTTATCAGAGATTTTTTGAAGATAGCCCATCCAATGAGCAACCTTCTGTAGAAAGATGTGCCATTTGAATTTAATAAAGACTGCAAAAAGGCGTTTGATATTTTGAAGGAAAAGCTGGTTACTGCACCTATCATCAAACCACCGGATTAGAACCTCCTTTTCGAGCTCATGTGCGATGTCAGTAACTACACTGTAGGAGCAGTTCTTAGGCATAGGGTAGGCCGTGACCCTCATGTGATCTATTATGCATCAAAGACGTTGGATAGTACTCAACAAAACTATTCAACCACTGAAAAGGAGATGTTTGCTCTGGTCTTCGCATTAGAGAAATTTCGATCATACTTGCTTGGTACGAAGGTGATAGTGTATTCAGATCATGCTGCTCTTCGGTACTTGATGAGTAAAAAGGATACGAAGCCAAGACTTATCCGATGGATCCTTTTGCTGCAATAATTTGACATTGAGGTCAAAGATAAAAAAGGAGCAGAAAACCTGGTCGCAGATCACCTCAGTAGGATGAACAACACTTCTAAAGATGATCTGGTGGTTACTGAGGAGTTTCCTGATGAACAACTATTCGCGATGACTTCAACATGGCCATGTCGAAACCCATGGTGGATTTGGTCAATTTTATCACCCAGAATGGATACCCAGATGGTATCACATCTGCCCAGTGCCATAAATTGAAGAATGGTGCCAAGTATTACATTTGGGATGATCCATATTTATGAAAAATGTGTTCTGACCAGATTGTTCAAAGGTGCGTACCTGAATATGAAATTTCTTCCATATTGCAATTTTGTCATGCATCTGCTTGTGGTGGCCATTTCGGCCCTAATAGGACAGCTAAGAAAGTGCTTGAATCTGGTTTCTACTGGCCTAAAGTTTTTAGAGATTCTTATGCATTTTGTAAAGCATGTGACAGGTGCCAAATGACTGGCAACATAGGCCGAAGAAATGAAATGCCTCAGACCTCGGTTATTGTTTGTGAAATATTTGATGTGTGAGGGATTGATTTCATGGGCCCTTTTCCATCATCATTTCGTTTTTAATACATTTTGTTAGCTGTCGATTATGTTTCAAAATGGGTAGAGGCAAAAGCTACTCGAACTAATGATTTTAAGGTTGTTGTCGATTTTATGAAGGCTAATATCTTTGTCAGGTTCGGCACCCCGAAAGCAATCATTAGTGATTGCGGGATTCATTTCTGCAACAGAGTGTTTGCTGCATTGCTAAAGAAATATGGAGTTGTGCACAAGACCTCCACAACCTACCATCCTCAAACAAATGGGTTGGCGGAATTGTCCGATCGAGAAGTAAAGAGTATTTTGGAGAAAACTATGAATTTCAGTTGGAAAGACTGGAGCTGGAGCTTGGACGATGCTCTTTGGGCTTACCGCACTGCCTACAAAACACCATTAAATATGTCTCTTTACAGACTTGTTTATGGCAAGGCCTATCATCTGCCAGTGGAAGTTGAGCATCGAGCGTTTTGGGCCGTGAAGCAGTGCAACATGAATTTTGATGCTGCTGAACAACAAAGGAAGTTGCAGATTCAAGAATTGGAAGAACTACAGAACCATGCTTTTAACAATGCTGTTACATACAAGGACAAAACTAAAGCTTTTCACGATAAGCAGTTTACCGAGAAGAAGTTTAAAGTCGGATAGAAGGTACTTTTATTTAATTCGACTTTGAAACTTTTTATAAGGAAATTGCGATCCAAGTGGATTGGACCTTTTGTAGTCACAAAGATTTATCCTTAAGGTGTTGTTGATATTCAAAGCATGGAAACGAAAAAGATTTTCAAGGTGAATAGCCATCGTTTGAAGCCATTTTATGAAGGATTTTAGCCCCATTCTGTCGAAGTTAATTCTTTGAATGAACCTTCCTATAACTGAATGGGGTCCGTGTCGAGCTAACGACGTTAAACAAAAGCGCTTCTTAAGAGGCAACCCAAGATTTGCTTTCATTTTGTTCTTCGCAATTTAATTTTTAGTTGTTCATAATTCTGTCAGGTTTCTTGTTTCTCGATATTTTCTTTTTGAATTTTGTTCCCACTTTTTGCTGTTATTGGATATCACTTGGTCGTAAGATTTTTATTGTTTTGCAGGACAGTATATTTTGATCGTTGTCATGGTGTACTGAAAAAAAACCTGGTTGATTAAATGGTCTGCGTAAATACACAAACAATTTTTAAGGTGAGTAAACCAGCGGCGGCAACAGCAAGGTGGCATGGTTGTAAATTTTGGCATTTTTTTAAACCAAATATGGGGAGGGTATTTTAGTCTATCCAATTTTTAAACCTAAAATCCACACCCCCAATTTTCCCCCAATTCTCTAAATCCCTAATTTTTACACAGCCAAATCCTTAAGATCCATGCCATCCACCGTTGCCCACCACTTCTCAACGCTGCCCACCACCGTTGCGCACAACACCAGCCCACATCGTCTCCACCACGCCGTACCACTCCTCCGACCACAAAAACACTAGCCAACATCGTCCATCCACCGTCACGCGCAACACCATCCACGTCGTCTCCTCCACGCTGCCCAACAACGCCGTCTCCTCCACGCAACTCCAGCTTATGCCACCCCAGCAATCATCGCGCACAATGCCTCCGACGTCGTCTCCATGTCGCATCAGCAATCGCCATGCCGCACCACCCAACGTTGTCTGCTCTATGACACCCGATACCACCAGAAGATTCGACACCCACAACACCCATGCCAAGATTTCATGGTACACATCTACCTACAACCACCAAATCCGGCGGTAACACCACCAAAACCGCAGAATCTGCACCACCTCGACGCTCCACTCGCAAACGCCGAGCTCCAACAACACCTCCACCACCTCCCGGTGATGACCATGAAATTGAAGAAGAGGAGGCTGCCATTGACACAGAAGAGGTCCCTACTGCCAATGAGGAGGACACCCAACCTAATAAAGTAGAGGAGGAGGCAGAGAATGACGAAGAGACCATACCTAAGGAGCGCGGACACCGTTCTCGGTCCAAGTGTAGTCCGCGCATTTAGAGGAATAATCTCAAAGCCCACGGCCAAGACAAAAATCTTGGCTACGAGGATGCCGAGGATATCCGATTGCTCAACCAACTTAAGGGCAAAACGATTTGCCCGGGTCGGTACATGGACGAATCTTGCTTGAGTTACTTTAATTTACAATCTCAGTTTAGGTCTTTGGAAGATAATTTAGGATTGGGTGTGTTTTTGGATTTGCAGTTGCCAATTTTTAAAGAACTGGTTTGGGATTTTTATACTTCCTTTAAATTTGAAATGCCTGTTGATGGTGATGTCACTACACCTGCTACTATTCGATTCAGGATTTTAGAGCATTATTTCTCTATGTTTGTAAATGAATGGAATGTAGTTTTAGGCTTAGTACCCAATTCTCTGCTTTCTCATTATTCCCATATTAATTCTTTTTGTGATTATCCTGACTGGTATGATGAGAAAGAAACTTATTCAGTGCTGACTACCGATCCACAAAAGTATAATCCTAGCTCGTCTAAGGCGAATTCTTTGATTGATCCCGTGCATAGGATTTTCTACCGTTTTCTAGTGTTCAATTTTTTAGGAAAGGCCAATAATATGCATGTGGTTTCTAAAGAAGAGCTCTTTCTTTTATGGTGTGCTCAGAATAACATAAAAGTTAATATGGGTTATTTCTATATAACACATATTTTATACATCTTGGCACATCACACACATCCACTGATTTTGGGCTTTATGATCACACTGCTTGCTGTCAAATAGTGTGATTTTGATCTGTATTGTCATCATTTATTAACCCCGAGACCACAGGTCTTAGCCTTGGATATGAGTGCTCTTTGTAAGATGCAGGTTACTCGTGCATTAGCCGATGGAGAGTTTGTGATCCCACCACTAGATCTTGAGACAGCTGGGCCCTCTCGAGCTCCATCCATGGTACTTGTGGAACAAATGGGACGGTTGGAACGTCGACAAGGCACTTTGGAAAGTTTGCTCAACAAGTTGCAATCTCAAGTCACCAAGATTGAGCGCAATATCACCCACTGGTTCAAGTGTAGCGGTCATGGCGATCCACTATTTCCACCATCACCTTAGTGCATCACTTAGAGAAGCTTTCTCTTACTCTTTACTTTTTACTGTTCTTGTCTTTCTTTTGCTAACATTGAGGACAATGTTTAGTCTAAAATATGGGGAGGGGAATGTTTCACTTGTTTAACTTTATTTTATTTGCGTAATTGTTCGTTTGCGTGTTATGTTTATTGTTTAATTGTTTTGCTAGATTTTGCTGTTTTACAATTTTTGTTTTTAATGTCATGTTTATTACTGTTTTGTGTTAATTTGTGCATACATGCATCATGTAAAATGTTTTGGAAAAACTGAATTTAACTGTTTTTAAACATGTTTTTATAGACAATCTTGCCTTCTTTGTTCAGGAAACTTGAATTATTAGATACTTTGGCTTAATTGATCTTTTCTTGATCCTGTCTTGTCGTGACTCGAGTTAGTGTGTGTACTGAAATTAAACAAACTGCTTCAATTGCTTGCACCCTTTAGAGAGTAATAAGCATACATCCACACCAAAACACACTATGAGATTTTTGAGACATAGGATAGAGAGTACAACTTTACACGCACTTCAGTTTTCTTTCGGAGAGCGCACACATTTGTCTCCTACTAGAAACTAACATAAGTTCTGTTCAAAACCACATTCAGTACACTGGAATGAAGCTAAGGCATTGTTTGTGCAACCCCTTGCTATCCATTTTCTTTCAAAATCCAACCCAAAAAAATTTTATATCCTAGTTCAACCCCTTTGAGCCCAGACCTTTTCTTTGTTTTAACATACCCATTTTAACTTGTGACCTCTTCTTTCAAGCCCTGAATTTTGCACCTAGTTGAGAAGAATTACCAAGTAGCATATGTAATTATATATCATGTATACCAATGTTTAGTCACTTTGGGTTAAATTTGAATTGTTCGCTTAATTGTGCTTTGTTGATAAAAAGGAGAGAAAATCATAGCTGGCTGAAATGCATTTACTAGTGCTAGTTTTGAAAAAAAAAGAAAAAAAAGAAGGCAAAAAGCCGAGAAAAGGAAAAACAACAAAGAGGAAATTATTATGTGAATAAATGTATGAAAGGTAGTTTCAGCAGCCTTGGTTTAACTTCATTTTTGTAATTAAAGTTAAGTGAATGATAGATTTGGGAATGGTATACATGAGTCAAATGAGCTTAATGGTTTAATCTTTTTATTTGTGTTGACTCAAAACTGAAGTTATTGGCATATGTCTACTTGGTACATTTCTTTGCTCTTCTCAACTCAATTTCCTTGGTAACCAACTAGCCCCATTACAACCAATTAAAAGACCTAGTTGACTAGTGTGGGTTTTAAACCTGAGCTAGTGGTAGATATTTGAACTTGTGTCAGTCCTATGGAAAGAACAGGTTTGTGCTGGATTTTTGAAAGAAACACCAACATCCAAATTTCACATGATAGAATGAGTGAAACATTGCGAGGGTGCGGATGTTATTACTTTTTACTTGTGCATTTCTGAAGTAGTTAACATTCCAATTAATTAGGAGATTTACCTTCGTGGGTTTGTTTGTTTAATTCTGGACTGCATACATTAACTTAAGAAGTGATAAGTGAGGTTGAAAGAATTGTGATAAGATGTTGAAGTGTCTCAATAATTTGAGTTGATTGAATACTTGAGGGCAAGTATTGTTCAAGTGTGGGGAGTTTTGATAACTTGCATTTTGTGTATGTTAATTGTGTGTGTTTTATGTTCTTTTGATAGGCTTATGTGATGTTTTGCTTGTGTTTCTATGGTAATTCGTGTCTTTGTATGTTCTAGGTGATGAAATACCAAAGTGATGCGATTTGGAGTGAATTTGGCTAATCTGGAACTGGACAGGATTTCAACATGACCATGTTGAAAGTGACGTGATGCTGACAGATTTCTACCTGCGAATTTCAGATTAATTACCTTAGGATTTGGGCCTCAATGACACAGCCCTTTTTGCTAGACGAAGTCAAGTTATCTTGTAACCCATGGGAGCTTTATTTTGATATTTAATTGGGGCCCACTTTATTTATTGAAGGAGAAAAACCTATACCAATTTAGACTTACTTTTTAGAAAAAGGTGGCAGCACTTAGGAGGAGAATGTATTCTTACAATCAGCTGGGGGGATTTTTTTTTTAAAACGACGGCAACAGCACTTTTAGGAAGTGGGATTTTTCACAATCAGCTTTAGAATAGGTAAATAGCGACAATAGTTTTTGTGGATGGAAAAAAGACAACGAAACTTCTCCAATAATATTATCTTTTAATATTGCTATATGTGGCTAACCTTTTAATCTAGACAAGGTACCTTACATTTGATATATGTAATTCGTGAGAGTCTTTTGATTTAATTGTTTTCGTTTATCTCTTATGTTTGTTTGATCTCCGCACTTTAACCTATTTATTATTATCGTGTGTGTTGATTAATGAGGCCTGTTAATTAATCGACTTGATGATAAATTGCCAAATAGATTAGTTAATCTGTGATTGTTGTCTATGGAAGTGGTGAATTAATTTCAATTAAGAAATTAATGAGATTAAATAATTTAGTCTAAACAGATTGCGGCTTTTCCGATTCTGTTGACTAAGACAAAGGTCCATTAGAGCCTACTGCTGTCATAGATTATATTCTGCGGATCTTTACTCAGGAGTAGTCCAATTAGTTAGGGTAATAATCTGCGGAGCTTTACTCGAGGTTATCAAATAATTACGAATAGATTAGTTGATATGTGTTGTTCACTGTCTGCTATAACTTTGTCCATAAGAATGAACAAAATTTATATTTTTGAGCCTATGATCGAATTACAGTATTGAATGGAGGAGTACCTTGTCTAGGCTTTTCTTTATATTATTTTCAATCTTTATTTTTAATTTCTTTCTGCGTGATTTCGTGTTCTAAAATTAATCATCCCTAAATCGATTCTTTTTATTTTTATTTTATTTTTATTGATTCCACTATCAACCATAATGACAATAGGCATTTCATTAAGCTTACGTATCAAGACCAAAGACTTCGTGGGTGAGGATTGGTCCTTCCCTATTTCCCTGAACTCAATTTAATTGCACACTAGCTCCTAATCTTCTTGCTGCTCCTTAACAACTGTCGCTTCTTGATTACTCATTCCAATATCTGCTTCGTCACCCTCCCAAACAATTAATATATACTCCTTATTTGGACATCGATCGAATGGACCGAAAGTTTGTCCGCACTTAAAGCACAACCCTTTAGCCCTTCTCTCTATAAGCTGTTTTTAGGACAAATTCCTTGCTCCCCTCCATTTTGAACCCGCTGGTCGATTGCCATCAGTTATGGTGCTTCGGTTCTTGTTGGGTAGCTCTCTCGCCTCATCCTTGGCATTACTAGCTATATTGATTGGCTGAATTGGACGCTGGATGTTAGAAGTTCCTTACTGAGACCCATAACTTGAAAGAAAATTTACGGGCTTATTTTTCCATTCTCCTAGTCGTATTACCCCTTCTCCAACTAATTCCCTCTCCACCTTCTGTGTGATAGAGATGAACCGAGCTCGAGTTGGAGGATTATGGGTTCGAACCCTGTTTCTTATTTCCTCACATAACCTGCCCAAGAAGCAACTCATGTACCACTGTACGGGGAAATGGTCTATTTGCGATGCCACCTCTCAAACTCATCAATATATGCGTCCACTGATCCTCACTGGGTGACTAACTTCAGCTGCTCTATCAGGTCACCTTCATCCTTACCCCCATAATGATCAAACAACGAATGCTTTAATTGCTCCCAAGTCATGCAAGGGTCGAACTCACGTAGAGTCATGAACCAATACAGTGTAGTACCCTCCATACAAATATGAACCATCGACAAATGAAGTTTATAAGGAATTTCACGAATCATAAAATATGATTCAGCTTGCATGACCCATGCGAATGGGTCTTCACTATGGAACGCTGGAAGGTCGACCCGACGTGTTGCATTTCTATACTCCTCCTATGTACGTTCTGTAGTGGCTGAAGAACCATGGCCATCTTGTTAGCAAGTACCAGCCCCCTGTAGGCCATTTACGGGTCTATCACCACTAGCAAAATTTGATGTGTGGTACACCCCGGTGGTCCTTCTCCTTCACCACCCATGTTCTGTTTTTGTGGGTTTTTTGCCATTAAGGTCTGGAATCTATCTCTTAACTCTGACTACAACAGATTCTGGGATTTGGCTAGTGTTTCTACGCTAGCCATCAAAGAACTGAGTTATGTTCATAGGTCCTTCAAGGTGGTATCATGTGACTTAACCATTCCCTCTTGGGCTGAGAGGGATGATTCTTATCTCCTAAGAGACGCCTCCATTGCGATACTTTAGCCTCCATTTTGGTTTGCATACAATCTCTACCCACTTGGCCCTCTCAATGAAAGCACCAATTGATGGGAAAAACTATAGAGATTGCATTATTTATGTATATAATAGAGTTACAGTAGTAGACTACCTCCTGGAAATAGTTTCCAGACCAATACAATTGCTTACAATAAGAATAATAACCTCTCTCTTTCCCCTCGATTCAATCTATATGTTGTCCTCTACCATCCACAATTTCTCTCCGAAACTAACTCCTAACAACCTGCATATGTGGCAATTGTCCCCTTCCCTATCTTACCCCTACGAATGTAGGTTTGAATGGGCTTAGGCTACTGTACTATAGGTTGATCACTAACATGCTTATCACTAGGGGGAATGCTAACACAATCTATTTTCCACTTTGACGGTCCTTACATGTTTCTGATCAAAAGAGAATGTTCCTGCAATTATTTTCATTGATGAGGTTGATGCCACTGCTATTGCAAGGTTTGATGCTCAAACTGGTGCTAATGGAGAAGTTCACCGTATTTTGATGGAACTCCTCAATCAGGTATTTTATTAGGAGATCTTGTAATTAGTCTTATGGAAATGTATATATCATCTAACTATGGTTTACTCCCAAATTAAACTAAAGTAATATAAGAGATATTTTGATGAACTAAGTTTCTTGAAAATGATTGAATATCTAGTTTGTTAAGTCTTAAGTATGTTTAGTTATTTTACTGATGCAGTCAACTTCTACTTTCCTTGTCGAAATGTACTTTAGATGGATGATTTCAACCAGACTGTTGATGTTAAGGTCATAATGGAAACTAATATAACAGACACTTTAGACCCTACACTTCTACGTCCTGGAAGGCTAGATAGGAAAATTTAATTTCCTTTGCCTAATAAAAGGCAAAAAAGGCTTGTTTTCGAGGTAAACTTTCTTTGACACGGCCTGTGAATTTATCTTCTTAGAAAAAGAGAATCTTTTGTCCCATTATAATGCAAGATTCCTTTCTGTAGATAAATTAACAGTTAAATGAAATTATTAATTTTCTTTGTACAAGTTTGCACTTCTAAAATGAATCTAAGTGATAAGATGGACTTGGAAGACTATGTTTCTCGATCTAATAAAATTAGTGTTGGTAAGGTTAGTTGGGTTTCTCTTCATATTGTGTAGTTGTTGTGTGATTATGGTATCAATCTTTATATTAGTTAATATGAATAATGTGAGAAAAGCTACAATATTTTCTTTAGCTTTTGATACTAATACATTAGTTGCAAGAAGCATGTGGCCTGAACAAAATGAAGCATGCGCCTCTTATATTTATCTTGTCGAATATTTGTCTGTAATAATTCTTAGAATTCAATTTAAACCCCCAATGTTTAATATATCCACCATAATATCTCATATTGAATAGAATCTCGTCCTCATCATAACT
Source organism: Erythroxylum longipes (assembly GCA_027563885.1). Lineage (NCBI taxonomy): Eukaryota > Viridiplantae > Streptophyta > Magnoliopsida > Malpighiales > Erythroxylaceae > Erythroxylum > Erythroxylum longipes. The sequence continues at coordinate 33,643,754 of JAOQMS010000004.1, forward strand.
GGACATCTGCTTATAGATTACAGCTATCTGTTAAGAAGTTGAAATGCATGTAGCATGAAAGAACAGGTACGTACTTCCAAAGGACTTTGAGAAAGGTTACAATGTGAAGAAGCCTGACACCGACTTCAAATTCTACAAATGATGAAGAGTTTGTTGAAGCACATGTAATTTTCCTTGCAATTTTTGATGACTATAGAATTCTCTTTTGTATTTCATAACAAAAAAAACACATGTAATTTGTTTTTGTATTTTGAATATGTTAAATTTTGAATTTTTTAAGTCCTTGTAGACAAGATATTAATATGAATGCAGTTTTTTTTCGTTTACATTTGATAGTGTACGTACGCAATTAAAATGTACATTAAATAGGTTTTTTATGTTTACAATATAAATCTTTTCAATTTTCACATGTTTCGCAAAATTACATATTGCAATTAATAATATACATAAACTTTTTAGTCAATTTTGTATTTTTCTTTATATTTCTATATATCATTTACATCTTTACAACTGAAGATAGTATGAATTTTTTTATATTTTTCATGCAAAATATAGTGAAAAGTTTAGATTATTATTATAATATTTTATCTTCATATGATTTTTGTAATTAGATGATTATTTATTTTTATATATTATCAATAAAAAAATTTTATTCAGTTTCTTAAGATTTATCAAGCATGCATGTTCTTAAATATGTCAAAATATAAAAGCTTTTAGTTTAAAAAATGTTAGTTTTATTTGAACTTGAAATATATATTTACATACAAATATGTAGATAACTAATTTGTTTATTATTTTAATTTAATTTCTACAACAAGTTAATATTTATTATACAAATTAAATAATATGCATTTACAATATGCATATACATACATACATATATATATATATAAACTTTCAATTGTTTCAACTTTTTATATACAATATAATTATCTATTAAAGACTTAATCTCTTTTTTATTATAAAATATATATGATTTAAAATTTACATCGAGAAAACATTATGCTTACTAATTTGATATAAATTCTTTGTAAAAATTAACAAAAAATATTGTAAATAAAATAAAATGAAGGCATATACATTAGATCAAATTATTATATATCTATGTTAATGAAGATAATAATTAAATATCATATAATTAATTATATTAATTTAAAATAAATATGAAATATATGAATGAAATTTAGGAAAAGCTCTGTCTAGGGAGCTTGGGTTTTAAGTAGGACCATTTATGACCCCTCCAACCTTTTTTGGGAACTTTCCTAGTGTACTAAAGTTTTATTACATACTAAATGGAGGTAACTCGAGGCAATTTCCCTTTTTTACATGAGAGAGTGGGAGTCAATTCTTGTGATAGAAGCAATGTCGAGCAATTTGATATTACATAGTTTGATGGGACAAAGTTCTCATTATGGAAATTGAAGATGAAAGCAGTATTAGTAAAAGATAGCTGCTTGGAGGCCATCAGTGCTAGGCTGGCTGATTTCACAGATGTCGTCAAATGGGAACAAATAGATTCCTGGCCATGTCAGATTTGAATCTTGGTTTATCGGATGATATCTTGCAAGGTGTAGAGGAAAAGAAAATAACCAAGGAGATATGGGATCATCTCACAAAGTTATATGAAGCTAAGACTCTTTATAACAAATTTTTTTTGAAAAGGAGACTTTACACACTTCGAATGTCTGGATCTACTTTAGTAACAGAGCATATCAATACTCTGACCTCTCTATGCTCTCAACTTTCAAAGTTGGGACATAATGTAAATTCAACTCAACGTGCAGAGATTCTACTTCAAAGTCTTCCATATTCATATGACCAAATCATCATTAATTTAACCAGTAATATCCTCACGGATTCTTTGGTATTTGATGATGTTGTTGCTTCGGTTCTTGAAGAAGAAAGCAGAGGCATTAGCAAGGAAGAAAAGCTAACAAGTTCGCATCAACTAGAAGCCTTATCGATGACAAGAGGATGGTCAATGGAGCGTGATTCCACTAGGAGCCACAAATAAGGAAGGTCTAAATCCAGAAGTAAGAAAAATCTCAACTGTTACAACTGTGGCAAGAGAGGACACTTTAAAAGTGAATGTCGATTCAGGAAAGGTGGAGATAAGGCCTCTGAAGCATCAACTTCTCAGGGATATGTTGCTAATGGGGAAATCTTATACAGTGAAGTAGTGATGGTGTTCAACGACAGAGTAAAGCTTACTGATGCTTAGATAATGGATTCAGCTGCAACGTGGCATATGACTCCTTGTAAAGATTGGTTTCACACTTATAAATCTATCTCTATAGGATCTGTGTACATGGGAAATGATGATGCCTTGGAGATTACTGAGATTGGCACCTTTAAGTTAAAGATGTATGATGGTATAGTTCACACTATTCAAAATGTGCAACATGTGAAGGGCTTGAAGAAGAATTTATTATCTTTAGGACAATTAGATGAAATTAGGTGTAAGACCTCCATTAAAAATGGAGATATGAGGGTAATTAAAGGAGAACTTGTAGTCATGAAGGTGGAAAGGATAGCTGCAAACTTATACAAGCTTAGGGGAGAGACGTATATGGAAACAAATGCATCCATTACATCTGTTAGTTCTGCAGAAAATGCAACAAAATTGTGGCACTGTAAACTTAGCCACATGTTAGAAAAATGATTAAAGATTCTTGCTGAGCAGAAACTACTCTCTGGTCTCACAAAAGTAACACTACCCTTCTATGAGCACTGCGTTACATGTAAGCAGTATAGACTAAAATTTAATGCATCGAATTTTAGAAGTAAAGATATTCTAGAATTGATTCACTCTGATGTATGGCAAGCATTGATTATGTCTTTAGGTGGAGCAAGGTACTTTGTGACCTTTATTGATGATTACTCTAGAAGATGTTGGGTGTATCCTATCAAGAGAAAGGGAGATGTATTTCCAACCTTCACAACATTTAAAGCACAAATTGAGTTAGAGACAAGGAAGAAAATCAAGTGCCTCAGGACTGATAATAGTGGAGAATATACTAGTGATGAGTCCATTGATTTTTGTAATCGAGAAGGCATCAAACATCAATTCACAGTGTCTCATACTCCTCAACAAAATAAAGTGGTAGAGCGAATGAATAGAACTCTGATTGAAAGAAATAGAGCCATGTTGAGAACTGCAAGTATGGCAAAGTCTTTCTGGGCACAAGCAGTGAAGACCGCTTGCTGTGTGATTAATCGTTCACCAACAAGATCGATTGATCTAAAGACACCGATGGAGATGTGGACTGGTAAACCAGCAAACTATTCTCAGTTACACACATTTGGAAGTTCTGTGTTCGTGATATATAATACCCAAGATATCACAAAACTAGATTCAAAATCTATAAAATGTAAATTTATAGGGTATGCTGATGGAGTCAAGGGGTATTGATTGTGGGATCCCACTTCTCACAAGCTAGTCATTAATAGAAATGTCATATTTACAGAAGATAAACTACAAGAGAAAGATCAAAATAGCACGTTTGAAGAAAACTCTAAAGTTGTAACGATTCAAGATGAAAGGAAGACTAAACAGAAAGATTCTACTGAAGCCATATCAGATCACGAGGAGCAAGAATTGGTTGAATCTAAAAATAAAGAAGTTCAAAGGTCAATTTGTTAAAGGAGAATCCTAACCTGGCAGTCTGATTATATTATGGAAGGCAATATTACATACTGTCTCCTAACAGAAGATGGATCAACATTTCGAGAAGCAACAAATAGCTGACATGCATCACTTTGGATGGCAGCAATGCAGGAAAAAAAATATAAGCTTGTCATCAGAATAAGACATGGAAGCTTGTGCCACTACCATAAGGGAGAAAACCCATTGGCAACAAATGGGTGTACAAGATCAAACATAACAGTGATGATCAGGTGGAGCGGTATCCTGCAAGGTTGGAGGTAAAGGGATATGCTCAGAAAGAAGGTATCGACTTTATTGAAATTTTTCACCTGTAGTTTGTCTCAATATAATTTGGATTGTCCTAGCTATATATGCTACATTTGATCTACATTAAGAGCAGTTAGATGTAAAGACTGCATTTATTCGTGGAGATTTTGAAGAAGAAATTTACATGCATCAACTAAAAGGTTTTGAAGAACCAGGGAAAGAGAACTTGGTTTTTAGGTTGAACAAATCTTTATACGGTTTAAAACAGGCGCCAAAATGTTGGTACAAAAGATTTGATTCCTTCATAATGAGTCGTGGATTCAACAGATTTAGTGCAAACCCTTATGCATATTTCAAAAGGTTTGATAATAATGATTTCATTGTATTATTGTTATATGTTGACGACATTTTGGTTACAAGCCCCAACAAAGATCGTATTCAAGATTTGAAGGCTCAGTTAGCTGGGGAGTTTGAAATAAAGGATTTAGGAATAGCAAACAAGATTTTAGGGATGCAAATTTACTGAGACAGAAATAACAGGAAGATTTAGCTTTCTCAAAAGAATTACTTAAAGAAAATCTTGCGACGCTTCAATATGCAAGATTGTAAGTCAATCTCTAACCTTCTTTATGTTAATTTTAAGTTATCCTCAAGTAAAAACCCTAGCAATGAAGCAAAGAGGAAGGAGATGTCTCGAGTACCGTATGCATCATCTATGGGAAGTTTAATATTCGCTATGATTTGCACAAGACTAGATATTGCACATGTAGTGGGAGTGGTTAGTCATTACATGGCAAATCTTGGTTGAGAACATTGGTGGGCTGTAAAGAGGATCCTAAGATATATTAAAGGGACCTCAAATGTTGCTCTATGTTATGAAGGATCTAAATTGATTGTCAAAGGATATGTTGATTCTGATTTTACAGGTGATCTTGATAAAAGAAATCCACTACAGGCTATGTGTTTACTATAGAAGGAGGAGCTATGAGTTGGGTGTCTAAACTATAGACAGTTATAGCATTATCTACAACAGAAGCTAAGTATATGGTAGCTACATAAGCTTGCAAGGAATCGATCTGGATAAAAAGGTTTTTGGAAGAAAAGCTTGGACACCGACAAGAGAAAATCCCTTTGTATTGTGATAGTCATAGTGCTTTGCATATTGCAAAGAATTCAACTTTTCATTCCAGAACTAAACACGTAGGAGTTTAATATCACTTTGTTCATGAAGTGGTGGAAGATGGAAGTGTAGACATGCAAAAAATTCACACAAAAGAGAACCTAACAGATGCACTAACAAAGCCAATCAACATTGATAAATTCATATGGTGTAGATCCTTGTAAAACTTGGTAGAGACGTAGACAGCTGAGAAATGGCAAGATAGAAATAACGATATGGAAATTGATTGGTTCTCAATCAAATCTCCAAGTGGGAGATTGTTGGCTTAAATCCCATATTGGTAAATAAAGAACATAGAAGCCTCCATTAAGGCTATATATGGAGGCATATGTTTAAGGTTTTAAATATCTCAAATTCTCTTTCTCATAACTTTGTATATTAATTTTTTGTGTGGATTATGAAATCTTCCTCTTATAATATATATTTTCTATAGTGGAAAGTTTTCTATTCTTGCCCGTGGTTTTTTCCTATATTCGTTAAGGGGTTTTTCACGTTATATCTTATGTGTTCCCTTTTATCTCAATTTCCTTTTTTATTGGTGTGCTTGCTCTATCCGGTAGAGTCCATCTCCTATCATAATTTATAGAAGAAAATTGTGTATGCATGAGTTTATTATTAAATTGGATCGAAACGTAGTTGGCTTCTCAAGTTTATCTAGAACACTTTTGGTATCTATAAAAAAAAATTACATGTCACAAAGCTTCTTTCCTTAACGCATTTTCTTCTATCTGTGCTTTGTGTTTCCAAGTTACTGTAATCTGCTCCTGTTGAATGGATTTTGCGGCAGATTTTTATGTCTGCAAGTAAACTAGGATGCTTCGAGATGCTAGAAAATGGGATTGAAATGCTCAGAAAGGCCTGAGCTTGGAAAAGGGTATATATGCTTCGGGAATGCAAAGTTTGAATGGATCAAAAAGGGATTAAACTAAATAATTCTTCTCTGAGTTAGTAAAACAAATATTGAATCATAAACTATTTCTGAAAAGTACACCAACGAATACCCTTTTAACCAAAGACGAACGTTTTCATGTCCAACTCATTCAGCAATTGCATAATGAATGCCAACACTGTCAATGACAGTGTTCCATTTGGTACGTATCTGCAAGTTCATTGAGCAACATCACTATTCTCTTTATTCTGTACTGTGGACGGAGCTGCGTCTTTTAGTTCGCCTGATTCTTTCAGGTTGGAGGGCTGTGCTTTGCGTCTAAAACCAAATCTGCTTGAAAATATTTTCCAGCTCCTTTTTGTTTTGACAAGCTTCTGAAGCTCCTGTTTCATGTTCAAGCATTCCTTTTCAAGCTCAGAAACACGTTCCTTCATGTCAGCTACAACCTCGGTTCGATCCTGTGAATCATCAATCTTGGGGAATCCAAGGTTTCTACAAGGATTTTGTGAGTTATCAAGATTCTCCGAGACAAAGAACCAGCCAGATACTGATGTACGGAGTCGAAGCTGCTCAAAGAAGAGAACTTGGACTATGACTCTTAGTGGCAATCTCTCATTTTGGGCTGCATGTGTGCTGGCTTCAAGTGAAAGCTTTTGACAGTTCATGAGTCTGCAAAGTTGTTCCCTCTCTGAATCTGTCAGCCAAGGATGTGCCTGGATTTGTTAAAAGCAGATACAATGTCAATGGTGACTTGCACAATGAAATTCAGAATACTTCAGTTCTTTTTAGGAATTCATCAAGCGCAGGAGCCAGAGGAAACAATCATAAGGATTTTACAACTGAACTTAAAAATAAGACTTCTGTTACCTTCAGATAGACATCAATGGCATGATAAATTCCATCATCAATTGGCCTGGCATAGTCTGGAATAGTAGCAGCAAGCGCTTCAAATTTTGGGAGCTTCAGATTAACATCTGTTGCAATCTCAGCAAGAAATCCATCTATCAGATTTGCCACCATTGTCATTGGTGTTAGCATATCAGTCCCGTTCATATACTGGTTTTCTTCCACTATGCAAGGAGAGCTGAACAAAGACGCATCTTGACTACTTGATACGAAATTATCAAGGATCCTCTGAACACAGTCTATGTCATAAAGGGTCTCCCCTGAAGCACATATATTTGGTATGAGAATATCAATAAGTACAGCCTGGTCCAGTTGAGCTCCAACTTTCTTCTCCAAACTGTCTCTGCATGATGGACTAGTATGCAATACCATGGCAGTGCGAAGTAATCTAAGAAGAAACTTAGGTGACGTGACTCCTTTAGTATTAGGAAGTAATGCCACAATTTCTTCAAGAAGAACTCTTTGATCTGCCTCAGAAGGTGTGGAAACAGCATTTCCATGGTTTGGATTATTGAAACTTGACGGTCTATTCATCAATGGAATGTATTTCTTGGCATAGTATATAAGTGACGCTGCAATAGTCTCAAGCTTCATGCCCCTTGACTCTACAGCCAAAATCAGTCTTCTGTAGAGAGGTAAGTTGAGATATGAGACATCTTCAAACCACCAATTCTCTCCTAAACCTTGTGGTTTAGCATCAGTAGATATGCCATTCCAGAGGACGATGCTTCCTTGATTCTGAGAGTCAGTTTTCCCTGCCACGGGCAAATTAAACACATCTGGGTCTGCACAAGCTTTCATGGCCAAGGAATCTATGCATCTGGATATAATGTGAAGCTCTTCTGCATAAGATAGAACTTCTTCGCATGTTTCAAGAGCTTTTATGGAGTCTGACCAATTGCTGAACACTTCGTTTAGGAAAGCCTCCGTTTGTGCAATGAGATTTGCTTCACCGTAATCTTCAGTCATGCGGAGGTATTCTGCTACGCATCTAAGGCTTACTACATTTAGAGCAGTGAGCTCTATTTTGACACCATAGCAGAATTTGGCTACAAGCTCAAATGCTTTAGCCCCACCAGGTATGCCATTAAGCTTCAAGACACATTCTGACCCATCTTCACCAGAATGCTCTTCAATTAGGTTTGCCAGTAGCCCACTTCTTGAAAGCAATGGAAACTGTAGCCCAGATATAGATTCAGTTCACCATTTCGTATCAGTTAAGCTGAATCAATTAATGAAACTCAAAAGGAAAGTAAATGAGAAACAACATGAACATGGAAGGACAAGCACCTTGTGAAGATTGAAAGACATCTCTCCGATCTCAACAGTAACATCGCTTTGAAGGCCCGTTGTGCAAAGCCTGCGAAATTTTTTTTTGGTTCAGCATGTCATACAGATATTGTTATGGAACGAAATAAATGCAAAGGAACTAAAGAAAGCAGCATTAATCTTCTAGGTGTAAATCATTGATTAACATATATAAATTTAATTATCAACAACAAAGAACGAGTCTTATAATCGCACTCAACAAGATAAAACCAGCAGAAACTCATTACGTTCCTTCTTCGGATTCTTCATAAATTTACAGCATTCAAATTCCGGTAAGATTCTGTGAGCAATAAATGCAGTTCCTCACTAGAATTACATGCAAAAATATTAGCATCTTTCAAGGATATTTAGAAAAGAAGAAACAGGGTCTCACCATGTATGGCCTTCGCGATGAAAGGCTTCAGGTTTAGAGCCCAACCGCATATATGCCATGTATTTGGTGTGAACAAGTTTGATCAGAAGAATGAAGAGGACGTAGAGAAGAAACAAGAAGGAAGACGAGGAAAGAGATAAAGAAAGAAAAAGAGTATCAACGTAGAAGTGAAAAAGCCATTTAGTTGGCATTGTTTTGCAGCTATTGTTGTTTGTTGTTGAGAAAGAGAGAGAACGAAAAACAACTAAGCGGTAGCGAGTCTAAAGCAAAGAGGTGAGAGAGGAGACAAAGAAGCTGATCCAGTGGCTTACCTCTGAAGTAGGAGCTTTAGACTGTTATCTCCATCTTTTTGGGATTTTAGTTTACTCACTCTTTGCCCATTGTCTTCACATTTTTGACATGTTAGTTACATTCCTCCTCGTATCTAAATCCAATCTAATCAAACCTAACTCATCGTTACTTTTTGTCCAATCATTTTTATACTTATGCTACCATGTCTTTTATACTTGCGTTAATAGGAAGTGTAATGTAATGTCTACTTATTATGCCGCCGTAAAATGTAAATCTCGTGTTAAGATCACATTAATTGCTTATATCTCAGTCTCTCCACAAGTCTTTGGAACTGCTTCTTCTGCTTTTTCATCAGAACTAAATTATGTAAAGCACTCTAAAGCACTCTTAAAGTGATTTAGACTACGTTTATGTAAATGAAATATGTTGCATGGTACCTTTGACATGTATAAAATAGATGGTTAAATGAGAATGTAAATTTTATTAATTAAAAGAGGTCCCATTTAATCGATGATTTAATAATTTATTAACTCATGAAGATTATTCCTAACCCAATAATCATATATTTTAATTTATTATGAAATTAATTAAATACAAACCATATATTTAACGCAATTTTATAATGTAGCTTAGAAACTTTCTCCCTCTTTTATGCATTTCCTAAAAAATAGTGATCATAAACCTATGAGAGTAATAAACCCTTGGGAGCGACACCTAGTCCACTACAAACCTACTAATGCCACCTGGTCTACCATAAACCCACCAAGATTCTCATCTATTACTACTAGCCATCTACTCGCTAATGTGTTATCACTTTGTTGTATGGGCGCGATCATGGTTCTTTGTAAAAAAAAAAGTTATCAAAGTTGAGTTAATAATGTCGGATGGACCAATAACAAGATTAAGAGTTCAGAAATTCCAAGAAACGCTTCAATTCTACATGGGCCAAATTGTAAATGGCATGGAATTTTAAGAGATAACGAGGGTCAATGACATCATAACTAATCAAGTTTGACGGAATATGCAAGAAGGCTTTCATTCTTATTTAATTAATTATTTTAAGTTAGAAGCATAGTTTTGGGCTGCCTATTATTTGTGTTTTGGGCTTTAGTTATTTTAGTGGGAAACTCATGTTTAAAGGCCTTTTACATATTTAAGGTTTCTTTCTTTTTAAGGTGTATAAATACCTTATAATAAACATTGTTTAGGGTTTAGATTAGATGAATACAAATTCTTTAAGGGAGGATTTTCTTGTCTTTTTCTATTATATCAAGAATATAATTCTTGTCAACGTAATCACTTGTGACAATTTTTATTTCCTTTCATATAATTGAATGGGAGTTCATTAGGTTGGAGCTTTCTTCTTGTTTATGTTCTATAAAAAGTGTCTGTTTTACGAGTTTTGGGTTCTTTAGCTTTAGGGTTTTGCATTACTTGGTATTAGAGCTTGGATTAAGATAAAATCTTATTTATCTTGTGCTATTTGCTGTTATTATTTTTATTTTCCATTAAAATTCAAAATTAGGGTTTGTCTTGTTCTTGTGTAAAAAAAACTAAAAAAGTAAAAAAAAAAACTAAAAAAAATTTGTTTCTAGCATGAAAAGAACAAAAACTAGTTGCTAGTATAAAAAAATTAGTTGCTTAAAAAAGACAAAAAAATTGATTTGGTTAGTGGCGAGATATGGTTTTTATACATATTTTGAGTAGAATTTTTGTAATTATTTATACGAGAATAACCAAAATTCAGATCTGTTCATTTAGGAAATTATTTGGATTTAATCATATCTTAAATTAGGAAAATTAGTTAGAAAAGTCAAATAGCATAAATTCCATCTCTGAGGTTGGCGTGATTATAGGATTTTCTTTCATCGGATGTCTGTTTTGTTTAATGTCTTTACATCTTTGCATCCAAGTTGATTTTTCCTTTAAGGAAATTTCAATTTCTCCATTTATGCATTAGTTTCGTCATTTTCGTTCATTCTGAGTTTCTATTTTTTTATCTCTTACTTTTTGTTTCCATTTACATAATAATTAACAAATTAATTCTTGTTAATTTAAATTCTGTATTTTGGGGCAACATACGTCCTTTCCTCTTGTGTGCCTATTTTGCCTTCATTCATTTCAGTATACTTGCTTTTAGTTTTGTGCCCGTTGTCTTTTTTAGGTGTTTTCATTGCATTCCTAAATCTTAATTTACTGTTTGTGAGTTACCTTGATTGGAAATTGAATTCTAAAGTGCAATTGAGGAAAAAGAGCTTGACTGGAAAAAGGCTTGAGTGTGTAAGTTTAAAACATGGTAAAAGCCAAATTTAAATGAAACAAGAGTGGAGTGCCATCTTTTGCGTGAAACACATAAGGAAATGAATTGTGAGGTTATCTTCTTATTGCTAACCATTTTCTTGTAGCTTTTTGTTATAAGAATGGACAATAGAAGGGGTGGAAAGGAAACATTACATGAGGAGGATGAAAATGTGCCTGATTTGAAAGTGATGTATAAGGCATTCATGAATGAGTTCAAGAAGTTATCTACTAGGATGGACAGGATGGATGAGAGAACTAATGAAACCGGTAGAATCCAAAACCATAATAGATCAATTGACAGTTATAGGAATAAGGAGGAAGAATTGGAAAGAATGTATGACGAGTATGAAGATGAAGTGTAATCCGTGAGGATAGAGTAAGGAGGGAGGAAAGCATGGAGAGAAAAGATAGAAACATTAATGTCATCAAGATGAAAATTCCACCCTTCAAAGGTAAGATTGATGTTGAAGTGTGCTTGGAATGTGAAAGAAAGGTGAACATGATTTTTGTGTCATAGCTATTCTGATGATAAGAAAGTGAGATTGGCAGCAGTGGAATTCTCTGATTATGCATTAGTTCGGTGGGATGAATTGGTAAAGAATAGGAGGAGGAATAGGGAACCATCTATATCCACTTGGAAAGAGATGAAAAGAGTGATGAAGAAGAGATTTGTGCCACCTTATTATTATCGAGAGTTGCACCAACAATTACATAAACTCACACAAGGAACTAGTTTAGTAGAAGATTATCACAAGGAATAGAGATACTATTGATTAAAGCTAGCATAAAAGAGGAGGAAAAGGGAGAACATATTTTACATAAGATTGGGAAAGTTGCAATAATGTAGCTAGTAAGTACTACTTTGGTAGAGAAGTTAGGGTTGAATGTGATAAACACCCTAATCCATATAGACTATAATGGTTGAATGAAAGTGGTGAAGTCAAAGTTACTAAGTAAGTAGTTGTTACATTCTCTATTGGCAAATATGTAAATAAAGTTGTGTGTGATGTCGTGCCTATACAATTTGTTGAGTAGGCCATGACAATTTGATAGGTGTATTATGCATAATGGGTACATTACTAGGTATTCGTTTATGCATAATGGGCAAAAAGTTACCTTTGCTCCTTTATCACCCAAAGAAGTATACCTTGAACAACTAAAAATTCAAAAATCATCAAGGAGGGATTCAAGTAGTGAGGTCAAAAAAAGAAAAAGAGAAAAGAGGCCATGAGAGAAAAGAATAAGATTAAAAGCCCAATAGTGAGTGACTGCACAAGTGAGAAAAAAAAAAGTGGGACGTGTAGGGGAGAAGAAATTAGTGAGTGAAAAGAAAGAAAAGAACCTGAAAAGTGAGCAAACGGAAATTGAGAGGAGTGAAAAAGTTAAGACACAATCATATTTGTATGCAAAAGAGAGAGTTAACGAGTGCATACTTAGGCAAGAGAGCTTTAATCTTGATTCAGTTTAAGGAAACTTTGTTTACTAAAATTAACATTGACCCAAATTTGCCTAGTGTGTTTGTGAACTTGTTGCAGGATTATGATAATGTTTTTCCTAAAGAGGTATCCCATAGGTTACCACCTTTGAGAGGGATCGAGCACCAGATTGACTTGGTACCAAGAGCTTAAATCCCTAATCATCCAGCTTACTGAAGAAATCTAGAGGAGACAAAGGAATTACAAAGGTAAGTGGATAAATTGTTTTAAAAAGGGTACATGAGGGAAAGAATGAGTCCTTGTGCTGTACCAGTTCTTTTAGTGCTAAAAAAAGATGAAACTTGGAGGATGTGTGTGGACTGTAGAATGATCAAAGATCACTATAAAGTATCATCATCCTATTTTTAGATTAGATGATATGCTAGATGAGTTACATGGTGCTTACATATTCACTAAAATTGATTTAAAATATGGTTATCATCATATTAGGATGAAAGAAGGTGATGAATGGAAAACTGCATTTAAGACCAAATATGGATTGTATGAGTGGTTGGTTATGCCTTTTGATTTATCTAATGCACCCAGTACTTTTATGCACTTAATGAATCATGTTTTTGATGAATTCCTTGGTAAATTTGTGGTTGTTTACTTTAATGACATATTGATTTACAATAAGAACTTAAATGAACATGTATTACATGTTAAGGTTGTTTTAGATATGCTTAGGAAAGAGCAGCTATATACAAACCTTAATAAGTGTTCATTTTGCATGGATAAAGTTGTCTTCTTGTGGTGAGCTCTAAGGGAGTTGAGGTTGACTCTAAAAAGGTGAAAGTTATCCAAAAATGGCCGACACCTAAGTCAATTAGTGAGGTTAGGAGTTTCCATGGCTTAGCATGTTTTTATAGGCGATTTGTTAAAGATTTCTCTACTATTACCACTGCATTGAATGAAATCATTAAGAAGAATGTTGGTTTTAGATGGGAGAAAGAACAGGAAAATGCATTTAATAATTTAAAGGAAAAGCTATTTACTGCACTTGTTTTGTGCTTGCCTGATTTTTCTAAGACTTTTCAAATTGAATGTGATGCTTCTAGGATTGGTATAAGGGTTGTTGTGATGCATGAGAATCATCCCATAGCATATTTCAGTGAGAAGTTTTGTGTATCAATTTTGAACTACTCCACTTATGATAAAGAACTTTATGCCTTAGTGAGAGCTCTTGAAGTTTGGGAACATTACTTGCTACCTAAAGAGTTTGTGATACATAGTGATCATCAATCTCTCAAGTACTTATAGGGATAAGGAAAATTGAGCAAAAGGTATACAAGTTAGGTGGAGTATCTTGAAACATTTCTATATGTGATTAAATATAAGCGAGGTAAGGAAAATGTTTTGGCTGATGCATTATCGAGAAAGTATGCTTTGACTTCTATTCTTACTTCTAAATTACTTAGATTTGAGCATTTGAAAGAGTTGTATGTAGGTGATGTTGATTTTGCTAATGTATATCAAGCTTGTGAACATGTTGTATTTGATAAGTTTTATAGATATGATGGATATCTTTTTAGGGTAAACAACTTTGCATTTATGCATATTCTATTAAAGAGTTGCTTGTTAGAGAATCACATAATGGAAAGTTAATGGGGCATTTTGGTGTGCGAAAGACCTTAGATATACTTAGAGAACATTTTTATTGCCCAAATATGAGAAGATATATAAAAAGGGTTTATACCAAGTGTATTATATGTAAACAAGCTAAGTCCACGTCTATAACTCATGGTTTATATACACTTTACCTGTACCTAGTGGACCTTGAACTGATATATCTATGAACTTTGTATTGGGTTTACTTAGGATTAGGAAAGGGAGAGATAACATATTTTTGGTTGTGGATAGATTTATTAAAATGGCTCACTTCATTTCTTGCCAAAAAACAGATGGTGTAACAAACATTGCTAATCTTTTCTTTAAAGAAGTCGTTCGGCTTTATGGTGTGCTAAGAATCATTGTTTCAGATAGAGATGTTAAGTTCAAGTTGGGTACTAAAATTTTATTTTCTACTACATGGTATCCACAAATTGATGGATAAACTGAGGTAGTTAATAGGACTTTAGGAATCATATTGTGTTCAATTGTTGGGAAGAACTTGAAAACTTAGGAAGATTGTTTGCCATTCATTGAGTTTACATATAATCATTCTATACATTCTTCTACAGGTTATTCCCCATTTGAAATTATGTATGGTTTTAATTTATTAACCATGTTGGATTTGATGCCTTTACCTTTGATTGAGATTGCTAGTTTAAATGGTAAAAAGAAGGCTAACTTGGTTAAAACAATACGTGAGAAAGTGTGTGAACAGATTGAAAAAAAAGAATCACATGTATGGATAAAAAGCAAATTAAGGAAGAAACTAAGTTCTCTTCGAACTAGGTGATTGGGTTTGGGTACATATGCGAAAAGAAAGGTTTCCACAGCAAAGGAAGTCAAAACTTGATGCAAGTGGTGATGGATTATTGCAAGTGTTGGAACACATCAATTGTAATGCATACAAGATAGACTCGCTAGATGAGTATAATATTAGGGCTACTTTTAATGTTTCTGACTTATCTCCTTTTAACTTTGATTTAGATTCGAGGACTAATCCTTTTGAAGATGGAGGGGATGATGTGAGCACGACTATGGCACTTTGTAAGAAAAACGGAACCAAAGATGAGTTAGTAATGCCAGAGGGACCAATAACAAGATCAAAAGGTAAGAAGTTCAAAGAAGCGCTTCAATCCTATACTGACCGAATTATAGATAGCATAGCATCTCAAGAGACAATGAGTGCTAATAGCATTATAAGTAATCAAGTTAGGAGGAATGTGTAAGAAGACTTTCATTTTTGTTTAATTAATTATTTTAAGTTAGAAGCTTAGTTTTAGATAGCTCAATACTTATGTTTTGGGCTTTAGTTATTTTAGTGGAAGGCCCATGTTTAAAGACCTTTTACATATTTAGGATTTCTTTCTTTTCAAGGGGTATAAATACCTTATAATAAACATTGTTTAGGGTTTAGATTAGATGAATAATGAATTCTTTAAGGGAGGATTTTCTTGTCTTCTTTTATTACATCAAGAATATAATTCTTATCAAAATAATCACTTATGGCGAATTTCTATTATTGTTTTCAAATCAACCTTATATGCATTTCCTTTCATATAATTAATTGGCGGTTCATTAGGGTTGGAGATTTCTTTTTGTTCATGTTCTATCCAAAGTGTGTGTTTGAGTGGTTTCAAGTTCTTTATCCTTAGGGTTCTGTATCACTTTGTCTTAGTTATTTTGGGTGAGTGTATTATTACATTGCCCTGATTTGAGGCTTTGCCTCGGGGGACAAATCTCTAATGACACAGAGCTTAGTAGGGGTTTCAAATACCACAAATGAGGAGCTAATGTTTATGAATAGAGCAAAGACAAGCTTGTTTGCGACGGATTCTTCTCCTCCTCCTAAGTTGTCGGAGTTGTTAAGCTTAGCTAAGGCTTTAAATTTCATAACTGAAGAGTCTATGGAAATGCATGAAGCAAAGGTAAACTTGTTTGAGGAGAATTTCCCATCTTGTACCAAGCTGCTAGGTAAATCCACTAAGACTTCCTTAAGAATAATTATGAGTTCCCCACCCCCCCCCCTCTAAGACACTAGCGCCACCAACGTCGATGGTTAAGAAACCTACTTTTAAGTAGGCTTGGGGTAATTTTACTAGCTATAGCCAACCCATGGTGAAACTTATCAATATAGACTCCCCTTTGGTAAATGTTATAATTTCTCCCCCTATTGAGATATTATGCACTGGAGTAGTTTCCTGGTTGTCTTATTGAATTGGTTTGGTTTTTTCTTCGCATGTGCAATTCTGGGCTTCAATCAAATGGAGTTCATATTAAATTTGCTAAGGGTATTGAGCTGATATCTATTATAGAGTGTAGCCTTGGAATATTGGTGGACAACCAATGATTCTCAAGAAGTGGAATCCTGAAATTGAATTAGATAGGAGGAGAATTGAAGTTATTCCCCTTTGGATCAACTTCTACTCAATTCTATAAGAGTACTAGATAGGAAAAGAGCTTAACTATTTGGCCAGTTCCTTGGAAAAATCCTTTACATAGACACTTAGATGACTAATCTGGATAGGTTAGGATATGTTAGAATTTGCATTGAGGTGAAGAGGGAAATGTAACATCCTAAAGCCTGTTCTATCTTGAAACTAGATGAAAGTAAAGATTTAGTGCAACTTGAAATACAATTATCCTAAGCCAAGCAATGGAAGTCTATTTGTAAGTTCTTTGCCACATAATTGCATCAAAAGCTAGTTGCAGGAAGGGATAGTTGTCAATTCTTATTCAATACTAGCTAATTATGCTCAATTAGGAAATTCAAAATTAGCTAGTAGAGTGCTAGCACAAAGGGAGGCGCCCAAGTTAAAGGAGTAATCGCTAACTCTCAGGTGGTAACAACCATGTCTTATGATAATCAAGGTATATTACCTCAAATTCTAAGCTCCTTTAAAGATATAGCTACTACCTCTATACCTCAAATTTTAAGCACCTCTGAAGATCATATACTAAGCTTATATGTTCTTCATAATACAAGCACCATAAAGGACCAGAATTTGGTCCCTAAAGATAGTTCCAAAGTTGAAGAAATGCCCTCACCCAATTTGGATCATGATGGTAAAGAGTTCATAACGGTCCCCCTCTTCACCTTTAGGAGGAAATAAAGAAGGATGGCTAGTAAGGCTAAAATTGGAGGTGATAACTCCTTACCCAAATGTCACTCTTAATTTGGAACATCAGAGGGCTTAATTGCCCTCACAAATAACAAGTAGTTAGGGACATTATTATAGAAAGAAGCCTATATTATTATGACTTTTGGAAACAAAAAAGGGCTGAAAAGCTCTAGGTATTCCTAAACTCTTTTGGTCCTAAGTGGTCTTCTTTACTAACCACTCTCATCCCTTCCTTGGCAGAATTGTGGGGCTTTTTTATCCTTCCTTAGTCCATGTTCAAGCTTTGGACTATTCATATCAATTAATACATCTTAAATGTTGCTTTGAGTAGTATGGTGTCCTTTTTACAGTCTCCATTATTTATGCAGCTAATTTAACCTTTCAAAGGCAAAATTTGTAAGAGTCTCTAAGGCAAATTCGGGGTAATATCCATAATTCCTAGTTGTTAGGAGGTGATCTTAATTGCGTACTTTATAATTATGAAGCAGAAGGAGGGAGGATAAGCTAAAAGAGTTTGACTAAGGAACTTAGCTAAGTAACTTCTCTACTAGGAGTTCCTGATCTCAATTATATAGGAATGTTTTTCATTTGGTCTAATAATTAGCAGCGGGAATGGCTAATCAGGAAAAAACTGGACTAAGTCCTAGTGAATGATAAGTGGATGAATCGGTTCCTTGGGTCCTTTGCTAGCTTTAGAGCTTCATTAACCTTAGATTAGTCATATATTGAGGTAATAAATATCACCTTATCCATAGCTCCTAAAACCTCCTTCATATTCTTTAACTTTTTGGCTTCCAAAGAGGGCTTTAAGAAGGTGTTAAAGCTGGATTGAATCATAATATACTAGGATGTTGTGCCCACCAACTTATGTGCGAGTTAGGATTAATCAAGTAAGGCCTTAAAGATCTTCAAGGCAGGGTCTATGGGAATATTAGCTTAAGATTACAATCTATTAGGGAGTCCCTAAGTAAACAATATAATGAGGCTTAGTTAAAACCAAATGACCAAACCTTAAAGTTCCTTGAGAAACAATCTCTTAAGGGCTACATATAAGCTCTTCAAGCTGATAATTCTCTTTTGAAACAAAAAGCAAAGGTAAACTAGTTTAATGAAGGGGATATTAACTCCAATTTCTTCTTTAATTCCATCCTAACTAGAAGAATCGTAATCAAAATTATTTATCTATTTGATCGACAAGGTAAAATTTGTAAAGATAGATCCCAAATAGGTGAAATAGCTTTCAATTTCCATAAGGATCTATTGGGATACAAGCTAACTAGTAGCTCCTTAACTCATGAATTGAAGTAGTTCATTGATTATCCTATGAGTTTAAATCAAAAGGCTAATCTTATTAGGCCTTTTAATGCATAAAAGATCAAAGAGGTCCTATTTAGATTGAATCCAAATAAAGCACTTGGATCTGATGGTTTTAATGGATACTTCTTTTTTTTAATAGAGCTTAACTAGGATATTAATTATTTATACTGTGTAGGAACTTTTTAAGAGTGCGAAAATCCTTAGAGAGTTAAGTAGATCTCATGTGTTCTTAGTATTCAGGATATCGTAACTCCATTTATGAATACCACCTTGTCTCATTATGTAATAACATTTACAAGTTAATATCTAAACTCCTAGTAAGCAAACTCAAGGAAACTCTCAAGCTAATCATAAGTCCAAGTCAAGGAGCCTTCATCTATGGGAGCTCTATTAGTGACAATATATTACTAGTACATGAGCTTTTCAAAGATTACAACACTAAAGTTCCAATTAAGAGTTGCTCTCTAAAATTATATTTTGCAAAACTTTTGAATCCTTGGATTGGGATTCCATATTTTACTATCTCTAAGCACTTGACTTTTATAGATGGACCAAAGCACACATAAGTACAGCTTCTTACAGTATTATAGTAAATGACTCGCCTTCTAATTTCTTTAAAGATGTTGGATCCCACTTTTAGGATTTTTATATTTTTTATTTTCTTCTAATTATTTTATTAGATTATCAAGCATGGAAATAAATTAGAATTTATGAATTAGAAATTTTTGGAGTTTAATATGGT